>JAQSUU010000695.1:1200000-1887193 GCA_038087645.1 Saccharum hybrid cultivar R570 | reverse complement strand
GACGTCGTCAGAAGTTCCGGCGCAAACTGTCAGAACTATCGACGCCTACGAGGAATGAACTACAAGTGCTCAAATGAACTTTATGAAGCCAATAACTTACAACCCCACTTTCTAGTGGTAAGGTGAAGATGTTAGCTCACTTCCTTGATGCCAAGATGCCTCTAAACGTAGATCGGGACTAAACCCTAGAATCACCACAAATATAAGTATAGCAATGCAAGTCACAAGAACACAAGTGAGACACCGATTTATCCTGTGGTTCGGCTCGCCTATGTCCACGTTATTGAGGTTGCTACAAAGGCTTTGGGTCTCTTTCAACCCTTTCCTCGTTGTCAAGTCAAGAGAATGAACTCTTGAGATGAGGGGTGATTTCACTAGCTGATTGAGGTGATTACAAACCTCCCAGGGCTGCCACACAAGTTGGCAAGTTTCTGGGCGACGCCTGGCCGGCTAGGAGCCTTGCTCCAAGAGTAACAAACACAAATCCAACCGGCTTGATGAAGAAATCAAATGCTCAAGCTTGAATCAATGTTTCTCTCACCAAATCCCTTCTCTCAACTTAATCTCTTGTAAGATTTGAATCTAGGAGCAAAGAGGAGAAGAAGGGGGGAGCTTGAAAGCTACAGAGCACTTTGCTGAAGGGTTTGGTCGAGTGGAATGAGTGGGCAACGGTTAGAAGTGAGGGAAGAGCTATTTATACTCTTAGTTAAAATCCAACCGTTCAGGATCCTTCCACTTAGATGAAAAGGAATTTTTCCATCCAATCCAATAGAGCCATGGAATTCATGAGCCGTTGTGGCTGTACCTATATCGGCACTGCCGACGCAGATCTCAGGACTTCTAACATTAACTAAAAGTACTGTTCATTCAAGGTCAAAGTCCCTGCGCGAAGGTCAACGTCGGAAGTTCTGATGTACGTCGGGACTGCCGACCGTCAGAACTACCGATGAACGTCGGCACTGCCGACGCGAGCACGCAGCTGAGCCAGCCAGAGGGTCAGGCATCAACACTGTCGACGAACATCAACACTGCTGATGGTCAGAACTGTTGACGAACATCAGCACTGTCGACGTGAGCGCGCAGCTGAACCAACCAGAGGGTCAAGCGTCAGCACTGCCGACGAACGTCAGCACTGTCGACGTCCACAGTCACTACGTGAGCAAGTGATTGAACATCAGCAGTTCTGGTGCGAGTCAGCACTTTTGATCGTCGGGAGTTCTGACATACGTCGGCACTTCCGACACCTAAGGTCACAAAAACTATTCTACGTGCTCGTGAAGTGCTAGAGTGTCTCTCTTATGATTTAGTTTTAATACTTGAGCACTCTATCTTCTTCAAACCAACTAAATTTGCATCCCTTTTTATAGTGCGACATATCCTAAACTCAAGGTCAAAATAATATAACTATTTTAACCACTTGAGTCTTCAATGTCTTCATATGTCACTTCTTCTCAATATCACTTCATAAGGGGATGCAATCAACTTCGTCTCCTCTCTTTGAGCAAATATAGCTTGAGCATGTGACTTGAACCATTTCAACACAGGTGAGTTCAATCCATGACTTCAAGTCACTTCCACTAATGATTTGATCCTCAACACAATATGACTCCTCATGGCTCAATTTGTACCTAGACTCAATGCAAGTACTCTCTTTTTCACCTTAGCCATGGTACCTCAGTCTACAAGCCATTGCTTGCCCTTCACCTTTGCTTAGTCCCTTGAAGCCCTTTCCTTGCTATCTTCACCCTATCGAGCCATACTCAAGTCACATCATATTAAACATCCATTGAAAAACTATTTCTTTAATATAGTGATCCTTATTGCTTGAATATCTTCTTGATATGAATGTTGAGATCAATCAAATTTAATATGTGGAATATCATCTGGTTTGCCTTCTTGTTGAATATATATATACTTCTCATTTCATAATCCACAAGTGTATGCAATACTCAATTTCCTGTTCAACACTTCGCAAACTTGTTAAATCTTTAATTGTGTCGTCATTCAATTCACCAAAACCCACTAAAGGGCTAGATGCACTTACAACAATGGACATTGACATTGGTTTTATCCTATGGACTAATGGAAACATTTAATGAACCTCAATTAGGGGTTGCTTTCATTATAGATCAAAGAAAATGGTGCCTTATTGTTGTTAAGGTACTACATCCATAAAGGTCATCGATAAGATTATCTTGTGGAAAGAAATGCACATTCTTTGTGGCCCACTCTTTAGGAGTTTTATGAACAATAAATAAACTTATATAGCTTGAGGCTAATCATGAGTGGATCATGTCTCTAGTTTTTCAAACTATTGACGACTATGATCATATTGTTCATTATTCATACAATTTGCTTCCACTACTAAAAGCAAAAGGCCTAATGTTCAATATGAGTGATGGCAATGTGAACCCTAATGAAAAAGAGTAATGTCATGTGTGGTTGTGTTTAGCGTAGTGCTAAACAATGTCGTACTCTTAAAATTGTAGTTGACCTATATCAACATTCTATAAGGGACAAAACAAGAGCTACAGAAGTAAGATATGAAGGGTGCTTCAATCTTAAAATCTAAAGCTACATAAGAGGTTGGTTGTTTATGCTTGATCTTATGGGATCACATAACAACATTTTTTCTTTTCTCGTAAAGAAAACATCACATAGATGGACAACATGATCATTGAATATGCTTCAAATGATTAGTTTTGAGATTTAGAATAATCTCATGGTCCATTGATAATATATGATAATGTCCATCGAAGATGTTGTAATACTTGTGTTGTCAATGCATAACTATTGTGGGTATCATATCGATGTATTTGATACTTGGCAATATTTATGGATTTCTATATATTAGACGAGAATTTCAAAGAATTCTTGTCATATATAGATTGTACAGGAATCATTCTAATGTGGGAATGGTATGTGCCTAGTGGACAATTGTACCACAAACTCTATAATTAGGGAAGCAAAATGTTCCTGGTTCTTATAACAAGAAGAGTGAACAATTTTGGCCACCGCTGATGTGATGCAATGATAGTTTGGCCTATGTTGCCACTATCATTCTTCCTATGGATACTAAGTTAGTGATTGAGGATATTTCTTATGTCCTAATTTACTTGTATCTTACTAAATTATAGAGATATCTAAATGTGTTCTCGTATGGAACACAGAAGGCAACATTAGATATGGCATATAAGTAATGAGATAAGTCTTATTTTGGTTGTATTATATGCATACAATCATCCCCGTACAACATGTTGTGTATAAGATAATTTTTCACACTATTGATGCATTCTAGATTTGGAATGATCAACTTGGCCATCCAAAGGGATGGGTGAACAATTATTGACAATTCTTTTGGTCATGATTTTTCCAAAGTATGGCTATGATAAGTGTCATAGGGAAACATATTTTAAGATCCTCTTATCTTAAAATCAGATTGAATATCTTAGATTCCTTGACCATATTCAAGAGAATATGTGTGGGTCCGATACAAAGATTGTATGGACAGTTCAGGCATTTCATGGTTGTAAAGATACATCTATAAGATGATCTAGAGTGTGTGAAAGTATACACACTCGGCCATGTATTTGGTAGTGGCTCAGGTTGTGAGCTCATTATCTTGGACACTACTAAATTTTTGTGCCTACAATGATGATTGTTTTGGCCTAAGAATTTAGTTACATATCCAAAAAGGATAGGTGAATCTACGAGTATGACATCAAGGTCATAGCAGGACCATTGTTAGTGAATTGCTATTTGCCAACTTTGTGTTGGGGTCAAACAGATTTACACACTTCTGACTTGTGATTAACTGCATATCCCCTATATGCATTTAGTACGTGGGAATACATGAAGATTTCCTATTTATGTAAGATTATGTTACGTTGTATACGTACCAATCTCACCACTACATCGTACATTCATGGGCACACACAGGAAACTAGGGATCAATGTGAGATTTCAATCTCTGTCGATTGTTAAGTATCTAGGACCTCTTATGGAGGATCTATTTATGGCCTCGTACGCTGGTTGTAGTTAGATAATGAGCATTTCTAGGCATTAGGGGGAGATTTGATGTACCATATATAATGCCAGGAAATTATTTGGAATGCATAAGACATTTCAAGCTCAGGATCACGTACTAAATGAACTAAATGTTGAGTTCAAAGAATTGTTGATTTGCACAATATTGCAAATAAACTGCCAAATGCATTTACTGATTACTAAGGTGTCTATTAAACTTGTTAATCCGTTGCAAGTATGTGCCAGAAAGAGTGGTGGTACCAAGTAAAACCACTCAACTCCCAAATGTAAATAAGAGGGGGAGAAGTATGGCCATAAAGCAGGATTATACATGCTAGCAATAGAAAGTTTCCTTCTATAGAAGTAAATGCAGGTCAACCCATGGTTGGCGACACCTTGCGGGTAAATATTAGTTATTACCCAGTGGATGGATGTCATCCACGAACCTAGCTCAGAGGTGAACCTAAATGCTGATGCTAGGATATCAGAAAGCCCTGACTCTCATTTCAGAAAGTCACTATAAGTCATTCAGGGCACTTTGAGTTTTGATGGACCAGAGAATTATATCATAGAAAGGCTACATGTCTCGACACGTATTTCTCTGAATAAACTGTATACAACATTTCAAGTCATCTAGTCAATAAGACCATGGCAAAGTGCTTTGTTCACTCTTATTTGAACTTATTGAGTGCTGTAATACATGCAGAGATAGTCTTGCTCACCAGAAAAGAGGTGTTTTAGGCTGTGATGCCAACACCTCATGGTACCTTTACTATGGGTACAAAAGTGTTTTCATCATAGAATGGATTGAGAACAATGTGGTGGTGAGATACAAAGCAAGACTAGTAGCACAAGGGGTTTACGCAGAGCCCAGGCATTGATTTTCAATGCAAATTATTCTCCATAGTAAGTTATAAATTTTTAATACTATCTTTTGATTGGCAGTACAAAAGCACCTATCATTGTAGTTGATATTTGATAGATGTAGTGATTGCATATATTTATATGATCACTTGATTTGGTGTATTTGTGAAGCTTCCAGGAAGGAGTTCACACACCCAACCCTTATACATAAAATCGCAACACATATTGTGTATTGCTTAAGTCAATATATGGCTTAAAGCAGTTAAGTCGAATTTGGTACAATCGACTTTGTGTGTATTCCCTAAACTAAAGGGATAGAAGATTGATTACACGTGGTGTTCATTTTGAAGTCCTTGGTTGGATTTTATAGTGTTATATGATAGTCAATAATCTTGACATCATTAGTGATGAACACATGTTAATAGCATGTTGTAATCTAAAGACGGAGTTTGAGATGGAAGATACAGACTAAACCAAATTTTTATTTTGTATTTATAATCTAACCATCTTCTCTCAGGATTTTGTACAAAAGTTATCTATATTCAGATCATATTGAGTGATTCAATATAAAGGTATCCTATGGTTGTTCTACCTCATGATAGAGAAAGATTGTTTTATGCCATAGTGACTAAGATGAGATATTGGGACATGTGGTCTATTATCTCTGTGCTATTTATGCGCTAATATATCTTGCAAAAGTTCCTAGCTGGATATTATTTTTGCAATGATTTGCTATCTAGTAGCAGCGCTACTCCTACTAAATGTTGGTGGATTGAAGTTAAGAATATCTTTTGATATCTCAAATAGCTCATGTGATCTTGGTGTAATCCATGATCCGATTATGTGGATATAATGATTCTGGTTATCTATACGATCCTCAAATTCCAGATCATTGAAATAGGCTTTACATGAATATGGAAAGACTGTTTTATGATAGTCTTTAAATAGACATTTAATGGTCAATTTCATTAATCATTCTGACATTGTATTGTACAAGGCTTCACATGAATGTTTATAGCTTGACAGAATGATATATTACATACTGAAGTTACGTGGTGTTGAATCTATGAATCAATGGTCATTATCTATAAAGGTAATGCAACTTGTGTTGTGTAGATGGAGACAAGTTATACTTAATGCAATATTTTGCACTAAGATGGTTATATTCTATAGGTAACATGGGTATACGACCATTTGCAAACTAAGTCTTGTGATAATCTTGCAGAGATATTTACAAAATCTACCATACTCCACGTTTCTTATGTTTTGAGTTCATTGGTATGAATTTACTTCGAGGTTTGCTAGTATTAAGGGGGAGAGTCTCTCTGATTAATAACTTGTTGTAAATATCATATTGCACGCTTTTCTTTGTATGAGTTTTTCCCTTGGGGTTTCTCATATAAAGTTTTTAATAAGACAATATCAACACAAGATTATGTCATATCATCCATTTTTTTCCAAAGGGTTTTTGGTGGACGATATTGCGACACAAGATGCATTGTACTCTTTTCTTTATGTGAGTTTTCCATTTATGGTTTCTCATATAAAGTTTTTATTGAGACAATGTCAACATAAAGGTATATGCTATATTATCTATTTTTTCCCACCGGGGTTTTTTGAAAATGATATTTGATGCATCTTGCCTATATGGTCAAGGTGTTTTTAGACTAAGGCTTTGGGTTTATCTCAAAGGGTCTAATAACATTAGTGATTGTATATCATGGTGTTTCTCCTTATTTTTTCCACTGAGTTTTAAGGAGTTTTGTCTGGTATACCAGTATTACTTTGGTTTTTCCCACAGGATTTTCCAAAGATTCATAAAGATGCATAATAGATGAATAGTAAAGACTAGAAGGAGTTAATTGATCAAGGGGGAGTGTTGAGAATTATTATTTAGTGCTTAATTAGGTATTAATTCAAGGGGTGTCTTTTCACCCTTCTCTCTCTTTCACACTTGTAACCACCCATATGGGCTCTGTATATATATGTACACACTGTTCATTGGAATACAACGGAGAATCATTTGCATCACTCGCTTGTCTCTCGTTCTTTTACTTCTAACAGATAGCGTTGACAACAAGAAGTTTGGTATAGAACATGTAAACATATGAAGGTGTTTGAAAATTCTAAATTTTAAATTTTTAAATTTGAGAACATAAAATTAATGTTTATTAGGAATCTAAATGACTTCAAATATAAAAACAACCGCAAAGTTATCGACCACATCGATACTGCAACTTGAAATGGTTGTTTGTGACTTTAAATAATTTTAAATCAAAAAGTTGTCATCTGTAAAGCTGTATTGTTGAGTTTACTATTCTAACGTAAAGCTGGTCTTAATCCGATTTCATATGCAAAAAGTTATAATTTTCTAGAGACAATCGTTTATACAGGCGACACTCGATTTATGGAGGCGGTACTCTTATGAGACCTACCTCTTTTAATAGCTGAAAATTTGATTATATAAGTTTTTTAATATATCTCCATAAATAAACTGATCGTTCCAAAAATTCACTAGATATTTTTTAGAGATATAAGACACATTGATTCAGTTAGATTACACACACGGCCGGCACACGTATACCAAGTGAAATTCAGATTCTTTGGAAAAATTTCGCGTCCCAAAAGAGAAGAAAAAACAAGCAAGCATGTATTCCTCTGCGTTACTATGTTCTGCAGATTCCTTCACATCACTACGTGTCCATACTGTTCGTCTACCTCGCGCCCGTGCATGACTGCCATCGTGCTCGCACGTACGACGCCACTCAGCAAGAACGCACATGGCATGAGTGCATGACACATGTCGCAGATATTCACTTGGCACTGCCGGGCGGACACTTGGCAACGGAGCCAACAACAACTACTAGTACACACACTCACAGTGCCTCCGTTCAACAGTAACACACGCGCTTAATTACCTAGTTACTCAACCTTTATTACGCACTAATCAGTCAATCAGAGGCCAGAGGGCCGGCATCTCCTCCCTTCAACTGACCAGTGACCACCGGCCGGCGGCTAGCACAGGTAGCTAGATCTAGGTGTCCGCGACGACGACCGTGCGGATGCGCCCAGGCTCAGCGGCGGCGGTGGTGGCGGCGTTCACCATGGCGGACTGGCAGAAGACGACCTTGAGCTCGCCGGGCGCGAAGCACCGCTGCGGCACGGGCTCCACGTCGGTGGCCGTTACTACTACACAAATCTTAACCGTGCCGGACAAAAAGGTATAACCGAGGCGGTTTTTGCAACCGCCTCGGTCGAAAGGTCACGGTTAATCGTGGCCTTAACCGAGACGGTTGTCCAGTCCGACTCGGTTAATCAATTAAAAAACAAAAAAATGGAAACCTATGGACAAACCCAGCGAGCCCACCTACGGGCCCGCTGAGCCCATCCCCGCGCCGCACCACCGCTGACTGGATCAGCACCGCTGTCACGTCCGCTCGCTAGATCTGCTAGCTGCTCGCCAGATCCGACCACCATGGGCGCGGATCCGGATACCACAGTCACGGATCCGTTCAGTCGGCGGCGGCGGCGGTTGTGGAGGTGGTCCAGCGGCCCATCCGCCTCGTCCTCGTGCCACCGGAGAGGCTGCTACCGGAGCATCCGCCGGAGAGGCTACTCACCCAGGCCGCAGCGCCCTCGACAGAGAAGGGAGGGAAGGGGAGGAGCGCCGTGGTGGAGCCGTGGAGGGAGGTAAGGAGGGGCGCACCGCTGCCGTGGCCGCCCCATGGGGAGAGGGGAGGGACGCGCCGTCCCGTGGCCGTGGACGGAGGGGAGGAGGGGCGCGCCGCCGGGAGAGGGCCGGGCCGCCCCACGCCGGGAGGAGAGGGAAGCAAGCGGCGGGATGGGGAGGGGAGGGGCGCCGGGACGGGAGCGGCAAGGAGGGGAGCGGCGGGATCGGGAGGGGAGGGGAGGGGGCGTCGGGATGGGGAGCGTAGGTGCGGCTAGGACTAGGAGAGGGAGTGAGGGAGTTAGGGTTTCCTGATATTTTGTTTATATATCGGAGATAGTAGTGGACTGGTGTGGGCTAGTGGGCTGGGCCTGATTTATCGAAGCGGTTGAGTTAGAATGCCCGTCTCGGTTAACGGTTTGCCGAGGCGGTTGTGTTATATTAACCGATGCGGGTCTTTTAGGTTGCCCATCTCGGTTAAGAACTAACCGAGACGGTTGCTGGGCCAACCGTCTCGGAGGCCAAATTGAAAACGTCTCGGAGGCCAAATTGAAAACGTCGCGCAAAAGATTTTGTGTAGTAGTGCGTGGTGCATGTCAGCGGGCACCGCTCCTTGAAGTATCCCGCGGGGCCCTTGCACGCCACCACGGCGCCCCCTGCCCCATCCACGCGTTGCGAGGGCGGGCAGCCGGCGTTGAGGCCCGCCGCGCACTCTAGTGCCGGGCACTGCCCACTGCCCACGGCCTGCGGGCTCACCATGGCGGGCACGTTGAACCCCTCCACTAGGGTCACGCTGTACGCCGCCAGGTCCTGCTGCCCCTCCGCGTGCACCACCAGCTGCACCACCGTCGCTGGCGGCGCGCTTCCCGTCTCGCAGTGGGACGAGGACGACGACAGCCCAGAGGCCGGAGCTGGAGCTGTTGCTGCAGCAGCAGCCCGTGCGCGCCACCACGCGGGTAGCCCAGAAGCTGTCCAGGAAGCGGAAGGAGACCGGCCCGCGCCCGCCGCCGTCGAGGCGGCCCGTGTTCTCGGAGATGGCGGGGAACCCCGTGTTCGGGGTCACCAGCGGTCACACGGGGTATGGGCACAGGTGCTGGAGCGTCAGCGTGGTGGCCGCCGCCAGCGTCGTGGTCGCCGCAAGAGCAAGGACAAGGAGGAAGCCGAGGTAGGGTCTTGGCCGAGCCAGCCATGACGGTCTTCCTGGTTTCTTGGCTTCGGAGGAATCGGATGGTTTTGGTAGAGACATGAGTGCAGCCGGCTGGCTTCTAATTTTATAGGCGGTGGCCATAAAAGTGCGGTAGCTTGCGACCTGGCGTGCGTGCGCCGTCTGAAAGCGCTGTAAAGCAAAAAGAGTATGAAATTATTAGATCAAAACCGTCAGCTTAATTTGATTTTTTATTTCAAAATGACCGGATTTGTTTTTCTCGACATAGGGCAGACTCACATCAATACACTCATCTGATCGTTCCTGCACACGTTCAGTCCCTTCAGAGATATGATTGAGCCAAAAGATTGACGAAGTCACTGTAGCAGTCTTGTTGTCAACATGTTTTATAACTAAAAGATAATAACATGTTTCTAGTCGAGAACTTACAACGCATACGAGCAAGTTATAAAGAATCTAACCAACGCTTAGTTCACAACATGACTAGCTTTTTTTTAATGTCACCGAGGGATTACTCCCCACCTGAATATATATTGATATAGCTTTAAATTGGCTCGTTTTATGTTTTACAATGTTGAGGAAAACAGCAGCGCCCTAGCACCAAGGCGAGAAGTGGCATAAACCACAAATAAACTAGCGAAATGCAAAGACTACCATAACAAAACATGGGAGCTCTTCGACGATACCTCTAGGGAGATGGATGACGCTAACACGTGATCGTCGTCAGCCATGATCGTCGTCAGCCATGCAGGAGCTTGGCAAGGTTTTCACCCGAGCCTTGTGTCGATGGGTAGCTATGCCGCGATGGAGGTGGTGCTGGCCGCCGCCACGCTACGCGGAGCCATTCCGGACTCACCCGCGACTGTGGGAGGCGTGTAAATCAAGAATGTGACTCATTGAAAAACCAAAATGATATTCCTTTCATGACGAACCGACAGAGGTGTAAATGTATGAGTACTCAATTATGCGACCTATCGACCCCTGCTCTTCCTCTCTCCAGAACGAGAGGAGGCGACGATCGTTAACGAAATCAGCAGCTACTCGGCGCGAACCCAACACGCTGGCCATCGACGTCGAACACGACGCGGAACCCCTGCTGCTGGATGTTGCCGATGATGGAGACACCACGGTCGCCGCTGCTGGCAAACGCGAAGCACATGGTGCCCTTGGAGTCCACGGGGATGAGGTAGTTCTGGGGCGGGAGCTTCACCTCGACGCCGCCGGCGAAATGCATCGACACAGCAGGCACCTTCACGCGTCCGCGGACGCTGCTATAGCACGTATCGAAGAAGCCGAAGGGGCCACCGGGGGAGGGCCAGCCGAGGCTCGTCACTGCCGCCGCGCGGAAGGCATCGCGGAACGCGGTGTACGAGGGGCCAGCGAGGCGGGTCACGGCGGTGCCGGAGTCCACGATGACGCCGCCGTGGCCCGTGGATGGGTCAAGGCGGAGGTCAGATTCGGTGACGCCCGGCACACGCGCGCCGCCCACGCTGATGCCGACGAGACGCACGTAGTAGAACGTATACATGCGCGGGTTGGTCAACATGGGGGTGAAGGACGCCGGCGGGGTGGTGACCGTGGCGCCCGAGCCGAAGGTTAGGATCGAGGAGCGGGGGCCTAGGCCGGCCAGGCAGTAGGAGAAGCTCCGGCCGTAGCGGCCGGCGATCTGGCTCGGGAACGACAAGATCCCTCTGCCGAGGCCCAGGATCCCCTCCGCCGGCGCTGGGAATAGACCCTGGTTGTCGGAGCCGCACCCCAACGCCACGTCCGGTACGCGGACGCCCGGCGCGAAGGTCAGCGTCTCGATGACGAAATCGCCTGCCGTCGAGGAGCCGTCGCCGTACTCGACCTTGTACTGGCACTCGTTGAGGAACTGTATGCAGCCGCCGGAGCTGCCCAGCGCGCGGCAGGCCGGCGCGTAGCAACCGACGTCACTCGCCGAGCTTGAGTTCAATCGGTTGTACACGGGGCCCGGCTGGTGGTAGCACCGGAAGCACGGCATGCACTGTAGCCACGTGATGTCGCTGCCCATGTCCGGCGCCAGGAGCGCCTCGAAGCTTGAGTCGTTTTCGTATGGCGTGCCGACCGTGATCTTGGCTATGTACTCCCCGCTTGTCGGCGCCCCGGTCACCACCGTACCGTTCTCCGGGTCCGCCGGTGTGGCCGCCTTCGTGATGATCCACGCTGCCCTTCGCTCGTCCCGCTGCAGGCGGCGTGCGAGGAGGTCAGCTGCACTGGCGTCCACCGCGAACGAGTCGCGGTGGGCCAGGTGGACATGCAGAGCCGACGACGATGACACGGCGGCATCTTCCAACGCGTCGGCGGCAGCCGCCGGGGCAGTGTATGTGTGGTTCGAGAGAGGGGATGCTACAAAACTATGGTACTCGTACTCCACGGGCTTGGCGACCCCGACGACGACGATCGCGTCGTCGGAGCACGTGGCCAGCAGCAGGAGCAGTAGTCCAGCGAGAGACGACCACGCCATGGCTGGAGTCGCTTGCTTCGATCAGAACAAGTGGTGAGTGACATGTGGAGTGATGCCATGGCTGCAGGGCGTTGGTGTTTAATTATATGTGAGAAGGGAGCAAGGAGATTAATGAGACTGCATCTGCTGAGTTGGTGCTTGCTTAATTGCAGTCCGATCCAACGAGATACGCCCAGCATGGTAGCATGCAGCAGCTAGGCATTGGCAACGGATAGGATGCCAGCGGCTACAGCTACAACAGGAAGCAAGAGCAGTCAAACTTGCTTAGCTTTAACATCTAACAACAATAAATATGTTCATTAGCTTTAACATCTAACAACAATAAAATTGCAGTCAAACATGATATATTTTTTAGAACTTAGTCAAAAGTTGACAAGCTTGACATATTAGGAATAATATATATATATATATATATATATATATATATATATATATATATATATATATATATATATATATATATATAGAACTATTACCCTATAGCTGGCTACAAAATAACTTATTCTGTAGCCACTTTGAGTTACGATAATTGCTATGCTAATTTACGAGATTGTAGTAACTCCTTACTATGTGATTTACTATAACATTATAGTAAATATCCCCATGTGCTATAGTAATTCAACTATCGTAAATATATACTGACATTGTCGTAAATTAGTATATAAAATTATCGTAAATAGAGGTGGCTACAAAATAACTTATTTTGTAGCTAGCTATAGAGTATACTCTCCCTATATATATATATATATATATATATATATATATATATATATATATATATATATATATATATATATATATATATATGACGATATCTACATCTATATCAATATATCTATATCTATATAGATATATATTTATTTATATTAATATCTAATATTAAATAGCAAAATTTATCTCTATCTATTTTTTTCGTCGACATCCCCTAACTAGCTGGATAGTGGAGTGTTTGGTCCGTACCACTTTATTATTTCCTAAACTACACTCACGTGACACGTCCTATATAGCTTCTCATCTTCTGTCACAGCTTCTCTCGCAACCAACAAAAGATTGTGCCCACCATCACTTTCCCTTGCAAGGTGACATGTGTTCGATTTATTTCGCCTGGTCCAAATGGGTGATGGTGGCATGGTGCTGCTTTTCTTGATTTGAAATTGTTGTAACTTCTGTGTTGCATTTTAGGCAAGTTTAGAGCTATGTAACTGTATGGTTTTGTGTATTGGAAATGACCAGACAACAGACATACATATAAATAAATGATTCCTTTTCAAAAATTAGTGAACTACTAATATCATCTTATAAAGCTGAGTAATGCCTACCCGACTTCACTGCCTTTGAGTATCTTCTATATTACTGAATGTGGTAATATGATGATCTTTTATAGGAGACTGCATCATCCATGTCTGGCATCGTGGGCCTGTCGCACAAGCTTGAAGTATTGGATTTGTCACTGCCTAATAAATCTGCTGGTGCCTGTTGCTTCATTAGAGCAGGAAGATGATCCACAGGATCACTGAATTTTAGGAGGCATTCAGCACTATAACTGTACATTTGGTGGACTACAACATAGCTTGACTCAGATAGGTACACTGTCCGAGAAAGATGATGTATTCATTATGCTTTCAAGAATAAAATCAACACTTGAGATTGGTAACTATTGCTGTGTTTGATATTTTGATACTGCTACCATTGTTAGAGTGCGTGAAAAAAAACAGTGGCTAAACTCGTTGATAAGAAAGGTCGGAGAAGAGGTTTCTGCTATTTTTGGCTAGCTATCAGTATAGAGATTAGCACTACCTATTAGATCACTCAATTCTGAAGTAGAAGTAGTAGCATGTCAGTTTGAGTATCTATTTGCAGGTGACATTGCAGTCCATGATTTAACCAAAATTCAGATCATCTATCTAAACTTATAGTAGCTCATACACCTGTAGTTTTTAGGGATATAGTGTCTATAGTTTAGGTGCTTAAAGCTTTTTTTGAAACGAAGGTGCTTAATAAACTTTGAAACAAGTCCTAAGCACATTAGCCTATCTTGATTAGGTCCATTTGTTGTCCTTGCCGATATTCAATTAGATTATATGAACATTCTTTCACCTCTCATGGCTTGTAGTTTGGAGCAATTGTAATGTAAAATTGACGGTTAGCTCAATTGTGTGTATGCTTCCTCAGTGAAAGCCCAAGTTTGGTTTTGGTAATTAATGACACCAAGTTACTAATGCCATGTGTTAAGTGGTTTAAGTTAGGCATAAGCAACACATGTGATGAAGGTGCATGTGGCATGGAGTGGTGGCCACAAGATCATATAGAGATGGTGCATGGACATGAAATGATGGTCATGGTGATCAAGCATGAGGAGATGGACATGGAACAAAGTGATCAAGGCAAAGGTATAATCATAGGGTTTGCTTTTGCCGGTCTAAGATGAGTAGAGAAGTGATTGACCGAGTTTAGGATTGATAGCCGACTATCAAGAGGGGCAATCACGGTTAGCTCATGGATCAAGTGCTACTAGGTCATCTTCTTGAGCATATGCATTAGGATCTAGTAGAGAGCTAACATATCACCTTGGAAAATGATTGTGAAAATGCTAACACACATGCACATAGTGATTTACATATGATGGTGTTGGCACATTTGCAAAGACGGCGGTGTTTGAGCGGTAGTGAGGGGTTTGGGGTTCGCTCTCCCTCCCGCCGAGCTTGCGAGCGCAGGATTCAGGCGTTTTCGGGGAAATGAAATGTCTATTTTCCATTGCGCCGGAGGTTGAAAAATGGTGAAAGCACGGAGGTGTTTCATGAGCTAAAACATGTGTTTTAGTGATACACATATGAAGAGTAGCTCATAAGTGAAAGGGCGGATCAAGCGGAATGAGTTTTTGACGAAGCATCACGAAGAAACGAGCGACAGACGCTCGGCTTGCTGGCGACAGACACGGGGTGTGGCGTCTAACGCCAAACCTTAGCTCGGCCTATGCGTGCGGGTGCGTCAGACGCGAGGACGTGACCGCGACAGACGCCGTGCATGGCACTGTTGCCGCGTCTGTCGCATGGGCGTGTCGCGGTTCTACGCAACAGACGCGTCCATCGGCCAGGCACCGGACGCGTCTGTCGCACCGGCCCGTTTACTTGGCTACTGGACCGTGTCTAACGGTGGTGAGGCGGCGTCTATCGGTTGCGACAGACGCGTCTGACGCGTAGAGCGTGAACGCGGTGAACTCCAATGATCGGGACACGTGGCCGCTCGGTGGTGCGATAGACGCGCCTGTAGCGTCTATCGGTTTGGCGACAGACGCTACTGTGCAGCGTCTGTCGCCCCCGAAAATCGTCGAGTGAAGTTGATAACGGCTAGTTCTTGAGTGAAACGTTATAAATAAGAGGTGACCGGCCCTTGGGGGTTCTCTCTTGCACATTTGAGATATTGAGGCATACTTTGAGCTAGAGAACACTCTCTCCGATCATCTCCTTGCTTGGTTGCATACTCATAGAGATTGAGTGAGATTCAAGTGCATTGCATTGAGAGTTGCATCTAGTGGCACTTGATTCTTGAGTTTGCTGCGGATTGCTTGTTACTCTTGGGTGTTTCCCGACACCCTAGACGGCTTAGAGCAGCGGTGGTGTTGAGCTCGTGATTGGAGATTGTTTCGAGCCTCACCAAGCGATTGTGAGGGGTTCTTGAGCCTTCCCCGCGGGAGTTCGCGAATTGGCTACTCTAGTGGAGCTCGTGGCTTGGAGGATCCTCATCTTGTGAGTGGATGTGCGGCACCCGCTGAGGGTTCAACTCTTGATAGTTGATTAGCTCGTGATCCATCAAGTGGGTGCATCGCCACAACGAGGAGTAGCTTACCGGGAAGCAAGTGAATCTCGGTAAAAAATCTTATGTCATCTCTTTGCCGAGGATTTCTCTTGTGATTGCTTATTGTGATTGATTCTTCGAGTGCATTGCTTCTCTACATCGTTGATATAAGAATCAAGTCACTTGCTCTTTACTTTCTTGTACTAGTCCTTGTGTAGTTTGCTTAGTGTAGCCTTTATCACATAGGAGTAAGTAGCTTAGTGACTTAGCATTGTTGGTGTGTATTAGAGATCATAGTCTTGTTTCACTAGAATTGTATAGGTGGCTTGCATAGTGTAGTTGAGCTAGTGCTAGAATTAGCTTAGCCATCTTTTATACTAACGTGGTTGTTTAGTGAAGCTTGTAGATTTTTAAATAGGCTATTCACCCCCCTCTAGCTATTTGGACCTTACACTCAGTTTGCAGAATACTACAAATATATTTTCTTGTTGATAAAAAGAATACTACAAAGTAATATTGAAGTAGCTAGGAGAACTATAAAAAATAATTCTCATGTGAGGGCTCATGGCTGAATGTGTACTAAGATGGTGGCTAACTTGGCACTTCTTGACGTCTCTCTAACCATGATGTTCTATATTTTGTAGTAACATGATTTTCTTTTCTTTGTAGGAATTTCCTTATCCGTGGAAGGAGCTAGCAGAACTTTTGACTCTATACCAATGAAAGGCCCACTCATGTCGTAGTCCCTTTCTACTTAAGTTTACATTTTAGTCAGCACATCATATTTACAACTCTTTTGATTTTTGTTATTAATGATTTCACATTCCTAGAAGCCAAGTTTTTTTTGTGTTTTTTTGGATGAGTTGTTGCTGAAAACATAGCAGACATGGATATACAGGGTGTTCTACGTGAAACTTATTTGTAGTTATTGCATATTAATTTTTCTTGCCTTCGGAAACGAGAGGAGATATTAGTTTGGTTGCATGTTGTAGTTGGTAGAGTTGAATGCTTATATATGTTCATGTTTTTCTGTGCTCATCTTATTGATTCTACAAATTTTGGATTCCCCTTGCAATTCAAGGGCCATCAATTCTTGGATCAAGATTCATCCAAACAACATAAGATACTAGTGGTCAACTAAAAAAACTAATATTGTGCACTTCCTTTCCTTTTCTATTTTTCCTTCTAATATTTCCTTTTTCCAAAATTTAACCTTAGTTTTTATTAGTTTGTGAGAAGCTCATGACTAAAGATTGCAACTGGGTACTCCATTAGGGTCTCTAAACGGGGAAAACATTCACACATGGGTCTCTAAACGGGGGAAACCTTCACCGCAATGGGCACACGGGTACGGGTACGTTCCTATATTCCCCGTACCCGTTTACCCATGGGTAAAAAAATATCCGGAGGTCTAAATGCACATCATGGCCTAATATCAAGTGAGCCCAACCCAATTAAGGAGAACCCTAGGTAAATAAGCCAATCCCTCACCCCATCCATCCATTTTCCTATTGATATTAGGATTATGGATTTATGTAATGTCTTATCTGCTGTCTACTGCTACTTAAGTACTACTTGATGTAAGGATTATGGATTTATGGTATAGTACGACTGTTACCTGGTCATTGCTAAAATTTTGTATGAACTTTGTGTGTTCTTTTTATTGTCATGTGCTTATTGCTGATGTTGCAACTGAGATTGTCTAAACTGTTGTCGGGTATATGGGTGACCTGACGGGTGGGGATTACCCAGTCGGTTACAGGTCGGGGGAATTTTCTTACCCGCAATGGGTATGGGGATTTTAATGGGGCTGTATTTTGCTTGTAGGGATGGGTCTGGGTACCAATACCCGATGGGGATTTACCTATTGCCATCTTTACTCATGACATCAAATGTCCAGGTTTACCAGCACGACGAAGAGGTATGTGATCCTTGTCCTCGTGCTGAAATTTGAATTATCATGGCATTATTTTTACCCCAAATGTCGAGGTCTAACCGTCACGACAAAGAGACGTGCAATCTTTAATTTGTCCCCCGGCTGAAATTTGTCCACGAGACACGCACAGCCGGGCAGTGACGCTGAGTATATCGGTAGAGCACACATGTTGGGTACGATGGTGATTGGCGGTGACGCTGCACGCCTTTAATTTGCATGGTTTGCACACAAGTCATGCACGCTCCAGTCCGCCTGCCGACATTGGCTGCTGCGCACAGACAGCATGTGTCTATTTATGTTTGTGGCATATATGCAAAATCATTGCGGGCAAGGCACTTCGCCGGGATCTCGACGGCTCGTTCGCTTGGGCTGATCTGGCTGGCTGAAAGTACTGCTGACTGTTTTTTTGTGAGAGAAAAACACTGCCGGTTGGCTAGCTAATTTGACTGATAATCTCAAGCGAACATACTATTGTTGTTGCTGGTACGGTGAAGTAAGTCGTAAGATGGCAAAAAAAAACCGAACGACGGGTTCTTTTATTCTTTCTTCTCGAATCTGATCACGTCGATGGCGCAGCGTGATTATGTGTATGTTTGGTCTGTGAAGTCACCCAATGCTTCACGAGGTGATTTATCATGAGTTCATCAAATGAATTTTGGTGAAATCAACCCATTTCCCATGCATATACTAATTATTGGCATGCGACGATCAACTCATTCCATTCTATAAACAAAATAAAAAAAAGTGAAGAGTGAGAAGAAGATAAATCACGTCATTCCTCAACCAAAGACACCTTGTACTGGCCATCTGAATACGGATTATTATCTCACAGAACGTGCATGCACATGCCCCCACTGCGCGAAGGTATCAGGATCACGTCGGCCTTAGCTAGATCATCGTGAATTCGCTCGTGACAAACGTTCGAGGATTTATTCGCTGGCCGCAACATCGTGACAGACGCCTGCTCGTATATAGTCGGTCGTTGTCGTTCAGAGAAAGCAACACTTAACTGACTGACGCTCCAAATGAAATCTCGATTTGTCACTCGATCTTGCCGTCGTCCATTCGTCTAAAAGCTAGCGCGGGCATGCAGAAACGCAATGTCACATGCCCATGTGTGCCATTTATATAAAAAACGACTTCTCCCGCTCAGCTCGCTAAAATAGTGGTGCCATTGACAAGTTGGCCTACCTGGTTCAGAGACGCGACTGTTTTCTCAGTGATGCAGATTAGCCTTGGTGCGTATTTAAACCTCAGCTAGCTAGAGACCTCTGCAGGCATCCTCCTCCTTCCATAGTTTCTTCTTCATCCTCGCTTCACCTCACCACCGCTGCCATCCAATCCAATTAAGAACAAAGCGGACACACATAGCTAGGAAACAAGAGAAAAATGAGGCTTCTTGGCGGAGCTCTTGCTCTGGTTTTGCTCCTGCTCGTCCATGCTGGAGGCCAGCAGCAAGCAGCGGAGGCCCGCGGGGATGCGTTCGTGAGGGTCCAGGGCACCCGCTTCGTGCACAACGGCAAGCCGTTCTTCGTCAACGGGTTCAACGCCTACTGGCTCATGAACTTGGGCGCCGACCACGCGCAGAGGGGCAAGGTCACGTCGGCGCTGAGCCAGGCCGCCGGCGCCGGCCTCTCCCTGGCCAGGACGTGGGCGTTCAACGACGGCAACGGCAGCAGGGCACTGCAGTACTCTCCCGGCCGCTACAACGAGAAAACATTCCAGGTCACTTCCTGTTTCCCCTGTGCTAACGACGACCAAGTTTCTTGAGATATTGATGCACATGCATTGCCATTTCTCTCTCTCTCTGTCTCTCATTCAGGGGTTGGATTTCGTGCTATCTGAGGCTAGGAAGCATGGGATTAAGATGATTCTGAGCCTTGTCAACTATTTTGGTGACTATGGAGGGAGGAAGCAGTACGTGGATTGGGCGAAGGGTCCGGGGCAGACCAATTTATCTGACGATGGATTCTTCACTAACCCTGTTGTCAAGGGCTTCTACAAGAACCATATCAAGGTGAGACTGAGAGAGAGAGAGAGAGAGAGAGAGTGTGTGCTGTAAACCATAGTAATTTTGTTTCATTAAAAACCATAGTAGTTTGCACCGTTTCATTAAAAACCAAGTCAATGTTTCTTTACTTTAACTAAGTTTATAATATCAAGATTTATGTCTCTAAATGCATGCCCATTTTGGCCTGAATACTGCAAGTTACAGTCAACCAAATATTCTCTCTGCACAATGTTTGCACTTCAAAGAGAAACTGCCTACTAGTTTTACACTGATGGAAAACAGGCAAGAGAGGAATCAAGACGAGCAGAGAAAGGCAACAAAAACTGTGGATCTTGTTGCTCTGCATCAGACAATTAATTAGTCAGACAAGCTTTGTTCTGAAACTAGAAGTGCATACTCTATCTTCACTGCTAGTGCTAGTTCGAGCTCGCTTCTGAGAAAAATCTGCTCATTTCATGAATCGATCAAAAGGCCGTTCTGACGAGGGTGAACACGTTCACCGGCGTGGCGTACAAGGACGACCCAACGATCATGGCGTGGGAGCTGATGAACGAGCCCCGTTGCCAGTCCGACGTCACCTGCCCCACTATTCTCCAGTCGTGGATCATGGAGATGGCAGCGCACGTGAAGTCCATCGATGGCAACCACCTGTTGGAGGCCGGCCTGGAGGGCTTCTACGGCTTGTCGCCGCCGCCGTCCCGCAGCTCCGTGAACCCGCCGTGGCACGACAAGACGGGCACCGACTTCATCGCCAACAACCAGGTGCCCGGGATCGACTTCGCCACCGTGCACTCGTACCCGGACAAGTGGCTGCGCGGCTTGGACGCCCAGTCGCAGCTGCGGTTCCAGCAGTGGCGGGCCTACCTTTATTCAAGGGTATTCAGTTGAATACCCATTATTTTTACTAAAGTATTTTGTACATATAGTGTATACATAAATGTATATATTAGAAAACATGAAGATTCGTATACTTTATATAATTCAAGTGCTGCCACTTTGGTATTGAACAATTGGTAGTACTTCTTTATGTTAACTAATTTTAATTTATATGCACAATTCTATGAAAATATGAAATTATATTCAATTACGTGTTATATTGCTATATATTATACAATTACAACTATGTAATATTATACATGCTAAATATTAGGCTTTAGGGTGTAATTTTTTTGACATGCCTTTATATTTTGAATACCCAACCTTAAATTCCTGAGCCCGCCACTGGGTTCCAGGGCACCTGGCTCGACGCCCACATTGCCGACGCGCAGGCGGTGCTGCGGAAGCCCCTGCTGGTGGCCGAGTTCGGCAAGTCACGCAAGGACACGGGCTACAGCGTCGACCAGCGCGACGCAGTGTTATCCACGGTGTACGCCAAGGTCTACACCTCGGCGCGCGCCGGCGGTCCCGCGGCGGGCGCGCTCTTCTGGCAGCTCATGACGGAGGGCATGGACTCCTACTGGGATGGCTACAAGGTCGTCCTCCGGCAGGCGCCGTCCACCACCAGAGTCATCAGGACGCAGAGCCGGAGGATGCAGGGGCTCACCAGGGCGTTCGTGCGCGCGCGCAAGGTCCACCACCAGCAGGGGACTAGTAGTGATTTGAAGACAGTACAAAACAATACGATGATTTGAATACAGTACAGTATTTGCATAATAAGCAATGTAAAGAAGGAAAGTCTGACATACCGCTAAAATTGCAAGACAAGATCCAATATGTAATGGTCATGCTCAAGTCTTTCCGGAGATATTTTCTGGTATTTCTTCACCTTTCCATCACCACCTCTGGGATATGGCTAGCCCAGTCGAATTCTTTGATCTTTGGTACATCACGTAGGCTACGAAGATACTTCAAGGTCACCACATTTGTTGTGCTCGAACAATAAACAGATCCCAAAGCTATAAGCATGAAAGCCTTCATGAATGAATCCCTATTGTCCTAACTCGACTTGAGCACCTCTATGCACTTTTTCATCTTAGACTTATCGCCGTCTCTATACTGAACATAGATTTTCTGGAACTCCTCAACACTCTCAACATCAACAGATATGTCCAAAGGTGTGGTGCCAATTTCAAGGCATAATATCTTGCAAACTAGAGGGTGATCAAATACAATCACCTTACCATCAAGCCTGAACTCGCACAACAAAGGATCCATGTGTTGTATTATCGGCTAGCTTTATTGGAATAGAGAATTGGGACATGGACAACAGAAAACCATTTCTTTTGATCTTCATGTAAATTGCTCAGTTGCTGAAAATCTTGTTTTAAAATCACAGTTGCTCCTTTCTCATTACCTAGAAACGAACAAATTACTAGATGAAGCCCATGATCTAACAAAATCACATGAAGAAATAACATAGGGTCTTGCAATGTGAAAATTCATATTCTTATTTAAACTACACATAAATGCAAATTGCATAGATAGAAGGGAACTCAGACATCAGAAACCCTAGCATAATGGAAGCCTAACCTGCAACTACATATGAATCACATTCAAATTGGAATACATCAGAAACTCTAGCATAATGGAAGCCTAACCTGCAACTACACATGAATCACATTCAAACTAGCATGCATGAGAAACCCTAACATAATGGTAGCATAATCTACATAATCAACATCACATCAGCAACTACAAAGCACTCACATCTTCAACTACATAGAACTCATACCTTGCAGCTTGGGGACCTTAGCTTGCTTCACAGTTCACACCAATGTTGCTCTGTCCTCTCCTAGAAGATGGTTTGCCTCCCTTGTTGTTGCACACCTTCCTCACTGCCACACGAGCGTGCCTCCGCACAACATCCTCTCCACCCTTTATCATCACCACTGCTGGGCGAGTCACCCTTGCTAGGCGAGACATCCCTGCCCATCTTGTACGCATCACTAGATGCCGTCGCTGAGGGAGGAAGTGGACCGTGCGCGGTGGAGTGAGAGAGGCAGAGGCCGATTGGTGCTCCTGGCACGAGGTGCCGTCGAAGAGGGACGGAAGTGGACGGGCAGGTGCAACGAAGAACTGAAGTCGTGTGATAGTAGTTGAACTAAGGTCGAGAGGGAGGAAGGCGGGTGGCGGCGCTCGGGTGCAGTGGAGAGGGAGGATGGCAGCAAGCGAGCGACCGGGCACGGTGAAGAACGCCACTTCAAGCAGTCATCGTGGACCATGCCATGTTGAAAGGTCCTAAATGGCTAGAAGGGGGTGAATATAGCCTAATAAAAATTTCTAGAAAAACACTAGAGCAAGGTGATTAGTATGACAAAAGGCGTAAGCAATTTTGCTTTAGCTCTACAAGTCTAGCCACTTATGATCACTATGGCACACACAAGACTAGGTCACTACCACTACCACTAGTGAGCTAACTAGCACAAGAAAGCAACTAATTACTCTAGTTACTCACTAAGCTACTCTTACAAACTAAGGCTACCACTATACAAGTGTATATGCAATTTAAGTACAAGAGAGTGATAGAGGATTATAACAAACGTGGCAAGCGATGATCAATCAATCAATGGATACCGGGAGAATTCAAAAGAGACAATTGACACATGATTTTTCTCCCGAGGTTCACGTGCTTGCCGACACATTAGTCCTCGTAGTGTCGACCGTTCACTTGGTGGTTTGGCGAGCTAATAGGCATTCACAAGCCTAGCCCTACGCAAGGGCGCCGCAAGAACCAAACACAAATGAGGGTACTCAATGACATGAGCAATTTACTAGAGTACCTTTTAGCTCTTCGCCGGAGAAAGGTCAAGAACCCCTCACAAGATTACCTAGAGATGGCCATGAACAATCACCAACTCGTGCCAAGGCTCCTCCGCTACTCCAAGCCGTCTAGGTGGTGGCAACCACCAATAGTAACAAGCAATCCCGCAGCTCACACGATCACTAGTGCCATTAGATGCTCAAACTCTAAGTAAATGCACTAGAATCACTCCTAATCTCACAAAGATGATGAATCTATGAAGGAGATGAGTGGGAGGTGTTTGGATTAGCTCACAAGGATGTATCAATGATCAAAAGGTGCAAGAGAGTGAGCCCAAGCTGGCTAACATCTATTTATAGAGCCCCAACAAGTCACATACCCGTTGGGCACTCAAATCAGTCTCCGCGCACTGACCGGTCACGTTGCAGGGTGCACCACATGCGTCCAATCACCAATGTCAGGTCGCTTACAGCTTTCCACGTGTCCCAACCGTTTGAAACTAGCCATTGTCGCCCAACGGCTCCTTCGCACGCTCTCACTGCTTAGTGACTGGACGCATAGGTCATATGACCGGATTCCCTACCCCTCGGCATCCAATCGCGATCTAGAGAGGTCCAGAACGTGAAAATAGCGTCCGGTCATGATGCTATGTGTGTTGTCAATCGATGAGCAGTGCCAGGGGCGCGTCTAGTCATGTCCCCTGGCCAGCGTCTGGTTAGAGCCAGGCAACTGGCCGAGACCTAGGGTTAGGCACCGGACTCGCCCGACGTGTCCGGTCACAGAGTCCGGTCACCCTTGTGACCCATTTATCTTCTTCGTTCTTCATCCCTCGTGCAAATGTGTTAACTCCACCACGTTTTTTTCACTTGTGCACGTGAGTTAGCATTTCACAAACACGTTTTCCAAGGGATGTTAGCACTCACTAGGTCCTAATACAAATGCCTGGAGTTAAATCACCTAGTGGCACTTAGATAACCGTATTTGCGTCGAGATTACTCCTCTTAGTAGTATGGCTATCTATCCTAAACCCACTCACACCCTCTATAGTGTGTTGAGTGGTAAAACAAAATGATCCTATCAATTATACCTTTGTCTTGAGTCCATTCTGTTTTTCTCTTTCTTCTTTTCCAAGTTTAGAGCTTGATCATCTCCTTGATCTTCACTTTGGCCATCAACATCACCATAACCATCATCTAGCTCCACTTGGTGTGCACCAACCTAGCTCATATGCATCACTAATGACAAAGGTTAGTACACTAGGTTTCACCGATTAGCCAAAACCAAACTAGAGCTTTCACATGTCGGCACAGAGAACTTGGTGGCGAGTGGAGAGCTGAGTGACGGTGGAGAGGGAGGAAGACAGGCGGCGGCGCTCGGGCACGATGGAAAGGAAGGATGGCGCCAGGCAGGCAGCCGGGCGCGTCAGAGCGGTTCCCGTGGACCACGCTAGAATCCGTGGCGGCACAGGCTTGACGGCGAGTGGAGCTCGCGTTTTTGGAGTCGAGTGAAGCCGAACGTTTTTGGAGTGGAGTTCTTTTACAAACTTCTGGAGTGGAGTTGTTGAGGGAAAGACGTACTGGGCCATTCGGACCATTGGGGCCGATGACGACGGGAGCGTCCGGATGCCCGGCAGAGCATTTCTGATGAAAAAGTAATGTGAACAAAGAGAAATTAGAATTGGTGCGCCTAGAAAAAAAAAAGGAGAAACCAAAACGGTGATGTGGTGCTGGGCGGATTAGGAATAAAAAATTTCTACACCTCAAAAGACTCTAAATTTGTCATCTGGCTGGTGATACCAAATCTTATCCGTATTTGATACGAACTCCTTTAACGTCCGAGAGGAACGTCACCGTCCAAGAAGATTCCCAACACGGACACCGTGAGCCATAATGCTCTGTGAGACCCGTTCCTGCCATTCGGGCCCAAGGCCACACCATGCCAGTGCACGAGAAGGAAGCCGCTGCCAAAGAGCCGCAAGGAGCTTCTGGAGCTTGGCTCCTTAACAAATCATCTTGACCAATGAGGCAACGACCAAGATATGCTTGCATGAGAATGAACGGAGGAGTAGGTGGCCAGCTGACTGTCTATAAAAAATAAAAAAGGCACCTGGGCATCACCAAGGTCGACACACAAAACAAAAGTTGCTCTTAGTCTTAGCTAGCTACAGTAGTAACCTTGATTGCACGAAAACTAGCTAAGCTAGCTTCGAACTGAAATGGAGGACTGCGACATCCTGTTTCTGTGCTCTACTCTACTGATGTCCTATAAAATCCCTTAGTTTTCTCTGATTTTACATCTGATCATTTACCTAATGCAACATACTGGCATTACCCTAGTGACGAGATCCTAACATATTCGGGGGCTCGGGGGCTATACCTATCGGGTATGCTCGCGCGCACCCTTAGATAAAGAAACCCGGCCGAGCCTGAGCACGCCGTGGCCTCTGCTCAGGACTTTGGGGCTCGCCCGAGCCTCTGACTCCCGATCAACGAGAAGCCCGAGCCCACTCCTTGGCTCTTGCCCGGCCTACGACGCTAACTAAGGCCCGAGCGCAAGAAGACACGCCCCGAGCCATCGAGGCTCTGGGGCTCCCCGACGCCGCACCTTGGGCGTGGCTTCGCCAGCCGCTCCCCCGACAGGGTCACATGCGGGGCGTGACACAAGACGACAATCCTCCTTGGCCTCCAGGGGCTCGGTGGCTTCTAGGCCCACGCGTCAGCCCCTCGAGCCGACCTCCCTTGCCATCAAGAAGACTACCGAAGGCATGCCTAGGGGAGGCTGGTCCAAGCCGACATAGCCTGACACTCAGCGTGTTAGAACAGGCCTGCCGGACGACGCCCAAGGCTACATCAGCCCCATGACATCGCCACAGTCCACAGAGCGCTGCTACAAGACCCTCCTAGACTCCGGCGCATGTAGACCATAGGCTCAACCTCTCAAACCACCATGTACCCGACCTATCTCGATATATAAGGGATAAGGTCGGATCCTAGAGAGAGAGGAGGATGATCTCAGACAGATCATTCCGTTCCTCACCGATCTGCTCTTGCTCGGCACCGAGAGTAGATCAACCCAGAGAGGGGCACCGAGAGCTCCTCCACTGCACTTGTCGTCTTCCTCCTCTTCGACGAGGGGAAGACTCCACCGGCGGTGAGGCAACCTCAGAATTAGCACCGAGCTAACTGTAAGGTCCAAATAGGCTAGAGGGAGGGTGAATAGCCTAATTAAAACTTCTACAAGAATTACTTAACCACAAGTTAGTACGAGAGGTGGCGAAGCAAAAGCACTAGCTCTAACTAATTAAGCAAGCCACCTACACAAGTCTAGTACAAGGCTATCCACTAAACACAACAACAACAAGCTATAAACAAGAAGTAATACGAGAGAAGAGCTTTGAGTGATTATACCGCCGTGTAGAGATGAGAAGTACCAATCAATCAATCACACAAGAGAAGTCCTCAGGAAGAGAATGACATAAGAATTTATCCCGAGGTTCACTTGCTTCTCGGCAAGCTACTCCCCGTTGTGGCGATACACCCACTTGTCGGTTCACGAGCTAATCGACTATCAAGGGTCGAGCCCTCGGCGGGCGCCGCATAACCGCACACAAGATGGGGATCCTCCAAGCCACGAGCTCCACTAGAGTATCCAATTTGCGAACTTCCACGGGGAAGGATCAAGAACCCCTTACAACACTTGGTGATGACTCCAACAATCTCCAATTGCGAGCTCAATCACCTCCGCTGCTCCAAGCCGTCTACCATGTCGGGAAACACGGAAGAGTAACAAGAAATCCACAGCAACTCAAAGATCAAGTGCCTCTAGATTGCAACTCTCAAGCAATGCACTTGAATCTCACTTAATCTCACTCAAGATGTGCAACTATGCAAAGAGATGAGTGGAGGGGTTGTTCTCTAGCTCAAAGTATGTCTCTATATCTCAAAATGTGCAAGAGTTACCCTCAAACACCGGCCAACGTCTATTTATAACGAAGGGGTACGTAGCTAGCCGTTAGGAACTCAAACAGCCGAAATCGCGCTGACCGGACGCGCTGGTTGTTCTGACCGGACGCGCTGGTCATACTGACCGGACGCGCTAGTCATACTGACCGGACGCGCCGGTCGCGCAACGGCTAAATTCCGAAACACCGACCGGACGCGCCGGGTGTGACCGGACGCGCTGGTCCCGCAACTGACCGGACGCGCTGGTCAACCTGAGTAGCGCATAACGAAACATCGACCGGACGCGCCCCTCGCAATGACCGGACGCGACAGTGCCCGCGTCCGGTTAGAGTCTAGTAAGCTCCCTGGATGACCGGACGCGTCCGGTCATCAGTGACCGGACGCGCTGCGTGTCCGATCATCAACCTGAAAACCGCGCAGACGCTGAACACTGACAGGACGCGTCCGGTCATACAGAGACCGCGTCCGGTCCAGCGTCCGGTCATCTCTATGACCTCCGTTCGCCTCCGTTTCTTTTCCAACTTCCGGCGCAGTAGAAAATAGGCATTTCACTTCTCCAAAAAGCGCCGAATCCCGCCTCGCAAGCTCGGCGGGAGGGAGAGAGGAACCCAAACCCCTCTCTACCGCTTAAACTCCACCACCTTCGCAAACATGCTAACACCACTAAGTGTACACCACCATGTGCATGTGTGTTAGCATTTCACAATCATTTCTCAAGGCATTATGTTAGCTCTTATACTAGATCCTAATGCATATGCTCAAGACAATGATCTAGTGGCACTTGATTCCCGAGCTAACCGTGATTGCCCCTCTTGATAGTCGGCTATGTATCCTAAACCCGGTCAATCACTTCTCTACTCATCTTAGACCAGCAAAAGGAAAAAAACCTCTATGGTTATACCTTTGCCTTGCGCTCTTAGATCCTTCTTTTTCACTTGATCACAATGTCCTTCCTTTTATGTGCATCTCCACCATGATTATTATTTCATGTCCATGCACCATCTCTTTGTGATCTTGCGGCCACCACTCCTTGCCACATACACCTTCATCACATGTGTTGCTTATACCTAACTCAAAACACTTAACACATGGCATTAGCAACTTGGTGTCATTAATTACCAAAACCAAACTTGGGCTTTCAATCTCCCCCTTTTTGGTAATTGATGACAACCATCACAAAGATATAAAATAAAATCAATTTTCAATCTCGATAGTATTAGCTCCCCCTTCATATGTGCTTCCATGAGTTTGGTTCAATTATGCACATATATATGGATTTGAATTTTAAGAGGGTTACTACTATCAAATTGATGCTAAGGTATATAGAATGGACCTTTGAAGCGTGATACCAGTCAGAGTTGCCTTTATATACCATCCTTAGCATCGATGTAGCTAGACACCACTTGTAATACATCACTTGTAAAGATCACAAACACTAAAGTACCCCGTGAGATCAACATTATAAGCAAAAGGTGTCTAGATACCACTTGTAAAGCTACTCTCAACAAATCATCATTCAAGTTTTATTTCTAGCATACACCATACAAACATGAATATGAATTTAAGCTTTGCAATGCAACAATTCATCATGTTAATGCACATACAAATGCAACAAATAATTCATGAGCTTGCTCCCCCTACTTGTGTGCTCACTTTTAATTGATCCCTTGATTTCTTTCCCCCTTATTATATCTTTTTCCCTCTTTGTGACTTTTCTATCTATGTGCTTTTCTCTCCACCTTTGACTATTCTCTCCCCCTTAGTAACTTAACCTTTTATCTTTGTGACTTTTCTCTCCCCCTTTGTCAACAATCACCAAAAAGGTGCCAATTTTAGTGAGAGTTAAGTCAATCAATATGAGGGAGTCCAAATTATGGTTCAATCTAGATCACTTGCCTAGAATATGTAATTTGGTTTGATCCAAGGACAAGCTTTTTCACACCTCATAAAGTATAAGGGTTATCTTGACCATGTTGAATTACACATCATGAGCTCATTTTCTAGATTCAACACTAGGTTTGCAAGCCCATAAACATGTCATATGCTACCACTAGATCAAATAACCATAGAAGCAATAGTGGTACCATACATACATCAAAATCATTTGATTTTCATGAATGAGCTTATTTGTCATGCAAATATGTCTATATGTTCTAACCATGTCCTTAGCAAAGTATGAATGATATGCCAAACAACTTTACCTTGCTATGTTGGAGGGGAGGCATGTCATATAAGAATGTGGGGGTGCACTCATTTCAAGTTGGAGAAGTCAAGTATGTTCAATTCATTCTTCAACTTGTAAAATCTTTTCTCATCAAGTGGCTTTGTAAAGATATCGGCTAGTTGATCTTCCTTGCTAATGCTCTCAATGCTAATATCACCCTTTTGTTGATGGTCTCTTATGAAGTGATGCCTTATGTCGATGTGCTTGGTTCTTGAATGTTGAACCGGATTTTGTGTCATCTTGATAGCACTTTTATTGTCACAAAACAATGGCACATTCTTGAACTTGATTCCAAAATCATTCAAGGTGGCCTTCATCCAAAGCAATTGTGCACAACAACTACCGGCACTAATATATTCGGCCTCGGCGATAGATAGTGCTACACTATTTTGTTTCTTTGATGACCATGAAACAAGAGACCTTCCAAGCAATTGACAAGTGCTACTTGTGCTCATTCTATCAATCTTGCATCCACCATAGTCGGAGTCCGAATATTCAATCAACTCAAAATTAGATCCCTTGGGATACCATAATCCAACATCATGAGTGCCCTTAAGATATCTCAATATCCTCTTGGTTGCTTTCAAGTGACTTTCTCTAGGTGAAGCTTGATATCTTGCACACTTGCACACACTAAACATCACATCCGGCCTAGAAGCGTGACATAGAGCAAACTTCCAATCATAGACCGGTATTGCTTTTGATCTACCATATTGCCACTAGCCTCAACACCTAATTGATCATTTGTGCCCATTGGTGTACTCATTTGTTTAGCATCTTGCAATCTAAACTTCTTGATCATGTCCTTGATGTACTTGCCTTGACTTACAAATGTGCCATTCTTCATTTGCTTGATTTGAAGTCCAAGGAAGTAGCTGAGCTCTCCAATCATAGACATTTCAAACTCATTAGCCATCATATTTCCAAACTCTTCACAAAAGTCTTGGTTGATTGATCCAAAGATAATGTCATCCACATAGATTTGCAACACAAACAAGTCATTTCCAAGCTTCTTGGTGAAGAGGGTGGTGTCAACCTTTCCCATCTTGAACCCTTTAGAGAGAAGAAAGTCCCTCAATCTCTTATACCATGCTCTAGGTGCTTGCTTCAAACCATACAATGCCTTCTTTAGCTTGAAAACATGGTCGGGCTTATAGTCATCTTCAAAACCGGGAGGTTGCTCAACATAAACTTCTTCGTTGATGTAGCCATTGAGAAATGCACTCTTGACATCCATTTGATAGAGCTTGATGTTGTGTGCACATGCATATGCTAATAAGATTCTAATAGCCTCCAATCTTGCAACGGGTGCATATGTCTCTCCAAAGTCAAGACCCTCAACTTGAGTGTATCCTTGTGCTACTAATCTTGCTTTGTTCCTCACAACCATGCCATCTTGATCTTGCTTGTTTCTAAAGACCCACTTAGTACCAATCATATTGTAGTTCGTTGGCCTCTTAACAAGTTTCCAAACTTAATTTCTAGCAAAGTTGTTTAGTTCTTCATGCATGGCATTTACCCAATCGGAATCCTTCAAAGCATCTTCTAATTTCTTAGGTTCTTCAAGTGACACGAATGAGTAGTGCTCACAAAAAGATGCTAGTCTTGATCTAGTTTGAACACCACTTTGAATTCCACCAATGATTTGATCCAATGGATGATCTCTTGCAATGCTAGTAGGTTAGAGTATTGGGAGTTGATTGCTTTCACTTGTTTGACCTTGAACTTGAGCTTCATCATGAGTACCACTAGAGCTTGCTTGATTTGTATCAATTTGCACACTTTGGTTGATCACATGAGTATCATCATCATCAACTTGCCTTGGCCTAACATCACCAATGTCCATGTTCTTTATTGCATTTGACAATTGGTCTCCTCTCACATCATCAAGGTTTTGAGCTTCATTTTGAGACCCTTGGGTTTCATCAAACTCAACATCATGAACTTCTTCCAAGGTGTCATTTGTGAGATTCCAAACTCTATATGCTTTGCTTGTGGTAGAATAACCAAGTAAGAACCCTTCATCACATTTCTTTTCAAACTTGCTCAATCTAGTGCCTTTCTTGAGAATATAGCATTTGCAACCAAACACTCTAAAGTATGCAATGTTGGGCTTTCTTCCATTCAATAGCTCATATGGTGTCTTTCCAAGCTTTCCAGGGCAATAGAGACGGTTACTACAATAGCAAGCCGTGTTGATAGCTTCACTCCAAAATGAATGACTCACATTGTATTCACTAAGCATTGATCTAGCCATATCAATCAAGGTTCTATTTTTCCTTTCAACTACACCATTGGATTGAGGAGTGTATGTTGGTGAGAATTGATGTCCAATACCAAGATCATCACACAACTCTTCAATTCTTGTGTTCTTGAACTCACTACCGTTGTCACTTCTAATCTTCTTGATGGTAGTTTCAAACTTATTTTGCACCCTTTTGACAAAAGACTTGAATAGATCATAAACATCACTCTTGTCATTAAGAAAGAGCACCCAAGTGTATCTAGTGTAGTCATCTACAATCACAAAGCCATACTTGTTGCCACCAATGCTAGTGTATGTTGTTGGCCCAAACAAGTCCATGTGCAATAACTCAAATGCCTTTGATGTGCTCATTTCACTCTTACTAGGATGTGTATTTCCAACTTGTTTGCCGGCTTGACAAGCACTACATAGTTTATCTTTCTCAAAGGTGACATCCTTCAATCCTCTAACTAAGTCATGCCTCAAAAGTTTGTTCAATTATTTCATTCCAACATGACCAAGTCTTCTATGCCATAACCAACCCATACTAGATTTACTAAGCAAGCATGATGTCAATTGTGTCTCACTATCATTGAAGTCAACCAAGTATAAGCTACCATATCTAAATCCTTTGAATATCAAGTTTGATCCATCAACACTTATGACTTCAACATCATCACTACCAAATATGCACTTGAAGCCAAGATCACAAAGTTGTGCCACCGATAAAAGATTGAAATCTAAGCTCTCAACTAGCAACACATTAGATATGCTCATGTCATTTGAGATAGCAATTTTACCAAGCCCCTTGACCTTGCCTTTCTTGTTGTTGCCGAAAGTGATAGCATCAAAACCACCATTTTGACTTGAATCAATTGATTTGAACATACAAGAATCCCCGGTCATATGTTGAGTGCACCCACTATCAAGCACCTAATGCCTTCCTCCGGCTTTGTAATTGACCTACAAGACAAGATCAATTCTTTTTAGGTACCCAAACTTGTTTGGGTCCTCCAAGGTTAGAGACTGAGCTCTTTGGTACCCAAATGGCTTTCTTCTTTGAGCCCATCCATGGTGCACCAATGAACTTAGCATGAACACCATTTGTACCCTTGGTAAGCATATAGAAAGAATCAAACTTAATTGAGGATACATTTGCATTGGATTTCTTGTTCATGCAATGTTGCTCTATGTGACCAACTTGCTTACAACTTTTGCAATAGCTACCATTGTTCTTCACAAAACGAGTCTTGTGAGGAGCAAAAGCGGCCTTGCCTTTCTTGGGGTTATAGCCCAATCCCTATTTGTAGAGAGAAGCTCTTTGGCTACCCAAGCATATAAGCAAGCGGTCCTCACCACCATAAGCCTTAGCTAAGGTGTGATTGAGCTTTTTTACCTCCTTTTTGAGATTTTCATTCTCAACTATAAGTGTGGAGTCACAAGTGAAACCATCACTACTAGATGATGATGATGTAGATGCGCTACATGAAGAGTTAGTGGGAGCAACAACAATAGGCTTATGAAAAGATTCATTAATTATATCACATGATATGCCTCTGTTGCAAGTTTTAGCCTTCTCAACATTAGTTGGCATATTTTCATATTTTTCAACTAGAGAGGAATGAGCTTCTTCAAGCTTGGTGTGAGACTTTTGAAGCTTCTTATGGTCTCCCTTTAGACTCTCATAAGATGCCCTAAGCTCATCAAGTTCTTACATAAGGTTTTTCTTTTCCTTAAGCAAGCCCTTGCACTCCTTTCTAGATTCTTTAAAATGTTGAGTGCAATCTTCTAGCATAGTGATTAGTTCATCTTTAGTGAATTCTTCTTCATCACTATCACTATCACTAGCATTATCATGATCACTCTCATCGTCGGATGATACCTTAGCGGCCTTAGCCATGAAGCACGATGGAGTGTCGAAGAGGGAGACCTTCTCTTGGATGGCAATGCTAGCATGTCCCTTCTTCTTGCTCTTGTAGTCATCCTCATCATCACTTGAGGAATCATCACTATCCCATGTAGCAACATGAGAATCATTCTTCTTCTTATAAGAGCTTTTATTCTTTTCTTGCTTCTTCTTCTCCTTCTTGATATCATCTTCATCATCACTATCATAAGGACACTTTGCAATGAGATGGTCCTTGCTATGGCATCTAAAGCATCTCATGGTGTGCTCACTCTTCTTGAAAGAGTTCTTCCTCCTTCTTGCACGATAGCCTTTCTTCTTCATGAATTTGCCAAATTGCTTGACAAAGAGAGCCATCTTCCCATCAATGTCATCACTATCACAAGAGCTTGAGTCTTCATCACTTGATGATTCAATCTTGGATTTGCCCTTGGATGTGGTGGCTTTGAATGCCACACTCTTCTTTTCATCATCTTTCTTCTTATTTTCCTTCTTCTTCTTCTTGACCAACTCATCCTTCTCATCATCTTCTCTATGAATCATCAGTCATCACTTCTTGGAATATTTGTTGAGGAGTTGAATCCTTCAATGTAGTCCTCACTGGCACGGTGATCAATGTATCAAATGTCTTGGGTAGACTTCTCAAGAACTTCATAGAGAATTGATTGTCCTTGACCTCCTCACAAGTGACTTGAGCTCATTGACAATGACTTGCAACCTATAAAACATCTCCGGTACACTCTCATCATCTTGCATCTTGAAGCTTGAAAATTTTTCTTGCAAGATATATGCTTTAGCGGTCTTTGTGCCTTCGGTGCCCTCAAATGTTTCTTCTAGCTTGGCCCAAGCATCATGAGCAATCTCTATGTTCTTTACTTGCTCAAATGTCTTGTCATCTAGTGCCTCATGAAGAGCACTAATGGCAATATCATTGCATTGGAGCTTTTTCTCCTCTACCGGTGTAGGTGCTTCTGGATTGGTAACCTCAAATTTTGTTTCGGTGACCTTCCACACTTCTCTATTGATTGACTTTAGGTGTGCGGTCATCTTAACCTTCCAATATGCATAATTTGTGCCATCAAAGTGAGGTGCCTTCTTGGTGTTGTTGATGTGCAAGCTTAATTGAGCTATTTCTTTTTCACCGTAGGTTGTTAAGCCTCAAATAAACGGTGCCTCGGCTCCGATACCACTTGTAAGGTCCAAATAGGCTAGAGGGGGGTGAATAGCCTAATTAAAACTTCTACAAGAATTACTTAACCACAAGTTAGTACGAGAGGTGGCGAAGCAAAAGCACTAGCTCTAACTAATTAAGCAAGCCACCTACACAAGTCTAGTACAAGGCTATACACTAAACACAACAACAACTACAAGCTATAAACAAGAAGTAATACGAGAGAAGAGCTTTGAGTGATTATACCGCCGTGTAGAGATGAGAAGTACCAATCAATCAATCACACAAGAGAAGTCCTCGGGAAGAGAATGACATAAGAATTTATCCCGAGGTTTACTTGCTTCCCGGTAAGCTACTCCCCGTTGTGACGATACACCCACTTGTCAGTTCACGAGCTAATCGACTATCAAGAGTCTAGCCCTCGGCGGGCGCCGCACACAAGATGGGGATCCTCCAAGCCACGAGCTCCACTAGAGTATCCATTTTGCGAACTTCCGCGAGGAAGGATCAAGAACCCCTTACAACACTTGGTGATGACTCCAACAATCTCCAATTGCGAGCTCAATCACCTCCGCTGCTCCAAGCCGTCTACCATGTCGGGAAACACGGAAGAGTAACAAGAAATCCATAGCAACTCAAAGATCAAGTGCCCCTAGAATGCAACTCTCAAGCAATGCACTTGAATCTCACTCAATCTCACTCAAGATGTGCAACTATGCAAAGAGATGAGTGGAGGGGTTGTTCTCTAGCTCAAAGTATGTCTCTATATCTCAAAATGTGCAAGAGTTACCCTCAAACCCCGGCCAACGTCTATTTATAACGAAGGGGTACGTAGCTAGCCGTTAGGAACTCAAACAGCCGAAATCGCGCTGACCGGACGCGCTGGTTGTACTGACCAGACGCGCTGGTCATACTGACCGGACCACTAGTCATACTGACCGGACGCGTCGGTCGCGCAACGGCTAAATTCCGAAACACCGACCGGACGCGCTGGTCGTACTGACCGGACGCGCCGGGTGTGACCGGACGCGCTGGTCCCGCAACTGACCGGACGCGCTGGTCAACCTGAGTAGCGCATAACGAAACATCGACCGGACGTGCCCCTCGCAATGACCGGACGCGACAGTGCCCGCGTCCGGTTAGAGTCCAGTAAGCTCCCTGGATGACCGGACGCGTCCGGTCATCAGTGACCGGACGCGCTGCGCGTCCGATCATCAACCTGAAAACCGCGCAGACGCTGAACACTGACCGGACGCGTCCGGTCATACAGAGACCACGTCCGGTCCAGCGTCCGGTCATCTCTGTGACCTCCGTTCGCCTCCGTTTCTTTTCTAACTTCCGGCGCAGTAGAAAATAGGCATTTCACTTCTCCAAAAAGCGCCGAATCCCGCCTCGCAAGCTCGGCGGGAGGGAGAGAGGAACCCAAACCCCTCTCTACCGCTTAAACTCCACCGCCTTCGCAAACGTGCTAACACCACCAAGTGTACACCACCATGTGCATGTGTGTTAGCATTTCACAATCATTTCTCAAGGCGTTATGTTAGCTCTTATACTAGATCCTAATGCATATGCTCAAGACAATGATCTAGTGGCACTTGATTCCCGAGCTAACCGTGATTGCCCCTCTTGATAGTCGGCTATGTATCCTAAACCCGGTCAATCACTTCTCTACTCATCTTAGACCGGCAAAAGGAAAAATCCCTATGGTTATACCTTTGTCTTGCGCTCTTAGATCCTTCTTTTTCACTTGATCACAATGTCCTTCCTTTTATGTGCATCTCCACCATGATTATTATTTCATGTCCATGCACCATCTCTTTGTGATCTTGTGGCCACCACTCCTTGCCACATACACCTTCATACATGTGTTGCTTATGCCTAACTCAAAACACTTAACACATGGCATTAGCAACTTGGTGTCATTAATTACCAAAACCAAACTTGGGCTTTCACTAACCTCCTACCAAATCTCTCTCTACCTCTAAATACTCTGTTGTAACCCCTGATTTTGGGTGCTCTTAAGTATGAGGATCATCAGCTGCTGGACGTAGGGCATCGATCGGTCCGAACCAGGATAAACCGTTGCATCCTCTCTGTGATTCTTGTGTTCTTGAGTTCTTGAGTCCACCCGAGCCATCGTAAACACGTACTCTGACATCGACTCGAACAACCATGCTTGCCGCGGTTTAGACCCCGCAACACCTAATAATTGGAAAGAAAGAGAAATCAGTGGTGACTTCGTGAACTTCAAGATCTGCCGGCTCAGTCCTTCGGAGGTGCTCATAGGGGTAGGGTTTGCGTACGCGTATTCATAGGGGTGAGTATATATGCGTGTCGTGGGCGTCTACGTTGTACTGTGTAATCTCAAAAAAAAAGAATTGGGGTTCTCATGAGAAAGAAGAGGAGCAAAATCGGATCGGATGTGGCATCTTAGACGAATAGGTGACGTATGTAAAATAATAACTTCAGCAAACCGTGGAACATGGGGTACTTTACTGCAAAATGTACATTATGTCGTAGAAAATAGCCTTATTTCTCTTTTTATCATTTTGTAATTGGATTAGAATTTCTATTTAGATTATTTAGGGTGAAAAAGATCTGTTTAGATTAGGATTTCTAGTTATCTTGGTTCCGTCAATAAATCTTGTATAGTCATTTATAAAACCGGAGAGTTCTAGAGAGGCAAAAAGAGAGTTTTCACGTTCACGGAGTTAGCGAGGAAAAGATGGATAAAAATGGGAAAAATTCTGGCTTTTTAATATTAGGTATAGAAATAGTTATAGATATAGAGATATAGATAAAGATATATGTACAAGAACGAGGTTCTTGATATAGAAATAGTTATAGATATAGAGATATCAGCACATTCACTTATGCAACCTATGCTCTAACACAGAAGTCAGAGTGATAATCAGCAGCTATTGGGCGCGAACCCGACGCGCTGGCCAGCGAGGTCATACACGACGCGGAACCCCTGCTGCTGGATGTTGCCGATGACTGAAACGCTACGGTCGCCGGCGCCGGCGAACGCGAAGCAGACGGTGCCCCTGGAGTCGACGGGGATGAGGTAGTTCTTGGGCGGGAGCTTCACCTCCAAGCCGCCGGCGAAGTGCATTGACACGGTGGGCACCTTCACGCCCCTGCCGCCCACGGTGTAGCATGTATCGAAGAAGCCGGAGGGGCCGCCGATGGAGACCTGGCCGAGATCGGCTGCTGCGGCACGGAAGGCGTCACGGAACGCGATGTACGCTGGGCGGGCGAGCCGCGTCACGGTGGTGCCGGAGTCCAGGATGACGCCTCCGCGACCCGTGTATGGGTCTAGCTGGAGGTCGCGCTCGGTGACGCCCGGCACGCGCGCGCCGCCCACGCTGACGCCGACGAGCCGCACATAGTAGAACGTGACCATGTTCGGGTTGTGGACCGTGGGGGTGAAGGACGGTGGTGGGGAGCCGCCTGCGGCACCATCGCCGAAGGTGAGGGTGGAGGAGAGGGAACTAGGGGCAGGGCTAGACAAGAAGTCAACGAGACAGTAGGAGAAGCTCGCGTTGTAGCCGAGAAAAGCGATCTGGTGCGGGATCGATATGCGGTCACGGCCGAGGCCCAGGATCCCCGCAGCCGGCGCCCCGAACAGGCCCTTGTTGTCATGGCCGCAGCCGATCGACAGGTACGCCTGCCGGACGCCGCCCGCGAAGGTCAGCGTCTCCTCGACGAGGTCACCCACCGTCCTGGAGCCGTCCCCGTAGCCCACGGTGTAGATGCACGTCCCGCGCTGCGCGTCGCCGCCGCCAGATCGTCCCAGCGCTTGGCAATCTGGCGCGTCGTAATTCATTTCGCCGTATGACGTCGAGTGCCGCGGGTCGAACACGGGCCCGGACTGCGGGTAGCACCGCCGGCATGGCCGGCACTGCAGCCACGTGAGGTCGCTGCCCGTGTCCATCGCCAGCAGCGCCTCGACGCCCGGCGAACCCACCGCGATCTTGGCGATGTACTCCCCGCTCGTCGGCGCCCTGGACACCACCGGCGCCACGAGCCCGCGTCCGCTGGAGAGCCCGACGACCCGCGTACCGTTCGCAGCAGCTTTCGAGATGATCCACGCTGCCCTCAGCTCGTCCCGCTGCAGGCGGCGCGCCAGGAGCTGGGCTGGGGTGGCGTTCACTGCGAACGAGTCGCGGTGGAGCAGGCGAACGTGCAGAGCCGACGACGACACAGCGAGGACGTCGTCCTCCTGCGCGTGAGCGCCGTCGTCGTCGGCAGGCGCCGGGGCGCTATATGCGTGCGGAGACAGAGGAGTTACCGCATAACTGTGGTGCTGGTACTCCACAGGCGTGGCGAGCCCGACGACGGCGGCGTGGGAGCACGCGGCGAGCAGCAGAAGTCCAGCGATACACGACGACGCCATGGTCATTAGCAAACGAGCAGGAGTCACGTACTTGCTGGATCAGTAGAACTGAGCTGGAGTGATGCCATGGCTCGAGGGTTATATAATGGAGCGAGGAGAGCACGCAAGGCAAGAGGCTGCGTCGCCAGCGAGAGTGACGGAGTACTGATGGTATAGCTACAAGCAGGCGGCTGTAGCTAGCTACAACAGGAGATTAGAGATAGATTACACATACAGTAGGGAGGATTTGATTAGTTAATGCGATCGGACCTGCGTCGTTGCCAAAGAGAAACCATACAAAGGGGTGTTTAGTTTCCACCCAAAAAATTTTCACCCTATCACATCGAATGTTTAGACACATGCGTGAAGTATTAAATGTAGATGAGAAAAAACTAATTGCACAGTTTGGTTGGAAACCACAAGACGAATCTTTTAAGCCTAATTAGTCCATGATTAGCATTAAGTGCTACAGTACACACATGTGATAATGACGGCTTAACTAGGCTTAGGTCTTGTTCATCTGGCTTATAATCCGTCTTATTCAGCTTGTTTTTTCAGCCAGAACAGTATTTTTCTCTCACAAAAAATCAGCCAACAGTATTTTTCAGCCGGCTTATAATTCCAGCCGAACGGGGCCTTAATTATAAATTCGTCTCGCGGTTTCCAGGCGCGTTATGTAATTAGTTTTTTTTATTAATATCCAAAAACCCCTTCTGACATCCCATAAAACATCCGATATGACGCCCAAAAACTTTTCACCTACCAACTAAACACCCCCAAAACACCTGAAGAGGAGGTCGCCGGAGGGTGCGGTGGGACCGGCGGAGATCGCGACCGGGCCGCGTGGGACCGGCGGAGGTCTCCAGCAAGCTGCGGGCAGGGCTCTGGCGACGGCTAGGCGCGGGATGCGGGAGGGGAAGGCGCGATCGCGACGATGAAGGCGTGAAATAGAACGAATCGAATCGTTATTTATCTGTAACCAGTGGCAGTGGTAGGTAAGTTTTCCCAATTTCACAAAAGGTGGGTTTGATGGAGCACCTCTTAAGCTGCTCTACTAATTTGGTGAATCTAGAGACAGATCCAGATCTACTAGTGGAGCTGGTGGAGTTGGAGGTGTTTGGCAAACATTTTTTACATCTGGATCTAAATTTGGTGGATCTGGAGCTGTCCCAAACAAGCCCTTAATGTGAGGGGTCAAAACCATTTTTACGTGTGCAGTAGAAGCTACTTTTGTGCCATTTGCTCTCGCTCCGTCTCCAGCTCAAGTGGAGGAGCTGTTGGAGTAGGAGTCATGCCAAACATCCACATAGTTTTGTTCAAACTCAAACTTACTTATCTTGCTTTCTTAACTACATTTATAGATAAGGATACAAAGATCTACAAAATTAAATATATTCATTAGATACGTCAAGAAAAAATTATTTGGGTAGTGCATTTATTAATGATATTGTACATGTTAATATATTTTTAAATAAACTTAGTCAAAAGTTGAGAAGTTTGACCAGCAACAAAATAATATTATACTGTATAAAGTGGTAGCTAAGAGTCATTTGCTTTGATCACGGATTGGTGGTTATATATGTGAGAAGAGAAAGGGAGCGACAAGGTCTTGTTCGCTTGAATTTATCAGCTTGGCTTATCAGCCATGCTGATAAATATTTTTCTCTCACAACAAATCAACCAATAATACTTTCAGCCATGACTTATCAGCCAAGCGAACGGGACGTATATTGCATGGCTGCATGGATTCAATCAGTAGATTAAGACATCTCCAAGAGTCTTCCCAAAACTAATTCTCTAAACAATCATTAGAACAGTCATTTGAATAAAAATTATTTTTTATATCTTTGCACTCTCTAAACGGCTTTTATATACCTTATGCGCACTTTAGAGAGTCAAAATCATTGTCCATCTTTGGCCAATGAGAAATATGGATATCTAATTAGAGAAGTTGTTTGATGGTATTTTTTTCACAAAAATCTATATTCTTAACCGTTACGAAGGATATAGAGAATGTCTTAGAGTTGCTCTAGCTTTGGCAACAGACAAAACACAGCCGGCTGCAGCTACAACAGGAGATTAGAGATACACTACATATCGAATATGGATGATTTGATTAGTTTTTCTTCTTTTTTTTGGTGAAAGGATTTGATTAGTTATTAATGCGCTAGGTAACAGCTTGAGCTTGTGTTTGACCTACTAGTGCTACAACAGGAGTCAACTTTTTTTTTGAATAACCTTTTGAAGTCAAACATGCCTAGCATTAACATCTACAACAATAAATATGTTCATTAGAGACACTGAGAAAAATATTTTGATACTAGATTTAAGGATACAAACATCTATCTCCAAGCTCCTGTTCTAGCTGCAGCCGCATGCGTACTGTCCGTTGCGAACTCCTTGCTGCTGCATGCTACCATGCATGGCGTATCCCCAGCAGATGCAGGCTCATTTATCTACCGATGATGATCCAAGCAACCTCCTCGCTCCCTTTCCCTTCTTCTTACTTACAACCACCAACCCAGCCGTGGCAAAACTGCAGGTCACTTCTGATCGAAGCAAACATCTCACCTTGTATCATTCTATTAGCAATTAGCAATATAATATTATTATATCCAGTCAAACTTCTCAACTTGTGACTACATGTTCAATATCTTTCACTACCCAAATATTTTTTTTGGCGTGTCTAATGAACATATTGAATGTTGTAGATGTTTGTATCTTTATCTATAAATGTAGCTTCTACTGTGCCGGAGCACAGAAGGCTCAAAAGTAGCTTCTACTCCACGTATAAAAATGGCTCTAGCTCCTCATATCTACACGAAAAAATTGCTCTTCTTGGGGTGTTTATTTGATATCTTTTCTCCTGCAACTCTGCTGAAACTGTTGCTGGAGTCACACCAGGTCCTAAAACATCCTACAAACTACAAATTGGGAGCACCAGTAGATATCTTAAAAACATGAGCCCGACTCTTAGGGTGTTTGGCACGGCTCCTACTCCAACAGCTCCACCTTTGAAGCCGGAGCCGGAGCCACAGCGAGAGCAGAAGGCTCAAAAGTAGCTTCTACTCCATATATAAAAATGGCTCTAGCTCCTCATATCTATTAATTAATTAATCACATCCTGCATAGCTAGTGTATCTTTTAGTCTATCTCTAATCTCCTGTTCAAGCTACAGCCGCCTGCTTCTGGCTATACAGCCCCTTGCTGCCACTCACGCTGGAGACGCGGCCTCATTAATCTCCCTGCACTGCAGCCATATAACCATCAACAACACCCCCCTGCAGCCATGGAATCACTCACTCCAGATCACTTCTACTGATCCAGCAAGTGACTTCTGCTCGCTTGCTAATAACCATGGCGTCGTCGTCTCTCGGACTTCTCCTACTGCTCGCCATGTTCTCTGACGCGGTCGTCGTCAGGCTCGCCATGCCCATGGAGTACGAGTACCACAATAATGTGGTAACTGTTAGGGCCGGCGGATCGCCGACGCTATGAACTCACCGACACCCGGCGTTTCCCAGAGCACGGTCACCGCAAACATGACTCCGAGAGCACGATGAACGCGCGCGCGCGAGAGAGAGAGAGTTTTTTCACTGCAACTAGCGCAACTTCTTTGATGCATTGCTTAGTCTTTATCACAGGCTTGATCGCATCCCCCGCCACAACGCGCAGCTGTACGGTGCGCCACTTTCTTGGGTGCCCATGCGACATGCACAGCATGCACGCCATGGCGGGAGCTCGCCCTAAGACGCGGGCGTGGTGTGGCAACGTGCAGTCTCCGTTCCACCCGCGATTCTACGCGATTACAAACATGATGTTACAAAAGTAAATTGTCTAGCTAATGCAACTACATGCTAATAACTTGTTTGACATGATTACAAGATGCAAATGCAACATTTCACTCCCTTAATCTTGTCAAACCCTGATGACCCCAAGCTGCTGTCTCAGCTCCACGAACCTAATCCTCCCGAGCGGCTTCGTCAGGATGTTAGCTAGCTGTCTATCAGTACTCACATGTTCCACTTCCACCACACCATTGGCAACACACTCTCTGATGTAATGGTAGCAAGTGTCAATGTGCTTGGTCCTCTCATGGTACATAGGATTCTTGCTTAGTTCTTGAGCAGACTTATTATCAATGAAAAGCTTGAACTTCACCTCTGAACAGGTCAGATCACTTAATAGTCTGCTCAACCACACTCCCTGACAAGCTCCTGTAGTAGCAGCAATGTACTCCGATTCACAGGATGACAGTGACACCAAGAATGCAACACCAGTGGTGCTCTTCCTCCTCTCTACATCTCTTGCATGATCACTGTCAGTGAAACCAAGCAACTCTGAATGTGGCCCTTTGACAAATTTGCAGCCAAGTTCTGTGGTTCCTGCAACGTATCTGATAATTCTCTTGATGGCTCCCCAGTGTTCTGAGTTTGGTGTCTCCATGAACCTACTAGCCATCCCAACAGAGAAAGCAAGATCAGATCTAGAATTCACCAAGTATCTGAGAGTGCCAACAATGCTTTTATACTTAGTTGCATTTGCCACTAATTCTGGCTTGCCAGGCAACAACTTAATGTGCTGCTCCATAGGTGTGTCAACAAGGTTACAACCCTTCATACCTGAGATTTCAACAATTTTTTTCAGCATAAGCTCTTTGACAGATAGTGATTTCACCTAGCTTCTGGTTCACCTCCAAGCCTAGATAATAGCTCAGCAAGCCAAGATCACTCATATTGAAACTCATCTTCATTTGTTGCTTGAATGTAGCAATGTCTTTTCTATCTGGCACACAGATGATGAGATCATCTACATACACCCCAACTAGGAGAAGTGACCAACCAGATCCTCTCTTGTACACTGGATGTTCTTCAGCACTTCTAGTGAAACCCAATTTGTACATCTCCTGATCAAGTCTGGCATTCCAGGCTCTTGGAGCCGGTTTTAGTCCATATAGAGCCTTCTTGAGCCTGAGCACCCTTCCAGATGATTTAGGATCAGAGAAGCCTAGTGGTTGATGCACATAAACCTCCTCCTACAGGTCTCCATTCAGAAAAGCGGACTTAACATCCATGTTATGCACTTCCCACTCCCCTTGAGCTGCTAGAGCCCGTAACAATCTCACTGTTTCCAACCTTGCCACAGGAGCAAAAACTTCACCATAGTCCACCCCCTAAACTTGTGCGTAACCCTTAGCTACCAACTTGGCCTTGTGCTTGGCCACATTCCCAGCTGGATCTCTCTTCACCTTAAACACCCATTTCAGGCCAATGGCCTTATGATCTTTAGGTAGCTCTAAAATCTCCCAAGTTCTGTTCTGAATAATTGACTCCATCTCATCTTCCATTGCTTTTTTCCAGCAACTTTCTTCAAAAGCTTGATCAACACTAATTGGTTCATCTGCTGCTAACATACACACCCCACTATACTCAAAGTCATGCACTTCTTCAGTTGAATCAAGCAAGTCTGTCAGAGTTCTGAATCTGATTGGCCCTTCATCAGTACTTGCTGAATTTTGGCTTGGTGGTGTAGCCCACCCAAGATTTGGTGCTACACTTGAGCCTGGGTGATTGGGGAATTTGGTGCTGCTTCAAATGGACCCACAACACCCTCCTGACCAGCTGAGCCCTCCCCCACTGCATCTGCAGTAGGATTCACTGCATCTTCAATGTTTTCAGCTGTTGTTGGATTTCTGTCAGTCTCTTCATAATGGACAGTGAAAGTTTTAGTCTCTTGCTGACTTGTGCTACTCACTTTGTTGTTCCAAGACCAAAGTTGATTTTCAACAAAAATAACATCCCTGCTCACCACCAACCTGTTGGTAGCAGGATCAAATAGTCTATAGCCTTTGGTGCCATATTTATAACCAACGAACACCATCTTGCTAGATCTGTCAGAAAGCTTGTCCAGACCTGGTCAAACTACTTTTACATGAGCAACACAACCAAACACTTTTAGATGACTGGCCCTTGGTTTCTTACCATGCCAAGCTTCAAATGGGGTTTTGTTGTTCAGAGCCTTGGTAGGTGATCGGTTCAACACATAAACTGCAGTACACACTGCTTCTCCCCAAAAAACTGACGGAACCTGCATTGACTTTAGCATACAACTAGCCATTTCAACCACTGTTTGATTTATCCTTTCTACCACTCCATTTTGCTGAGGTGAGTATGGAGTGGTGGTGTAGTGCTTGATTCCACCTTCACTGCAGAAAAATAAGAACATATTGGAAGTAAACTCTCCCCCCCTATCTGTTCTCAGGGCCTTCAACTTGCCACCAGATTCAACTTCAACTCTCAACTTGATCTTCTTGAAACAGTCTAGAGCCTGATCTTTTGTCTTGAGCATTTCCACCCACATATACCTGTTGTGATCATCTACCACTAGCAGGAAATAAGAGGCACCCTAGAGTCTTGGGAGTAATGTGCCCACACAAATCTGCATGTACAAGTTCTAATCCCTTCTCTGCTCTGAAACTTGACACTTGTGGGAATGGCTTTCTGTGTTGTTTACCAAGAACACACCCATCACAAATCTTTTCTACTCTTTTAATAGTTGGCATACCCACTACCAGATTCTTAGCACTGAGATCATGCAATGCTCTAAAATTCAAATGCCCAAATCTAGCATGCCAACGCCATGACTTATCTTCAGACTGTGCAAGTAAGCAAACTAGGGGTACCAAACCAAACTTGACAGTGTACAGTCTATTTGCAGTTCTAGGAGCAGAAATCAACAGTGAATGCTCTTGATCAAACACATGCATTCTTCCATTTTTCAGAGAGACCTCAAAACCCTTCTCTTCTAACTAACCCAAACTAACAATGTTGCTTCTCGATTTTGGGATATAGTAAACGATAGTCAGTACCTTGTGTTCATTGTGGCGATCTTGCATCACCACAGAGCCAACACCATGGATCTCAACACGGGAGCCGTCACCAAACCGCACCGTGCCACGAACACCCTCGTCGAGCTGTGTCAGCGCCGACCGAGTTCTGGTTATGTGGTTACTGGCACCGATGTCCAGCACCCACACGCCGTTAGGCACGTCCACCGAGATCACGTTCTCCGCCAGGTGGACGATCTGTGTCGGCCTGCGCACGACGTCGACGTCGCACGTCACCAGCATCAACGTTGGCTGCTCCGCGCCGCCCACAGCCACGTTCGCCCCCGGCTGCTTGGCCTCCTTCTTTGGGCGTTTGCAGTCTTGCGCCTAGTGGCCATAGATGCCACAGTTGCGACACCGCCCCTTTCGCCTTGGCGTGCCCTCGGAGGTCAGTTTGACCGCTCCTGGGCCGCCGCCATCAGAGCTCGCCGCCGCCTTGCCCTTCGTGTGGCCACCACTGGATCCGCCACCGCCTTCCTTCAGACCGGGATGGAAATGATGCTTGTGTTTCTCAAGCTAGTCCTCCTCGGCAAGTAGGAGATGCCCCATTTTGTCAACGATCTGCTCGACCTTGTCGTCGAGTCGTTCCTTCGCCGCACGTAGGCGCCCCACCAGCTCCTCCACCGTCATCACCTTGACATCACAGAACATCTCGATGGAGACCATCACCTGGGTGAAATGGGGAGGCACCACGCAGAGAAATTTCTTGACCACACGAGTGTCATCCACCGTTTCCCCGAGCGTCTTGAGGTTGGCGATGAGATTGGTGATCCGAAAGCCAAAGTCGTCGACAGACTCGCCCTCCTTGAATTCGATGTTCTCGAACTCCTTCAACAGCTTTTGGGCGTTGACGTCCTTTACGCAATCAGCACCAAGCCACATCGTCTGCACCACCTCCACGCCTTCTTGATGTTTTGTGGCCCCCTAGTGTCACCCACATCTCCTTGGGGACAGAACGTAGGAGCACCCCCATCGCCTGCCGATGTTGGGATCTCTTGACATTGGTGCCTAGACCGATGACGTGCCATATCTCCATCGCCTCTAGGTTGCACTGCATCAGCATCGCCCACTCGGTGTAGTTCGACCGATCCAACATCGGCCACATCAACGAGCTCTCCCGAACACCGGGCATGGTGCTCGTCGACGCACCGTCGCCCATCTTCATCTCCGGCTCCCTGCGTGGGATCACGAACTTCTTCCTCAGAGGTTCTCAGGGTGGGCTAATGGACCCACCGTAGAACATCAACCGGCTCTGATACCAGATTGTTAGGGCCGGCGGATCGCCGATGCTATGAACTCACCGATGCCCGACGTTGCCCAGAGCGCGATCTCCATGAACATGACACCGAGAGCACGACGAACACACATGCGAGAGAGAGAGAGAGAGAGTTTTTTTCACTGCAACTGGCGCACCTTCTTTGATGTATTGCTTAGTCTTTATCACGGGCTTGATCCGCATCCCCTGCCACAACGCGCAACTGCATGGTGCGCCACTTTCTTGGGTGCCCGTGCGACATGCATGCCATGGCGGGAGCTCACCCTAAGACGCGGTCACGGTGTGGCAACATGCAATCTCCGTTCCACCTGTGATTCTACGCGATTACAAACATGACGTCACAAAAGTAAACTGTCTAGCTAATGCAACTACATGCTGATAACTTGTTTGACATGATTACAAGATGCAAATGCAATAGTAACCCCTCTCTCGTCCCACACATACACCGCCCAGGCTACTGACGTCTATGGCAGTGCCGACGTGCAGGATGATGTCACGATGTCGTCATCGGCTCTGCACGTCCACCTGCTCCACCGAGACTCGTTCGCGGTGAACGCCACTGCAGCCGAGCTCCTCAAGCGCCGCCTACAGCGAGATGAGCGGAGGGCAGCATGGATCATCTCGAAGGCGGCGGCCGCAACGGGGAAATGCCACGCGAGTCGTCAGACGACTCTCTAGCGGCGGCAGGTTTGTGGCCCGGTGGTATCTGGGGCGCCGACGAGCGGGGAGTACATCGCCAAGATCGCGGTGGGCACGCTAGGCGTGGAGGCGCTGCTGGCGCCGGACATGGGCAGCAACCTGACGTGGCTATAGTGCAAGCCGTGCCAACGGTGCTACCCTCAGTCAGGGCCCGTCTTCGACCCGCCGCGCTCGACGTCGCGCCAAGACATCAGGTACAACCCGCCAGCGTGCCAAGCACGGGGCCGGTCCGGCGGCGGCGGAAACCCGTAGCGCAGGACGTGCGTCCACACGGTGGGCTACGGGGACGGCTCCACGACGTTGGGTGACCTCATCTCAGAGACGCTGACCTTTCGCGCCTTCCTGGGCGCCCACAAGCTACCGCACCTGTCGATTGGGTGCGGCCACAACAACCAGGGCTTGTTCGGGGCGCCGGCGACGGGGATCCTGGGCCTCGGCCGTGGCCTCATGTCCTTTCCGAACCAGATCGCCGGCCTCGGCTACAACCAGAGCTTCTCCTACTGCCTCGTCGACTTCCTCTCCAACCCAGGCTCTCTCTCCTCCATCCTCACCTTCGGTGCCGGCGCCGCGGATACCTACCCGCCGGCGTCGTTCAGCCCCACGGTCCGCAACCTGAACATGGACACATTCTACTACGTGCGGCTCATCGGCATCAGTCTTGGCGGCGTGCCCGTGCCGGGCGTTTCGGAGCGCGACCTCCAGCTAGACCCACACACAGGCCGTGGCGGTGTCATTCTGGACTCCGGCACCACCATGACGCGGCTCGCCTGTCCGGCGTACACAGCCTTCCGCGACGCCTTCCGCGCTGCGGCAACAGACATCGGCCAGGTCTCCACCGGCGGCCCCTCCCGTTTCTTCGATACGTGCGCTACTCCGTGGGCGGCGGGCGAGTGAAGCTGCCTGCCGTGTCGATGCACTTCGCCGGCGATGTGGAGGTGAGGCTCCCGCCCAAGAACTACCTCATCCCCGTGGACTCCAGGGGCACCGTGTGCTTCGCGTTCGCCGGCACCGGTGACCGCAGCGTTTCCATCATCGGGAACCTCCAGCAGCAGGGGTTCCGCATCGTGTACGACATCGATGGCCAGCGTGTTGGGTTCGCGCCCAATAGCTGTTGATTATTCTGAATTTCTGACGTTCTGAGAGAGAGCAGCTGGATATCAGAATTTTAGAAAAAATAAAAAAGTTTTAACTTCAAATTTTAGATATCATCAAGCACTACAGCTTTGATACATGTCTCCATTCACGTCATTCAAAAATTTTCAATATTTGAATATCAAAATCTATTAATTTAAAATGGACATCTGGGACTAAATCTATTTTACAATGAATACGGAACTTTTAACTAAAAGTTGTTGATAGCGTTGACAACTACAAGTTTGGTATAGGTCATGTAAACATATGAAGGCATTTGAAAATTCTAAATTTTAAAAATTGAAATCTGAGAACATAAAAATAATATTTATTAGGAATCTAAATGACTTCAATTAAAAAACAACTACAAAGTTATAGACCACATCGGTACTACAACTTGAAATGGCTGTTTGTGACTTTAAATATTTTTAAATAAAAAACTTGTCATATGTAAAGTTGTATATGTTGTTGAGTTTACAATTCTAACGTAAAACTCGTCTTAATCCGATTTCATATGCAAGAAGTTATAATTTTCTAGAGACAATCATTTATATAGGCGACACTCGATTTATAGAGGTGGTATTTTTAAGAGACATGCCTCTTTTAATAGCTGAAAAATTGATTATATAAGTTTTTTTAATCTATCTCCATAAATAAACTGATCGTGCCAAAAATTCACTAGATATTTTTTTTAGAGATAAGACACTTTGATTCAGTCAGATTACACACACGGCACAAGGCAAATTCTTTGGAAAAATTTAGCCATCCCAAAAGAGAGAGAAAAAACAAGCAAACATATACTCTAACCAATTATATAAAAAAGAATATTAATATTTATAATACATAATTAGTATTATTAGATAGATCGTTAAATATACTATCATAATAAATTTATTTAGGAATATAAATGTTGCACGTATTTTCTACAAATCTAGTCAAGGTTAAGAAATAGTTACTATGTTCTGCATATTCCTTCAGTTCATTACGTGAAAACGACATTGTTTCCCGTTCACGTCCATACTGTTCGTCTACCTCGCGCCCGTGCATGACTGCCATCCTGCTCGCACGTGCGACGCCACTCAGACTCAAAAACGCACATGGCATGGCACATGTCGCAACTCGAATACATACAAAACTCCTAGATGATGCATACCAGCTAGTGTACGTGCTGAACGCAGCTATTCACTTGGCACTGCCGGCCGTACACTTGGCAACGAAGCCAACACACACACACTCAGAGAGTCTTACTAAGTTACTAGTGTCTCCGTTTAACAGTAACAAACTCGCTTAATTACCTAGTTAATCTACCTTTATTACGCACTAATCAGAGGCCAGAGGGCCGGCATCTCCTCCCTTCCAGTGACCACCGGCCGGCGGCTAGAACAGGTAGCTAGTGTTGGATTTCAGGATCACAAAACCACAGCAATGATCAATTTTGGCTAGCCTAGAACAAGAATGCGCAAGAGCAGACAGAGAGACGAACGGCAACTGCCGGATGGCAGTGCTATTTTCCACCGATGTAACTTTTGAGTACAATGGCGGATACAAGTGAACCAAAGCGCTAACCTGCACTATTACGTCACAGCTACTTATATCAGCAGTTATTACACAGAGTTGCTTAAAAGAAAACTGGTACACACGCGATAAAAGACGCTCCGAAACACACATTCAGAAACTCACACCTAGTGAACGCGGTCACCGCGAACTGCCGTTCCCGCTCTGGCTGTTTCATTCAAACTTGAATTCTCCCGCATGCTCCACTTCGCCACTTCACTGAATCAGCTCCCAGCGTCACAGGATTACACCAACAGCTAGCTCTAGTTGTCCGCGATGACGACGGTCCGGATGCGCCCAGGCTCACCGGCGGCGGCGTTCACCAGGGCGGACTGGCAGAAGACGACCTTGAGCTCGCCGGGCACGAAGCACCGCTGCGGCACGGGCTCGACGTCAGTGGCCGTGGTGCGCGTCGGCAGGCACCGCTCCTTGAAGTATCCCGGGCAGCCCTTGCACGCCACCACGGCACCTCCGGTCCCTAGCACGCGCTGCGAGGGCGGGCACCCGGCGTTGAGGTCCGCCGCGCACCGGTATATATATTGAACCGGAGAGAGTAATATTTAACTAACTTGATAAGAGAGGTAATGAAAGTGAGTGACCAAGTAAAAGAATAAGGGTTTTTTTGAGCCACGCCATTACAATTTCTCGAGTTTGGAGAAACGCCATTACAATTCATCTATTTAGAGAAGTGCCATTACAGTTCCATCACTCCCTCATCTATGCCATTTTCTACACATCTGCTATACATGGACCCACGTTCAGTCAAGCATACGTGCACGAACGGGTACGAACGCTAAGTCTACGCCGCTTCCGTCAGAACGAGCCGGCCCGCGGCGGACGACCGCTCGCCCGCGGCGGCCCGCGCGAAGCGAAGCAGTGGCGCTCGCGCCTGCTGCCCTCTTCCTCGCCTCTCCACTTGCCCGCGCCTGCCGCCGCGGACGACGAATTCTGTTTTGGCTACCTTCTTGTTCTTGTAGGATCTCGACTCAGTATAAAGGAGACGACGAGCTGGCCAGACGAGTACGCTGTACGCGGTAGCCTGGCCGGCAAGGTGCGCGAACGAGCCCCTTCTTGGCAGCAGCCAGCAGGGCCCCGCTCGTCCCGATGGCGCTGGGCCGCCGACAGGAGGGACGAGAGTGGTCGGCGGCGAGACTGCGGGTGGACACCGCAGGAGCCCCGGGCCGACCCAGAACCTGTACCCGAGCGCAACGGCATGCGCGAGCGTGGAGGCAAGGATGGCGAGCACCTGGAACGACTGCGAGAACTCGAGCCACATGAGAGGCACCGCGAGCGCACCGTGGAGAGCGGCGACGTCGACCACGGCAAAGGGGCGCGCCGTCCGCGTGGCGACGGTGGCTGGGCTCAGGAGCAGCGCCGAGCACGGCGTCCGCGGAGAGGCAGAGCATTATTTCACCATACAGGTTCATGTGCAACATGGTGGTTGTGAAAGCATAAGTGAATGACTGAATGCCCGGCTGCTCTGATCGATGATGGCTAAGCAGAGTTCACCGAGATAAACTATCAGCAGACTGCCAGGAATACAATGGCATGTTCCCAGCAACAAGTCAACTAGAGCCTGCTTCGATCTGGCTTGCGCGGGCTTCCCATGGCCCTCGCCTTCTCCTGGAGCAGATACTTCTGCGTCTTTGCCGGTGGAAGTCTTGGGATAACCCGTCCCTTAGCATGACGAACGCACACGGAGGTTCTGGATGGTGGCGTTCAGTAAGGAAGGGTAGGAAGCGGGCATGGCGGAGAAGCCGGTGGAGGCCATCCACGAGGCTCCACCCCCGGCCGTCCAGGCCACAGCGGAGAAGCCACTGGCGGCGGTGCCCCCTCGTCGGCGCCCACCAACCCGCCCCAACGCGAGGAGCCGCTCCACGAGACGATCCTGCGCATGATCAGGCAGCGGCCGTGGACGACGGGCCTGGATAACTCGATCCGCCTGCTCTCGCCCACGCTCGACGCGCCGCTGGTCCACGGCGTCATCTCCGGAGCGACATCCGCGGGGCGCGCCGACCTGGCCCTCCAGTTCTTCCGCTTCGCGTACCGCCAGGGCAAGTTCCGCCTGGAGGGCGGCACGTTCGCGCTCCTCGAGCCGGCGCTCGCGTCCTGCCGGATGCTCAACCACGGCCGTTGCCTCGTCCTCGACACCATGCCGTCCTTCTCCGTCGCGCTCGACGACACCATGCCATCCTTCTCCGTCACGCTCGACGAGCCCACGCACACCGCGCTCCTCTCCGCCTCAAACGCTGGTCACCGCATGCGAGCGCCGCCGCTCCGCCTCGCGCGCAGGCTGCTGCGGAAGAGCGCCGCCGCTATGCTCGCGCAGGCCACCGTGCGCGAGCACTCGCGGGCAGGCTCGTTCTGAGTTCTGACGGAGGGGGCAGCGACTTAACGTCCGTATCCGTTCGTGTACGTATACCTGACTGAATGTGGGTCCATGTACATGAGATGTGTAGAAAATGGCATAGATCAGGGAGAGATGAAATTGTAATGGCACTTCTCAAAATAAACGAATTGTAATGACGTTTCTCCATCTTGAGAAATTATAATGGCGTGGTACTAAAAAAACCCAAAGAATAAAGCCTGATTAACCTAAGATGAACTTGATGGCCACTCATTCTCTAGGTTATTCTTATCCACTCATGTCTTAACCTCCACCGACACTGCCTCCTGCTCTGCCTCTTCGTCAAACTCGCATCCACCCACCCCACTTTTCCCCGCCGTGCCCTCTTTCCCCGACCGTGCCCTATCTCCCATCGCGCCATGCGCTTCCCCCCATCGCGTCGCACCCCATCGCTGGCCGCGCCGTGCCCATCCCCTGCCGCGCCCCACTCCACCTCGTGCTGTCGCAGTCATGGTGTCACCGGGCCGGCCACCACCAACCCAACACCACCAGTAGTAGGAGGCCGTTGGTGACCGGAACATCGTCTCTTGCGGCCAACCAAAGACACCACAGCAGGAAGGGATGTTCTACGGCAAAGGTGTACGCTAGGCCATTGTTCTCAACGTCCCCCAGACCCGAGATTGCTGGCTACTACAATTCCCCACTAGGTAGGCCGTGGCCGCCGCCGGCATTATGTTTCATGTGTTTCATTTGAGACTTATGATTCAAGTGCTTAATCTGAATGTTGTAAAAATATATCTAAGATATTGTATATGTTGCAATGACAATATACGCATGTTGCAAGCATATATTTCATGTGTTTCGGATGTATGTTTCAAGCGTTCTATCTGGATGTTGCATATACATGCATGTTGCAAGTGAATGTTTCAAGTGTTTTGGGTATTTCATACGTATGTTGCAGGTATTTCATTTGGTTGTTGCATATGTTTTGCAATGGCTACACATATTTTTCAAGCGTTTTTCAGTTGATTTGCAAGTGTTTCAGATATATGTTGTAAGTGTTTCAACTATTTCGGACGTATGTTGTAAGTGTTTTATTTGGACGTTGCAAAAGTAGATCTGGTGTTGCACATGTTACAACGGGAACCCACCTACTGCAAACGGCCTGCTGCATCTGCTATAGCATCGTGCATACACGTGGGAAGCGGAGAGGGGTGGAGGCAGGGCCGCGGGCGGTTCCAGGCTCATGAAACGGGAGCTGCTGGGGCGCCATTTGCTTCGGTAGGCTGTTATTATAGGTGGGTCTCCATAGGTTTATATTATGATAGGAGGCTGGTCTTCACGACCACTTTGTAGGCCTAGGCCCAGGTCATTAACGTTGTGCCCTTCAGAAGCCCAGACCCAGGGGTGTTTAGTTGGTGGTGTGAAAAATTTGGGGTGTCACATCAGATGTTTAAAGAGATGTCGAAAGGGGTGTTCGGATACTAATAAAAAAACTAATTGCATAACTCGTCTGGAAACCACGAGACGAATTTATTAAGCTCAATTAATCCATCATTAGCACATGTTTCCTGTAGCACGACATTGTCAAATCATGGATTAATTAGGCTCAAAAAATTTGTCTCGCAAATTTATCGCAATATGTGTAATTAGTTATTTTTTCGTCTACATGTAATACTCTATGCATGTGTCCAAACATCCGATGTGATGGGTTGAAAAAATTTTCGGGAGTAACTAAACACCCCCTAACTACATTTTGTTGCACGTAGTTATCTCTATGTTCTACTTAAAAGTCTCATGATCCTAATAGAGGTATAATAAATGATAATTTTTTTTGTGCATGTGCTTTGAGTACAAGTATATACGTCTACATAAAAGCCTATACAAATAACCAAACATGAGTACGGAGTAGACTGCTATGAAATACCAGTCTGGATACAAAGAAAACATGAAAATTACACGCTAGTACGTGATTTAACTTTTTTTTTTACCGTAGCTGCAGCATCTCTACTGTAGCGAAAGGTGCTAGAAGCTGCTAGTAGGTGACAAGGTGGGCAGTTCTGGGCTTTGATGGTGGGCCGCAGGTGGGGGCCTCTTTGAGCTTTTTTTGTTTGAGTCGGACAGAGCCGTCCATGTGCTCTGCCTCTCTAGTGACTAGTGAGGAGTAGTCTATGGTATTCCCTCTGTCAAAAAAAATACATCCAGTTAAACTAGTTAAAGTTTAATCAAATTTATAATAAAATAAATAGTATTATAATTTTGTAATTTAGTATAAAAAAGTATAATTAGTTCAATAACACTTATTTTGTATCATGAATACTAGCAACTTTAGTTGAAGTTTACTTTTAAGTATAACTTTCGTGAAAGTTTAATTTTTTTCACTCCTCATAATTGCATTCTTGGACAGATGAGCATGTGACTCCATGACTGTGTGTGCCCGAACTTTTATAACAATTTAGCAAGAAAATTAATCTAAACTTACTCCGATTTCCTAAAGGATGTCACCGGTTTCATAAATGATGTCGTTTTGGACAATGACACTAAAAAACAACTTGGACCATTAATTTTTGCTATAAAATATATAATCAATTTATACTTACATTTCGAGATGAATCTACTTGTATCACTTTCATATTTTCAAACTCAACCCAAAAAATTTATTTATAGTTAAAATTTAAAGAAATTTGCTATTTATCTGTCGCCTGATTTTGCCGTACTGGATCTGTCAAACTGTGGGCCGTTTGATGTGCTTTAAGATTCGTGCGATGTTTTTGGGTGCAGATCCCCCTAGCGGATTCTAAAGCCGGCATCCGAAACCCGATAACCTCTTATCCTGTGCCGCCTCCTATCTTCCCCAATCGCTCGGCCTGTTCCTCTCCGCCGCGGTTCACGCGTTGCGGACTTGCGGTGGGCGGCCTGCGCTTGCCGCCTCTGGCAGCCGAGGAACTCCTCCGCCCCGGTCGCGAGGGCGGTGGGTGGCCTGCGAGCCTTTGGCGGCCGCTTCAGCTGTGGCGACGGGCAGAGCAGCATCTCCGCGCGTGGGTCACGCGAGCCTCGCGCCCGCGGTTTCCCCTGTGCTCAGGACGTTGGGCGCCACGGCCTCCCCTCGCGCGTGCCGACGGTTCCAGCGAGCTCAAGGCGTACGCGCTGTTCGCCAACTGGAGCAGTCCATTTTTGTAAGTTCCCTGTTGTTGATTTGAGTTTTTTTTTGTTCGCTCCTGTTGTTGTATTTTTGATGATTGAGTTCTGCCAGGCGTCCCATGTAAATTGATGGTGTGCGCTATATTCTCGTCTCTATCTAATTTTCTAGAAATTTACTATGTCGATGTGGTGATTTTGGCTAATTTAATGTGTGTTTTTTTGCATTAATTCTGCACTGTCTGGTGACACATATGAGTTGATCCAGTTATGATTGGTGTATGAATGTGGCGTGTAGTAGGTTTAGGTGGCATCTGCAGTGTAATCCATGTGCAATGTAGATATAGTGGTATTCATCTTCATCCAAGAGGAATAAGAGTAGACAGAAGGAACTTTTGCAGTTGATTTTTTTTTTTTTTGCTTTGTTTCTGGCAATCTTCAATGGACACTAGTATTTTTTAAAAACTTCAAGGAGCTGCTGGTGGTGTTCCGAAGGCAGAAGAGTGTGTCTTGAAAGCAAGGCTGCAGTCTTTGTTTGGTCATGTTTTGACTAATGATGTATGCTTTCTTTTGTTTTTTATTTTCTTACATAAGTCTACCTGAAATTTGACCTAATAATTTTGTGTAATTAATTTTTCCCTGATAATTAAGGAAGCTGTAGGATCTTCCTTAATTTGTTTGGTTTGGCAGTTGCTTGTACTCACAGAGCTGTTACGTATAATGTATTCTGGATTTCGTTGCTAATTTGTTTATTAGTGTATATTCCAAAGCTCTGCTACAGTTTGTCATGTGCCCATGTGTGCTTCTGTCAGTTCAGTGCTTCTGGCAGTTCAGTGGAACTTAGTTCTGTGTTGCTCAACGCGGCAATTGGTTAACCTATGTGTGCTTCTGTGAGAAGGGGACTCAAAATCAAGGTCATACACATATACGTCAGAGGGGGGGTTTGTACCTGAGTACCTCGCTTGTTTTAGACAAACTTTTTTTGACTGAATGTTTTAGACAAACTTATTCATATCTTTGGAAAAAAAAATCAGGGACCATTATTTGCCTGATTAGTAAGCATATGTGGTCAACAATCTGTCTATGAGTTTTGGTGATATGTGACCCAATTATTATTTAACCTCATGTACAGCCACTGCTCCTATGATACTGCTTTATTGTCTTCTTTTTCCTTCTTGGTGATTTTTAGGTAATCAGGGTGTGCCATGGTTTAATTGTCTGAAGTAGTTGATCAAGATGCCTGATATCCTAGTTGAATTGTGCATTAGTTGGGTTCTGCATTTGTGGTTCCGCTGCTCTTTGGTTCCAACACACCCTCGAATGTGGTTGTGTACTGTATCATCAAACTATGTGTGTTGTAACTCCAGATTTCCCTTGTCATTTTTATCATTTTGGGCTCCTGCATGGATGTTGGTCCCAGGCGAACTTTTAAAATGTTTAATTCTATAAGGGTTGGATTAAACTTCTATCCTGTGCTGTTGGATTATGAGTGTCTGTTCAACTTGCTGTAGCGGTTGGTCAGCTTTTCAACCTAGGTCATGTTTAGATTGCAAGTTTTTTCACTCTCTCTCCGTCACATCGAATTTAGGGACACATGCATGGAACAGTAAATGTAGATAAAAAAAATAACTAATTACACAGTTTGATTGTAAATTACGAGACGAATCTTTTGAGCCTAGTTAGTCCATGATTGGACAATAATTGCCAAATACAAACGAAAGTGCTACAGTGCCAAATTTCACTCTCTCTCTTCAATCTAAACAAGGCCCCAGGTTGTACAGGGCTAGTTCTAGTAGCCTGATGCATGCTTATTAGGATTTAGCACTTCACTTCCTTTCAATCCTAGTTTTCTCCCAACCTACTACCTATTTTTATAAAACTTTGTTATTTCTGTTGTCAAATGGAAATGGGAGATACCCGGTTCTGGAAAGAGAACTTTTAAATTTGAATTGAATATATATTTTTTAGGGAAGAATTGAATACTTCTAAGTTCTGACTTTCTGTATAAACATTTTAAATCTTTTGTTTCATCATTAATTTATTCAAAACCTGGACAACAATTCTTTTGGATTCATTGAACAGTTTATGCTAGTTTCTAATCAAGGAAATGTTACAAACATAGGCTGTTATTTCTTTCCAGGTTAGTGGGACTCTTAATAACAGGATGTTGTCAGTCGCATGTCAGCGTGAACTTTTTCCTGATAGGCTCAATTGCTTCAAATTGACTTGCTCATATACCTGAACTGAAGTTATTAGGGATGATCTCGTATGCCTGATTACTTAGCATCTCTTTCTTGAGCTACCAATATGTATGATCAAGTGTGCTTTGTTGACTTGTCTGGGGCTTACTTCCTGTACATCTAGTGCTGCCAGGATACTTAGGTTTCTTGGTATGTCGTATCTTGGATGTTTTAAGGTGTCCGTGGTGTACCATGGAACAATTGTACTAAGTAGTTCATCCAGCAGTTCTAATTTTTCCTTCAAGTAGCGCTTCTGCTGCTATCTTTTTTTGTGTTATAATTTATAATTTGTTGAAATATTGATTTGCAAACTTCCTGCTTCTTATAATACTAGAATTGTGGTTATGAATTGAATGACCAACCCTGCTATATGCATGCACAATGTATATTGGTTTCCAACACCAGTTTTTCACCTTTTTCAGTCTCCCATGCGTGGAGTGCGGGCGGTGCGTGTAGCTTGAGTCATGCCGCCACTCCCCTCTGCCGCGATCGATTGCGGGGAGGTTCTCCGGACTCCCGTGCGTTCTTGCTCAACTCTGACGCGCGCGGTCGAATTTAAAAGTGCAGTTGTTCTTCATGTCTTTTGTTCGTCGATTGCTGCTTTATTGAGGATGCTGCTGCTGTGCGCGCTGATTGTCACAGGCGGCGACAGCGGCACAGTAGATCTAACCCAGCATCATGAACCAGGGGGCGGCGAGCTGGCACGGGATGATACTGCTTGTTTGTTCCTCTCCCACTTCACAAATTGGTTCTCTGAATCTCTCTGATTAGAGTCACAGCCTGCGACAACTACCCAAATCACTAGTCCTTTGAATGTTTGCCTACCAAGTTGGCTTCAAGCTACAGGGCTAAACTAACAAAACCTAGCCATCCCTCTGCAGAAAGAAGCAAGCACTAGCTCTGATAGCAAACAGTGAATGGACTAGACCTCCGTCCTTTTATTTGTGATTTTATCCTGGTGTTATTGTTTATGGTTGTGCTTGGCTGCCCTTCTTCCACAGTGGTTGCAGCTGCTACTTTTTTATTAGTGTGTGCATGTGGTGACGTTTGTCCGAACATGTGATGGCGACACCAGTGACTTTCCAATTAAAATAGGACTACATCAGGGGTCAGCTTTGAGCCCTTATTTATTTGCATTGGTGATGGATGAGGTCACAAGGGACATACAAGATGATATCCCTTGGTGTATGCTCTTTGCTGATGATGTGGTGCTAGTTGACGACAGTAGGGCGGGGGTTAATAGGAAGTTAGAACTATGGAGGCACACGTTAGAGTCGAAAGGGTTCAGACTTAGTAGGACTAAGACCGAGTATATGAGGTGCGATTTCAGCGTGACTAGGCACGAGGAGGGAGACGTTAGCCTCGATGGGCAAGTGGTGGCCAAGAAGGATACTTTTCGGTATTTAGGGTCGATGCTACAAAAGGATGGAGACATTGATGAAGATGTTAGGCATAGAATTTCAGCCGGCTGGTTGAAATGGCGTCAAGCTTCTGGCATTCTCTGTGACAAAAGGGTGCCTCAGAAGCTGAAAGGTAAGTTCTATAGGACGGCGATTCGTCCGGCGATGTTATATGGTGCTGAGTGTTGGCCTACAAAAAGGCGACATGTCCAGCAATTGAGTGTAGCGGAGATGCGTATGTTGCGTTGGTGTTGTGGGCACACAAGGAGGGATAGAGTACGGAACGACGATATTCGGGATAGGGTTGGGGTGGCACCAATTGAGGAGAAATTGATTCAACATCGGTTGAGATGGTTTGGACATGTCCAACGGAGGCCTCCTGAGGTGCCGGTGCGTAGTGGAGTTCTAAAGCGGGCCGATAATGTAAAGAGCGGTAGAGGTCGACCTAAACTAACTTGGGACGAGTCCGTTAAGAGAGATCTTAAGGAGTGGAATATCCCCAAGGATTTAGCTATGGACAGGAGCGCTTGGAGATTAGCAATCAACGTGCCTGAACCGTGACATCTTTTGTCTTGTGCCCTTTATGTCCCTTTATGTGTCTCCCTGTTTCTCGTCTCTTTTGGGTTTCATCTCTAGCCTACCCCAACTTGCTTGGGACAAAAGGCTATGTTGTTGTTGTTGTTGTTGTTGTTGTGTGCAACGACAACTTGCTTGTCTCTGATTGTCCATGCTCTGTTGGTCTGTCTGTCAAGAAATTGGATTATATGCATTATGCTTGAAGCTGTGGTATGGCTGTTGCTGCTAGATTTTTTTTCTTATGCCCATTGATGTCTCTTACTTATAGCAGATCTTGTTTTTTTTGTTAGGTTTCACTTTTTTGGTTGTTGCTGCTGGAGCTACTGTTGCTGCTGTTGTACGCTCCGAGGTGAGAGGCAGCTGATGACTTATATGTGTGTTTTGTATATTTGCATTGTTTTTCTGTTTGAGTTTGAACATTGCTTTTTTTGGTGATTTTGGTTGAGTTGCTTTTTTCTGTATTTGTGTTTTCTTTGTCCTGGAGTACATGTGTTCGCTAGCTTTGGTGTGTGTGTGTGAGTGAGTGTGTGTGTCTGTGTGTGTACATGTGTTTCCTAGCTTTGGTGTGTGTGTTTGTGTCTGTGTGTGTGGGTGTTTGTCTATGTGGGTGTGGGTGGGTGGGTGTTTTTGTGTGTCTTTGTGTTTGTGTGTGTGTGTGGGTGCGTGTGTGGGTGGGTGTCTGTGTTTGCTTTTACTGGGAGTTGAAGGAGAGAACTGATTGGAGTGTTGCTGCTGCAGGATGGTCATGTGGCCTATGGGCTGTAGGGTTTTTTTTTTGTCAGCTATATCTGTAAGAAGATTGGTAAATCTCTGCTTGTCTCTTCTCTGACTAGTTATTGATGTGTTGACCGTTTTGATGTGTGAGGGAGCAATACAAGGTGTAGTTGAGTTGTTTTTTTAAGCTGTATTTTTCAGAGTTGTCATGGTCAATTTAGTTGTGTTGTTTGTAATTTTTTAGCTGCAATGTCCTGAGTTGTAATGGTGATTTTAGTTTTTCAGGTAAACTATATGTTGGTCCTGAAGTTGATTTCTGGAGCTATGGCGTTATTCTTTATGGTCTTCTTTCTAGCACTCTCCCATCTGATGAGAATACTCCAAGCCTTTTTAACAAAATAAAGGTGAGCTATAATCTCAGTGATTTACATGAAAAATGGATTCCTTTCTATTTTATTTTTAATATGCTCAGTAAATTCTTATATCTATTTTGTAGGGTGATGATAGCGTTGTCGAAGGTGGGGGAAATTAAGAGGAGCAGGAATTCCAGACGACACTGTCTTACCTGGTTGAGCTGGAGCTCAAGCTCTGGGTTCCAGTGAGACTACTGGAAGGAAGGATATGTGGTGAGATCAAGAACAACCTTGTTTGCATCAGAGAACAAGCACAGAGGATCCAGAGATTACAGCATGAGGTAACTTTCTCAACTTCTATGTAGTATACTATTACAGCATCCAGAAGGCATCCAATTTAGCCATGTCCATGTAACAGCAGCATGTCCTTGGCATAGCACATTCATTGTATATATATCTAAGCAATCGTGCATTTGGAATCGTATGTTCTCTCTGCACTTTGCACTAAGTGTTATCATAGACTAGTGTGCCTTGCTTTTTTAATGTTTTCAAGTAGTTCCTATTGCAGTGCTGAAGTTTGGTTTGCATATTTTCAGTGCTATAGGTAGTGCCTTTGTGAAGGTTTTTGTGACAAGTCGGTTGATTGATTGGCAATGGTGGCCTTGGCACCTACTGAGAGGTTGGTATATTAGGTTCGTCTAGTCCTGCTTATTACTCATTTTCATACTCTCCTGTCTGCATTGAGTGGCTTCTAATTCCACCGTGGGCCAATAAAAAAACTGTTGAAAGATGCTTGTCTTTTGTTCTATGAAGATTGGATGGATAACATTAATGCCAAATGATAATTTTTTCAAGGCTTCATTACATAACTCTTATATATCCCAAATCCATGTTTGTGCAGGCGCTGCTGAAGATGGTCGGCAGTTACTCTATTGTTGCCTTGAGCCCCAGCAGATGAGATGCTAACTGAATCACCGCTAAGAACTGTGCTCTTTGCCCTGCCTGCAGGAACTGAGGAACTTCCTCCGATTTTCGGAGCTGCTCCCAGTAATCGTTCAGCTCCGGCAGTCACTTGATCCAACGATCTCTGAGTATGAAAATGCCATCACGACTAGAGTGAGCTAGGCCTGACGTTTCTCTAGGCAGGCGCAAGTTCAAAGAATCAAATGTGTTCCATGCTGAGCACTGGGCATGATCATGCCACAGCGGCCCAAATCTATGATCCATATGCTGCTGCAGTTGTAATGTAGTGTATGGTCTTACGGATCAAGCAAGCTAGCTACCATACTGTGCATATGTATTAGACTTCTGCAAAAGAGCCACAACATTCACTGTTTGTACAAATGCAGCACCACATAACTCCAGCTACATGTGTGTTGATGTGTATACTACTAGCCGTTGTTTGTGGCCAACACGGTGAAAAAAGAGCACAGAATATTGTTAACGGGCTTTGGATGTTGTTTGGAGTCGACCTGTTTTATACAAATCTCCTTGTACGAATCACGCACCAAACCAAGGCCAGGGAACGTGGTCACGTCGCCCGCCGTTTCCGGCCGTCAGATCGGCTGGATGGACGGCCTAGATCGGACGTTTCCCGGTCATTTTGCAAAAAAGTCTTCGAACTTTACCAAAATAAACCCGCAGTCCACAGTCTCTCACATAGAATCTTCCATAATACCCCTCAAACTTTTTCAAAATCAACCCGCAGTCCAGGCCGGCCTCACTCCCCAGTCGGGCCTGCTTTCCACACGAAATGGGCCTTTGTGGGCCGAATTCAGCCCAAAGCCGTTTTCCTATTTTTCATATAATTTCATATTTTCCTAAATCGACTGATTTTTTGTAAAAACCAAAACAAATCAAATAAAAATTAAAAAAATGCAAAATCAAGTTTGTTAAACTCTACACAACTACCACAGCAAACACAAAACATCACATATTTTAGTCAGATTTAATTGCTAAAGCTATAGAGTTTTTCTAGAGTTTTTTTACAAATAATTAATAGAGTTAGTTCCTTTATTCCGTTCCAGCAAAATAACCGCGTTTTTCTTTAGCCACGAATCAGCCTCCGCATCGAAAGTAATTCATTTAAAAAGCCGACATGCACTGCATGGAAAGACCCATCGTTTGAGATAAAATAAAACGAAATTATTGACCTCGGTGACAATGACCATGAACAAAGAGACACGCATCTCTGCCCAGGCAGTGCCTACAAACACACGAGACGAGACGACACATCTGACACTACTTCCTACAAACACATGAGATCGCACAAGAGACACACGACACATGTCGCAACTCGAAAACATACTGTACATACTCACTTGACAAGACAAGAGTACGTGGTGAACGCACTTGGCACTGCCGGCCGGACACTTGGCAACGAAGCCAACGACGACTACTAGTACCCCACACACACAACAGTCTGTGCCTCCGTTCAACAGTAACACACGCGCTTAATTACCTAGTTAATCTACCTTTATTACGCAGCGCACTAATCAGAGGGCGGCATCCTCCCTTCAACTGACCAGTGACCACCGGCCGGCGGCTAGCACAGGTAGCTAGCTCTAGTTGTCCGCGACGACGACGGTGCGGATGCGCCCAGGCTCGCCGGCGGCGGCGGCGGCGGCGTTCACCATGGCGGACTGGCAGAAGACGACCTTGAGCTCGCCGGGCGCGAAGCACCGCTGCGGCACGGGCTCCACGTCGGTAGCCGTGGTGCGCGTCAGCGGGCACCGCTCCTTGAAGTATCCCGCGGGGCCCTTGCACGCCACCACGCCGCCCCCTGCCCCAACCACGCGCTGCGAGGGCGGGCACCCGGCGTTGAGGTCCGCCGCGCACCCCAGGGCCGGGCACTGCCCGCCGCCCACCGCCTGCGGGCTCACCACGGCGGGCACGTTGTACCCGTCCACCAGGCTCACGCTGTACGCCGCCAGGTCCTCCCCCTCCGCGTGCACCACCAGCTGCACCACCGTCGCCGGCGGCGCGCTCCCTGTCTCGCAGCGGGACGACGACGACGACGGCCCGGAGCCGGAGCCGGAGCTGCTGCTGCTGCAGCCCGTGCGCGCCACCACGCGGCCCGCCCAGAAGCTGTCCGGGAAGCGGAAGGAGACCAGCCCGCGCCCGCCGCCGTCGAGGCGGCCCGTGTTCTCGGAAATGGCGGGGAACCCCGTGTTCGGGGTCACCAGAGGCCACACGGGGTACGGGCACAGGTTGTGGAGCGTCAGCGTGGTGGCCGCCGCCGGCGTCGAGGTCGCCGCAAGAGCAAGGACTAGGAGGAAGCCGAGGAGCAGGGTCTTGGCCGTGCCAGCCATGGTGTTCTTGGTTTCTTGGCTTTGGAGGATGGTTTTGGTGAGGACAGGACTGCCAACCGGCTGCCTTCTAATTTTATAGGCAAAGGTGGCCGTAAAAGTGCGGCTGGCTTATAATCCGTTTTATTCGGCTTGTTTTTTAGTCAGAATAGTATTTTTCTCTCAAAAAAATCAGCCAACAATATTTTTCAGCCGGCTTATAATTCCAGCCGAACGAGGCCTATGTATTATCTTAGCACCAATGGTTCCCAGACAGCTATAGTATGGAAAAATTCAATTGGCTATCAAAACGAGAATAGCGACTCTAAATAGCTGGTCTACTACAATTTATCAGAAACAACTCTCTCGCTGCTCACATTCATTTTTTTTATTATTTCTATGCCTTATTTGGTTAGCTATTTGCAAATTGCTACTGTGGACGTCCTTAGCTTGCGACCTTGCATGCGCATAAAGCTGGACTAACGAGCCAGCTCGGCTCGTTTGGCTCGGCTCGTTCTGGCTCGTTAAGATAACGAGCCAGGCTCGGCTCGGCTCGTTTACGAGCTCGAGCTGACTCGTTTGGCTCGCGAGCCAGCCATATTAAAACATAAAAAATATAATATGTGTATTATCTAAAGTTTGATAATGGTAATAATATAAAACTAGTCCATTCATAAGTCTTAATAAATCATACAAAAATAAAATGTACTATTATATTATAATACTATACACCATACATTGTCTATGGTTCATACTCCATACCATATATGATGCATCCATTATCCATACATTCATTTAAAATAAAAAGAGTCAAATTAATCTAAAATTTATAGAGTCAAAGTCCAATCATCAATAAATTATAAAGTGTAAGACATAAAGTTATATAACACTAATAAAAGTTTAAGGCCAACAACTTTGGCTCGTTAGGCTCGCGAGCTGGCTCGTTAAGACACGAGCGCTAGGATGCTTGCTCAGCTCGTTTGAGAAATTAAACGAGCCGAGCCGAGCCGAGCCACTTTCGAGCGAGCTATTGAGTTGCGAACTTTTCGTCCAGCTTTACATGCGCAGTCTGAAAGTCTTCAAAAGCTCTGTCAGGCAAAAAGAGTACTATCAAAACCGTCAGCTTAATCTGATTGAGTCGACTGATTGACAAAGGACCTCTTATAAGCCATATTTTTTCAGCCAACGAACAATATTTTTTTTTACAACAAATCAGCGAATATTAGGCCACGTTTAGATTGCAAATTTTTTGAATCAGATGAATAGTACCATTTTCGTCTTATTTGGCAAATATTGTCCAATCGTGGACTAACTAGGCTCAAAAGATTCATCTCGTGATTTCCAACTAAACTATGTAATTAGTTATTTTTTTACCTACATTTACTACTTCATGCATGAGTCCAAAGATTGATGTGACGGAGAGAGAGTGAAAAAATTTTAACTTTTAGGGTGCATCTAAACAAGGCCTTACTTTCAGTCATAGCTTTTTAGCCAAGCGAACAGGGCCGTCATTGTAACAGTCTCGTCGTGAACAGACGCTTTAGCACTAAAAGATACAGTAATAATTCTAGTCGAGAACATAGAACTCAGACGAGCAATATAAAGGATCTAAATCAGCACTTAGTTCGCAAAATGACCAGCTTAGTTGATATGCAGGCTAGGGCAATTGAAAATTTCGGAGATAAGATAACTTAGGAGATAAGGTAACTTAGCATAACTAGTTAAGACGAGAATCGTGGGCATGAATCCTAACTATCCAAGTTTGAGTGCTCTTTGACTCGAATTTAGATGTGTGGAATCACTTGATTTGTCCCAAGCTCGATTTGTTTCAAATTTTAGACATGACTCATTGTCGGATAGGTTATCTCACCAAAATGTTACTCCTTCCGGTCCTTTTTTACAAGGCGCACACACACATGTCAATTCAAACCTTATATTCTTTGGTCATGAAAGTTTAGTTATGGTAATACATACTTGATACTATTAGATTTGTAATCAAATGTACTATTCAATAATCATAATACGTTTACAATCATAAAAAACTTTAATATAAGCAAATAAATGGTCAAAGTGTATGTAGGAGACTATGCCATGTCAAAATGTCTTATAAATTGGAGTGGAGGGAATAATAACTAACTTGATAGGAAAGAGAATGTGAGTGACCAAGTAAAAGAATAAAGCTTGATTAACCTAATATGAACTTGATGGCATTGTGAAACAAAAGAAATATGGATATATATGTAAGTTGGGGAAAAATCATGATACAAAATAAAAATGGAAATAGTATGCACCCTCGCCTACTACCGAGAGTTGTTGGGCTTAGGGCGTGTTTCTTTCAACTTAAACTCAGATTCTCAGTGAAAATAATTTGCAATTATCCTACCTAAAAACTTTCTCTGGGCAACGACGGCGAAAGGAATCCACCTTTGCACTGGGACGACATTCTCGTGTGTTCTTGCACCATGAGCCTCTTTTCCATCTGTTGCCCTCCCCTCCCCTCAAGATTAGCGCTACTAGGCTGCATAGCCACTCGCCCACCCATCCCCGCTACGATTTTCACACGATGTGAATAGAAGTGTAGGTTTCCACGGTTGCACCACCGTGAATCTCATGGGCGGAGCACTGCTGGTGCGGCCGCACCCACGCATAATTAAAAAGATAGTGGAAAGATTCAAATTTTCACCATATTTGCACCCAGAGGCGGAGCCACCACTAGGGCGAGCTAGGGCGGCTGCCCTAGGTCCCTGTGGCCGTGCACCCCTTCCCCATCTCCTGGAGCTGGCGCTGGCAAGGCTGAGGAGGCGAGGTTGAAGCTTGAAGACGATGTCGGCACTGCTCTAGTATGAGGCGGAGATGAGAGTCGGAGCTTCATGGGTCTGGCTGCCTGATACTGCGCCGTGGCCCAACAGGCACCCTACACCAGCACACCCAGCCCAGCCCAGGTGGCCTAAGCGCAGGTGGCAACGCTTGCTCGCTCCAGCTCCTGCGACGCGCCGCCACGACCTCTAGTCCTCTACGCTCACCCGCCTCCCCCCGGCCGCCCGGTGGCCTTGCCCTGCGCCCCTACTGTCCCAGCTGCTCGGAGCTCTCGCTCGCTGCCGGCCGCATCGAGGCTCGGCCCTCGGCGCATCGGCGGTCGCCAGTCGGCCCAATTCCCGCTCTGGCCTGCTCGGCGCCTGCAGCTCCCTACTGCAGTGCTGCCTGCCTGGCTGCCCCAATCGGCAGCCGGCCAGTCCCTACTTCCAGGCTCCAACTGACCAGCTCGTGCTCTTTGTGCAGTTGTGCTTAGCTCTGCAGTATTTTGTATATCGGTGATTTGGTCATTTGGCGATGGACTGCGGAGCAGATGAAGTCATTGTCGGTAGGAGTGCAGAGTAGATGAAGCTGAAGATGTTGTTAGTGTTTTAGGTGAGGTATGTCTAGATGACTTTTTCATATTTTTGAAGGCTTTTATGATTAATTAATGTCATTTTCTAATTTACTTGTCTTCAAAATTGATAGGTTTTGTATTGTATTTCTCAATTGAAACTTGAAATATTGATAATTCCGTAATTAAAAGGTAACATTTTGGTTCTAATAGGTTGATTTACAATTTTTTTCCATTAACATGTATGTTATCGTTGATTAGCCAAAATTTTATGATATAAGTCCGTCCTAGGTCATTTTATAAGCTGGATTCGCCACTGTTTGCACCCACATTTCATAGATCCCTGCACCCAAAAGACAAGGCGCACCCTCTCGGATTTCGTCTAGCTCCGCCCCTGAATCTTATGGTTTGCTCCAAGAGAAAAATGGAGAAGAACCTTACCAATGGATTAATGAATCAGATCGAGCAATATGCTCCCTCAACCTAAGAATAATAAGCATATTTGACTATAGAAAAAGTGATGGGTTAGATTCTCATCCTTAATTTCTCTTATCGGTTGCTAAAAATCAATACCATTTTAAAGACACTCTGAATACAAATCTGTTGATGCAAATTTTATCTCCTAAACTTTTATAAGTTGACTTTCCCTCTTTATCAAATTTTATCATTTGTGGAGGTAGGGATATACTGCTTTGTTAGCACATGAACATGGATCAGTAGGTCAGTCGCAACCATTACTTGTTTGTGGCCTTGTGGGTGTGTCACTGTCATGTACCCTTGTCGCATAGGATCGGAGTATGCTCCGATGACACTTTGACTGTGCTTTTGAATATTTTTATCATGTTCGCTTATGCTAAAATTTGATTTATGCTAATACTTATGTTGATATGTTATAAGAGAAAAATACTGTTTATTTATCAGCAACTTTCATAGTACCACAAACTCACTATACCGCTGAACCTGTCTCAACTTCGTAATCAAAAGGTAACGCAAATTCCAGAAATTCAAAATCGATGGGCTGGGCGGCAAGGAGAGTAGGAAACCATGCACTGCGGCTGCTGCTCCAAGTCCTATCGGTCTGTGTGCATCACGTGCTAGTTTGCTTCTTGGACATCCTGAGGCATCGTGCTTGCAGCTGCAGCAGTACGTAGATTCCAAGTCCAAAAGAAAGGCAGGCCCGGCCGCCCGGCAGATATGAGTGCGCTGCGGCAGCACGTACACGCGTGCCTGCACAACCATTTTGAACAGTCTCTAGTGGCAGTAGCGCGTACGACGTGTAAGGATGGAGACTGTTGTCAAGCGTGATGGATATGCCATGGAATCCACCTTTATACTGCCCATCCACCAAACCGACCTGGGCCTGGTTTAGATCACCAAATTAGGGAGCGCCAAATCACTGTTTGGCACTGTAGTAATTTTGTTTTTATTTGATAATAATTGTTCAAATATTGATTAATTAGGCTCAAAATATTCGTATCGCAAAGTACAACAAAACTGTGCAATTAGTTTTTGATTTCATCTACATTTAGTACTCCATGCATGTGCTGGTATTTTGATATGATCACTACACCACAGCCCCAGAACAGCGACGCACCGTGGGTCGCTATAGCTCGATATAGCGACGCTCCGTCGGTCGGTATAGAGCTATGCCGACACTTACTTGCTGCCGCTGAAAGTGCTGTCGCTATAGCCTATGCCGACCGACATGTGTTTAGCGACCGATTGTCTGACGCCTTAGGGGCTATATATAGCGACACATAGTTTGAGGCTATAAACACTTTTAGCGGCTAACAGTCCAACGCGAACCATTCACACAGAGACAATATATATGTTGCTAATCTGACCTAAAACTAATATGTTATCAATGCACACACATTCGTCACAAGATATATTAATCATACAGACAAGGAACATCATCAAATATATTGGCACAAACCATAGATCACTGATTCATTCATATTTGAGTAGCCCAATGTAAGGTCGGTCAGATTCAACATCATATCATAAGTACAAAATAGATTAGAAGCTCGCAAACATGAAGTTTGTGCATGAGCGAGCCATCAGCATCCCTACATCTACCACATGTGACCAAAAGTCATACAACATCTATCTCATGTGACCAAAAGTCATACATCCACCACCTGTGACCAAAAGCTTAGCTCACTAACACCTAAAGCCACTGCTCAAATTTCAATAACAGTGAGCTCATAGTCATGTCTCTAATAGGTTCAAAACAAAACACAGCTTCGACGAGCACTTTTAACTTGTGGACACGATCAGGTATGCTGCTTAGGACCTTTTCAGAGCATGACGACCTGAAATATAGTATGAATATCCAATTAGCAATACATGGCAGCATCAAGATGGAGATTAGGATCAGAGATACATGGCAGCAATTAGTCAGAGTACAAGACTGATGGGAAATTCCCTCTTAGCGGCAAGCATATAGGAACAAAAGGCACATCTAGGAATGCTCATATCCATGAATCCGCAGAATGGCTTTAATTTAAACAAGATTGTCATGTTCATGTTCACACACAATATTTAAAAAGATGGCCTATAGAAAGAGGATCATACCGTTACCTACAAGAAGAGCAACTGCCAATGTTGTGGCTGTTCAAATAATCTCCAAATGTTTGCAAGTCGCCCACTTCGGCTCTAGGCTGGGGTAGACGATCCTGTGCAGATTATTTCAGCTACACCTCCAACACACCAAGGCAGCTGTAGTGTGAATACACATGACATCAGATCAGTACATGTACATGTATGTTGAGACCTGAATTGCAAAACAAAGTACTACAGTAAATCAATTATGCCAAATAAAACTAGTCTGGATTTCAGTTTTCTATTACTTTGTATAGCAACTGATAGCATGAAAGTAAAAGGCAGAACACAAGATATATATATATATATATATATATATATATATATATATATATATATATATATATATATATATATATATATATATATATATATATATATATATATATATATATATATATATATCATGCTATACATGTTTTCACTGCTTTTTAATTAATACAGAAAACACAAAAGAAAATGCACGTGCAACTGATAGCAACCTTGTTTTCTATTTTTTTATGCATTTAGTGTATACTGGTCTTGATGATATAACATTTTCTCTATAGAAATTGGATATCAAATTTTAGGTATTTTTCCATCTATTGCTGGTTTCGTGGAGGAGACCGGAACAGAGAGGACCATCTAAAGGATGTCTGTTTGCTGCTGGTTTGTCATCGTTCAGTCAAGGTCTTGTGGCGGCGGCGCAATAGCTACCCATCCTGTTTCCTGGTCTTCGTCAGGGGCTGTATGGCTGTATCCCGTCTTAGCGAATTGGTGTCTCGGTGGCTGACGGCAGATGGCGAAGCCAGTGTGCCGCAACCGACCGCTGGTGCCGACACATGAAGCGATGCAGGGCTGCTGCCCCTGCTGGACCGAAGCTTGATTGCATCCCTATTTGAGACATTGCCTGAAGCTGTGCTGCAAGGAATGCATTTTTCTTTCTTTTCCTATTTTCTACTAAAATCTACTAAGTACAAATTAAACTGATGTGTATCTCTATTTTTTTCTCATCTTTTGTATATATGTGCTTCTTCATGCCTAGTGTTTCAGATCCAAGTCATTAGTTATGTGTTCTGTAAATTGGTCTACAAAATATATGTCAGATTACCAGAAGTGTAAAAAATACAAAGATTAGAGGATTTATCATTCTCAGAAAAAAAAAAAATCCATGGATCGGTCTAGAAAATTTAAGTCAAGTTAGCATAAACATTAAAAAGTAGACATTAGAGGATTTTATTGTTCTATTTTGCTATACTGTGAGGCCCCATTTTAAACATTGGCACAGGGCCTTGGTTTAGGCCAGGCCGGCCCTGCCTGGGTTGGGGCCGCTGGACGGCTGGCAGTACATTGTTTTCATGGAAGATTGCATCAACTATTGAGCTCCAACAAGAAATAAATACCCAATGGTTTATTAGAGTATGTTGAGATGTTGGCCCTTGTCTTTTCTAACGGTGCGTTTTCAGTTTATATGCATGCTCTTACTGTCATTATGAATTAGTTATTAGCTGACTAATAAAGGCCTCGTTCCATTACTAATCGTGGGCTGACTAGACATCCTTATTTTGACTTGTGTATGTAATGCGCTAATGCTTTGTCGATCTTGGGATATATGTTGATCTTTGATTAGAAGGTCGCTTTCTTGGATAATGCATACAATACATACAACTAATTATGTGCTGAGTTGTTATATATGACAAATATATTGTGGTCCTAAATGAGAAGTAGATGCCTAACATGATGCTTGTTTTGTTTAAATTGTGGTGCCTTATTGCTTTGTATGTTGTTACATTAGAATAGCATACTGTAGTTCCGCTGGATGTGCTTCCTTTATATATTTGCTCAAATATTTCCTTTAATTTGAGACATTAGCTGTCTAATCAGTTGTTGTAGCCCAACTAATATTGGCCTTGGCAACATCATAAGCTTTCTGTTACAGTTGGTTCATTCCATGGCTTACTCATATGAGATGAAAGTTCAGAGGTTCTATTTATTTCACTTTTAAATTTAGACAATGGAATCTGAGTGTGACACTAGTACTCTTATCTTCCTTTCCTTGCAACTGGCATTTGCCTGATACAAGCAAGTTCCTGTTGTGACATGGCTAGTACACAGTGAATTGATTAGGTTGTTTAATGCCACTTTTTTATCCAATTGTCTCCTGACACTTTTGTGGTATTAATTTTCCTTGTGTGATTGACTGTTCCATTGCTTGCTTTGTTGAATAAGCATCTACTGAACACTACTTGTTGGTTTGTTGCAGGAGGCTCCAAGGTCAATACTGAAACCTACTAGACAGGCATAGGAGAAGGACATGGTCTAAGTACAAGAAGAGGATTTGTCATTCTATTTTAGCTCTAGCAAAGCTTTTATGGCTACTTGGCCGCTTTTTATCTCATTCCCAAATTTCCCATTCTATTATGCAAACATTTTCTTTTTGTCCATGAGGTAGGGAAAATGGTTGAACCATGGATTACAGTCGTGATAGACCAATGTAAACTGATTACAGTCCTAAATGGTTGAACCAAACAACACAACAGTACGAGGCAGGGAAACAATTGCAAGCAAATGTAACCTTTCTTCTCCATGCAGCGGTCGTCGTCGTGACAACAGGCGTCATGGTGGCAGCAGCAGGCGTTGATGTCGTCACAAGGCACCTCGACCTCGCAGCCGCTCAAGCCCACGTTGCAATACTTGTCGTTGCGGATCCGAACAGCTGCTGCAAAGATGACAGTGATGAACAACCCCACTACATCCAAGGTAAACAGAGCAAAATAGTGATGACCTATCTGCTATATAAGATGTTCTAACTGGATCAAAATTAACACCTTGCAGAAACAAGCCTGACAGGGCACCCGAAAGCTCACACCGTTTTATAGAAAATCAACAAAGGCCAAGTCCATGACCCCAAATATCCCAAATTAACACCAGAACGCCACGATCTCGCTATTGCCCCCAGGATTCACATTCACACGGCACCAACCCCTAGAGACCGCCAATAGTAATGTCACCTAGCCTCATCGCGCAGCACAAGACAGCTAAATGTCCAAATCCCAAAACAAACCCCACCTTCCCCACGCACGCCCGCAACAGATCTCGCATTCGCTGCTCGAACCGCGATTCCACAAAGCAAAAGCACCGAACCTAACCTGTCTGATGTCTGTCCCCTGAAATCACACGGCAGACCGTCGTGCTCGTGCCGCGCTGCCTCGCGCCGGCTGCGGTGGGGCTGGAGACGAGGCCTAGCGCTTCGCGCCTGCCTTCACCGAGCGGCGTGGCGTGGCGTGGAGTGCCGGCTGCTTCCTCGTCGGATTTGGCAGCGCGTCGAGGATGGGCGAGCGGCTCTTCGAGGATGGGCGAGTGCGACGCGTTGGAGGATGGGGCGAGCGCTGCGCGGAGGATGCGGCGGGTGTGCGTCAGAGGGATGGGGTGGGCGCGAGTCGGAGGATGTGGGGCAAGCGTGCGTCGGAGGGATGGGGAGGGCGCGTGTTAGAGGAATGGGGCGAGCGCACATCGGAGAGGGAATGTGGCAGCTGTCTGAGGGAGGGAGAGTGAGAGGAAGCTAGGGTTAGCAGTATTTGGGCCAAGTTTTACCACGGGAAGGCCTGTTTTTCCCATGATGGAACTGTTTTTCCTTTTTAGTTTCCCACGGACTGACGTTGGAAAAGGCCTGACCCTGTATAACGACCGATGGTTGGTCCTTTTCGTTGACCTATCTCGACTGATTGTTGGATGCTACAGCCAATCATCTATAGTGACCGATCGTCCAACGCAAAAAGCACATTTAGCAACCCATAGTTCGTGGGCTAGCTATACCGACAAACGGTTCGATAGTATTAGTATATCTATAGCGACACACATGTGACGCTATATTAGGGCTGTGGTGTAGTGGATGGGGAATCTTCTTTTTGCATAGTATAATTTGGGTGTGAATTTGGTGATGTATTGTGACTTGGATTAAGTGTTCATTTGGGTTGTGTAGCCCTCTGAGTAAGCTTTCCAAAATGTCCAAGATCATCGAAATCGGAGTTCAGAGCTAAGAGTTATCACCGTTTTACCGAAGAGTGGTCTGTGACCGGACTCGTGACCGAACGCGTCCGGTCAGCACCTACACGTCCGGTCAGCGCGTCCGATTAGTGTTTTTCATGTGCAAAAGTGACCGTACGCTGTTGCGAGTCCGGTCAGTGATCATGTCGGGAGCTTACTGGAACCTCTTTGTTCGCTATTTCGCTGTGATCTGCACGTCCGGTCCCGTTAGTGACCTGCGCGTCTGGTCAATACAAGTTTTTGCACGCAAAAACTAGCCGTTGGAGCACGCTAGTGACCTGCGCGTCCGGTCAGTGTCAACCGGAGCGTCCGGTCAGCCCGACTCAGAACCAAAATGGCTATTGCGTACCCCTTCGCTTTAAATAGAAAATGGCTAGGGTTTGGAGGGCATCTCTTGCATTCTTGCTGACCTTGAGACATGCTTTGAGCTAGAGAACAACCCCTCCACTCATCTCTTTGCTTGGTTGCTCATCTTGAGTGAGATTGAATGAGATTCAAGTGCATTACTTGAGAGTTGCATTTTAGAGGCACTTGATCTTCGAGTTGCTGTGGATTTCTTGTTACTCTTCCATGTTTCCCGACGCGGTAGATGGCTTGGAGCAGTGGAGGTGATTGAGCTCGCAATTGAAGATTATTGGAGCCCTCACCAAATGTTGTAAGGGGTTCTTAATCCTTCCCCGTGGGAGTTCGCGAATTGGATACTCTAGTGGAGCTCGTGGCTTGGAGGATCCCCATCTTGTGTGCGGTTGTGCGGCGCCCGCCGAGGGCTCAACTCTTGATAGTCGATTAGCCCGTGAACCGACAAGTGGGTGTATTGCCACAACAGGGAGTAGCTTGCCGGAAAGCAAGTGAACCTTGGGATAAATTCTTGTGTTGTTCTCTTTCTAAGGATTTCTCTTGTGTGATTGATTGATTGATTGGTACTTCTTATCTCTACACGGCGGTATAATCACTCGAAGCTCTTCTCTCACGTTACTTCTTGTATCTAGCTTGTAGTTGTTGTTGTGTTTAGTGGATAGCCTTATACTAGACTTGTGTAGGTGGCTTGCTTAATTAGTTAGAGCTAGTGCATTTTGCTTCGCCACCTTTTGTACTAACACGTGTGGTTAAGTAATTCTTGTAGAAGTTTTAATTAGGCTATTCACCCCCCTCTAGCCTATTTGGACCTTACAAGTGGTATCAGAGCTGAGGCACCATTTATTTTAGGCTTAACAACCTATGGTGAAGAAGAAATGGCTTAATTAAGCCTGCACATCAACAACACCAAGAAGGCACCTCACTTTGATGGCATAAATTATGCATATTGGAAGGTTAAGATGACTGCACACTTCAAGTCAATCAATAGAGAAGTGTGGAAGGTCACCGAAACTAAATTTGAGGTTGCTAATCTGAAAGCACCAACACCGGTGGAGAAGAAGCTTCAATGCAATGACATTGCCATTAGTTCTCTTCATGAGGCACTAGATGACAAGACCTTTGAGCAAGTGAAGAACATTGAGATTGCTCATGATGCATGGGCAAAACTTGAGGAAACATATGAAGGCACCGAAGGCACCAAGACCGCCAAAGCATACATTCTCTAAGAAAAGTTTTCTAGCTTCAAGATGCAAGAAGATGAGAGTGTGCCGGAGATGTTTCATAGATTGCAAGTTATTGTGAATGAGCTCAAGGCACTTGGTGAGAAGGTCAAGGACAATCAATTCTCCATGAAGTTCTTGAGAATCTTATCCAAGAGGTTTGACATGTTGATCACCGTACTTGTGAGGACAACATTGAAAGATTCAACTCCTCAACAAGTATTCTAAGAAGTGATGACCGATGATTCATATAGAGAAGACAATGAGAAAGAGGAGTTGGTCAAAAATAAGAAGAAGAAAAGTGAGAAGAAGGATGATGACAAGAAGAAAAGTGTGGCATTCAAAGCCACCATATCCAAGAGCAAGTCCAAGATTGAATCATCAAGTGATGAAGACTCAAGCTCTTGTGATAGTGATGACATTGATGAGAAGATGGCTCTCTTTGTCAAGCAATTTGGCAAATTCATGAAGAAAAAAGGTTATCGTGCAAGGAGGAGGAAGAACTCATCCAAGAAGAATGAGCAAACTATGAGATGCTTTAGATGTCATAGCAAGGACCATCTCATCGTCAAATGTCCTTATGATAGTGATGATGAAGATGCTATCAAGAAGAAGAGGAAGAAGCAAAAGAAGAAGCAAGAAAAGAAGGAGAGCTCTCATAAGAAGAAGAATGATTCTCATGTTGCTAATGGGATAGTGATTATTCCTTAAGTGATGATGAAGACTACAAAAAGAAGGGGCATGCTAGCATTGCTATTCAAGAGAAGAGCTCCATATTTGACACTCTATCATGCTTCATGGCTAAGGCCGCTAAGGTATCATCTGATGATGAGAGTGATCATGATAGAGCTAGTGATAGTGATAGTGATGATGATGATCTAACTAAAGATAAACTAATCACTATGCTAAAAGATTACACTCAATATTTAAAAAATTTAGAAAGGAGTGCAAGGGCTTGCTTAAGGATAAGAAAAAACTTATGCAAGAACTTGATGAGCTTAGGGCATCTTATGAGAGTCTAAAGGTAGACCATAAGAAGCTTCAAAAGTCTCACTCTAAGCTTGAAGAAGCTCATTCCTCTCTAGTTGAAAAATATGAAAACATGCCAACTAATGTTGAGAAAGCTAAAACTTGCAACATAGGCATATCATGTGATATAGTTGATGAATTTTTCATAAGCCTATTGTTGTTGCTCCCACTAACCCTTCATGTAGCGTATCTACATTATCCTCATCTAGTAGTGACAGTTTCACTTGTGACTCCACACTTATAGTTGAGAATGAAAATCTCAAGAAGGAGGTAAAAGAGCTCAATCACACATTAGCTAAGGCTTATGGTGGTGAGGACCACTTGCTTATGTGCTTGTGTAGCCAAAGAGCTTCTCTCTACAAAGAGGGATTGTGCTATAACCCCAAGAAAGGCAAAGCCGCTTTTGCTCCTCACAAGACTCATTTTGTGAAGAACAATGGTAGCTATTGCAAAAGTTGCAAGCAAGTTGGTCACATAGAGCAACATTGCATGAACAAGAAATCCAACACTAATGTATCCTCAATTAAGCTTGATTCTTTCTATATGCTTACCAAGGGTACTAATGGTGTTCATGCTAAGTTCATTGGTACACCATGGATGAGCTCAAAGAAGAAAGTCATTTGGGTACCAAAGAGCTTGGTCACTAACCTTAGAGGACCCAAACAAGTTTGGGTACCTAAAAAGAATTGATCTTGTCTTATAGGTCAATTATAAAGCCAGAGGAAGACATTGGGTGATTGATAGTGGGTGCACTCAATATATGATCGGGGATTCATGTATGTTCAAATCAATTGATACAAGTCAAAATGATGGTTTTGATGCTATCACTTTCGGCAACAACAAGAAAGGCAAGGTCAAGGGGCTTGGTAAAATTGCTATCTCAAATGACATGAGCATATCTAATGTATTGCTAGTTGAGAGCTTGGATTTCAATCTTTTGTCAGTGGCACAACTTTGTGATCTTGGCTTCAAGTGCATATTTGGTAGTGATGATGTTGAAGTCATAAGTGTTGATGGATTAAATTTGATATTCAAAGGATGTAGACATGGTAGTTTATACTTGGTTGACTTCAATGATAGTGAGACACAATTAACATCATGCTTGCTTAGCAAATCTAGTATGGGTTGGTTGTGGCATAGAAGGCTTGATCATGTTGGAATGAAACAATTGAACAAACAGAGGCATGACTTAGAGGATTGAAGGATGTCACCTTTGAGAAAGGTAAACCTTGTAGTGCTTGTCAAGCCGGCAAACAAGTTGGAAATGCACATCCTAGTAAGAGTGAAATGAGCACATCAAATGCATTTGAGCTATTGCACATGGATTTGTTTGGGCCAACAACATACACTAGCATTGGTGGGAATAAGTATGGTTTTGTGATTGTTGATGATTACACTAGATATACTTGGGTATTCTTTCTTTATGATAAGAGTGATGTTTATGATTTATTCAAGTCTTTTGTCAAGAGGGTGCAAAATGAGTTTGAGACTACCATCAAGAAGATTAGAAGTGACAATGGTAGTGAGTTCAAGAACACAAGAATTGAAGATTTGTGTGATGATCTTGGTATTGGACATTAATTCTCTCCAACATACACTCCTCAATCCAATGGTGTAGTTGAAAGGAAAAATAAAACTTTGATTGGCATGGCTAGATTAATGCTAAGTGAATACAATGTTAGTCATTCATTTTGGAGTAAAGCCATCAACACGGCATGCTATTGTAGCAGTCGTCTCTATTGCCATGGGAAGCTTAGGAAGACACCATATGAGCTATTAAATGGAAGAAAGCCCAATATTGCATACTTTAGAGTGTTTGGTTGCAAATACTATATTCTCAAGAAAGGCACTAGATTGAGCAAGTTTAAAAAGAAATGTGATGAGGGGTTCTTACTTGGTTATTCTACCACAAGCAAAGCATATAGAGTTTGGAATCTCACAAATGGCACCTTGGAAGAAGTTTATGATGTTGAGTTTGATGGAACTCAAGGATCTCAAAATGAAGATCAAAACCTTGATGATGTAAGAGATCAATTGTCAGATGCAATGAAGAACATGGACATTGGTGATATAAGGCCGAGACAAGATGATGATGATGGTGACATATATATGATTAATCAAGATGTGCAAATTGATACAAATCAAGCAAGCTCAAGTAGTACTCATGATGAAGCTCAAGTTCAAGGTCAAACAAGTGGAAGCAATCAACTCCCAATACTCCAACCTACTAGCATTGTAAGAGGTCATCCATTGGACTAAATCATTGGTGGAATTCAAAGTGGTGTTCAAACTAGATTAAGATTAGCATCCTTTTGTGAGCACTACTCATTTGTGTCTCTTGAAGAACCTAAGAAAATAGAAGATGCTTTGAAGGATTCTGATTGGATAAATGCCATGCATGAAGAACTAAATAACTTTGCTAGAAATCAAGTTTGGGAGCTTGTTGAAAGGCCAAAGAACTACAATGTGATTGGTACTAAGTGGGTCTTTAGAAACAAGCAAGATCAAGATGGCATGGTTGTGAGGAACAAAGCAAGATTAGTAACGCAAGGGTACACTCAAGTTGAGGGTCTTGACTTTGGAGAGACATATGCATCGGTTGCAAGATTAGAGGCAATTAGAATTATTTTAGCCTATGCTTGTGCCCACAACATCAAGTTATATCAAATGAATGTGAAAAGTGCATTTCTCAGTGGGTACATAAATGAGTTGGTCTATGTTGAGCAACCTCCTAGTTTTGAAGATGACAAGAAGCCCAACCATGTTTATAAGCTCAAGATGGCATTGTATGGTTTGAAGCAAGCACATAGAGCATGGTATGAGAGGTTAAGGGACTTTCTCCTCTCTAAAGGGTTCAAGATGAGAAAGGTTGACACCACTCTCTTCACCAAGAAGATAGGCATTGACTTGTTTGTGTTGTAAATCTATGTGGATGATATCATTTTTGGATCAACCAATCAAGACTTTTGTGAAGAGTTTGGAAAAATGATGGCAAATGAGTTTGAGATGTCCATGATTGGAGAGCTTAGTTACTTACTTAGACTTCAAATCAAGCAAATGAAGAATGACACTTTTGTAAGTCAAGGGAAGTACATCAAGGACATGATTAAGAAGTTTGGATTGCAAGATGCTAAGCCAATGAGTACACCAATGGGCACTAATGATCAATTGGGTATTAATGCTAGTGGAAATATGGTAGATCAAAAGCAATACCAGTCTATGATTAGAAGTTTACTCTATGTCACCGCTTCTAGGCTGAATGTGATGTTTAGTGTGTGCAAGTGTGCAAGATATCAAGCTTCACCAAGAGAAAGTCACTTGAAAGAAACCAAGAGAATATTAAGATATCTTAAGGGCACTCATAATGTTGGATTATGGTTTCCAAAGGGGTCTAATTTTGAGATGATTAGATATTCGGACTCCGACTATGGTGGTTGCAAGATTGGTAGAATGAGCACAAGTGGCACTTGTCAATTACTAGCAAGGTCTCTTATTTCATGGTCATCAAAGAAACAAAATAGTGTTACACTCTCTACCGCCGAGGCCGAATACATTAGTGCCGGTAGTTGTTGTGCACAATTGCTTTGGATAAAGGCAACTTTGAGTGACTTTGGAATCAAATTCAAGAATGTGCTTTTGTTTTGTGATAATGAGAGTGCTATCAAGATGACACAAAATCCGGTTCAACATTCAAGAACCAAGCACATTGACATAAGGCATCACTTCATAAGAGACCATCAATAAAAGGGTGATATTTGTATACAAGGCATTGGCACCGAAGATCAACTAGCCGATATCTTTACAAAGCCACTTGATGAGAAAAGGTTTTACAAGTTGAAGAATGAATTGAACATACTTGATTTCTCCAACTTGAAATGAGTGCACCCCCACATTCTTATATGACATGCCTCCCCTTCGACAATGCAAGGTAAAGTTGTTTGGCATATGATTCATACTTTGCTAAGGACATGTTTAGAACATATAGACATATTTGCATGACAAATAGGCTCATTCATGAAAATCAAATGACTTTGATGTATATATGGTATCACTATTGCTTCTATGCTTGTTTGATCTAGTGGTAGAATATGACATGTTTATGGGCTTGCAAACCTAGTGTTGAATCTAGAAAATGAGCTCATGATGTGTAATTCAACATGCTCAAGATAACCCTTATACTTTATGAGGTGTGAAGAAGCTTGTGCTTGGATCAAACCGAATTACATATTCTAGGCAAGTGACCTAGATTGAACCATAATGTGGACTCCCTCATATTGATTGACTTAATTCTCACTAAAATTAGAATATTTTTGGTGATTGTTGACAAAGGAGGAGAAGTAAGTCACAAAGATATAGAAAGGGGGAGAGAAAGCAAAAGATATGAGGGGGAGAGAAAGCAAAGGTATGACATTGACATTGGAAAGGGATCAATTAAAATTGAGCACACAAGTAGGGGGAGCAAGCTCATGAACACTTTGTTACATTTGTATGTGCATTAACATGATGATGTGTTGCATTGCAAATTTAAATTCGATATTCATGCTTGTGTGGTGAATGCTAAAAATAGAACTTGATTGATGAATTAAGTAGGATAGCATTTCACTAGTGGTATCTAGACACCATTGCTTATAATGTTGATCTCATGGGGTTTTAGTGGTTATGATCTATGCAAGTGTGAATTTACAAGTGGTGTCTAGCTATATCGATGCTAAGGATGGTATATAAAGGCAACTCCGATTGGTATCATGCTTCAAAGGTCCATTCTATATACCTTAGCATCAATTTGATAGTAGTAACTCTCCCAAAATTCAAATCCATGCATATGTGCACAATTGAACCAAACTCATGGAAGCACATATGTAGGGGGAGTTAATACTATCGAAATTGAAAATTGATTTTTTTCATATCTTTGTGGTGGTTGTCATCAATTACTAAAAAGGGGGAGATTGAAAGCCCAAGTTTGGTTTTGGAAATTGAGTGACACCAAAGTTGCTAATGTTATGTGATCAAGTGTGATTAAGCTAGGCATAAGCAACATGTGATGGAGTTGGAAATAGCATAGAGAGATGGCCACAAGACCACATGATTTGGTGCATGAAATGATGAGCAAGATCATGAAGGAATGCACATAAAATGATGGACATGATGATCAAGTGAAGGAGAAGGATCTAAGAGCACAAGGCAAAGGTATAACCATAGGGTTTTCCTTTTGCCAGTCTAAGATGAGTAGAGAAGTGATTGACCGGGTTTAGGATACATAGCCGACTATCAAGAGGAGAAATCACGGTTAGCTCGGGAATCAAGTGCCACTAGATCAATGTCTTGAGCATATGCATTAGGACCTAGTTGATAGCTAACATAACCCTTTGAAAATGTTTGTGAAATGATAACACACATGTATATGGTGGTGTACACTTGATGGTGTTGGCACATTTGCAAAGGAGAAGGTGTTGGAGTTGATTTTGATCAACTTGGTGAAGGGAGAAAGGTTTTTGTGGTAGAACCTCCTAATTACTATAGCCCACATGTACTTGTTGTCTTAAAGACCTCTAACCACTGTACATGTGTACCACAGAACTTAAGAAGCCTGTCGGGAGTCCTCGGGAAACCCAAATCATCCACGATCTTCCGAGCAGGATCACATTTCAGAGGCATTACAGTATTACAACAGTTTATATAATAAATTACATCAGAGTACAAAAGCGGAAGTCTTACATAACATAAGTTTACAAACCCGTTGTTCCAAACTTACAAAACTTAAGTTTAGTGTTACAACCATAGTAGTGGAGTAACATTATTAACATTATTACAACACCAAAACGCGACGCTCTGCCCAAGAGCCAAACATATTACTCGTCGTTGCTCACCACAAAGACTGTCATGCAACAGGGTCCAAAACACACCTGCTCATGAGACGCACCTGCAACAAGGGTTTAACAAACCCTGAGTACGAAAGTACTCAACAAGATTTAACCGACAAAATCGGGTGAAATGACTCAGGAATGCAGGCTCAAGGGAATCAAGGTGAGGTTCCAGCAAGAATCAAAGTTCTTTTGCATAAAAGCCACTAATAGTGAATCCTTAAGATCAAGGTTTTATTTTAGTATTATTTATCAACAGAAGGTAAGTGATCCTAATCTAGATCATATAACTCATTCAATATATTTCTGATTCTCCATCAAAGTTCCATTTCTTAACTACGATGTAGGTCAGGCGATCGAGTCTCCTTAACCGAGGAGCAGCGATGATTCGAATCGATTAAACCCAGCTAGGGATCTCTAACCACACGAGATATGTAGGACTCTAACCGACATATATCAACCTTCACTCGGATCCTCCAACACATGACAGGGTCCAACGCCACCTGAGAGTACAGTACACCTCCAATCCAGCCATTGGCTACGAGGGTACACACTACTCTCGCCATCTCTCCACTTCTAGTGCGCGGTTAGCTGTTCACATGTTGACATTACCGAGATCCTAGGCTTATCGGAGCATGTGATCAGTTGCAAAGTCTCGAAACACAGGTGGGCCTACAACGGTATGGTCCTTAACTGACTCAGTCGAAGACACTACATGGGGACTCCTTTCCCGATGCAAGTCCACTGACCGGTCTCAGATTATCATCATCATCATTCATCAAGTGGTTGTCCAACAACCCTTCAAACTTTGCTTAATATTTTTAAAGTTTTCTCATTAAGCATGACTAAGCATACTAAGCATTTTCAAATAAAAACAGTGACAAGGATGATATCGAAGTATCAAGGATGATAATGCAGTAATTAGGTTATCACTCAACTCCTATCACTTAGTGCAATAAAGCAGTAATATAAGTGAAGTAAACTTTTCAAAACGCAAGGAAGGGTTAGATGTAACCGGGGCTTGCCTTGGTCGATGGAAAACTCAGGCTCTAGATCAGTGCCACAGATGTCAAACCCTACTACCACGGACTTCGGCTCTTCTTCAGGAACGGATTCGACTTCAGTAACCTCCTCGTTCACGGGGACTACACATGACGAAAGCGTATACTTAAGATGATGAAGTAATAAACATGATGCTCAATGGATGCATAACAAAGTTAACAATGTGAATACAACTTTCCTTCGTGGTACAGTTGAACAACAAAAGCTTCTAATCTAACCCTAACCTAGGGTTTGATTACGGTAATGACTTTATTTAAGAATTCGTTAAATACATGAAATAACATTAATTAAGCCTTAACAACATAATTAAGAGAGCTTAAACAATCAATTAAGAATGCTAAAGGTCATTAAGGGTTAATGACCTAAAGTCAACACTCAATCATAAAGTCAAACAAACCTAATCATTAAGCCATAATTAATTGATTAACTAATTAATTAATAAAGCATAAATTAAGAATAAAATCAACTTAGTCTAATTAAGCTAAATTTTTTATTTTAGGAAGCTTATGTCATAACTAAGTGGTAAAACAATTTTCATGATTTTTGGACAATGATTTAAACCTAGAAAAATTATGAAAAAGCCATTTAATAATTAAATGAGCTAATTAATTAACTTACAAAAAAGTAAACAAAATTGGCATTTAATATTTTTCTTAAATGGTACACAGTACATAGAGGTTACACAAAAATTTTCACTAATTTTGGAACCCTAAATAATTTACAACAAAATAATTAAAACTAGATACTATTTCATATTTTTGAAAAAGAAAAACAAAATTCTTCATGTCGGGCTGTTTCTCCTCTCCCTCCCGGTTCGGCCCAGCAAACGCGCGGCCCAGTTGCGCGCCCGCACTCTCCCTCACGTGCTTGCACGCGCGGCCAGCTCCTTCAGCCCGGCCCAACAACTAGGCTGGCCCGCCCGCGCCCTCTCGCTCTCTCTCTGTCGCTGACACGCTGGCCCCGCATGTCATCCCCCTCCTCCCGCTCTTCTCTCCCGTCGCGGCGGCACGGTGGCCGGCCAGCGAGCACGACCTCGGTGACCCAATCAACCCGACCAACATGGCCTACTCCACCCCGCGAACCCACTACGCCATTCAACAGCTATGCTCGAGCTCCGGCGACCCCTCACCGACGACGATGGCGGACTGGAGTCGACGGTGGCCCGCGAAAACGCGCCACCGGTGAAGTAATGACTAAATTAATGCAAGAAAAATGTTTAGGGGCTCACCACGATCATGGTGGTGCTCTCGGTGATGACGAAGACAGACCGGAGAGGCCTGGCCACGTGAGGGCGGTGGTGGCGGTGCTCCGACCGGGCACGGGGAAGACGACGGCTACGCGGGCTCTTCGGGCAGTAGAGGTGGGTGCGAGTGGCCGAGGAGATGCGCGGGAGCGAGGCAGTTGTGGTGGAGCAGTTTGCGTGGCCGGAGGTGGCTCGATGGAGGCGACGGTGAGCGGCGGAGCTGCGGTGGCGACACAGATAGAGGAAAAGAAGAACACGACGTTGGCGGTGTTCAGTATATATAGGGCGATGAAAACGGCCTCAAGACGACGTGTGGGAAGTCGTGAACCCGCTGAAGCCTGAGCTGGCGGTCCAAGGTGCGCCTGGAAGGCGTTTGAAGCTCGCCGGCGTCGGCAGGAGGTGGCGCTCTGCGGTTGGCGGTGATTTCAAAATATTTACAGAAATGCCACTGGTGAAATTTTTTAAATTACTCTCAAATTTTCTATAGAAGTTGAAAATCTGTAAATACAAAAGTTGTTCAATTTTCAAAGTTCTACAACTTTCTCAATATAAACATTTTCCAATTTGGCCTAGATTTTGAAATTTGAATTTGAATTTAAAGGGGACATTTTCTAGAAATCTGTAAATTCAAAATTACTTTTAATTTTATGTTGAAACTTCAAAAACTTAAAATACCAAAGTTGTACATCTAGGTAAGACCTACAACTTTGCTATTCAAAATATTTTGAAATTCTACATCTATTTTGAAATTGGATAGGGGAGATGAAAAGGGGTCAAATTTGAGATTTGAATCTTTTCAAAATTACTCCAAATTTTACACTGAAACTTTAAAAACTCAAAACACCAAACTTGTAGCCCTTGAGAAGACCTACAAATGGTTTTACACTTTTTCCCAAATTTTGCTTAGATTTTGATTTATTCAAAAAGGGGTAAAAACTAGGGTTTTACTTTTCAGGGTTTTCGAAAAGATTTCAAATTGAAACTTAATACTCTATTAATTTGTGTTTATTTAGTGATCACACCATCACCCTAGGGCATCATTGAGTCAAGCATCACTAGTTTGACCAAATGCCACTCTAGGTTGACTAGTTTGACTTAAGAAATTCTTTTAACAATTCCTCAAATTTGAATTCGAATTCGAATCAGAAAACTTGCAACAAGTTTTGGATTCCAAACTCTAACTCAAACTTGAAGCTTTATTTTATAAGTTGGACTTCAGCTCATACCCTACACTTGGCACTAGTGTATAACACAATCACACACCTCAAATTACGCAGGGCATAAACTAAGTATTGGCGGTGACATTCGAAATTAGGGTTTTTAGATTCGAGTCACACAACGAGAAACACATCCAACCTAAGAAGGTAAACTTATTTTAGTTGATGCATAACATATTTAACCTAATCTTAGATGATTTGCAGTGCAAATGATGACATGGCATATTTTTAGTTACTATAACACCAAGGGTGTTACAGCCCTTCCCCCTTAAAGAAATCTCGTCCTGAGATTTAAAGCCTTGGGTTAATTAAAGGAAAAGAAAACATGTCAAACAAACACGTTCAAGACTTGTTCATTAAACAGGTAGAGATTTTTACATTATAAAGTTTTTAAAAAAGAACAAGTTACAACCTAGAGAGGAAATTGTAACTTAGATAGAAGCAAAGAATTCGGGAAAGTTCTCCAGCAAATAATCTTTAGATTCCCACGTTGCCTCTTCTTTCGAATGTTGATTCCATTGTATCTTGTACCACTTAATTGTTCTACTTCGAGTAACATGATCTTTTCGGTCCAAAACTCTGACAGGATGCTCTGAATAGGTTAGATCTGGTTCAAGCTCGACTCCCTCAAAATCAACCACTTGATCAGGTACTTGAAGACACTTCTTTAGTTGCGACACATGGAACACATTATGCACCGCTGAGAGTTGTTCAGGTAACCTCAAACGGTATGCCACTTTACCATATCGTTCTAAAATCTGAAACGGTCCAATGTATCTAGGTGCCAACTTGCCTTTAACCCTAAATCGGTTAACTCCTTTCATAGGTGATACTTTCAAGTATACATAATCTCCTTTGTCAAACACCAGTGCTCGACGTCTCTTATCTGCATAACTCTTTTGACGAGACCGTGCTATCTTTATATTATTTTGTATACGTCTGACTTTCTCTTCAGTTTCTTTTACCAAATCAACCCCGAAAAACCATCTCTCTCCAGGTTCTGACTAGTTCAATGAAGTCCTGCATCTGCGACCATATAGTGCTTCAAACGGTGCCATTTTGATACTTTCTTGATAACTGTTATTGTAAGAAAACTCTACTAAAGGTAAATATTCATCCCAAGTATCCAAATAATTGAGCACACAAGATCTTAACATATCTTCTAAAATCTGATTGACTCTTTTAGTCTGACCATCTATTTAAGGATGATAAGCAGTACTGTGCAGAAGTTTAGTACCCAGGGACTCATGTAAGTGCCTCTAGAAATTGTTGACAAACTGTGTACCTCTATCAAATACGATGGTCTTCGGTACTCCATGAAGACTCAAAATTCGGGCAATGTATAGTTTAGCATAAACCATAGCAGAATGTTCTATCTAGACTAGAAGAAAATGAGCTGATTTTGTCAGTCGGTCCACAATGACCCAGATAGAATCAAACCCTCTGGAAGTCTTGGGCAAACCCACAATAAAATCCATACTAATGTCTTCCCACTTCCAGGCTAGAATGGGTAATGGCTGCAATTCTCCAGTCGACTTCAGATGCACAGCTTTCACTCTCTGACAAGTGTTACACTTGGCTATATATCGGGCAATCTCAATCTTCATCTTAGTCCACCAAAATCTTTATTTTAGATCATGATACATCTTATTACTTTCGAGATGGATAGAGAATCTGGTTAAATGTGCTTCATCCAGAATTAACTAACGTAATTCAGGAACCTTGGGTACGACCAGACAATTCTTGAACCATAGGACATCTGCTTCATCAATTCTGAAACATGAACCTTTTTCCTTTCTAACTTTTTCTTTTATGTAGACTATACCCTTATTCTCCTTCTAAGCAGAAATAATCTTATCTCATATAGTTGTTTCCACAGTGATGTTGGCCACACTACCCTGTTGAACTATTTCAATGCCCAACTTTTCTATCTCGTGGCACAAAGAAATATCTAACGGCTTCACTGTCAAGCAGTTGCAATGAGTCTTTCGACTGAGGGCATCGGCAACAACATTTGCCCTACCCGGATGATAATGTACTTCCAAGTCATAATCCTTTATCAATTCTAACCATCTTCATTGGCGCATATTCAAATCAGCCTGAGTGAAAATGTATTTCAAACTCTTGTGGTCTATATAGATGTGACATATATTACCCAACAAGTAATGTTGCCATATCTTTAAAGCATGAACAACGGCCGCTAACTCTAAATCATGAGTTGGATAATGCTCTTCATGATGTTTGAGTTGTCGAGAAGCATAAGTAATCACTCGACCTTCTTGCATTAACACACATCCAATACCGGTACCACAAGCATCACAATAGATGTCAAACGGCTTCTCAATATCTGGTTGGGCTAACACTGGAGCAGTGGTTAACAATCTTTTCAAAGTATGGAAAGCTTTCTCACATTCTGATGACTAGACAAATTTGACTTGCATCTTCAACAACTCGGTGATAGGTTTTGATATCTTCGAGAAATCAGGGATGAATCGATGGTAATAACCCGCCATTCCCAAGAAACTACGAACTTGATGGACAGTAGTTGGGGGCTTCCAATCTAGAATATCCCTTACTTTGCCAGGGCCAACAACAACACCCTCGGCAGATAAAACATGTCCAAGAAATGGCACCTCATTAAGCCAAAACTCACATTTGCTAAACTTAGCATATAACTGATGTTCCCTCAAGCGACTTAGAACGATGCGTAAATGTTTTGCATGTTCTTTCTTGTTTTTGGAGTAAACCAAGATGTCATCAATGAAGACAACGACAAACTTGTCAAGCTCAGGCATGAAAACAGAATTCATGAGGTACATGAAATGAGCTGGTGCATTTGTAAGACCAAAGGATATGACTAGATATTCATAAAGACCATATCTAATAGTGAAAGCAGTCTTTGGAATGTCCTTGGGGCGAATTTTTATTTGGTGGTAGCCAGATCGGAGATTGATCTTAGAAAATACTTTGGCTCCAGCAAGTTGATCAAAGAGTAGATCAATACGAGGAAGAGGATACTTATTTTTAATAGTCACTTCATTCAACGGACGATAATCAACACACAACCTCAAAGTTTTGTCCCTCTTTTTCACAAATATAGCTGGACATCCCCATGGTGAAGAACTAGGTTGAATAAAACCTTTGTCAAGCAATTCTTGTAACTATGTCTTGAGTTCTGCTAATTCTTTCGGTGACATTCTGTATGCTCTTCTAGATATTGGGACAGTGCCAGGTTTTAACTCAATCACAAATTCCACATCTCTATCAGGCGGTAAACCATACAGATCATCTGGGAAAACATCTGGAAACTCGCAAACTACAGGAATATCACTGATCTCCTTCACAAAAGTTGCACAAACTCTTTCGACTGCCCTTTTTGGTGTTTGGAGTTGGATAAGAAGTTGAGAACTACTATCAGGTAAGTTCAGTCTTATTGTTCTATTCAAAGTATCTATTATAGCTCCGTGCTGATACATCCAATTCATACCTAGGATCACATCTATATCCTGATCCTTCAGAATTATCATGGACGTGGGAAAAGTATGCCCACCCAATTCTATAGGCACCCGATGCACCATTTCCTTAGTACATAGACGACCCCCGGGCGACTGTATAAAGAAATTTTCTTTCATTTCCCCAATTGGAATTGCATGTTTCATAACAAATGTTCAATTGATGAATGTATGTGATGCACACAAATCGAAAAGCATAGCTGCAGGGTGATTTGCAACAGGAAACATACCCATCATGATGGGTTCTCCCTCGGGTATTGCCCCAGTCTACATGTAGAAGACTCGTCCGGTTTTCTTCTCGGCCTTGCCCTTCTGGGCATTCTGGTTATTGCCCCGCTGCTGGTTCTGGTTCTGTTGTTATGGCACAAAAGCTCTCTAAAAATTTTGATTGTACTTCCTCGGGTATGAACACTCCCTCGAGAAATGCCCTGTCTTTCCGCAATTATAGCAAGGATAGTTAATGATATTGTTGCCCTGCGGGAATGGGGGACGAATGCCAGGAGCATTCGGCTGACGTGGGTACGATAGAGCTGCAACAGGACGAACAAATGCCTGTTACCGAGCTTGAAATTGTGGTGGACGAAAAGTAGGATGGAAATGGTTCTAGGGATGATACACTATCTTCTGACGCTTTTGATTGCCACCAGAGGATCCATACGACACCTTCTTCTTCTTAGCCTCCTTATGCTTCCAATATTCCTCTTCTGACGAAAGAGCAATGTTAACAGCCTCATGATAAGCCACGTTGAGGCAGCCAGTCATCATGGTTCAAATCTTTGAATTCAAGCCCCTCATAAAACAAGCTTGCTTCTTCTGATCTGAATTGATTTGGTCAGTAGCATGCTGTGATAAATGATTGAACCTGTCCACATATTGCATCACTGACTGATCTCCCTGCTTCAGCGCAAGGAACTCCTCCAACTTTCTGATCATAATACCCTCCGGAATAAAGTGAGCTCGGAAAGCCTCACGAAATTCTGCCTAGGTCACCCGGTGACCAGCTGACTATGCAGCAAGATGATTCCCCCGCCATGCTCCAGCAGCACCCCGAAGATGTTGGGCTACAAACACCGGCTTCTGATATTCACTACATTCCATGAGGTCAAACTTTTGCTCCATAGTGCGGAGCCAGTCATCCGCTTCTAAAGGTTCATCAGCTTTGGTAAACACTGGGGGCTGGGTATCAGTGAAATCCACGTATGTGGTCTCATTCCAGTGGTTATGCCAACCCCGATTGTCTGGTGGTGCATTTTGATTATGCTGAGCCATTTCCCTCAGTAACCTAGCATTCTCTGCAGTAGCATTGACAAGGGCGACCATAGCCTCTGCCAAATTTGGTGAAACGGGTGGTGGATTAGGGACATCATTCCCACCCTGTGAAGTTCCGGTACCATCACCATTATGAGCCATCTGTTGATAACAAACCAAACTTTATTCACAAACTTTTATTGAATTTTATAAAAGTTACTACAAACACACCACATAGATTCATTTATTTATTACACAAGTCCGCACACAGGCCGAACTTCCTAGTTCAACTAAGGCTGACAACAAACACAAACTTCTAGCTACATACTGCACTTGACCAACTCAGTCCTCGCGGTCAGTGTCCACTCCCAAAACATGACCTCCCTCATCGTCACTCTCGTCCACAAGCTCCATCTCCTCCGGATCTTCTTTTTCCTCAGACTCCTTCGCAGATTCACCACCATCAGTGAGGATAACACCAGGGTCTAGCTCAGCTGCACTAGGAGGAGGATGCAGTTGATAGAATAGCTGATGTACTTCCTCGTGGAGAATCAGGTTATCTCCCTCCAGATCGTTAACATAGAATTATAGCTCCTCAGCACGTTCCGTGGCAACATCCTCTCGGTGCCATGCCTCATTCCTTTCCACCACCAAATGACCCATCATCTGCTCACAACTCAGATGAGCCCCAGTGAGCCTTCGTAACTGACTTTGTAATTCCCCGACCTGGATAGCATCATTAACTCTATCTCGTGTAGCCTGGGCTAACTCAGCGAAAAGCCTCTCTATCTCCGTCTGATGGTCAGGCCTGCTTCTGCTGCTACTAGCACCTTCGTCCCTAGGAGCAAGCTGGCGACGAGGAACTCCCTTGGGCCCGGTGGACTTGCGGGGTGTCAACCTGGTACGGGCCATCCTGTAGCGGGAAAAGGTAGAATTGATAAGGATAGCTGGGGAGGATCTGAAGGTTAGCATGAATAGGATTGATGCTACTTAACCCAAACCACATTAATAGGGAAGGTAATTAACAGGTTCATTAAGCATGATGCATGATCCGACGTACGAACTAAACATCAAAGATTTTAGTAATTAAATGCACAAGAGTAACAAAACATAAAACTTTATACATTGGGCAATTTTAATATGCTATTCCACCAAAAATCTTTAAACACGACTAAAGATCTATAAGAGGAATAGAGATAGGTAATAAGCAAGTTGGACCAAAATAGCCAGTTAAATTCATTTGACCCAAATTGTTTTGAAGTTTTGAAATGTTATACTACAATAGCCCTGACAATGATCGCTCTGATACCAGCTGTGCCAGAACCTCCTAATTACTATGGCCCACATGTACTTGTTCTCGTCTTAAAGACCTCTAACCATTGTACATGTGTACCACAGAACTTAAGAAGCCTATCGGGTGTCCTTGGGAAACCCGAATCATCCACGATCTTCCGAGCAGGATCACATTTCAGAGGCATTACAGTATTACCATAGTTTATATAAAAAATTACATCAGAGTACAAAAGCGGAAGTCTTACATAATATAAGTTTACAAACCCATTGTTCCAAACTTACAAAACTTAAGTTTAGTGTTACAACCATAGTAGTGGAGTAGCATTATTAACATTATTACAACACCAAAATGCGACGCTCTGCCCAAGAGCCAAACATCTTACTCGTCGTCGCTCACCGCAAAGACTGTCATGCAACAGGGTCCAAAACACACCTGCTCATAAGACGCACCTGCAACAGGGGTTTAACAAACCCTGAGTACGAAAGTACTCAACAATACTTAACCGATAAAATCGGGTGAAATGACTCAGGAATGCAGGCTCAGGGGAATCAAGGTGAGGTTCCAGCAAGAATCAAAGTTCTTTTGCATAAAAGCCACTAATAGTGAATTCTTAAGATCAAGGTTTTATTTCAGTATTATTTATCAACAAAAGATAAGTGATCCTAATCTAGATCATATAACTCATTTAATATCTTTCTGATTCTCCACCAAAGTTCCATTTCTTAACTACGATGTAGGTCAGGCGATCGAGTCTCCTTAATCGAGGAGCAGCGACGATTCGAATCGATTAAACCCAGCTGGGGATCTCTAACCACACGACATATGTAGGACTCTAACTGACATATATCAACCTTCACTCGGATCCTCCAACACATGACTGGGTCCAGCGCCACCCGAGAGTACAGTACACCTCCAATCCAGCCATTGGCAACGAGGGTACACACTACTCTCGCCATCTTTCCACTTCTAGTGCGCGATTAGCCATTCACATGTTGACATTACCGAGATCTTAGGCTTATCGGAGCATGTGATCAGTTGCAAAGTCTCGAAACATAGGCGGGCCTACAACGGTATGGTCCTTAACTGACTCAGTCGGAGACACTACATGGGGACTCCTTTCCCGATGCAAGTCCACCGACCGGTCTCAGATTATCATCATCATCATTCATCAAGTGGTTATCCAACAACCGTTCAAACTTTGCTTAATATTTTTAAAGTTTTCTCATTAAGCATGGCTAAGCATACTAAGCATTTTCAAATAAAAATAGTGACAAGGATTATATCAAAGTATCAAGGATGGTAATGTAGTAATTAGGTTATCACTCAACTCCTATCACTTAGTGCAATAAAGCAGTAATATAAGTGAAGTAAACTTTTCAAAACGCAAGGAAGGGTTAGATTTGACCGGGGCTTGCCTTGGTCGATGGGAAACTCGGGCTTTGTATCAGTGCCGTAGATGTCAAACCCTACTTCCACAGACTTTGGCTCTTCTTCGGGAACGGATTCGACTTCAGTAACCTCCTCGTTCATGGGGACTACATGTGACAAAAGCGTATGCTTAAGATGATGAAGTAATAAACATGATGCTCGATGGATGCATAACAAAGTTAACAACGTGAGTACAACTTTCTCTCGCGGTACAGTTGAACAACAAAAGCTTCTAATCTAACCCTAACCTAGGGTTTGATTACGATAATGACTTTATTTAAGAATTCGTTAAATACATGAAATAACATTAATTAAGCCTTAACAATATAATTAAGAGAGCTTAAACAATCAATTAAGAATGCTAAAGGTCATTAAGGGTTAATGACCTAAAGTCAACACACAATCATAAAGTCAAACAAACCTAATCATTACGCCCTAATTAATTGATTAACTAATTAATTAATAAAACATAAATTAAGAATAAAATCAACTTAGTCTAATTAAGCTAAAATTTTTATTTTAGGAAGCTTATGTCATAATTAAGTGGTAAAACAATTTTCATGATTTTTTAACAATGATTGAAACCTAGAAAAATTATGGAAAAGTCATTTAATAATTAAATGAGCTAATTAATTAACTTACAAAAATAAACAAAATTGGCATTTAATATTTTTCTTAAATGGTACACAGTACATAGTGGTTACACAAAAATTTTCACTAATTTTGGAATCCTAAATAATTTACAACAAAATAATTAAAACTGAATACTATTTTACATTTTTGAAAAAGAAAAAACAAAAATCTTCATCTCGGGCTGTTTCTCCTTTCCCTCCCGGTTCGGCCCAGCAAACGCGCGGCCTAGTCGTGCGCCCGCGCTCTCCCTCGTGTGCTCGCGCGCGCGGCCTGCTCCTTCAGTCCGGCCTAGCAAGCAGACCGGCCCGCCCGCGCCCTCCCGCTCTCTCTCTGTCGCTGACACGATGGCCCCGCGTGTCATCCCCCTCCTCCCGCTCTTCTCTCCCGTCACGGCGGCACGGTGGCTGGACGGCGACCACGACCCCGGTGACCCAATCAACCCGACCAACATGTCCTACTCTAGCCCACGAACCCACTACGCCATTCAACAGCTATGCTCGAGCTCCGGCGACCCCTCACCGACGACGATGGCGGACCGGAGTCGATGGTGGGCCGCGAAAACGCGCCACCGGTGAAGTAATGACTAAATTAACGCAAGAAAAATGTTTAGGGGCTCACCGCGATCACGATGGTGCTCTCGGTGATGACGGAGACAGACCGAAGAGGCCTGGCCACGTGAGGGCGGTGGTGGCGGTGCTCCGACCGGGCGCGGGGAAGACGACGGCTACGCGGGCTCTTCGGGCAGTAGAGGTGGGTGCGAGTGGCCGAGGAGATGCGCGGGAGCGAGACGGTTGCGATGGAGTGGTTTGCGTGGCCGGAGGTGGCTCGACGGAGGCGACGGCGAGCGGCGGAGCTGTGGTGGTGGCGGAGACACAGGAAAAGAAGAACACGACGTTGGCGGTGTTCAGTATATATAGGGCGATGAAAACGGCCTCAAGACGACGTGTGGCAAGTCGCGAACCCGCTGAAGCCCGAGCTGGTGGTCGAAGGTGCGCCTGGAAGGCGTTCGAAGCTCGCTGGCGTTGGCGGGAGGTGGCGCCCTGCGGTAGGCGGTGATTTCAAAATATTTACAGAAATTCCACTAGTGAAAAATTTCAAATTACTCTCAAATTTTCTATAGAAGTTGAAAATCTGTAAATACAAAAGTTGTTCAATTTTCAATGTTCTACAACTTTCTCAATATAAACATTTTCCAATTCGGCCTAGATTTTGAAATTTGAATTTAAAGGGGACATTTTCTAGAAATCTATAAATTCAAAATTACTTTGAATTTTATGTTGAAACTTCAAAAACTTAAAATACCAAAGTTGTACATCTAGGTAAGACCTACAACTTTTCTATTCAAAATATTTTCAAATTCTGCCTCTATTTTAAAATTGGATAGGGGAGATGAAAAGGGGTCAAATTTGAGATTTGAATCTTTTCAAAATTACTCCTAATTTTACACTGAAACTTTGAAAACTCAAAACACCAAACTTGTAGCCCTTGAAAAGACCTACAAACTTGGTATTGCACTTTTCCCAAATTTTGCTTAGATTTTGATTTATTCAAAAAGGGGTAAAAACTAGGGTTTTGCTTTTCAGGGTTTTCGGAAAGATTTCAAATTGAAACTTAATACTCTATTAATTGGTGTTTATTTAGTGATCACACCATCACCCTAGGGCATCATTGAGTCAAGCATCACATGTTTGACCAAATGCCACTCTAGGTTGACCAGTTTGACTTAAGAAATTCTTTTAACAATTCCTCAAATTTGAATTCGAATTCGAATCGGAAAACTTGCAACAAGTTTTGGATTCCAAACTCTAACTCAAACTTGAAGATTTATTTTATAAGTTGGACTTGTGCTCATACCCTACACTTGGCACTAGTGTATAACACAGTCACACACCTCAAATTACGCAGGGCATAAACTAAGTATTGGCGGTGACATTCGAAATTAGGGTTTTTAGATTCGAGTCACACAATGAGAAACACATCCAACCTAAGAAGTTAAACTTATTTTAGTTGATGCATAACATATTTAACCTAATCATGGATGATTTGTAGTGCAAATGATGACATGGTATATTTTTAGTTACTATAACGCCAAGGGTGTTACAGTTTTTTGGTGTTCTCCGGATACTAGGATGGCTCTTGGAGTGGAATTCTGCTTTGATCTATTGTGACTTGGATTAAGTGTTCATATGGGTTGTGTATCCTTGTTAGTAAGCTTTCCAAAATGTCCAAGATCATTGAAATCAGAGTTCAGAGCTAAGAGTTATCGTCGTTTTACCGAAGAGTGGTCTGTGACCGGACTCGTGACCGGACGCGTCCGGTCAGCACCTGTGCGTCCGGTCAGCGCGTCCGGTCAGTGTTTTTCACGTGCAAAAGTGACCGTACGCTGCTGCGAGTCCGGTCAGTGATGACCGGACGCGTCCGGTCGCGTCGGGAGCTTACTGAAACCTATCTGTTCGCTGTTTCGCTGTGACCTGCGTGTTCGGTCCCGTTAGTGACATGCGCGTCCGGTCGATACAAGTTTTTGCGCGCAAAAACTAGCCGTTGGAGCACGCTAGCGACCTGCGCGTCCGGTCGGTGTCGACCGGAGCGTTCAGTCAGCCCGACTCAGAACCAAAATGGCTACTGCGTACCCTTCGCTATAAATAGAAGATGGCCAGGGTTTGGGGGCATCTCTTGCATTCTTGCTGACCTTGAGACATCGTTTGAGCTAGAGAACAACCCCTCCACTCATCTCTTTGCTTGGTTGCACATCTTCAGTGAGATTGAGTGAGATTCAAGTGCATTACTTGAGAGTTGCATTTTAGAGGCACTTGATCTTCGAGTTGCTGCGGATTTCTTGTTACTTTTCCGTGTTTCCCGACGCGGTAGACGGCTTGGAGCAGTGGAGGTGATTGAGCTCGCAATTGGAGATTGTTGGAGCCCTCACCAAGTGTTGTAAGGGGTTCTTGATCCTTCCCTGTGGGAGTTCGCGAATTGAATACTCTAGTGGAGCTCGTGGCTTGGAGGATCCCCATCTTGTGTGCGGTTGTGCGGCGTCCGCCGAGGGCTCGATTCTTGATAGTCGATTAGCTCACGAACCGACAATTGGGTGTATTGCCATAACGGGGAGTAACTTGCTAGAAAGCAAGTGAACCTCGAGATAAATTCTTGTGTTGTTCTCTTCCTAAGGATTTCTCTTGTGTGATTGATTGATTGGTACTTCTCATCTCTACACAGTGGTATAATCACTTGAAGCACTTCTCTCGCGTTACTTCTTGTATCCAGCTTGTAGTTGTTGTTGTGTTTAGTGGATAGCCTTGTACTAGACTTGTGTAGGTGGCTTGCTTAATTAGTTAGAGCTAGTGCATTTTGCTTCGCTACCTTTTGTACTAACACGTGTGGTTAAGTAATTCTTGTAGATGTTTTAATTAGGCTATTCACCCCCCCTCTAGCCTATTTGGACCTTACAAATGCTTACAAAACACTTGAAACACTTGAAAGCCATTGCAAACATATGCAACATCCATGATAAAAACACTACAACACATGTGAAACATATGCAACATCCAGATAAAACACTTGCAACATACGTCTAAAAATAGATAAAATATCTAGAATAGACACTTGCAACATGCGTGTATAGCAAATGCAACATATGCAATATCTGGATATATTTTTGCAAATATCCATATGAAACACTTGTAACTTGCCTCTGAAACATCTGAAACACTTGAAACATATGTTTGCAACATGCGCTTTCAGCGCAACATCTCCTTGCGACTCGGGAGAATGGAGGCTCGTCGGCGTGTGAAGTTCATTGGTGTAGAGCTCGCCACTCCTGTGGAGAAGGCCATGACGGGTCACTCTGGTGGAGAAGACGGTCCGTGTGCGGGAGAAAGCTGTGGGCTGTGGCAGATGGGAGGCGCGATGGAGAGGGAGAAAGGCGGACGGCCACGCTCAAGCATGGTGGAGACGCCGGCCTAGACGCCATCACCGAGGCGGCGCGGCGGAGCGCGTTCGTGGTGCTACAATAAACTATGGTTAGGGAGCCGAGTGGAGTCGTTGGACTAACGTTGCGGCCCACTAATGGATGAACTGACGCCCTATTCAAAGTAGTACCGATTTGGAAAACAATTCAGAATTTAAGTTTGCAAAATTGCACGGTTCGGATGTAGAATATCGTGTTACCTAGACTCTGCAATTTATTTTCAAAGGCAGCCAGAGGTTGTCTTTGCAAATAGAAAAGGATCACGTCTGAAGATCCCTTTTATAATAGTTATAATAGTTGATTATTAGTGCTCCTCAATTTGCAGAAGAGAACGCCTGGACAGCATCTATAATCAATTTTCAGAAAACAAAAAAAAAGGAAAAGGAAAACATTTCTTCTTTTTAATCCTAGGACAAGCAGCATAGGTCGACACCGCATGCGCAAGAGGCTCATCTTTAATGATTTTAAAAAAAGACTAAAATGAATAGTAAAACATTTTTCATCATAATAAGTCATAAGTCGTTCGCACAAGATTGACATGAGTGCATTTACCAGGATTCAAACCCGTAACATCTTGCCTCACATGTTCCCTTTCTACCAATACACCACATATTCCTTTCTGACTACTTTTATACTAACTTTTATGAACCATGTAACGAATATTTCAGCCTCTAAACAATTTTAAATAAAAAAGTTTCAACTACAAATTTTAGATCTAATCAAACACTATAACTTTCAAATATTTGAAAATTCCAAATATTTGAATATCAAAATCTGATAATTTGAGATGGGTATTTGGGACTAAATATCTTCAAATAAAGAACTTTTAACTAAACAGTTATTGATCGTTTTGATAACTACAACTTTGGTATAGATCATGCCAACATCTAAAGTCGTTTGAAAATTCTAAATTTTGAAATTTGAGAACATAAAAATAGTATTTATTAGGACTCCAAGTGACTTCAAACAAAAAAAATATCAACTACAAAGCTACAGATGACATTGATACTACAACTTCTGTGTAGACCATGGCAACTTCCTAGATTGTTCAAAGATACTATATTTTGATTTTCAAAATTTGAGAACTTCGAATGAATGTTTGCAGCTCTAAATGTTTTTCAATAAAAATTGTAACCTATAAAGTTGTATATGTTGTTGAGTTTGCAATTCTAATGTAAAGTTTGTCTAATCTCATATGTAAAAGTTATGATTTTCTGCAAACAATTGTTAATATAGGTGGGCATCGATTTATAGACACTCTTAAGAGGTATGTCTCTGTGAATAGCTGAAATTTATTTATAAAGTTGCTTAAGCTATCTCCATAAATGAACCAATGGTCGTGTCTGAAATTCACTATATATTTTTGGAGACAAGACACTTTAATGGGAACGCTCAATCTTTCCCTTGGTACAGGTAACTCACAATTTGGTTGAAGCTTAACATACACAATTTGGCTTCCGATCAGAAAGACTCAACGCTATGGAATCGTAGCACCATGTCTTCTCTAGTTATTATCAACTAGGGTCCAGGGCACTACCCATTGACCTCGCCACTAAATATAATGTTCGCATGCGAATAAAAAAACACAGGACACAACTGAAATTTATTGAATATTGATTAAACACTGAAAATTGAGGTCTCACAAACGATGAACAATGACAATTTTAATGGCATATTAATGTAAGCAAAATCCGAACTCTAACTTGGGTGACAACTACCAAATATATAATATTAGGGGCGACCCAGAACCCATGGACGCTTGCTTAATGGACTTTGACATGATCCAAGGCCAAGGACCCAAAAGACGGTGACGCAATGCACGGATAGATTCTGTACGTCACTTGTTTTGACGATTTCTATTGACTAATGGAATTTTTGACATGGACTAGCGTTGATGGAAAGCTTATCACCTTAACTTTGCGTGCACATATGTAGAACATTGAAATCAGTGGCGGATGCAGGATAGGGGACAAGGGGGGCTAAAACAATGAAGATGCTGATTTGCATGAAGATTTAATGGTGATTTGAGGCTTTTGCTACAGTGATTTAGTGGTGATTAGCTGCTCTAGGGGGGGCTGCAGCCCCTGTAGCCCTCCCCCTTTGAATCCGCCACTGATTAAAATGGAGTACATATGTGATTTGGATGACGATTTTAGCGTGGGTTGTGCTCCTAGAGTTTGAGGAGGACTCGAACCTAGTACGGATTAAGCCTCCAACTTTTCTTGACGCCCTATGTTGGTCTTCTCTACCTCCAAAGTCCAAACCCTCTTTCTAATGACTCACTCGATCACTCACCAATTTGCCACCAAGCTTGCATTGTAGATAAAGCTAAATTGCTCCGGTAGTGGTAGAGCCGGACGTGCCCTACTTCTAGCGATGTAAAGGTGATTACAAAGTGACCTTCATATAATACTCAATCCATTCCCGTGTTATAGACACCATGTCCGTTCTTCTCATCAATTGTGTGTTTGTGGCAAAATGTAAAAAAACCATCACTTTGGTTAGGGATTCACATCACTACTTGAAACTGAGACAACATTTCCCGTTCCCGTACTACGCCCATTCCGTTCACGTCCATACTGTTCGTCTACCTCGCGCCCGTGCATCACTGCCATCGTGCTCGCACGTACTGTACTCTACGACGCATACGACGCCACTCAGACTTAAGAACGCACGTAACCTGACAAGAGACATGACACGTGTCGCAACTCGGAAACATACATGCTCATACGTGCTGAACGCAGCTATTCACTTGGCACTGCCGGCGCCGGACAATTGGCAACGAAGCCAACGACAGCTACTTGTACCACACATACACACATACACAGAGTCTAACTAGTGCCTACGTTGAACAGTAACTCACGCGCTTCATTACCTAGTTAATCTATCTTTTATTACGCACTAATCAGAGGGCTATCTCCTCCCTTCAACTGATCAGTGAGGCAGCAACGACCGGCCAGCCGGCTGCCGGCGGCGGTTAGGTAGCTACCGATCTGACCCTGTTCGGTTGTCTTATAAGATGTACTTTTTCAGCCAACGAACGATGTTTTTCTCTAACAACAAATTAGTGAATAGCACTTTCAGTCGTAGCTAAACAGGTAGCTAGTTGTCTGCGACGACGGTGCGGATGCGCCCGAGCTCGGCGTCGACGGCTGCGGCGGCGTTCACCATGGCGGACTGGCAGAAGACGACCTTGAGCTCGCCAGGCGCGATGCACCGCTGCGGCACGGGCTCCACGTCGGTGGCCGTGGTGCGCGTCAGCGGGCACCGCTCCTTGAAGTACCCCGCGGGGCCCTTGCACGCCACCACGGCACCGCCCCTTGCCCCAACCACGCGTTGCAAGGGCGGCACCCGGCGTTGAGGTCCGCGGCGCACCCCAGGGCCGGGCACTGCCCACCGCCCACGGCCTGCGGGCTCACCATGGCGGGCACGTTGAACCCATCCACCAGGCTCACGCTGTACGCCGCCAGGTCCTGCGTCTGCCCCTCTGAAAGCCCAAGTTTGGTTTTGGTAATTGAGTGACACCAAAATTGCTAATGTTATGTGATCAAGCGTGATTAAGCTAGGCATAAGCAACATGTGATGGAGGTGGAAATGGCATGGAGAGATGGCCACAAGACCACATGATTTGGTGCATGAACTGATGAGCAAGATCATGAAGGAATGCACATAAAATGATAGACTTGATGATCAAGTGGAGGAGAAGGAACTAAGAGCGAAAGGCAAAGGTATAACCATAGGGTTTTCCTTTTGCCGGTCTAAGATGAGTAGAGAAGTGATTGACCGGGTTTAGAATACATAGCCGACTATCAAGAGGGGCAATCACGGTTAGCTTGGGAATCAAGTGCCACTAGATCAATGTATTGAGCATATGCATTAGGATCTAGTAGAGAGCTAACATAACGCCTTGAAAAATATTTGTGAAATGCTAACACACATGCACATGGTGGTGTATACTTGGTGGTGTTAGCACATTTGCGAAGGCGGTGGAGTTTGAGCGGTAGAGAGGGGTTTGGGTTCCTCTCTTCGGAGGGATTCGGCGTTTTTTGGGGAAGTGAAACGCCTATTTTCTACTGCGCCGAAGGCAGAGAAATGGAGGTGTAAGTCCGGTGTGTTTCTCACTGAAAAATAGTGACCGAACGCTGGACCGGACGCGGTCCAGGGTGGACCTGCGCATCCGGTCAGCTCAAGTCAAGGGCTAAGGCGCAGCGCGCCTAGGGTTTGTGACTGGACGCTGGTCTGGCCTGACCAGCGTGTCCGGTCAGTTCACCTGGGCACAGAGGAAAGGCGCACGACCAGCTCATCCGAGGGTCCCCAGGACCGGAGCGTCCGGTCGGGCACCCAGAGGAGCAGAGCGTGGTGTGGAGCTGATCGGACGTGCGGCGCGTCCGGTCACATGCGATCGGACACGTCCGTTCACGCGAGGAGCTCTCTGGACTCCGATTGGACGCCGGGTGCAGCGCGTCTGGTCAAACGGTGAAGCGAGTCCGGTCACGGCAACGGCTCTCACTGACTCGCACTGTTACTATTTGTCCTATAGTGACTGGACGCGTCCGGTCACCCTGGCCGGTGCGTCCGGTCATCACGTTTTTTACTGAGACGTCTAGTAACGGCTAGTTGCTTACCCCTTCGCTATAAATAGATGGTGGCCGGGTTTGGACAGTTAGCTCTTGCACATTTGAGACCTTGAGACATCCTTTGAGCTAGAGAACAACCCCTCCACTTATCTCTTTGCTTGGTTGCACATCTTGAGTGAGATTGAGTGAGATTCAAGTGCATTACTTGAGAGTTGCATTCTAGAGGCACTTGATCTTCGAGTTGCTGCGGATTTCTTGTTACTCTTCCGTGTTTCCCGACGCGGTAGACGGCTTGGAGCAGCGAAGGTGATTGAGCTCGCAATTGGAGATTGTTGGAGCCCTCACCAAGTGTTGTAAGGGATTCTTGATCCTTCCCCACGGGAGTTCACGAATTAGATACTCTATTGGAGCTCGTGGCTTGGAGGATCACCATCTTGTGTGCGGTTGTGCGGCGCCCACCGAGGGCTCGACTCTTGATAGTCGATTAGCTCACGAATCGACAAGTGGGTGTATCGCCACAACGGGGAGTAGCTTGCCGGGAAGCAAGTGAACCTCGGAATAAGTTCTTGTGTCGTTCTCTTCCCGAGGATTTCTCTTGTGTGATTGATTGATTGGTTTTTCTCATCTCTACATGGCGGTATAATTACTCAAAGCTCTTCTCTCTCTTTACTTCTTGTTTCTTGCTTGTAGTTGTTGTGTTTAGTGGATAGCCTTGTACTAGACTTGTGTAGATTGCTTGCTTAATTAGTTAGAGCTAGTGTATTTTGCTTTGCCACCTTTTGTACTAACACGTGTGGTTAAGTAATTCTTGTAGAAGTTTTAATTAGGCTATTCACCCCCCTCTAGTCTATTTGGATCTTACAAGTGGTATCGGAGCAGAGGCACCGTTTGATTAAGGCTTAACAACCTTCGGTGAAGAAATGGCTCAATTAAGTATGCACATCAACAATACCAAGAAGGCACCACAATTTGATGGCACAAATTATGCATATTGGAAGGTTAAGATGACCGTACACCTCAAGTCAATCAATAGAGAAGTGTGGAAGGTCACCAAAACCAAATTTGAGGTTGCAAATCTGGAAGCACCAACTCCGGTGGAGGAGAAGAAGCTCCAATGCAATGACATTGCCAGTAGTACTCTTCATGAGGCACTAGATGACAAGACCTTTGAGCAAGTGAAGAACATTGAGATTGCTCATGATGCATGGGCAAAACTTGAGGAAACATATGAAGGCACCGAAGGCACCAAGACCGCCAAAGTGTACATTCTCCAAGAAAAGTTTTCTAGCTTCAAGATGCAAGAAGATGAGAGTGTGCCAGAGATGTTTCATAGATTGCAAGTCATTGTGAATGAGCTCAAGGCACTTGGTGAGGAGGTCAAGGATAATCAATTCTCCTTGAAGTTCTTGAGAAGCTTACCCAAGAGGTTTGACATGTTGATCACCGTACTTATGAGGACAACATTGAAAGATTCAACTCCTTAACATGTATTTCAAGAAGTGATGACCGATGATTCATATAGAGAAGATAATGAGAAGGAGGAGTTGGTCAAGAAGAATAAGAAGAAGGATAGTGAGAAGAAGGATGATGAGAAGAAGAAGAGTGTGACATTCAAAGCCACCACATCCAAGGGCAAGTCCAAGATTGAATTATCAAGTGATGAAGACTCAAGCTCTAGTGATAGTGATGACATTAATGAGAAGATGACTCTCTTTGTCAAGCAATTTGGTAAATTCATGAAAAAGAATGGTTATCGTGCAAGGAGGAGGAAGAACTCATCCAAGAAGAATGAGCAAACTATGAGATGCTTTAGAGGTCATAGCAAGGACCATCACATCGCTAAATGTCCTTATGATAGTGATGATGAAGATGCTATCAAGAAGGAGCGAAAGAAGCAAACGAAGAAGCAAGAAAGGAAGGAGAGCTCTCATAAGTAGAAGAATAATTCTCATATTGCTACATGGGATAGTGATGATTCCTCAAGTGATGATGAGGACTACAAGAAGAAGGGGCATGCTAGCATTGCTATTCAAGAGAAGAGTTCCATATTTGACACTCCATCATACTTCATGGCTAAGGCCGCTAAGGTATCATCCGACGATGAGAGTGATCATGATGGTGCTAGTGATAGTGATAGTGATGATGATGATCTAACTAAAGATGAACTAATCACTATACTAGAAGATTGCATTCAACATTTTAAAGAATCTAGAAAGGAGTGTAAGGGCTTGCTTAAGGACAAGAAAAAACGTTATGCAAGAACTTGATGAGCTTAGGGCATCTTATGAGAGTCTAAATGTAGATCATAAGAAGCTTCAAAAGTCTCACTCTAAGCTTGAAGAAGCTCACTCCTCTCTAGTTGAAAAATGTGAAAACATGTCAACTAATGTTAAGAAAACTAAAACTTGCAACATAGCATATCTTGTGATATAATTGATGAATCTTTTCATAAGCCTATTGTTGTTGCTCCCACTAACCCTTCATGTAGCGCATCTACATCATCCTCATCTAGTAGTGTTAGTTTCACTTGTGACTCCACACTTATAGTTGAGAATGAGAATCTCAAGGAGGTAAAAGAGCTCAATCACACCTTAGCTAAGGCTTATAGTGGTGAGGACCGCTTGCTTATGTGCTTGGGTAGCCAAAGAGCTTCTCTCTACAAAGAGGGATTGGGCTATAACTCTAAGAAAGGCAAGGCCGCTTTTGCTCCTCACAAGACTCGTTTTATGAAGAACAATGGTAGCTATTGCAAAAGTTGCAAGCAAGTTGGTCACATAGAGCAACATTGCATGAACAAGAAATCCAATGCTAATGTATCATCGATTAAGCTTGATTCTTTCTATATGCTTACCAAGGGTACTAATGGTGTTCATGCTAAGTTCATTGGTACACCATGGATGGGCTCAAAGAAGAAAGTCATTTGGGTACCAAAGAGCTTGGTCACTAACCTTGGAGGACCCAAACAAGTTTGGGTACATAAAAGGAATTGATCTTGTCTTGTCGGTCAATTACAAAGCCAGAGGAAGGCATTGGGTGCTTGATAGTGGTTGCACTCAACATATGACTGGAGATTCTTGTATGTTCAAATCAATTGATATAAGTTAAAATGGTGGTTTTGATGCCATCACTTTCGGCAACAACAAGAAAGGCAAGGTAAAGGGGCTTGGTAAAATTGCTATCTCAAATGACAAGAGCATATCTAATGTATTGCTAGTTGAGAGCTTGGATTTCAATCTTTTGTCGGTGGCAAAACTTTGTGATCTTGGCTTTAAGTGCATATTTGGTAGTGATGATGTTGAAGTCATTAGTATTAATGGATCAAATTTGATATTCAAAGGATTTAGACATGGTAGCTTATACTTGGTTGACTTCAATGATAGTGAGACACAATTGACATCATGCTTGCTTAGTAAATCTAGTATGGGATGGTTGTGGCATAGAAGGCTTGGTCATGTTGGAATGAAACAATTGAACAAACTTTTGAAGCATAACTTAGTTAGAGGCTTGAAGGATGTCACCTTTGAGAAAGATAAACCTTGTAGTGCTTGTCAAACCGGTAAACAAGTTGGAAATGCACATCCTAGCAAGAGTGAAATGAGCACATCAAAGGCATTTGAGCTATTACACATGGACTTGTTTGGGCCAACAACATACACTAACATTGGTGGCAACAAGTATGGTTTTGTGATAGTGGATGACTATACTAGATACACTTGGGTGTTCTTTCTCTATGACAAGAGTGATGTTTATGATCTATTCAAGTCTTTTGTCAAGAGAGTACAAAATGAGTTTGAGACAACTATCAAGAAGATTAGAAGTGACAATGGTAGTGAGTTCAAGAACACAAGAATTGAAGATTTGTGTGATGATCTTGGTATTGAACATCAATTCTCTCCAACATACACTCCTTAATCTAGTGGTGTAGTTGAAAGGAAAAATAGAACCATGATTGACATTGCTAGATCAATGCTTAGTGAATACAACATGAGTCATTTATTTTGGAGTGAAGCCATCAACACGGCTTGCTATTGTAGCAACCGTCTCTATTGCCATGGGAAGCTTGGGAAGACACCATATGAGCTATTGAATGAAAGAAAGCCTAACATTGCATACTTTAGAGTGTTTGGTTGCAAATGCTATATTCTCAAGAAAGGCACTAGATTGAGCAAGTTTGAAAAGAAATGTGATGAAGGGTTCTTACTTGGTTATTCTACCACAAGCAAAGCATATAGAGTTTGGAATCTCACAAATGGCACCTTGGAAGAAATTCATGATGTTGAGTTTGATGAAACCCAAGGATCTCAAAATAAAGATCAAAACCTTGATGATGTAAGAGATCAGTTATCAAATGCAATGAAGAACATGGACATTGGTGATATAAGGCCGAGGCAAGATGATGATGATGGTGACATACATATCATTAATCAAGATGTGCAAATTGATACAAATCAAGCAAGCTCAAGTGGTACTCATGATGAAGCTCAAGTTCAAGGTCAAACAAGTGGAAGCAATCAACTCCCAATACTCTAACCTACTAGCATTGCAAGAGGTCATCCATTGGACCAAATCATTGGTGGAATTCAAAGTGGTGTTCAAACTAGATTAAGATTAGCATCCTTTTATGAGCACTACTCATTTGTGTCTCTTGAAGAACCTAAGAAAATAGAAGATGTTTTGAAGGATTCCGATTGGATAAATGCCATGCATGAAGAACTAAATAACTTTGCTAGAAATCAAGTTTGGGAGCTTGTTGAAAGGCCAAAGAACTACAATATGATTGGTACTAAGTGGGTCTTTAGAAACAAGCAAGACCGACATGACATGGTTGTGAGGAACAAAGTAAGATTAGTAACGCAAGGATACACTCAAGTTGAGGGTCTTGACTTTGGAGAGACATGCACCGGTTGCAAGATTAGAGGCAATTAGAATATTATTAGCATATGCTTGTGCACTTAACATCAAGCTGTATCAAATGGATGTTAAGAGTGCATTTCTCAATGGCTACATCAACGAAGAAGTTTACATTGAGCAACCTCCTAGTTTTGAAGATGACAAGAAGTCCGACCATGTTTTCAAGCTAAAGAAGGCATTGTATGGTTTGAAGACAGCATCTAGAGCATGGTATGAGAGATTGAGGGACTTTCTTCTCTCTAAAGGGTTCAAGATGGAAAAGGTTGACACCACTCTCTTTACCAAGAAGCTTGGAAATGACTTGTTTGTGTTATAAATCTATGTTGATGATATTATTTTTGGATCAACAAATCAAGACTTTTGTAAAGAGTTTGGAAAAATGATGACTAATGAGTTTGAGATATCTATGATTGGAGAGCTTAGTTACTTTCTTGGACTTCAAATTAAGCAAATGAAGAATGGCACTTTTGTAAGTCAAGGGAAGTACATCAAGGACATGATCAAGAAATTTGGATTGCAAGATGCTAAGCCAATGAGTACACCAATGAGCACTAATGATCAATTGGGTATTGATGCTAGTGGAAACATGGTAGATCAAAAGCAATATCGGTCTATGATTCGAAGTTTGCTCTATGTCACCGCTTCTAGGCCAGATGCGATGTTTAGTGTATGCAAGTGTGTAAGATATCAAGCTTCACCTAGATAAAGTCGCTTGAAAGCAACCAAGAGAATATTGAGATATCTTAAGGGTACTCATGATGTTGGACTATGGTATCCCAAGGAATCTAATTTTGAGTTGATTGGATATTCGAATTTCGATTATGGTGGTTTCAAGATTGATAGAATGAACAAAAGTGGCACTTGTCAATTACTAGGAAGGTCTCTTGTTTCATGATCATCAAAGAAACAAAATAGTGTTGCACTATCTACCGCCGAGGCCAAATACATTAGTGTCGGTAGTTGTTGTGCACAGTTGCTTTGGATGAAGGCCACTTTGAATGACTTTAGAATCAAGTTCAAGAATGTGCCATTGTTTTGTAACAATGAAAGTGCAATCAAGATGACTCAAAATCCGGTTCAACATTCAAGAACAAAGCACATTGACATAAGGCATCACTTCATAAGAGACCATCAACAAAAGGGTGATATTAGCATTGAAAGCATTAGCACCGAAGATCAATTAGCCGACATATTCACAAAGCCACTTGATGAGAAAAGATTTTACAAGTTGAAGAATGAATTGAACATACTTAACTTCTCCAACTTGAAATGAGTGCACCCCCACATTCTTATATGACATGTCTCCCCTTCGACAATGCAAGGTAAAGTTGTTTGGCATATCATTCATACTTTGCTAAGGGGATGTTTAGAACATATAGACATATTTGCATGACAAATAAGCTCATTCATGAAAATCAAATGATTTTGATGTATATATGGTACCACTATTGATTCTATGTTTGTTTGATCTAGTGGTAGCATATGACATGTTTGTGGGCTTGCAAACATAGTGTTGAATCTAGAAAATGAGCTCATGATGTGTAATTCAACATGGTCAAGATAACCCTTATACTTTATGAGGTGTGAAGAAGCTTGTCCTTGGATCAAACTGAATTACATATTCTAGGCAAGTGATCTAGATTGAACCATAATTTGGACTCCCTCATATTGATTGACTTAATTCTCACTGAAATTGGCACCTTTTTGGTGATTGTTGACAAAGGGGGAGATAAAAGTCACAAAGATAAAAAGTTAAGTTGCAAAGGGGGAGAAGTAAGTCACAAAGGTATAGTAAGGGTGAGAGAAAGCAAAGATATGACATTAGAAAGGGATCAATTAAAATTGAGCACACAAGTAGGGGGAGCAAGCTCATGAATCGTTTGTTGCATTTGTATGTGCATTAACATGATGAATTGTTGCATTGCAAAGCTTAAATTCATATTCATGATTGTATGGTGATTGCTAGAAATAAAACTTGAATGATCATTTGTTGAGAGTAGCTTTACAAGTGGTATCTAGACACCTTTGCTTATAATGTTGATCTCACGAGGTATTTTAGTGTTTGTGATCTTTACAAGTGATGTATTACAAGTGGTGTCTAGCTACATCGATGCTAAGGATGGTATATAAAGGCAACTCCGATTGGTATCACGCTTCAAAGGTCCATTCTATATACCTTAGCATTAATTCGATAGTAGTAACTCTCCCAAAATTCAAATCCATATATATGTGCACAATTGAGACAAACTCATGGAAACACATATGTAGGGGGAGCTAATACTATCGAAATTGAAAATTGATTTCATTTCATATCTTTGTGGTGGTTGTCATCAATTACCAAAAAGGGGGAGATTGAAAGCCTAAGTTTGGTTTTAGAAATTAGTGACACCAAAGTTGCTAACGTTATGTGATCAACTGTGATTAAGCTAGGCATAAGCAACATGTGATGGAGGTGGAAATGACATGGAGAGATGGTCACAAGACCACATGATTTGGTGCATGAAATGATGAGCAAGATCATGAAGGAATGCACATAAAATAATGGACTTGATGATCAAGTGGAGGAGAAGGAACTAAGAGCGCTTTTTGGGAAGTGAAACACTTATTTTCTACTGTGTCGAAGGTGGAGAAACGGAGGCGTAAGTCCGGTGTGTTTTTCACTGAAAAACAATGACCAGATGCTGGACCGGACGCGGTCCAGGGTGGACCTGCGCGTCCGGTCAGCACAAGTCAAGGGCTGAGGCGCAGCGCGCCTAGGGTTTATGACCGGACGCTGGTCTGGCCTGACCAGCGTGTCCAGTCAGTTCACCTGGGCGCAGAGGAAAGACGCACGACCAGCGCGTCCAAGGGTCCCTAGGACCGGAGCATCCGATCGGGCACCCAGAGGAGCAGAGCGTGGTGTGGAGTTGATCGGACGCGCGGTGCGTCCGGTCACATGCGATCGGACGCGTCCGATCACGCGAGGAGCTCTCTAGACTCCGATCGGACGCCGAGTGCAGCGCGTCCGATCAAACGGTGAAGCGAGTCTGGTCACGGCAACGGCTCTCACTGACTCGCACTGTTACTATTTGTCCTGTAGTGACTGGACGTGTCTGGTCACCCTGACCGGTGCGTCCGGTCATCACGTTTTTCACTGAGACGTCTAGTAACGGCTAGTTTCTTACCCCTTCGCTATAAATAGATGGTGGCCGGGTTTGGGCAGTTAACTCTTGCACATTTGAGACCTTGAGACATCCTTTGAGCTAGAGAACAACCCCCACTCATCTCTTTGCTTGGTTGCATATCTTGAGTGAGATTGAGTGAGATTCAAGTGCATTACTTGAGAGTTGCATTCTAGAGGCACTTGATCTTCGAGTTGCTGCGGATTTCTTGTTACTCTTCCATGTTTTCCTACGCGGTAGACGGCTTGGAGCAGCGGAGGTGATTGAGCTCGTAATTGGAGATTGTTGGAGCCCTCACCAAGTGTTGTAAGGGGTTCTTGATCCTTCCCCGCGGGAGTTCACGAATTGGATACTCTAATGGAGCTCGTGGCTTGGAGGATCTCCATCTTGTGTGTGGTTATGCGGCGCCCGCCGAGGGCTCGACTCTTGATAGTCGATTAGCTCGCGAACCGACAAGTGGGTGTATCGCCACAACGGGAAGTAGATTGTCAGGAAGCAAGTGAACCTCGAGATAAATTCTTGTATCGTTCTCTTCCCGAGGATTTCTCTTGTGTGATTGATTGATTGGTTCTTCTCATCTCTACACGGCGGTATAATTACTCAAAGCTCTTCTCTCGTTTTACTTCTTGTATCTAGCTTGTAGTTGTTGTTGTGTTTAGTGGATAGCCCTATACTAGACTTGTGTAGGTGGCTTGCTTAATTAGTTAGAGCTAGTGCATTTTGCTTCGCCACCTTTTGTACTAACACGTGTGGTTAAGTAATTCTTGTAGAAGTTTTAATTAGGCTATTCACCCCCCTCTAGCCTATTTGGACCTTACACCCTCCACCGCGTGCACCACCAGCTGCACCACCGTCACCGGCGGTGCGCTCCCCGTCCGTCGAGGCGGCCCGTGTTCTCGGAGATGGCGGGGAACCCCGTGTTCGGGGTCACCAGCGGCCACACGGGGTACGGGCACAGGTTGTGGAGCGTCAGCGTGGTGGCCGCCGCCGGTCTCGAGGTCCCCGCAAGCGCAAGGAGCATGTCGAGGAGCAAGGTCTTGGTCGTGCCAGCCATGATGGTCTTCTTGGGCCATGTTCGTTTGTCTTATAAGCCGTACCTTTTCAGTAAATAAATAGTATTTTTCTCTCACAACAAATCAACAAACAGTACTTTTAGGCATGACTTTTCAGCCAAGCGAGCGTGGCTCTGGAGGATGATTTTGGTGGGGGCAGAACTGCTGCAAACGGTGCTTCTAATTTTATAGGCAAGGTGAAAATAAAAGTGCCTTGCGTGCGTGAGCCGTCTGAAAGTCTTCAAAAGGCACTGTCAAGCCAAAACCGTCAGCTTAATTTGATTTTTTATTTGAAAAATTGACCGGATTTGTTTTTTCTCGAAACATAGGGCAGATTCTCACATAAATACTCCCTCCGTAAAAAAAGCAACATTTTTAACCTTCAGACATCATGTTTAACCGTTCAGCTTATTCAAAAAATTTATGTAAATTATAAAATAAATAAATTATTATCAAAGTAACTCTAATGACAAAATAAATTATAACAAAATATATGATATTTATTAAAAAAACGGAATAAGATGATAGTCAAACAAGATGTTTGAAAGTAAAAAGTTAAAAACAATACTCGTTTTTGGGACGGAGAGTACTCATATGTTCGTGCCGGCACACGTTTGGTCCCTTCAGAGACATGATTAAGCCAACAGATTGACAAAGTCACTGTAGCAGTCTTGTTGTCAACATGTTTTATAACTAAAAGATAGGACGTGTTTGGTTGCCAGCCCAAACAGGCCACACCTAACTGGTGGCTGCCACAACAAAAAGGTTGCCGCTTGGTTCTCATAGTGTGTGGCCGCCACAGCCTGTCACTTTGCTCCTCGTGCTTGTCATCTAGTGTATGGCAGAGTGTGGTGAGTGTGACGGAGCTTTTGGCCACCACAGTTGTGGCAAGCGTGGCTGTGGCATGGCCAACGCTGGCCTGGAACCAAGCAGCCCCATAATAACATGTTTCTAGTCGACAACTTACAACGGACAAGCAAGTTATATACTAAATCCGTTCAAAATTATAGTTTGTTTAACTTTTTTGACCCCAAGTTTGAGCACTCGTTTTTATTTAAAAATTTGTGCTAAATATCACTTCTTTTTGTTGTGGCTTGCTTTATTAACAAAAAATTCTTCACGAATGACTTAAATTTGACTATGTTTGCATAAATTTTTTGAATAAGACGAACGGTCAAACTTAGAGTTAAAAAAGTCAAATGAATTATAATTTGGAACGGAGGGAGTAGAATCTAAGAGCATCTCTAAGAGACTCTTCATATCCTTTATAAATGCTACAAATAGAGATTTTAGTAAAAAAATTACCTTCCAACAACTTTTTTAAATGGTCTCCAAATAAAGTCTTCTTCTATTCTAGATTTTTCACTAGCCAAAAATAGAAGATGAGAATAGCTCTTTAGAGTGCTCATGAGATATAGAAAAACTGTTGGAGAGTAAAAAGATATATAGAAAGCAATTTTTAAACAAATATCTCTCCAAATGATGATTTAGAGAGTGAGATTTAGAAAGACTCTTGGAGATATTCTAAACCAACGCTTAGTTCGCAGAATGTACACAGGCTAGGGCAGCTGAAACATAAAAATTTCGGAGATAAGATAACTTAAGGATAAGATAACTTGGCGTGACTAGTTAAGACGAAAACCGTGGGCATGAATCCTAAGTACGGAGTATCCAAGTTTGAGTGTTCTCCGACTAGAATTTATATGTGTGGAATCACTTGATTTGTCCGGAGTTCGATTTGTTCAAATTTTAGACATGACTCATTGTCGAATACTCCTAGTCCTTTTTATAAGGTGCGCACACACACTATTTCAAGATCCAAACTTTATATTCTTTAACAAATAATTTGGTCATGAATTTTTAGTTATTGTAATATATACTTGATATCGTTAGATTTGTAAATATACTATCCAATAATCATACGTTTCCAATCATAAAAAACTTTAATACAAGCAAATGAATGATCAAATTAATGTGTAACGTAGGAGACCAAACAGTCTTATAAACTGAACCGGAGAGAGTAATAATTAACTAACATGATAAGAGAGATAACGTAAGTGAGTGACCAAGTAAAAGAATAAAGCTTCATTAACCTAATATGAACATGACGGCCACTCATTTCTTAGCCTCCATCGACACTGCCTCTAGCTCTGTCTCTTCTTCAAACTTGCATCGACCTGTCCCACTCTGCCCCCGTCGTGCCCCTTCCCCGACCGTGCCCTGTCCCCGTTGCGCCATGCTCTTCCCCACACCGCGTCGCACCCCATCGTCAGCCACGCAGCGCTCATCCCCTGCCGCGCCCCACTCCACCTCGCGCTGTTGCGCCCGTGGTCTCACCGGGTCACCACCAACCTGGCACCACCAGTAGGAGGTCGTGTTGACAGGGACATCGTCTCCTGCGGCCAGCCAAAGACACCACAGCAGGAAGGGAAGTTCTATAGTGGAGGTGTACGCTAGGCCATTGTTCTCGACGCCCCCTGACCCGAGCTTGCTGGCTACAACAATTCCCCACCAGGTAGGTCGTGGCCGCTGGTGACGCCGTGTTTCAAGTGTTTCAGGCATTTGAGACTTATGTTTCAAGTGCTTAATATGAATGTTGCAAACATATATCTAAGATATTGCATATGTTGCAATGACAATATACGCATGTTGCAAGCAAATGTTTCAGGTGTTTTGGATGTATGTTTCAAGTGTTTCATCTGGATGTTGCATATACATGCATGTTGCAAGCAAATGTTTCAAGTGTTTTAGGTATTTCATATGTACATTGCAGGTGTTTTATTAGTTGTTGCATATGTTTTGCAATGGCTACATGTGTTTTTCAAGTGTTTTTTAGTTGTGTTGCATGTGTTTCAGACGTATGTTGTAAGTATTTCAGCTGTTTTGGACATATGTTATAAGTGTTTCATTTGGATATTGCAAAAGTAGATCTGGTATTGCACATGTTGCAACAGGAATCCACCTGCTGCAGCTGCTAGGGCGTCGTGTATGCATGTGGGAAGAGGAGGAGGTGGAGGCTGTAAGGTCCAAATGGCTAGAGGGGGGGTGAATAGCCTATTTAAAAATCTACAAGCTTCACTAAACAACCACGTTAGTATAAAAGATGGCTAAGCTAATTCTAGCATTAGCTCAACTACACTATGCAAGCCACCTATACAATTCTAGTGAAGCAAGGCTATGATCTTTAATACACACCAACAAGGCTAAGTCACTAAGCTATTTACTCCTATGTGATAAAGGCTACACTAAGCAAACTACACAAGGACTAGTACAAGAAAGTAAAGAGCAAGTGACTTGATTCTTATACCAACGATGTAGAGAAACAATGCACTCGAAGAATCAATCACAATGAGCAATCACAAGAGAAATCCTCGGCACAGAGATGACACAAGATTTTTTACCGAGGTTCACTTGCTTCCCGGTAAGCTACTCCTCGTTGTGGCGATGCACCCACTTGATGGATCACGAGCTAATCAACTATCAAGAGTTGAACCCTCAGCGGGTGCCGCACATCTACTCACAAGATGGGGATCCTCCAAGCCACGTGCTTCACTAGAGTAGCCAATTTGTGAACTCCTACGGGGAAGGCTCAAGAACCCCTCACAATCAACTTGGTGAGGCTCGAAACAATGTCCAAGGTCGAGCTCAACACCACCGCTGCACCAAGTCGTCTAGGGTGTCGAGAAACACCCAAGAGTAACAAGCAATCCACAGCAAACATGAAGATCAAGTGCCACTAGATGCAACTCTCAATGCAATGCACTTGAATCTCACTCAATCTCTCTAGAGTATGCAACCAAGCAAGGAGATGAGTGGAGGGAGTGTTCTCTAACTCAAAGTGTGCCTCAATATCTCAAAAAGTGCAAGAGAGAACCCCCAAGGGCCGGCCACCTCTTATTTATAACGTGTCACTCAAGAGCTAGCCGTTAACAACTTCACTGGATGATTTTCGGGGGCGACAGACGCTGCACAGTAACGTCCGTCGCTCCTACGCGTGCCACGTGTCCCAGCAACCGAAATCCAATGGTCGACTTCCTCAGCAACAGACACGTCCGATGCTTCGCAGGCGCGCGTCTGTCGCACCGACAGACACGGTCCAGTATGCCCGCGTCACGCTCAAACGCGACAGACGCATCTGTCGGTCGACCGACAGATGCGGCTGAGCATCTGTCGCAGCCACTGCGCACTCGGCAACCACACGATAGACGCGTCCATCGCTAGGCAACAGCCGCGGCTCAACCGCGATAGACGCGGTCTAGTGAGCCACTTTTCGCTCGCGTTCATCAGACGCGTACGCCGCAAGGCCAACAGACGTGGTGTCGAGCGTCTGTCGCTCACGCTCACGTGCGCCCGCGCAATTCCACAGCGTCAGACGCTGGAACAGTGTGCGAGGCCGCGTCTGTTGCCTTCACAACAGCACGTCTGTCGCGCCCGCGCGCACAGGCCAAGCTAGGGTAGCCCGACATACGCTGACGTCAGCGTCTGTTGCTCCCGGCTCACGCGTCTGTCGTGTGTATCTCGGTGACACTTTCATCATTTTCTCGTTTCGCTTGATCACCCTTGTTCCTTATGAGCTACTCTTCAAATGTGTATCACTAAAGCACATGTTTTAGCTCATGAAACACCTTCGTGCTTTCACCACTTTTTCACCACTTTGGGAGAGCGAACTCTAAACCCCTCACTACCGCTCAAACACCACCGCCTTCGCAAATGTGCCAACATCATCATGTGTAAATCACCATGTGCATGTGTGTTAGCATTTTCACAATTATTTTCCAAGGCGATATGTTAGCTCTCTACTAGATCCTAATGCATATGCTCAAGAAGATGACCTAGTAGCACTTGATTCCCGAGCTAACCGTGATTGCCCCTCTTGATAGTCGGCTATCAATCCTAAACCCGGTCAATCACTTCTCTACTCATCTTAGACCGGTAAAAGTGAACCCTATGATTATACCTTTGTCTTGATCACTTTGTTCCATGTCCATCTCCTCATGCTTGATCACCATGACCATCATTTCATGTCCATGCACCATCTCTTTGTGATCTTGTGGCCACCACTCCATGCCACATGCACCTTCATCACATATGTTGCTTATGCCTAACTTAAACCACTTAACACATGGCATTAGCAACTTGGTGTCATTAATTACCAAAACCAAACTTGGGCTTTTAGAGGTAGGGGTGTGGGCGGTCCCGGGCGCATGAAACAACGGGAGCTGCTGGGGTGTTGTGCTTGTGCTGGGTGCGAAGAGCGGTGGGGAAGGAGGTAGGGGCGTGCGGGTGCGGGTGCAGAGAAGGCGCGGACGAGAGGCGCGGAGGTTTCCGCGTGCGCCTGAAATGGAGCAGCAGCCGAGGGCATCCCGATGCAGGCATCTATCGAGACGTCTAGGCGCTAGCCATACTAAATTAAAACTAGAAATAGTATGTACCCACGCCTACTACCGAGTGAGCTAGGCTTAGGGCATGTTTCTTTCGCCTTAAAATCAGATACTCAGTGAATGTAATCGACAATCATACCTAACACTTTAGGCATTACTTGGATGTCTATATATTGACCTCAATCTATGTGTTCTGGTTTGGTGTGTAATTTAGTTTAAACTCCACATCAAACCACTCAACCACACATGGATTGAGGTCAATACATAGACATCCAAACAAGACATTATTTGGGCAACAACGGTGAAAGGAATCGACCTTTGCACTGGGCTGGGATAGCATAATCCTATATCACGAGCATTTCCGTGTGTTCTTCCGCCGCGAGCCTCATTTCCATCTATTGCCCCTGCCCTCTACTTAGCCACTCGCCATATGGTTTCCGCACAATGAATACAATTTAGATGAAAATCGGGATATTTATGTAATTTAGAGTGCTTGCAACGTGTTGATGTACGTAGCTATTATCTAATATAATTCTTCTTTCGTCGTAAAAAAATGGAAGCGTAGGTTTCCACTGTTGCAACCCGTTGGGTCTTATGGTTTTCGACAAGAGAAATATGGAACAGAACCTTGCCAATGGATCAATGAATCAGATTGAGCAATATGCTCGCTCAACCTAAGAATAATAAACATATTTGACTATAGAAAAAATGATATGGATTAGATTTTGATCCTTAATTTCTCTTATCGGTTGCTAAAAATCAATATCATTTTAAAGACACTTTGAATACAAATTTGTTGATCCAAGTTTTATCTCCTAAACTTTTACTCCCTACATCCCATAAAAAGAGTCATTCTAGGATTTAATTTTTATCCGATAAAAAATGTCTGGGCTACGTTACAGATCCTACACAAGTTCACTACCGCTGAACCTGTCTCAACTTGGCCTTGTTTAGTTCTCTAATTCTCCCCTAAATTTTACTATGCAAAAAGAAGATTTCCCGTCACATCAAAATGTCGGCAAATGTATGAAGTACTAAATGTTGATGAAATCAAAAACTAATTGCATGGTTTTGTTGTACTTTGCGAGACGAACATTTTAAGCTTAGTTAGTCAAAAATTGGATAATTTTTACCAAATACAAACGAAATGCTACAGGAATTCTGATACAGTGTTTTTCTCCCCTAGGTAACGCAAATTCGAGAAATTCAAAATCGATGGGCCGGGCGCCACGGAAAGTAGGAAACCGTATCCAAAGTCCTATCGGTCTGTGTGCATTGCTTGTAGTTTTGTTTCTAGGGCTTGTTTAGTTCTCCAAATTCACATCAAATTCCACTATGAAAAAAAAAGATTTCTCATTACATCAAAATGTCGGCACCTGCATGGAGTACTAAATGTAGATGAAATCAAAAACTAATTACACAGTTTTGTTGTACTTTGCGAGATGAACATTTTGATCCTAATTAATCAATATTTGGACAATTATTACCAAATAAAAACAAAAAAAAAAACAGTGATTCGGCACGTCGCGCTTGTGCTGCAGCTGCAGCAGCGGTAGAAGGGTGTGTTTAGTTCCGCGAAAAGGTGTAAAAAAAGTACTGTAGCACGTTTTGGCTTTATTTGGTAAATAGTGTTCAACCGTTGACTAATTAGGTTCAAAACGTTCATCTCGCAAAGTACAACCAAGCTGTACAATTAGTTTTTTATTTTATCTACATTTAGTACTCCATACATGTATCGCAAGTTTAATGTGACAGGGAATCTTTTGTTTGCACAATATTTTTTTTAGGAAGTAAAACACAGCCCAAGTCCAAAAAGAAAGGCAGGCTCGGCAGATCTGAGTGCGCTGCGGCAGCAGTACACGCGTGCCTGCACAACCATTTTGAACAGTCTCTAGTGGCAGCAGCGCGTACGACGTGTCGGCGGCAAAGGATCGGACTGTAGGGGTGTTTAGATTCGAGGTGAAAAGTTTCCGTGTCACATCTAATGTTTTAGGGATGTTCGAAGAGGTTTTCAGATACTAATTAAAAAACTAATTATATAATTCGTTTGAAAACTACGAATGAATTTATTAAGCATAATTGAGCCGTCAGTAACACACATGTGTTACTGTAGCACTTAAGGCTAATCATAGACTAATTAGGCTTAAAAGATTCGTCTCGTGGTTTCTAACCGAACTGTGCAATTAATTTTTTTCATCTACATTTAGTACTCCATGTGTCCAAATATTTTATGTGATGGAATGAAAAAATTTTAGGTAAAAACTAAATGCACGAATCTACCCATCCACCTCACCTACGGTGGGTCATAGTTTATTATGATACTAGGACTGTAGGAGGCCGGTCTTGGCGACCATTCGCTTGAAGTTATCAGCTGGACTTATCGGTCTATATTTTTTTCATAACAAAACAGTTAAAAAAACCATCATAACTGCTTAGGCCTAGGTCCAGGTCATTAACGTTGTGCCCTTCATTAACATTGTAGGGCTTTGATGGTGGGGCGTGGGGTGGGGGCCTCTATATGCCCTCAGCATGTGACTCCACTCGGTGCATGTCAGCATGTGACTCCATGCATGTGTGAGTGAACTTTTGCTCAAAGACAGAGGCCGATATAGCAGGAGAATAAACCAATACTAATAATTCATAGCTGGAATTATAAGCCGGCTGAAAAACACTGTTGGCTGATTTTTTATGAGAGAAAAATATTGTTCCGGCTGAAAAAAACAAGCTGAATAAGACGGATTATAAGCCAGATGAACAAGGCCATTAAAGGCAGACATGCATACATGGAAAGACGAGCAGGGGCGGAGCTACAGGCTATGCATGGTATGCAGTAGCATACCCTGTAGATCCAGCTATGTATTGGAGTATATATACTGTATTTGAAAAAAACAAAAGAACACTTACCTGTAGGCTGGTGAACTGAAAACGAACGCAACGCTAGCAGCCCAGCTTTGTAGAGATGGCCTTTGCAGCTTTACTGCTTTTCTCCAGGCTCCAGGCCCATGCGCCCACAGTCACACGGATGGGAGATCCAGGAGACCAGGACCCAGGTCCTGTCGTGGTGCCACCTTGGAAGTCCTGATAAGAGCACGTACAACGGGTCTTCTGGACTGTCTCTTGGCTGTTGTTTTTGCAGAAAACACCCCATCGTGGCTTGGAGACGGAGGCCACGTCGTCTCACGAGACGATGGGCCGTGCTCCGAGGCGAAGGAGGCGGTTCCAGCAGCGTTGTACGGCTCGTCTATCCGACTCGATGATGGCCGGATCCTGTGCGCGCGTGGTTGTGGTTTGGAGACCACCGCTCTCTCCTCTCTCTCCTCCTCCGCTGCCTCGACGTCCCCTCCGCACCACCCATGACCCATTTCCATCCTCAACTCCGCGCGTGGATCTTGGTGGCGGCGGCGCCACCGCTGGCACGGCGGGGAAGAAGGCAGCGGCGGCAACTGAGAAGACGTCTTCGAGCTGCGACGGGAGGCCTTCGACGCAGGGAGCAAGATCAAGGCATATCCAAGGAGGAGGCTGAGGTGATTGTCGATCGGATATGCAGATGAAGGCAGTTGGTGGCATGTTCTGAAGTTCAGAAGTTTAGAAAATATGTTCTGAAGTTACCATATATGTTACCATATGTTCTGAAGTTCAGAAAATAGCATTCCCTGATGTGTTACATGTACTATTCTGTGCACAGGATGTCATTCTTCTGGAGTTAGCTACCTGATGAGTTATCCGCTGTCATTCTTGGCTTATCTATCATACTGTTAAACATGTGAACTGCAACTATCTAAATGTGTGAACTGCAACTATCTAAACGTGTGAACCTTCAGTTAAACGTGTGAACTTTCAGTAAAATAGTTATTCTGTTTGGCTTATTGAAAAAAGAAAACTGTTATCCTGTTACCTATCCGGCATCTGAATTTTCAGCATGTTTAGTTTCCAGCTATCTGTTATCTGAATGTACAGTTATTTGCATGTTTTATGAATGTATGGAAACTGCTATCTGCTACCCAGAAAGAATAAAAAGTTGTTATCCGAATTTCTAGCTATATGTTAAGTGGAAACGGCAGCACAATAGTATAGAAATGAGAATGGAGTAGAGATTTCTTTGATTTTCCATAGAATAAATATAGTTGACGGTTTACAAATCCAACTTCATTGCTTCTGTGTATGAGTTGTGTTCTTAAGGTATGTGACAGTCTACTGCTGAATAAATTCAGTAGAGCTGAAAACCATTCAATCTTTGCAGGATTATATAGTATTTCTAAGATTGATTTGATGTCCCTTTGAGTAACAGGCTAGTGTCTTAGTTCTGAAACTGCTTCAATCACGAAAGGTGACTTTCTTCGTTCAGTACCTTGCACTTCCAGTTCGATTTTCAGTAATAGTGAATTTTCAGTTCATCTCTCTCCAATCAAAGGTATCTGATCGAGCACATATGACAACGCTATGGAAACAAAGGAAATTGGAAAAAAATATGTTGCAATTATATATAATATAATTATTATATTAATGGTTTCTAAAAAAAATTTGTAATCATATTGCTCATATTTATCCTTGATACATTTTCTATCAAATAGCCACATGAGGGTGTACAAAAATTTATTTATAGTTGATCCTAACTATATGTAAAGCACTAAATAGCTTAGAGACGGGCCTCCGTCTATGGGTTATATGACCTGTCTTTATACATGTCCGTACGATAGATTCGAGGCGTTTAGAGACAAACCCCCGTCTGTGGGTTGTACATGCCCTAACTAACGCGGTGACGGCTTGGCTTCTGCTCCCTCCCCCTAAACAATTATCGTTATTGGTGTGCGTATTCCATGTTTAACTTAATTTGTAGAAAAATCCGTGCAATATTTATATCTTCAAATAAATTTATTAAAAAAACTAGATTCAAAGATCTTTTCAATAATACTAATTATGTACCATAAATATTAATATTTTTTAATATATATTTAATCAAAGTTGTTTCTCGAAAAATAAAAATGACACATATTTAGGGACAGACGAGTAGGATCTAACGCATCATCTGCCCTCATCCGTTCATATACCGCAAGTTTGGAGCTAGGGAGCTCAGTTGTTGCCTGCTAGCTGTGCGTGCATGGCTAACAAGCCAAGGCGACTGTCTGAGACACCAAGACGTGATTCAGTCTTTGCACTTTTCTTTTCTTTTTCATGTAGAAAAATCTTGTCTACTTTGAGTCATCCCTACGTTGCAAATTTTACCACTGCTACTGAATTACTATTACCAAATTATGTTCCAAATTTACTATTATTACCGAACGTTGCCAATTTTACTACCATTACCAAATTGCTAAATGATTTGCCGAATTATATAGAATTTTTTTTGATAGCTTACACTGAGGTAAAATTCTAGATTCGTCACGCAAGACAAGACGCATCATTTCTGATAAAATAAAGCTAAATTATTGAACTCGGTAACAGTGAACACTTGACACCAAACATATGAGACGAGACGAGGACGACGACACATCTGACACTAGTCACGCGTGGAGTGCAGTGGCTCACATCGAACTGAGCAACAATCTGCATGCGACTCCTAATAGTACTCCATAATGGAGAGGCTAATAAGCAACCGAACGACTAATAGCAACCTAACGACAATGCGGTTATTGGACACGACGACGACATCACCGGTTCGCCACGCACACAAGTCGCAGCATAACAATGGACATGATGGAGGAGGACACGGCGACGATGCATCAGATCATCATCACACGTGCGGGTTGCAGTAGATGATCTTCATCTCCTGGACGTTCCGGCAGTCGCCGCTCGGCACCTGGTGCACGGAGCACTTCCCCTCGACGGCGCACCCGACGGCGGGGCACCGGCCCTGCAGCGGCGAGGCCGCCGACGCCGCGTGCGGCGTGACGGAGACGGGCACGCGCTGCCCCGGCTGCGCGTTGGGCGCCAGGTAGAAGGAACCCCCGTCGACGCCGACGTGAAACCCCACCGTGGCGGCGTCGGCGCCCGCGTGGAGGCGCCCGTCCACCAGCACACCGGGAACTCGGCGTGGCTGTGGCCTGTGCGGGTGGAGCGTGTACGCGCCCGTGAACACCGGCGGACTGTTGGCCAGCGGCTCCAGCGTCAGCGTCACGTCGTGGGTGCATAGGTTCTGCACCGTCACCTTCTTGTTCTTGGCGCAGTTGGCGTGCGTCACGTCCGCCCACGCTGCTGGCGTCGTCGACGCCGCGAGCGCGGCCACTGCCAGGAGGAGCACGGCCGCCGCCGATGTGGAGGGCGCCATCCTCGCTCTAGTGTTCTAGGACCTTCTACGCGAGAGAGTAGATTCGTATGAACTGGTATCCACTAATATCAAAGTCCCCCAACCACCCCCAACGAACTATGCTAGCGCTTGGATGTTCGGACAGGACGCTCGCGAAGCCTGTCCCCCTGCGCTGATGCTGATTTTTATTCTTGTCCCACACGCGCACCCGCCATATCGCAGCGCCCGTGCGTCCAGACGACTCGGCTCGCCCCCGCAGCACGCGCTTGTCCTCCTGGATTCGAAGCCGCCCGCCTCGTCCCGCACGTGCACCTCGCCCTCGTCGTGCCCCGATCGTCGGCCTCTAGCTTGCCGCGGCCCATTCTCCGGCATCGGTGCCGTGCCACCATCACTCCCTATGCCTGTTGACTCTCCAAACAGTATGAAACACGTACAACATGAAATATTTGAAAGCAACGTCCGTATGAAATGGATAACACATTTAGAACATACACTTGCAACATATGTGCGAAACATATGCAACATCAGATAAAACGCTTGCAACGTGCCACAATGAAAACATGCACTGCAATATGAGACTGAAACCGCTAAAACATTTCGAACATATTCTTGCAACATATGTGTGAAACATGTGCAACATCCAGATCAGAACGTCTGGAACAAATGAAACATTTTGAACAACACCTCTGAAACACTTGCAACATGTCTCTGAAACACTTGCAATATGTGCAACATCTCTGATCTACTTTTTGCAACATCCATATGAAACAACTAGAACATACCTCTGAAACAGTTGCAATATGTGCAACATCTCTGATCTACTTTTACAACATCCATATGAAATAATTGCAACGTACCTCTGAAACATCTGAAACACCTGAAACATACGCTCGTAAAATGCGCTTCCATCGCAACATCTTCTCGCTGAAGTCGTGCGTCACGGTGGCTACGACGTCGTTCATGTTTTTTTTTCTCGATACCTAAAAGAGTTCCTTGGTTCATGTGTACATAAGGACCCTAATTTTTTGTTTCGCCCTAGGCCAATAAATATTCAGGACCAGGATTGGTGTTACCCCATTGCGATGGATGTAGTTCGCTGCTCAACAAGGAGTGCAAAAACTACTGCTGGAGGCGGATTACAAAGATCCAGTCGAGCTGTGGATTCGGAAAGACAATCAACGTCCAATGGTGGCCAGAATTCTGAAGCAAAATGAAGGCCTTGAGATCTTGTTTTGAAAGCTTCATTTATTTTGTTTGCAGAACAGTCAAGTTAGTCTCTAGCTCTCGACTAGGGCGTTGTTTAGTTCCCAAAAAAAATTTGTCTCTGCTCATCACATCGAATGTTTGAACACATATATAGAGTACTAAACGTAGACAGGAAAAAAAACTAATTACATAGTTCTCGGAAAAATTACGAGACGAATCTTTTAAGCCTAATTAGTACATGAAAAGCCTTAAGTGCTATAGTAACCAACATGTGTTAATGACGGATTAATTAGTATCATTAGATTCGTCTCACAGTTTCCTGACGGGTTCTGTAATTTGTATTTTTTATTAGTATCCGAAAACCCCTCCCGACATCCTCCGACACATCCGATGTGACACCCAAAAATTTTCATTTCGCGAACTAAACGTAGCCTAGGCGTGTGAGTGTAACACCCCTGGTGTTACGAGCATGCTTAGCACCTAGATTAATACCTAAGAGGAAGCAAATACAATCCAAGTTAAGTTATTTAGCGATAAAACTGTTAGTAGAAAGTCTTTTAAGAAAAATGTAATGCATAGCGTTAATTGTATGGCATGAAAAACGATTTTTATAAACGAAATAAAAATACCACCGGTATGTAGTACTTAGGTAAAAATTAATGAGCAGGTGAGGTAGACGAAGAAAAGAAAAGCATTGTCGGATTGTTAATGGTTGTTAATCGAGTCGTAACCCTAACTCGCTTTAAGTTAAATGGTATGGCAATGCCATGTGGGCAGTTAGATTCGGTAAAAATTTGTTGAACACCAAATCCATCTCTTCGGACTATCGTTTGCTTCAGCACGAGAGCGTTGGGTTGACGTAAGGGTTAAATGGTTTGGAATTCGTTAGGGCCATCAAATAATTTGTCAAAGCACTTCATAACCCACCGGTTTAGCTGTTTGGTCGTGGTCACCGTGCTTCAGCGTGGCTCGGCCGTGCCTGGCTGGCAGAGGCCGCCTGCCTGCCTCACCGTCCTGTCGCGCTGTTGCCGCTGACCCCCTAGCTTGGCCTCTGACGCGACTGCCCCCGGTCACTAGCAGGTGCGTGCCGCCCCTGTCGTGCTTGTCTCCGCTAGCGGGCAGCCGCGTCCCGTCGGAGCGACACAGAGCCCACGCGCTGCCCTTGTCGCTCTGTCCCTGCGGTCGCGCTCTTGTGGAGGTCGAAGCTCAGCGTCCACGCACCCCCTCTGCTCTGCTTCCGCACTCCCATTTTTCTTTCTCCCTCACGCTGTCGTTCGCGCTGCACTGACCGCGCCATCCTCCTCGCGTGTGCGCTGCAACGCTGCCGTGCAGCTGGCCTCCGCGGTCACTGCGCGCGTGGCCAGGGCACCACCAGCCGCACCTGGTCGAGTCGCCTCTATCACCGTCTTCGCCTACCTGCGTCGGTACCATGGTGGGCGCGTGGCCCTCTGTAGCGACTGTCGGCTAGCCCCGAGTGGGTTGTGCCGAGCTCGGGTCCATCCTCTGCTCTGCCTCTGCGACCGGAGAAGATTTGAGGGTAAGCATCCAATCGGCGGTGGAGTTTCGATTGGTGGCGGGTCTAGGCTCACTCTGACCTCCTCTACCTGGTGCTCGCCTCAGCTTGGCCAGAACCTCCACCGGTGTGTGCTGTCGTGTCCGCGCCGCGCTCGGGGCACCGCCGCATCGCGCGGGTGCACGTGGCCAACACCCCTCGGGCCGCCCCCGAATCAACCGTCACCGCGACTGGACTTGGGGTAAGCGCCTGGTGCTCCCTCACCTCCTCGTTCGCCTCGACGTCGTCCTAGCTGGCCGGCGCAGTCACGCCACGGCCACGGGCCGAGCTGAATCACCCGTCGCCGTGGCCAGTATGCGGCTGCGCCCCGGAAGCCGCCTAGTCGCTGCCCACCGCCTCGCGTTGGCCCGATGGTGGTCATCGGCCCTCTGGGCGTGTCATAGCGTCCTCCTGGTGGCCGGCGCAATCGCCCGGTGCTGCCCGGAGTCACGCCGTCGTGCGCGGGTGCACTGGGGACTGCCCCTTTGTGAAGATGAGGTACTTCAGGGTCCTTAGCGCAAACCTCTACTCTAGTGCAATAGTTCTCTCGGGTGCTGCGTAATAACCTGCAAGTCCAGGGGCTCCATTGCAAAAAAAACGCGAGCTCAGGCACGGGCTCCCGGCTTGGGCCGCTTGCTGGGCCGACCGGCTGTGCGCCCGCGCCCGCGTTGTGCCACTAGGCCGAATGGCTGGCGCCGGCTCTCTCTCTTTTTCCAGCGAAATAAATAAGTTCTCCTTTTCCAATAATGCTGTAAACTCGTTAATTCACTACAAATTAGTATAGAAATCCAAAAAGTGTGAAAATGATTTTGTTAGACTCCAAAAATCAGGATCTATTTGTTAGTATGATTTTATCCACAAAGTTCTATAATATTTTTAGGAGTTCGCTAATTATTCTAAAATGCTTAATATTGCTAAGGATAAACTTGTGAGAATTTTTGTAAGAAAATGGTAAAAGTGTTGACTCTAAAAATGTTACAGTAAACTCCTAATATCCTTATCTGCTCTCTGTAATTTTTATAGCTCTAAAATAATTAGTTTGCTAAGGTAGCTAATGAGCCCTAGTTTAGATATCTATTGACTCGATAAAATAGATAAAGCAATGTATTGGGTCCGACTAACTAAAACATGTGTCTGGAAATGACGCTAAACTCGTCGACGGGGTTACCAGGCTAGTGCGTTAGCCATTAGAGTTAGCTCGTTAGCTTGAGAGCACGATCGTATTTTAAATGTTGCAAGTTCCGTTGATTATTTATGTCTCTACTATTGCACTCGCGCACATCATAATAGGAATGATGATGGATCGAGAAGTCATCTGGAGTAGCCGAAAGGATGGTGTCCGGGGGATCGTGCCGCCTTGATGAAATGCTAACTTGGTTAAATTCTACCCAAGCAAGCCCCGGTTGAAAGGTCTTGATGGCTAGAGGGGGGGTGAATAGCCTATTAAAATTTTCTACAAAGACAAGCTAAACAAGTTTATCAATATAACAAATAGCGAGATGCGAGTTTTGCTTAGCCTATGGGTGTTTGCAAGCCACCTATCCAATTCACAATTCTAGTATTTGCACTCAACCGCACAAGTCAAACCGAGAAGGTAAGTACAACTACAACTAGCAAGCTACACAAAAGAACTACTCTAGCTAAGCTAACTAGCTAGCAAAGATAACTAAGAAATTAATACAAGAGAGATAGGAGGGTATCACCGAGGGGCGAAGTATTGAGCCAACCAATATGATCAACAATGAATACCAAGATAACCAAACACCGGGATCAATCAATCACAATATGAAAGTGATGACACGAAGATTTATCCCGAGGTTCACGTGCTTGCCGGCACGCTAGTCCCCGTTGTGTCCCTCTTCACCACGTGGTTCGGTGGCTAATCGGTCACACACCGAGCCTCTCAAAAGGCACCACAAGAACCTACCAAATGGCAAAAGGTTGCAATGACACGAGCAATTCACTAATGTTGCCTTTGGCGCTTCGCCGAGGTAGGCACAAACCCCTCACAATCACCAGAGGTGGCCAAGAACAATCATCAACTCTTGCCAACGCCTCCAAGCTGCTCTAAGCCGTCTAGGTGGCGGCAACCACCAAGAGAAACAAGAATCCCGCAGCAAATCAACCACCAAGTGCCAACTAGATGCAATCTCACAATGCAAATGCACTTGGATCACTCAATCTCACTTCGAATATGCAAAGAAGCAAGAGAGATGAGTGGGAGGGGAGTTGCTTAGCTCAAAGTGCTCACAAGTATGTCAAATGTTCGAGAGAGAGCCTTGAGCCGGCCAACGAGTATTTATAGACGTACCCCTTCGAATATAGCCGTTAGAAACTTGAAACAGCCGAAATCGCGTTGACCGGACGCGCTGGTCCAACTGACCGGACGCGCCGGTCGTGCAACGGCTAGTTTCGCGAAGCACCGACCGGACGCGCCGGTCGCAACGACCGGACGCGCCGGTCACGACCGGACGCACCGGTCCCGTAACTGACCGGACGCGTTGGTCAACCCTGAGCCACGCACAACGAACCAGCGACCGGACGCGCTGAAGAACTGACCGGACGCCACAGTGCCCGCGTCCGGTTGGAGTCCAGTAAGCTCCCTGGACGACCGGACGCGTCCGGTCGCCTATGACCGGACGCGCCTCGCGTCCGATCAAACAACTGAAAAACGCGCAGATACTGGACACTGACCGGACGCGTCCGGTCAAACAGTGACCGCGTCCGGTCCAGCGTCCGGTCACCACTGTGACCCCCGTTTGCCTCCGTTTCTTTTTCCGACTTCCGGCGTAGTGGAAAATAGGCATTTCATTTCCCCAAAATTGCCTGAATCCCGCGCTCACACGCTCGATGGGAGGGAGAGATGACCCCAAACCCTCTCTACCGCTTAAACTCCAACGCCATCGCAAATGTGCTAACACCACCAAGTGATCACGTCATGTGTGAGTGTGTTAGCATTTTCACAATCATTTTTCGAGGCGATATTAGTTCTATCAAAATGCATATGATCATGAAATGCACATCTAGAGGCACTTAGGAGTTCAATAGCCGCGTCATTCCCCTCTTTATAGTACGGCTATCTATCCTATAATGTAACCACACCCACTAGGTGTCTTGGTTACTAAAACACAACCCTTAAGCATATACCTTTGCCTTGATCACGTAGGGTTGCGTCCAAATCCAAGTGTGGCCATCATGATCACCATGTCTATCTTGCCACCAACCTTGGAGTGTACTAATCCTCATATGCTACATACAACTTAGGCATGGGATTAGTACTTAGGCATTGTCACTAATTACCAACACCAAACATAGGACTTTCAATCTCCCCCTTGTTGGTAATTGGTGACAACCCTTTCACAAAGATGTTATAATAAAATTTTGATTGAACCCATGTCACATTGTCCAAGTATATTACCATGTGTAAGAATTATGGACATGTGATCATGAATTCAAATTGATAGCAATGTCTCCCCCTACATGTATGCTATATGTTTGGATTTTGGAAGCATACATGTTAGATAGGAAAGATTAGGAGCATTGTCTACCAATAGGTGCTAAGTGTTTTAGATTATAGACCTTTGAAGCGTGATACCATCGGAGTAGCGATAAACACCATCTTAGCACCTTGTGTAGTTAGATTCCACTTGGAAAAGCACAAACATAACTAGAAACCTCGTGAGATCAACATTATAAGCAAGGCTCTAGTACCACTTTGAAAAAACATGAAGCAAGAAAAATCTAGCTACTTCCTATTCATACTAGTACCTCAATGCATCATTCAAATTATACTAGCAAGACACCACACAAGCAAAGTATCAGAGAAAACGAAATGCATAACTATGCATCATACATATGAAGTGCACATGGAAATGCAACATTCATGCTTAAGAGCTTGCTCCCCCTACTTGTGTGCTCAAAATTTTAGTTGATCCCCTTCTTTTATCAATTCTCCCCCTTTAGGATCTATCTTTGTGAACAACATTTTCTCCCCCACAACATTTTCTTCCTCTTTGAGTTCTATCTTTGTGAACAATATTTTCATGCTTAAGAGCTTGCTCCCCCTACTTGTGTGCTCAAAATTTTAGTTGATCCCCTTCTTTTATCAATTCTCCCCCTTTAGGATCTATTTTTGTGAACAACATTTTCTCCCCCACAACATTTTCTTCCTCTTTGAGTTCTATCTTTGTGAACAATATTTTCTCCCCCTTTGGCACCAATTGACCACAAGGAGCAAACTTTAGATAGATTATCATGTTGAAATATGGGGTGAGGATCAAGTTTGTGATTCAACCTAGATTGCTTGCATAAATAAAATGCTTCGGTTTGATCCAAGGGCAAGCTTCTTCACACCTCACTAGAAGGGTTATCATGCACCATATTGAAGCAAATATTTAGACAAGTTTTCTAGATTAAATACTTAGGATCACAAGCTACTTAAACAAGTTATATGCTACCACTAGATCATACAAGACATGGAAACAATAGTGGCACCATATAAACTTCAAATTCATTTGATTTTCATGAATAAGCCAAGAACATGTAAATTATGACTAGATGCACTAAACATGTCCTTAGTATAGAATGTATGACATGTCAACCAATTATACCTTGGGGCTTGAAGGAGAGGCATGTCATATATGGGGTGCATCAACTCATGTTGGAGAAGTCAAGTATGTTCAACTCATTCTTTAGCTTGTGAAATCTCTTCTCATCAAGTGGCTTGGTGAATAGATCGGCTAATTGATCTTCGGTGTCCACACTCTCAATGGCAATGTCACCCTTTTGTTGATGATCTCTAATAAAGTGATGACGAATATCAATATGCTTTGTTCTTTTATGTTGAACCGGATTGTTGGTTAGCTTCACGGCACTTTCATTGTCACATAGCAATGGCACATTCTTGAAGTTGATTCCAAAATCTTTCAATATAGCCTTCATCCAGAAGATTTGTGCACAACAACTACCCGCGGCGATGTATTCGGCCTCGGCGGTAGATAGTGCAATACTATTTTGCTTCTTGGATGACCATGAGACAAGTGATCTTCCCAACAATTGACAAGTCCCGGAAGTACTCTTTCTTTCCACTTTGTCACCGGCATAGTCGGAGTCCGAATATCCAACTAGCTCAAAGCTCGCACCTTTGGGATACCACAATCCAACATCTTGTGTATGCTTTAAGTACCTCAATATTCTCTTTGTTGCCTTCAAATGACTTTCTCTTGGTGAGGCTTGAAATCTTGCACACATGCATACACTAAACATCACATCGGGCCTTGATGCCGTCACATAGAGTAGACTACCAATCATTGATCTATATAGCTTTTGATCCACCATGTTGCCACTCTTGTCACTATCCAAACTTCCATTTGTTCCCATTGGGGTTGTAATACTCTTTGCATCTTCCATGCCAAACTTCTTGAGCATATCTTTGATGTACTTAGTTTGACTCACAAATATTCCTTCCTTCATTTGTTTGATTTGAAGTCCAAGAAAGAAACTAAGTTCACCAATCATTGACATTTCAAATTCATTTGCCATCATTTTTCCAAACTCATCACAATAATCTTGATTGGTTGAACCGAATATGATATCATCAACATATATTTGCAACACAAACAAGTCTTTCTCAATCTTCTTGGTGAATAGTGTTGTATCAACTTTGCCCATGACAAAACCTTTGGATAGCAAGAAGTCCCTCAATCTTTCATACCATGCTCTAGGTGCTTGCTTTAATCCATACAAAGCCTTCCTTAACTTGTATACATGATTGGGTTTCTTGTCATCTTCAAAACCGGGAGGTTGCTCCACATACACCTCCTCTTGAATGTACCCATTGAGAAATGCACTCTTTACATCCATTTGATATAGCTTGATATTGTGAGCACAAGCATAGGCAAGTAAAATCCTAATTGCTTCCAATCTTGCAACCGGGGCATAAGTTTCACCAAAGTCAAGACCCTCTATTTGTGTGTAACCTTGAGCCACTAGTCTTGCTTTGTTCCTTATTACTATCCTATCTTGATCTTGCTTGTTGCGAAAGACCCATCTTGTTCCAATGACATTGTGATCCTTAGGCCTTTCAACTAGTTCCCATACTTCATTTCTCTTGAAGTTGTTGAGCTCTTCATGCATTGCATTTACCCAATCCGGATCTCTCAATGCTTTATCAATGTCCTTGGGTTCTTCCATTGACACAAAAGAAGAGTGAGCACAAAATGATGTCAATCTTGATCTAGTTTGAACTCCTCTTTGTATGTCACCAATGATGGAATCCAATGGATGGTCTCTTGCAATGTTAGTTGGTTGAAGCACTTGGACTTGATTGCTTGGATGTTGATGTTGATCATGAGTTGGAGATGATGAACTAGCCACTTGTAGATCTTGTTGCACTTGAGATGATGTACTAGCTTGATTTTGCATTAGAGAACCACTAGCTTGAGTGATTGGACTTTGGAGCACTTTATCTTTGTTGTCATCTACATTAATAACTTGCTTTGGTCTAATATCACCAATATCCATTTCTTTCATAGCATTACTCAATTGAGTTCCTCTCACATCATCCAAGTTATCTTCTTCATCTTGAGAGCCATTTGTTTCATCAAACTCAACATCATGCACTTCTTCAAGTAAACCACTAGCCAAATTCCAAACTCTATAAGCTTTGCTAGTAGTTGAGTAACCAAGTAAGAAGCCTTCATCACATTTCTTCTCAAATTTGCTCAATCTAGTGCCTTTCTTCAAGATATAGCATTTACAACCAAATACCCGAAAGTATGCAATGTTGGGCTTTCTTCCATTTAAGATCTCATATGGTGTCTTCTCAAGGAACTTGTGGCAATAGAGACGGTTGCTATAAAAGCAAGCTGTGTTGATTGCTTCGGCCCAAAATGAATGACTCACATTATACTCATTCAACATTGATCTTGCCATATCAATTAAGGTTCTATTCTTCCTTTCAACTAGGCCATTTGATTGAGGTGTATACTTGGCCGAGAATTGATGCTTGATTCCAAGCTCCTCACATAGCTCATCAACTCTTATGTTTCTAAACTCACTTCCATTGTCACTTCTTACTTTCTTGATTGTGGTCTCAAACTCATTGTGCACTCTCTTGATGAACTTCTTGAATATGTCAAATACATCACTCTTGTCCACAAGAAAGAATACCCATGTGTATCTAGTGAAATCATCCACAATCACAAAACCATACTTGTTGCCACCAATGCTTGTGTATGTAGTTGGCCCAAATAGATCCATGTGCAATAACTCAAATGCCTTGGAAGTACTCATAATGCTCTTCAATGGATGAGTGTTGCCTACTTGCTTTCCGGCTTGACATGCACTACATAGCTTATCTTTCTCAAATGTGACATCCTTCAAGCCTCTAACTAAGTCATGCTTTACTAACTTGTTCAATTGCTTCATGCCAACATGACCAAGTCTTCTATGCCATAACCAACCCATACTTGATTTGGTGAGCAAGCATGTTGAAAGTTGAGTATCACTAGCATTGAAATCAACCAAGTATAGATTCTCATATCTAAAGCCTTTGAAGATCAAGTTAGAGCCATCAACACTAACTATCTCCACATCATCAACACCAAATATGCACTTGAAACCGAGATCACACAATTGAGCAACCGAGAGAAGATTAAAGTTCAACTTTTCAACTAAGAGCACATTGGAAATGCTATGATCATTAGAGATTGCAATCCTTCCAAGAGCCTTTACATCACCCTTGCTATTGTCACCAAATGTGATGCTATCAATGCCACTATCATTTGATTTGAGAGAGTAGAACATTCTTGAATCACCGGTCATATGTTGAGAGCACCCACTATCAAGCACCCAATGCCTTCCTCCGGCCTTGTAATTTACCTACAAAACAATTTAATGTCTTTTAGGTACCCATACTTGCTTGGGTCCTTGGAGGTTAGTCACTAAGCTCTTTGGTACCCAAATGGCCTTCTTCTTTGGGCCCACAATTGGTGTACCAACAAACCTAGCATGCACACCTTTCTCACCCTTGGTAAGCACATAACAAGAATCAAAAGGAATGTAAGGTACATTAGCATTTTTCTTGTTCTTATTCATTTTATTGCAATTAATCTCTAGATGCCTAACTTGCTTGCATCTATTGCAATAACGACCATTGCCCTTCACAAAGCGAGGCTTTGGAGTAGCAAAGGCCGCCTTGCCCTTCTTGGGAGTATAGCCTAATCCCTCTTTGTTAAGAGAGAACCTTTGGCTACCCAAGCATTTTAGCAAGCGAGCATCCCCACCATAGGCATTGCCTAATGCGCAGGTGAGATCATCCACCTCTCTCTTGAGAGTCTCAACCACAAGTGATGAATCACTAGTAGTAGAGGTAGAGTTGGTTGTGGTGGGTGATGATGAGCTACATGAAGCATTAGTAGGACCAACAAATAAAGAATCATCAATAATATCACATGTTAGTCCAATATCACAAGTGACAATCACTTGCTCCTCCTTAGCTTCCTTCATGAACTTTTCCAACTTAAGGTCCTTTTCCTTGATGAGCTCAAGTAGAGTGGAGTGGGCTTCCTTAAGCCTAGTGTGAGCAATTTCAAGATCCTCATGGTCTTCCTTTAGACACTCACGAGAAGCCTCTAGCTCATCAAAGGATTTCCTAAGAGCTTTGAGCTCTTGTTCAATTCCTTTGCATTCCTTACTCTTTTTGAGAGCAACAAGCTCCTTCATCAAGGCATCATTTTCATTGCTCTTGGCAATGAGCTCTTGTTCCAAGATTTTGTATTTCTTGGTTGTCCTCTTGTAGCCCTTGCTCATTTGATCTATTATGCCTAATAGATCATCCTTGGAGTAGTCCTCATCCTCCTCATCATCACTCCTACAATCATCACTAGCACAAGAATCATCATCACTATCATCATGTTTTACCTTGGTAGGCTTGGCCATAAGGCATGTTGATGTAGTTTCAAAGATGGATGGCTTGTTGAAGAGGGCGATGTTTGCAGTGGCTCGTCGAGTGATCCTCTCATCATCACTAGAGCTTTCATCATCATCACTATCGGAGTTGTCACTATCCCAAGTGACTACATAACCACCACCCTTCTTCTTCTTGTTGAAAGTGAAGCTCTTCTTTGCTTTCTTCTCATTCTCTTTCTTATCCTTCTTGTTCTTCTTGAGCTTCAAGTCCCCATTATGAAATCTTTTATCTTCATAGGGGCAATCCGCCACTATGTGATCGGGGCTATTGCAATTGTAGCAAAGGGTCTTTGCCTTTATAGTGTCTCTCCTCTTCCTTGCCCCATATCCTTTCTTCTTCATGAACCTTCCCATCTTGTGCACAAGGAGGGCCATGGTCTCATCATCGAATGGATCATCATCATCACTTTCTACCTTGCTCTTGCCCTTAGAGGATGAAGCCTTGAATGCAATGGGCTTCTCTTACTTGACCTTGGTCTCCTTCTTCTCTTCTACCTCATCTTCATCATCATTGTATTGGGCATCGGTCATTATATCTCCAAGCACATTGGTTGGTTTGACCTTGTCCAATCCCTCTCTAAAGATCATTCTTCTCAAGGTGGCAAACTTCTTGGGTAAGCACATCAAGAACTTGTGTGAGAAGTCCTTGTCCTCAACCTTCTCCCCAAGCCTCTTGAGATCATTGACAATGACTTGGAGCCTATAGAACATCTCCGGGATGGATTCATCATCCTTCATCTTGAATGTGGAGAACTTGTCCTTGAGCATATATAGTTTGGCACTTTTTACCGTTGAAGTACCTTCATATGTTTCTTCAAGCCTTATCCAAAGCTCATTTACCTTTTCAAGATCTTTGATTTGCTCAAATACTTTATCATCAATGGCACGATAGATTGTGTCAAGTGCCGCCGTATTGCATTGTTTGTTGATGTGGTCATTGGGAGTGAGGTTTTCCTCATCAAGAATGACGTATCCTTCTTTGGTCACATCCCAAACCTTCTCATGTATATTGCCTAGATATTGCTTCATCTTCCTTTTCCAATGATCAAAGGAAGAGACGCCATCAAAGAATGGAGGCTTGCCATTAACATGATTGAACATAACTTGAGCCATCTTACACCGAGATTGTTAAGCCTTACAAACGGTGACCACGGCTCCGATACCACTTGAAAGGTCTTGATGGCTAGAGGGGGGTGAATAGCCTATTAAAATTTTCTACAAAGACAAGCTAAACAAGTTTATCAATATAACAAATAGCGAGATGCGAGTTTTGCTTAGCCTATGGGTGTTTGCAAGCCACCTATCCAATTCACAATTCTAGTATTTGCACTCAACCACACAAGTCAAACCGAGAAGGTAAGTACAACTACAACTAGCAAGCTACACAAAAGAACTACTCTAGCTAAGCTAACTAGCTAGCAAAGATAACTAAAAAATTAATACAAGAGAGATAGGAGGGTATCACCGAGGGGCGAAGTATTGAGCCAACCAATATGATCAACAATGAATACCAAGATAACCAAACACCGGGATCAATCAATCACAATATGAAAGTGATGACACGAAGATTTATCCCGAGGTTCACGTGCTTGCCGGCACGCTAGTCCCCGTTGTGTCTCTCTTCACCACGTGGTTCGGTGGCTAATCGGTCACACACCGAGCCTCTCAAAAGGCACCACAAGAACCTACCAAATGGCAAAAGGTTGCAATGACACGAGCAATTCACTAATGTTGCCTTTGGCGCTTCGCCGAGGTAGGCACAAACCCCTCACAATCACCAGAGGTGGCCAAGAACAATCATCAACTCTTGCCAACGCCTCCAAGCTGCTCTAAGCCGTCTAGGTGGCGGCAACCACCAAGAGAAACAAGAATCCCGCAGCAAATCAAGCACCAAGTGCCAACTAGATGCAATCTCACAATGCAAATGCACTTGGATCACTCAATCTCACTTCGAATATGCAAAGAAGCAAGAGAGATGAGTGGGAGGGGAGTTGCTTAGCTCAAAGTGCTCACAAGTATGTCAAATGTTCGAGAGAGAGAGCCTTGAGCCGGCCAACGAGTATTTATAGACGTACCCCTTCGAATATAGCCGTTAGAAACTTGAAACAGCCGAAATCGCGTTGACCGGACGCGCTGGTCCAACTGACCGGACGCGCCGGTCGCGCAACGGCTAGTTTCGCGAAGCACCGACCGGACGCGCCGGTCGCAACGACCGGACGCGCCGATCACGACCGGACGCACCGGTCCCGTAACTGACCGGACGCGCTGGTCAACCCTGAGCCACGCACAACGAACCAGCGACCGGACGCGCTGAAGAACTGACCGGACGCCACAGTGCCCGCGTCCGGTTGGAGTCCAGTAAGCTCCCTGGACGACCGGACGCGTCCGGTCGCCTGTGACCGGACGTGCCTCGCGTCCGATCAAACAACTGAAAAACGCGCAGATACTGGACACTGACCGGACGTGTCCGGTCAAACAGTGACCGCGTCCGGTCCAGCGTCCGGTCACCACTGTGACCCCCGTTTGCCTCCGTTTCTTTTTCCGACTTCCGGCGTAGTGGAAAATAGGCATTTCATTTTCCCAAAATTGCCTGAATCCCACGCTCGCACGCTCGACGGGAGGGAGAGATGACCCCAAACCCTCTCTACCGCTTAAACTCCAACGCCATCGCAAATGTGCTAACACCACCAAGTGATCACGTCATGTGTGAGTGTGTTAGCATTTTCACAATCATTTTTTGAGGCGATATTAGTTCTATCCAAATGCATATGATCATGAAATGCACATCTAGAGGCACTTAGGAGTTCAATAGCCGCGTCATTCCCCTCTTTATAGTACGGCTATCTATCCTATAATGTAACCACACCCACTAGGTGTCTTGGTTACTAAAACACAACCCTTAAGCATATACCTTTGCCTTGATCACGTAGGGTTGCGTCCAAATCTAAGTGTGGCCATCATGATCACCATGTCTATCTTGCCACCAACCTTGGAGTGTACTAATCCTCATATGCTACATACAACTTAGGCATGAGATTAGTACTTAGGCATTGTCACTAATTACCAACACCAAACATAGGACTTTCACCGGTGCATAACCCCTATTATTTTGCACTTTATTTCTGCGTGTGCATTAAGTTTAAAGGAGTTGAATGAAACCCACTTGCATATATATATCCTTGTCCTATGAGTCTTACTAGTATGATAGGATCGTGTAGTATGCTATGCTATAGGATTTCGGTAGAAGTCGAGTGATTGTCTGTCACTCGCGAGAGGTAGGAAATATATTATTATTACTACTATCATGTTACTCTCACATGGAATGTAAATACATCTGGATAATAATTGGAGACCGGGCGGGACTGTTCTTGATTGGATTTGGACCTGGTTGGCAACTGAGCGAGGCTCAGGTTGCATTTGTCCCGCCTGTGTCGATTAAGGACCGTTCGTTGCACTGGATCCCCGGTCAAGTCATAGATATATTGTCCCGAGCATATACTTGCTTATGGGAGCGGGAAGACTTGTTTCTCTCTTGTCATGGGTTTCAGCTCTTTCTGGACCGGCTTTTTAGGGTGGTTATATATATTGGGTTGAGGAGGTCTAAGCACCATACTGATGTCGGGCATGCAGTGTTGGGGGCTTAGAGTCCGAGCTTGGACGTGGACCTGGACCCCTTGACAGGAGTGGAATGGGTTGGTCTTGCTTGTGCCCGGGGTACAAGCAAGGCGTGTGTTTTCGAGGCACCCAGCTGGGCACATTGATTCGCGAATCGCCGTTTCTGTGTGACGATACGGCTTGACCGCACTCTGGCACCGTAGTAAGGATTGAAAGGTGAAGGATGGAAAAATGATTCTGTTTGCTCAATCCTTGCTTGATTATAGCCTAGGTGCTTACATAGAAGGTTGAATAAGAAATAGAATATGGCTATTAAAAGTAAGAAATTAAGGACACACTCTTAGTGCTGATTCTCGCAACACAAGAAACCCACAAGCCAAAAAGCCTTGCATAATCCTTGGAGTCTTTTTCTTCCTCCTGACGGGTAAGTCTTGCGGAGTACAATTGAGTACTCAGGGTTTGTTCTACCCTGTTGCATGTGACAGGTGCTGTTAAGCTAACACTTGTGTGTGAAAACCTCCTGGTGGGCTCAGCGAGGATTTCCTTTGCGATGCAGAGTAGAGTTATGTGCTAAAACTCTCACTAAAAGTTTTACAAGGAAAATACTATTAATCTGTTTCATTTCATGCATTTAAATGTTTTTCATGTTAATGTTTAACTTGTCATTAAATGGTTTTATTTTCGCTGAACTCTGATAATGTTTTATATTTCGCTGTTATAACTACATAATGAATTACTCTGATGTTGTATTAAAAGTGATGTAAGAAATAGTAAGGATGTTGTAAGCTTTACTCTCTCATTTGTGATCTTGATGTAAAAATGTGGATCTTCGAGATCTCACTTGCGGTGTGCTCGACGGAATCGTGTAGTTTAGTGTTCTCCCCTAGGTACTTAGTGTCTAATGGAAGACGAGTACTCTTGAGAGGACATTAGATTAGCCGGTTCTGTCACAGTAAGCAGCCTCTGAGTCAGTTGAAAGAGCTATCGTTGTATTTTGAGTAATGAAAGCTCTATTCCCTAAAAAAAAGTTGGGCAGATAATTACACAACAAAATATACATTATGTTGCAACGTACAATCACGTTTGTTAGTAAAAATAATAAACTTAGCAAGAGACATTTGCTTCGGTAGGCTGTTATTATAGGTGGGTCTCCATAGGTTTATATCAGGGCCGTGTTAAGTTCCGAAGTCGGAAGAGTTGGCTTTGCGCGCTACGTTCCTACCGGAAACTGTAGCGCGTTTTGTTTTTTATGCAAAAATTGTCTAAAAATTGATTAATTAGACTTAAAATATTCGTCTCGCAAAGTACAACAAAACTGTGCTATTAGTTTTTGATTTCATCTATATTTAGTACTCCATGTATTTACCGACATTTTGATGTGATGGGGAATCTTCTTTTTGCATAGTGGAATTTGGGCACCCAAATCTGAAACGAAACCAGGCCTAGGAAAGGAGGCTGGTCTTCACGGCCACTATGTAGGCCTAGGCCCAGGTCATTAACGTTGTGCCCTTCAGAAGCCCAGATTTATTGCACGTAGTTATCTCTGTATTCTACTTAGGGCCTGTTTGGTTGTAATGCGTTAAAGTTTAACTCTCATCACATTAATGTTTCCTTAAATACATGGAGTAATAAATGTAGACTAATTGCATGCATATCGACACAGATTAGGAGTAATTTACGAGACGAATCTATTAAGCCTAATTAGTGCAAGATTGAAAACTTTTTGTCAAATAAGACGAAAGTGCTACAGTGTTTGTTAAACTTTAACTCTTGAAACCAACACCCCCTTAAAGTCTCATGATCCTAATAGAGGTATAATAAATGATATTTTTTTTGTGCATGTGCTTTGAGTACAAGTATACAAGTCTACATAAAAGCCTATACAAATAACCAAACATGAGTACGGAGTATAAAATACCAGTCTACGCCTTGTTTAGATGCACTCCAAAAATTAGAATTTTTTCACTCTTTCCATCACATTCATCTTTGAACGCATGCATGCAACATTAAATGTAGGTAAAAAAATAACTAATTACACAGTTTAGTTGGAAATCACGAGATGAATCTTTTAAGCCTAGTTGGTCCACGATTGGACAATATTTATCAAATAAGACGAAAGTGATACTATTCATCGGGTTATAATTTTTTACTATCTAAACAAGCCCCTGGATACAAAGAAAACATGAAAATTAGACGCTAGTACGTGATTTAACTTTTTTTTTAACCGTAGCTGCAGCATCTCTATTGTAGCGAAAGGTGCTAGAAGCTGCTAGTAGGTGACTATGGTGGGCCGCAGGTGGGGGCCTCTATGAGCCTTTTTCAGCCCGTTCGTTTCGCTGGTTTATTATGCTGAAAGTACTGCTCGTTGGTTTATTGTGAGAGAAAAACACAGCTGGATGGCTGCTGATTGTGCTGATAAGTCTAAACGAACAGGGCGTTTGTTTGAGTCGGACAGAGCCGTCCATGTGCTCTGTCTCTCTAGTGATCTAGTCTATGGTATTCCCTTTGTCAAAAAAAAAACAGCCAGTTAAACTAGTTAAAGTTTAATCAAATTTATAATAAAATAAATAGTATTATAATTTTGTAATTTAGTATAAAAATGTATAATTAGTCCAATAACACTTATTTTGTATCATGAATACTAGTAACTTTAGTTGAGGTTTACTTTTAAGTATAACTTTAGTAAAAGTTTAATTTTTTTCACTCCTCAGAAATGCATTCTTGGATAGAGGAGCATGGGACTCCATGACTGTGTGTGCCTGAACTTTTCTAACAATTTAGCAAGAAATTAATCTAAACTTACTCCGATTTCCTAAAGAATGTCACCGGTTTCTAAGGATGTCGTTTGATACGAAATAACTTTGACCGTTAATTTTTACTATAAAATATTTATAAAATATATAATCAATTTATACTTAAGATGAATCTAGTTGTATCACTTTCATATTTTCAAATTCAACCTAAAAAATATTTATAGTTAAAGTTTAAAATGTTTGATTTGAGACGACCTCAAAACGACGTCCTTGCGGAACCGAACGGAGTACATATAAATATATAATTCATTTAAAAAGCCGACATGCACTGCATGGAAAGACCCATCATTTGAGATAAAATAAGAAAATTATTGGGAAAATGAATATCACCGGAAAACAAAAGAATCTTTTTCTTGGATTCAAGGAGCCAGAAAGCGAGTACTAAATATATAATTCAGTTCCCAAATCCAAACCTAAATTTCACTATGCAAAAAGAAGATTCCCCGTCACATCAAAATGTCGGCACATGCATGGAGTACTAAATGTAGATGAAATTAAAAACTAATTGCACAGTTTTGTTGTACTTTGCGAGACGAACATTTTGAGCCTAATTAGTCAAAGTTTGGACAATTTTTACCAAATAAAAACAAAAGTTGCTACAGTACGACGTGACCTACACTATTCCAACTTCTCCTCCCAATTCCAACATCTAAACAAGGCCGTAAGTGAAAGGAGCCAGAAAGCATCCCATTGATTCTTCAGAGGGAGGGACAAGACACGCACCTCTGCCCAGGCAGTGCCTACAAACACATGAGACGAGACGACACATCGACACTACTCACGCGTACGTACAGTGCAGTGGCTCACATCGATCTGAGCAACAATCTGCGCGCGCGCGACTACTTCTAATACAACGGAGAGGCTAATAAGCAAGCAAACGGCCACTAATAACAATGTAACGAGACAGTGCGGTTATTATTGGACACGACGACGACGACGACGACATCCATGGCGCAACACAAGTCGCATAACAATGGAGATGGTAGGACACGATGATGGCCCGTGCATCAGACCACCGTACCATCCATCGACCGACCGATCGATCACATCACACGTGCGGGTTGCAGTAGATGATCTTCATCTCCTGGACGTTCCGGCAGTCGCCGCTCGGCACCTGGTGCACGGAGCACTTCCCCTCGACGGCGCACCCGACGGCGGGGCACCGGCCCTGCAGCGGCGAGGCCGCCGACGCCGCGTGCGGCGTGACGGAGACGGGCACGCGCTGCCCCGGCTGCGCGTTGGGCGCCAGGTAGAAGGACCCGCCGTCGACGCCGACGTGGAACTCCACCGTGGCGGCGTCGGCGCCCGCGTGCAGGCGCCCCGTCCACCAGCACACCGGGAACTCGGCGTGGCTGTGCGGGTGGAGGGTGTAGGCGCCCGTGAACAGCGGCGGGCTGTTGGCCAGCGGCTCCAGCGTCAGCGTCACGTCGTGGGTGCATAGGTTCTGCACCGTCACCTTCTTGTTCTTGGCGCAGTTGGCGTGCGTCACGTCCGCCAGTGCTGGCGTCATCGACGCCGCCGCCAGCATGGCCACCGCCAGGAGGAGCAGGGCCGCCGCCGACGAGGAAGGCTTGGACGGCGCCATCCTCGCTCTACTGTTCGCTTTGGTTGGGTGTGGTTAACAGCTGGTTAATGTTACTGCTCGCTTGGTTGGGTTATCAGCACTTGAGGGTGCGGGGTTATTTATAGCCGTGCCGGTGAGACACCCGTGCTGATATTTACAGGAGGGCATGGTTAAAAAGCGTGGTGAAAGTGTTGAGCCCATTGCCATGCTCTGGCCTCTGGAGTCTGTACAGATCGAGGAGGGCGTAGTAGTGGCCTGTCAGATGAGATGAGTAGGGCACGGGTTCTCTCTTTTTCTTTTTTCTTTTTTTCACAGGCCGTGTTCACTTGCCATGCATACCTAAAATATTTTCTCTTCCACCCGTCACATCGAATCTTTAGACACATGCATGAAGCATTAAATGTAGATAAAAAAAATAACTAATTGCATAGTTTGTCTGTAAAGTTCGAAACGAATCTTTTAAGTCTAATTAATCCATAATTAGACAAATTTTACCAAATAACAACGAAAAGTGCTACAGTAACTTTTCACCCAAATTTTTCCAACTAAACACAGCCACAGTAGCTTCGTAGGACATGCATGGGTTGATGCTGTCGTGTAGCCTGCTCTGCTCTCGGCCTCCATGAATGCATGCATGCATGCATGCGCTGAGACGATCGACGTGTCAGCGCTACAGTTCGAGCCTGTACAGATGGGAGGACGGTAAAAGGCGTTAGTACCTGCGACTTTTCTTCGCCTGTAGTCTGTGCGGATAAGCCAGGTGAAAAATACTGTTGGCTAATTTGTTGTGAGAGAAAAATACTATTCCGACTAAAAAAATAAACTGAAAAAACGGATTATAAGCCGAATGAACAAGGCCTAATCTTAGACACCTCGCAAAGCTTGGATGATACAAAGGCTACGAAAGTAAGGTGCGTTTAGTTCGCGAAAATTTTCGGCTTGGGCTATAACACTTTCGCTTGTATTTGTCAATTAGTATTTAATCATAGACTAATTAGGTTTAGAAGATTCGTCACTTGGTTTTCTATTAAACTGTATAATTATTTTTTTTCGTCTACATTTAATGCTCCATACATATGTCTAAACATTTAATGTGACGAGAAAATTTTTTTAGAACTAAGAGTCTGTTCACCCGGCTTATAATCCGTCTTTTTCAGCTTGTTTTTTTAGCAGGAACAATATTTTTCTCTCACAACAAATCAGCGAACAATGTTTTTCAGCCAGCTTATCAGCCCAGCCGAACGGGCCTAAACATGGCCTAAAGCTAAATGGCTTTGTAGCCTTGCTAGTTGACCAGCAGGGCCGTCCCAGCAATTTTAAGGGCTCTTGGACGAGTAAGACAAAAGGACCTAATGATAACTTTCTTATATGACGATTATATATTGTATATATTGTACTACTAATAAGAGTTATTAATTAACCAATATATAATTAGATTATAAAAAATAGCGACTGTATAAAAATTTCATGTAATATGAAATGATTTTCAGTTTAGAAAGAAATTACCTGCAGCCACTCGCCACTCGATTAATTGATTAATAGATCAACTTCTCTCATGATGCCTGGTTGCCTATATAGTCATATGGACCGGATTGGAAAGACGAAAGGCAAAATGAAGCAAAAACTGCACTTCTGCAGTCAGCAGGTGCAGGCCTAGCCCTAAAAGGTTGTAACTAAAATCACTGCAGCAGCGAAGATACGCGACGAACGACCACAGTCAGCAGATCACGCTAGTCAGGAAGTCGCGATGAAGGGCTGCAGAGTCGCGAGAAAGGGCTGCTGCAGACAGCCACCTACGGCGGCACGGAGCCGCGGACTAGTCGCCCGTGCAGAGTGAACTATACCTGGACCTTTGCGCCAATACATATACATATATATATATACATATACATATAATATGATACACATATTCCCGTGGCCCCCCACCAGCAATGAGCCCATGGGCGTCGCACTGCGTGCCCCTGCCCCTTGGGACGGGCCGGTTGACCAGTAGCTGTTTACTGGCTAGGGATGCAAAATTCGTTACACCAACAAGCTAACGCCTTGTTTAGTTTGCCTCAAAGTTCCAAGTTTTTTCACTCTCTCTCCATCACATCAATTTTTAACCGCTTGCATGGAGTATTAAATGTAGGTAAAAAAATAACTAATTACACAGTTTAGTTGGAAATCACGAGATGAATCTTTTGAGCCTAGTTGGTCCATGATTGGACAATATTTGCCAAATAAGACGAAAGTGATACTATTCATCGGGTTGAAATTTTCTTCAATCTAAACAAGGGCTAAAGTAGTTTTAGCATAGGTTTTGTTTGGGCCTGTTTAGTTGCGCATGTAACCCAAAAAAAAAGTTTGCACAGTACCTGTCACATCGAATCTTGCGGCACATGCATGGAGTACTAAATGTAGACGAAAGAAAAAACTAATTACACAGTTTAGTTGTAAATCACGAGACAAATCTTTTGAGCCTAATTAGTGCATGATTGGACACAAATTGCCAAATAAAACGAAAAGTGCTACAGTATCCGAACCCAAACTTTTTCACCAATTAAACAACCCCTTTATTAACAACGTATTAGCATAAGTTCATTTCAAACTTGTGCAGCAGCATACTAGTATACATTTTGTTCTGAAATCCATACGCTCAAGGTCATATCTGTACTCCACTATTTAGATGCAAAAATTTGGCAAAATGAACACGGTAACATTTTTGTTGTTATTTGGCAATTAGTGTCTAATCATAGTCTAATTAGGCTTAAAAGATTCGTCTCGTGGATTTCGTCTAAACTGTGTAATTAGTTTTATTTTTTATTTATATTTAATGCTTCATGTATGTGTCCAAAGATTCGATGTGACGGGGAATGTGAAAATTTTTGCAAAATTCTTGGGGAACTAAGGGGCTGTTTGGTTCATGGCCACAGGTTGCCACGCCTAACTTTAAGTTTGCCACACTGATTTTGGTAAGCGTTTGGGTCGGAACGCAGATATGACGTGCCACCGCCACAAAGCCATCTCGCCACGGTTTTCTTTAACAAAAGTGTGGCGGGCGTTTTCACCGCCACCGCCATCTGTGGCGCGCCGAAGCGACATTCCCATCTACCGCCCCAACACCGCTCCCTGTCACTTGGACCATCCTCCGTTAAAAAAAATCGCACTCCTCCGACGCCGCCGTGCCTCCTAGGCTGGACGCCGCCGCCGTGTGTAGGGCTGTGCGTGCCCAGGGGGCAGCGCTGCCGCGCCAAGGGGCTCGGACGCCGCCGCCGCGCCCAGGGGCAACGCTGCAGTCCGACAGCTTCTTCCCCCGTCGCGTCGTCATGCTCACCGACCACGGCTGCCTCTTGCAGGTGATGCAGTTTTCCAGCTTCTCATCTTCTCCCACCTCTGTCGCATGGCTTCTCCCCTCCTGTTGAGCTCTGGTTTTCCTTCGTGTATGCAGATCTGAAACGAATCTGGTTTTTCCTCTTTGCCATTGATTTTCTGATGGAGAGCGATGAATCCATTACTGTCTTGTGAAGAATGCTGTTGATTTTGTAAAAGCTAGAAGCTGATAGTATATGTTTTGCTTGGTACTGTTTCAGTAAACATTATTAAGCTTCTCGTATGTTAGTCATAATTATTCAAGCATCTGTATCTTATTGGTTGTTGATGCTGAAATATAGTTTCCTAATGAATGAAATTAGGGCATATGCTGATTCTTACTTTTATATTGTTGTTGAAATAATTGTTATGTGACAAATGGGTGCTTACCACTAATCGCATTGAGGTATTTTTCACTCATTTGTGGCTAAACCAAACAAATGCCACAACCTTTTGCCATGTTTTTTGGTAGTAATCCAAACAACAGCCACACTTATTTTGCCTAACCTTAGTCACTAACCAAACATTTGCCGCACATTGTGGCTTGCCACAGATGTGGCTGCTACTTAAGGTTAGGCGTGGCAACGTGTGGCTGGGAACAAACATCCCCTAAACTGGGCGTGGCCGTCGCGCTGCCGGAGAAAGTTACTAGTACTGTACATGCTTCGATGACGACACTAGTCTTGGCCGACCTGACTTGTCACCTCTGCTTGCGTGAAAAACGCCAGTGGCTAGCTACCCTATGTACATCCTTAAAAAAAAGCACTATGCAAAAAAAATTATCCGTCACATCAAATTTGCGATACATGGAGTACTAAATGTAGATGAAATAAAAAAATTAATTGTACAGCTTTGTTGTACTTTACGAGACGAACGTTTTGAACCTAATTAGTCAATGGTTAGACACTATTTACCAAATAAAACCAAAACATACTATAATATATTTTTTACTTTTTCAGGGAACTAAACCCACCATGCACGGGTACTTCCTGGGGCAGGCTACAGAGACATCGAAACAGGCATCTCGATACTGCAAGCAGCTGAGTGTTGGCATGATGCTGCAGGCCCCCCGCAGCGAATCTGCTACAATACTTTACTATTTACCCCATGCAGTAAGAGCAAGTATTGTAATCGGCGAAGAGCCGGCGAGGTCTGACGTGGGAGTGAGAGAAACAAGGAGAGAGAAGAAAACGAGCGTTTCGCGAGACGCCGGCATAGAGCGAGCGTATTGCACCGTGGCTGCTGATCCTCCACTCCGGTTCTTCCACGTCGCACTGAGCATTAAAGATGGAACTAGTGCTCGGCAGGTCGGATGACCGGGTGCTTCTTGCAGCTCGGCGAGCGGGCGTATCCATTAGCCTTGCTGTAAGGCTGTGTTCAGGTGCTGCTGCAAAATTTTTAGAAGTACAGTAATTCTTTCGTTTGTATTAGGGCTGATTTAGATGCGAAAAATTTTGCAAAATAGCATTGTAGCTATTTTCGTTGTTATTTGGCAAATATTGTTCAATCATGGTCTAATTAGGCTTAAAAGATTCGTCTCGTCCATTTCCTCTAAACTGTGTAATTAGTTTTATTTTTATCTATATTTAATGCTTCATGCATGTGTCTAAAGATTCGATGTGACGGGGAATCTGAAAAATTTTGCAAAATTTTCTGGGAACTAAACAGGGCCTTAGTAATTAGTGTCCAATCATAAATTAATTAGGTTCAAAAGATTTATCTCGTGATTTACAATAAAACTGTGTAATTAGTTTTTTATCTATATTTTATGCTCCATGCATACGTCCAAAGATTCGATGTGACGGAGAATCTTATAAAATTTTTGGAAGTTTGAAGGATCTAAACACACCCCAAATAAAACTTCATAACCATTTCATTCCTTGCGTAAGCACAGTAGAATAGACACTGTTTGATCTAACGGTAATCTGCCTCATTTCAAATTATATGACGTTAATTTTTATCTTTACTCAAATTTATTTAATCATAATTAAATTTATAGATAAATATATCGTCATCTACTATGTTAAATAAGTGTACTATAAAAAAATATGACCAATCTTGAGTGAACTATGTGGTTTTTCGTTAATAATAAGGACATGTTTGGCACGGCTCCGACTATAACTCCGCCAATAGCTTGAGCTGAAGGGGCCATACCAAACACCCTGAGAGAATAATCTGTTTTTTTATAGTAGATGAGTTGGAGCCGCAAAGTGGCTCATCTGAATGAGCACCTGAGAAGGAGCCATGCTAAACATGCCCTAAAATGGGCAACCTAATTATTCAAGTTGGAGAGGATTTATCTAGGTGGTTGGGTGTATGACCACATTTCTCATCCAACCCGTCGATTTAGGATTGATGTGGTTGTTTCAACATACATATAGTTATGGATGAAAATGGATCGGATACGAACGGATATCACTGATATTACATTTGTTTTCATATTTCTATCCGAATTCGGATTTGAATACAGATAGTGTCAACCATGCCGTATAAGATATTATTGGATATTGACATAATAAATATATGATTTGAGTTTTCGGATACGAATACGATATAGGATGTTAAATATCCGGACTCGGATATGAACAAATTTAAACCCCTCTTGTAAGTGCATTCGCCCCCGTTGTGGGTTTTGGATAATTAATGACAATCAAATTAGAGACTAACATGTCTATCTAAGTGAATATGCAGGTGTTAGTTCAATGAAAGAATTTGTATGGTCACATTTGGTGATGTTAGCACCCTCAAATCCTTTGGCTGGAAAGCACTCCGTCTCAAGTGGGTCTATTAGATCTTATCTTTTGACTTGAGATATAGGAAACGCCGCACTATCAAGAGGGATACAAATTAGGCTATCTAGAGGGAAAACTTGTGCTCAATTTGTGTTTGTTTAAGCGTTTGTGAGACACCTTTGCACTCACGGACACTTAGAGAAGTGTTTTATGCCTGGGAGTACCGGTAGTACCGGTGAACCACCGGTAGTACCGGTAGGCATAAATCCCGCCAGTGTCAGCGCCTTAGTTCTGCGAGTTTTTGCTCTAGCGGTAGTATCGGTGGTTGACCGGTAGTACCGGCCATTGACCGGTAGTACCGGTGAAAGTCTGGTAGTACCGGTAAGTCTTTTTCCCGCAAAACTTGTCTTCGCCAAAATCTGTACTACCGGTGGTACCGGTCGTTGACCGGTAGTACCGGTGAAAGACCGGTAGTACCGATAGGCTATTTTCTCGCAAAGTCTCCAGTAGGTTGGCTGTAACGGTCGGAACCCTTAGAACCGGTAGTACCGGTGGTACTCTCCGGTAGTACCGGTACCGCTTCAAAGTTAAGAGTATAAATAGCTCTCCCCTTCATTTCTAACCGTTACCCATGCCATTTACTCCCACCAACCTTCAGACAAACAGCTCTCAAGCATTGACTCACCCTCTCTTTTTTCCTCTTTGCTCTGAAATCCAATCCCTTGCAAGATCTGTGCAGAGAGGAGAGATTTAAGAGTGGAAAGCTTCGTTTCACATCTTGAGCACTTGGTTCCCCTCCTAGTTGGCTTGGTTTGTGTTTGTTACTCTTGGGTTCTTGGAACCCTAGCCGGCTAGGTGTTCTTCGTGGTTGCCCGTGTTGTTCTACTTGTGAGGGCACCCCGAAGTGTTTGTATTACCCTTGTATTCTTAGTGGAAATCTTGGGCTAACCTTTGTGGTTGCTTGAGGGAGGCAAGGAGGTGGAATAGACTCCGACCTTAGTGGTCACCTCAACAACGAGGACGTAGGAACTCCTTTGTGGGGTTGCCGAACCTCGGGTTAAATCGTGTGTCCTGCGTGCTTGTTGTTGTTGTTATTTGTGTTCACTTGAGATATTACTTGTTCTTTGTGTTCTCCCTCTTTCATATCTTTTTCATAGGTTGTGGGTGCTCGATCTACTTCTTGGTGAAGGAACAAGAAAGGAGAGTTCATAAACTTCATCAACATCATCTTCGATAGTGGGGTAAAACTCAGATCTGAAATCACAACTCACAAATCTCTGATTTCTTAGTTTCAGTAGGGTACCGGTATTACCGATGGTCTGTGTCGGTAGCACCGGTGATCCCTCACCGGTAGTACCGGTCCAAACCAACCGGTGGTACCGGTCAGTGTTTTAACTTCCGCGTTGAGTTTTGAGTTTCAGGTTTTTAGATCCGCCTATTCACCCCCCTCTAGGCCTATTAGATCCTTTCAATTGGTATTAGAGCGAGGTTTCCTCGTGTTTAGCGCTTCACCGCGTGAGGAGAAAGCATGGCTACCTTTGATGATGACACCTTGAACAAGCTAGTTGAGCTGCTTGCCGGGAAACTCAGTGACAGGCTTCTAGAGCAACAAAAAGATCAAATGAACAAGATGCAAGATGAGATGAACAAGTTAAAGGAAGCCGTAAGTAAGAAGATTGAAGATGTGGCAAGTGGTGGTAATGGAGATGATGAGAATGAAGCAATCAAGACACCTAAAGGGTTTACTCGTGTTCCATATGAGTACTCTTCTTTTAGCAAATCTAATACACACTTGCCAACCATCAACCCCGGTAAACCACCTCAATTTGATGGAGTTAGATATACCGATTGGGCTCATAGAATAAAGATGCATCTTATTGCCGCAAGATGTTGGGAGATTGTGGAAGTGGGTGTTAAAGCTTTGGAAGAAGATGGTGAGTTGACAACCGAAGATTACCTTGACATACAACAAAATGCTACAGCTGCTTCCTTGATTCTATCATGCCTAAATCAAGAAGATTACAAGGTAAACGGCATGGAAAGTGCAAAGCAAATTTGGGATACCTTGAAGGTTTCATTTGAAGGTGATAAAAGTGTGAGAAAGGGAAACATTGAGCTACTTCAAAGCAAGATTGAGAACTTTAGGATGATTGAAGGTGAAACTACCCAAGCTATGTTTGATAGATTCATGACCTTGATCAATAGAATAAGAGCTCTTGGTGACACGTATTGGGATGACAACTCGGCGGCTAGAAAGTTGTGTAGAGTGTATAGACAAAAGAACAACATTCTTGCTTCGGTCATCATGGAAAGACCTAACTATGACACAATGACACCTCAAGAAATGCTTGCCAAGTTGAAACACCATGAGTGCTTAGAAGATGAAGCAAAAGAAGCATCAAGTCAAAAGAAGAATATTGCTCTCAAGGCATCTCATGGTAGAAGCAAGAAGAAAGATATTCATGATCCGTCAAGTGATGAAGAACAAGATGAAGATTCCGATGCGGAAGAAGCTCTATTAGTTGCAAACTATAGAAAATACTTGAAAAAGAAGAAGGAGAGGAAGAGGAGTGGAGCCAAGCCATACAAGAAAAGATTTTGCTATGGTTGTGGAGATATTGGTCATTTCATTGCCGATTGTCCAAAAGAGAAGATGAAGCACAAGTACAACAAAGATGATGACAAGAAGCATAAAGGCAAGAAGAGAGGTGAAGCACATCTTGGTGAAGAATGGGAATCAAACGATGAAAGTGATGATTCAAATGACAAAGACAAGGAGAATAAGAAGGGTGTAGCAACGATTGCTATTCAAGAGACTTCTTCCTCTCAACCCAAGCGCATCATCAACCATTCTTCGTCACCATCATTGTTCGCCGACTTATCTTTATCACCTAGGCTCTTCGAAAATCTCACCGACAACGACTACTACACTCCTACTTGTCTTATGGGAAAGGGAGAGAAGGTACCACACAACTCTCCGACTCACTCTAGTAATGAATATAGTAGTTGTGATGAAAATGATGATGAACTTGCAAACAACATGATAAAGAAATTCGGCAAATCTGCCGGCTCTCAAATAATAAAGTTAATCCATAAGCTAGAAAAGCGGGAAGCATGCATCGAGTCGCAAGGGGAATTGCTCCTAGTGGAAAGGGAGAAGAACCTTGAACTTGAAGCATGCCTTTCTAAGGAAAAGGAGGAAGTTGAGAAATTAAACAAAGAATTATCCTTAGCCAAAGATTCATATGAACGTTTGACTAAGGAACATTCTTTGGTTAATGACTATTTAGCTAGTTTAAAGAGTGAACATAGCTTGGTTCAAGAAAGCCTCACAAGCTTCAAAGATAAATATTATACTCTTGAACTTAGATATGAAACTCTTTGGAATAGCACTTCCATCCATCCTAAGGAATCCGGTGATTCCAATGCTTCAACTAGTGGAGGATGTAAAAGATGTTATAATCATGATATAAGTGCTTGTGATACTAACCTTGTTGAGCTAGAAAAGAAAAATAAGGAGATTCAAAGATTAAACATGGTTATCAAGAATGGTTGCAAGGAGAAGCAATCAACAACCATGTATAAGTCATCAAGACACCCCCTCATCAAGGATGGACTTGGCTACAATAGGTATGATGGTAAAGCAAATGGAAGGAACATGATCAATGGAGTGCCTTGTGTGAGATTCAACAAGGGTGTGGCACTAGACGATCTTATCAACAAGGTCAACAACGTTGCCACTCCTTCAAGCACATTTATCAAGACCAAGGCCAACAACAAAAAGAAGCAAGTGCTTACCTCCAAGCAACAAGTACCCATTTCACGAAGCTATGCTAGTGATTATATGTGTTGTTGGGGCAAGGATGGCAAGATTGTTGTGAAGTATGTTGGTGCACTCAAGAAGAAGCAAATCATGAGGAGTGTTTGGGTGCCCAAGACCTATGTGACTAACCCCTTAGGACCCAATTCAATTTGGGTACCTAAAACCAAGGCTTAATTTGTTTTTGTAGGAATACTCCTCCGGTGGAACAAGTTGGGTGCTAGATAGTGGATGCACTAATCATATGACCGGAGAGAAGAATATGTTCACCTCCTTTTAACCAAATCAAAGTACAAGTGAACGCATTGTGTTTGGTGATAATGGTAAAGGAGACGTCCTTGGTTTGGGTAAAATTGCTATCTCAAATGATAATTCTATTTCAAATGTATTACTTGTGGAAGGGTTAGGATATAATTTGTTGTCCGTTTCACAACTTTGTGAGATGGGTTACAATTGTCTCTTTACCAATGTGGGTGTGGAAGTCTCTAAAAGGAAGGACTCCTCCATTGTTTTCAGGGGTCGTTTGAAAGGCAAACTTTATCTAGTTGATTTCACATCTAGTAAAGTGAAGCCAGAGACTTGTTTAGTGGAAAAATCTAGCATGGGTTGGCTATGGCATCGCCGACTAGCCCATGTTGGAATGAGGAACTTGGCCGACCTTCAAAGAGGCGAACACATCCTTGGACTAACAAATGTCTCTTTTGAGAAAGATAGGATTTGCAGCGCATGTCAAGCGGGCAAACAAGTTGGAGCCAAGCATCCCGTCAAAAATATTGTATCAACAATGAGACCACTTGAGCTACTTCACATGGACTTATTTGGTCTCAATGCTTACATAAGCATTGGAGGTAACAAATATGGTTTCGTTATTGTTGATGATTATTCCCGCTTCACTTGGGTGTTCTTTTTGCAAGATAAAAGTGATACTCAAGTAATCTTCAAGAAGTTTGCAAGAAGAGCTCAAAATGAATTTGAAGTGAAGATCAAGAAAGTGAGAAGTGACAACGGGACGGAGTTTAGGAACACCAACATTGAAGAGTTCCTTAATGAAGAGGGAATCAAGCATGAGTTTTTGGTTCCCTATACTCCTCAACAAAATGGTGTTGTGGAGAGAAAGAACCGAACACTCATAGAAGCGGCAAGAGCAATGTTGGATGAATACAAGACTCCGGACAAGTATTGGGCAGAAGCGGTCAACACGGCATGTCATGCAATCAACCGCTTGTATCTTCATAAAATTATGAAAAAGACCGCCTACGAGCTTCTTACCGGTAACAAACCTAAGGTGCATTACTTTCGAGTTTTTGGATGCAAGTGTTTCATACTTAACAAGAAATCCAAAAGCTCAAAGTTTGCACCAAAGGTTGATGAAGGTTTCTTGCTTGGTTATGGTACTAACGAACATGGCTATCGTGTTTTCAACAAGACCACCGGTCAAGTTGAAATAGCGATTGACGTGACATTTGATGAAACCGGCGGCTCTCAAAAGGAGCAAGTCAATGTTGACATTATAGGTAAAGAAGAACCATCCTCTCAAGTGATCAAGAAGCTTGCTACCAGTGAAGTAAAGCCCGTTGAAGAAGATGATGAATATGAACAAGAGCAAACCATTCATGATCCGCATATGCATCATGGGTCAATAAATGTCCATGATGATGGTTCTACATCAAGAAATGGACATGATTCAAGTGTTCAAGTCATTCAAAATTCACCACAAGTCGAAGATAGCAACCAAGTTGATGATCGAGATAGAAATGAAGACAACTTCACACAAGATCTTAATCTTGACATTTCAATCAACCAAGACAAGGATGATGAAGATGAAGGTCCAATCCAAAGGAGAACTCAAGTGCCTCACCCAAGAGTACATCATACCATTCAACGAGACCATTCCGTTGACAACATCTTGGGAAGCATTCAAAGAGGAGTCATCACAAGGTCAAGGCTTGCAAGCTTTTGTGAACACTTCTCATTTGTGTCTCCAAAAGAGCCTAAAAAGGTTGAAGAAGCCATTGATGATGAGGATTGGATGATTGCAATGCAAGAAGAGTTGAATAACTTCACTCGTAATGAAGTTTGGACATTGGTGGAAAGACCTAAACAAAATGTGATTGAAACCAAATGGGTTTTCCGCAACAAGCAAGATGAGCATGGTGTGGTCACAAGAAACAAGGCGAGGTTGGTAGCTCAAGGATTCACTCAAATTGAAGGTTTGGATTTTGGGGAAACTTATGCACCCGTGGCAAGGCTTGAGTCAATACGGATCTTACTTGCCTATGTCGTCCATCACAACTTCAAGCTATATCAAATGGATGTGAAGAGTGCATTCCTCAACAGCCCCCTCTCCGAAGTAGTATATGTAGAGCAACCACCAGGTTTTGAAGATCCCAAGAATCCTGATCATGTCTATAAGCTCAACAAAGCACTCTATGGGCTTAAGCAAGCCCCTAGAGCTTGGTATGATTGTCTTAAGGACTTCCTACTCAAACAAGGGTTTGAGATAGGCAAGGCCGATCTAACTTTATTTACTCATAAAGTCAATAATGATATCTTTATTTGTCAAATATATGTCGATGACATAATATTTGGTAGTACTAATGTGGCTTTTTGTGAGGAGTTTAGTAGGATTATGACGAATAGATTCGAGATGTCTATGATGGGAGAGTTGAAGTTCTTTCTTGGTTTTCAAATCAAGCAACTCAAGGAAGGAACCTTTGTTTGTCAAACGAAGTATACTCTTGACATGTTGAAGAAGTTTGACATGGAGAAAGCAAAACCCATCAATACACCGATGCCAACCAATGGGCATCTTGATCTCGACAAGGATGGAAAGGCCGTCGATCAAAAGGTATATCGTTCTATGATTGGATCCTTACTTTACCTTTGTGCATCTAGGCCTGATATTATGCTTAGTGTGTGCATGTGTGCAAGATTTCAAGCTAATCCGAAAGAATGTCACTTAGTGGCTGTTAAGAGAATTTTGAGATATTTAGTGCACACTTCTAATCTTGGCTTGTGGTATCCTAAGGGCTCCACTTTTGATTTACTTGGCTACTCCGATTCGGATTATGCCGGTTGCAGGGTAAATCGAAAGAGCACTACCGGGACTTGCTAATTTCTTGGTAGGTCTTTGGTGTCGTGGAGCTCTAAAAAGCAAAATAGTGTTGCCTTGTCTACTGCCGAAGCCGAGTATGTGGCGGCCGGTGCTTGCTGTGCCCAACTACTTTGGATGAAGCAGACCCTGAAAGACTTTGGTTGTGAGCTAACCAAGATTCCCCTCTTGTGTGACAATGAGAGTGCCATTAAATTGGCTAACAATCCCGTAAACCATTCTCGTACAAAGCACATAGACATCCAGCATAATTTCTTGAGAGACCATGAGGAGATATCGCTTTACATCATGTGAGCTCCGAAAAGCAACTAGCCGATATCTTCACAAAAACCCCTAGATGAGTCAAGATTTTGTGCTTTGAGGAATGAACTAAATATCATTGATTCTCGTAACGTGGCTTGATTTTTTGGACATATTTTGTTTGATTCTAGCTAGGCGAAAACTCTTTGAAAAAGTTTAGATGAGATTTCAAAATCTATTTTCATTTCTCAAGCATGTTCATAGTTTTGTGTTGTTTCTATGAAAACTGGACATGCTTGAGTTGGTTCTAGTTCATCATATATGTTCACCATCTCTCACTCACTTCTTCCTGCACTGGAACCACCGGTGGTACCGCCGGGTGATCGATAGTTCTTTTTCTCGCGTCGCCTGGCTGCCGTTGTCGACCTGACCGGTAGTACCGGTGCATCTCCACCGGTAGTACCGGTGCATCTCCACCGGTAGTACCAGTAGTGTAAGTTGCGGCTGGGTATAAATAGGGGCTGTGACCTTTCTTCTCTCATTCTTCTTCCCGTGCCCGCACCCTACCACCACCGATGGCGCCGCCCCTTCCAACCCCCCACTCGATCTCCCTCCTCCCTCCACCACTCTTACCGATCTTTGAGGAGAAGTTTCCCCTTGTCGTGGGGATCGTGTGGAGGTGCTTTGGAGTTGCCCAAACTTCTTCCTTTGCTGTGATTCGATCTTCTTTCATCTTCAAGCATGCAAAGGAAGAACCCCAAGAGGGCCGCTCGTCCCAGTGGAGGTGATGGTGGTAGTGCTTCACGGCCTGTCCATGGAAGGACTGTCGGTCGTCCCCGTGGAGGTGGTGGCGGCATTGGAGATGAAGATGATGTTGAGCCCTAGGGTGTGCCTGCTCCTCTCTCGAGTATGGGACGCCCCAATCCTCCGCGTCGTCATAGCGAGCAAGTGCAAGGTCAGCGTCCGGCAGGTGAGAATCCACAGCTTGCTGCTATGCAAATTGAGGGTCGCTCTATTGACCCTAACATTGTGGCTCAATCCCCCATTCAAATTGGTCTTGCCACTGCCAACCGGATGCTTTTATTTCATCAAAAGCAAATTCTCGTATGTCCGGTCCTCAAAATCAAGGTGGTTATCAACCCTCTCTTCCTGTTGATTATTCTAAGAGAGCGGGTGATTTAAGAGTGCAGCGCAGTGAGAATCCCTATCAGTTTATCCGCAATCCTACTATGGATGTTCGTTTTTGGAGCCGCATGCATTCGGATTATTATTACAAGGTTCTTTTCAAGAGTGGGCAGCGTGGCTCTTCTCCGCCGATATTCCAGCACAAGTGGGTGCAGCGCGCCTCTCTTGTTAATTTGAACAATCCTGACATTCACCGTTTGGTTGCTGATCTTGATGCTTGTCGTCTGCTTCCTCTTATGACGTTCCAGCATAATTGGAATGATGAGATTATCTGTCAGTTTTATGCAACTCTGTGGATTGATTCTCAGAACCTTGTACTACATTGGCTTACCCAAGGCGTCCATTACAGATGTGATTATCGGACTTTTTCACGCCTTCTTGGGTTTACTGCTGAGGACAGGGGTGCTTCTAGTCTTTTTGATATTTTTCCAGATTTTGTCTCTCACGATGACTTAGAGGCTGCTGAGGTTTACAAGCCTGGTGCGACTGTTGATTTCACTACCACTCATTTGAAGCCGTACTTTTATGTCCTCAACAATCTCATTCGCCTCACCTTGGACCCGAAGATTGGAGATTCTATTCATCTCATGCTTGATGCTCCTAAGGTCCTTTGCCGTTTTGGCACTGGTGGTGATCGTTTTTCCATCACTGACTTCATGTGGCGCAAGATTGAGCAGGCTGCAAATGATCCCCACAAGTCTGTGCCTTATGCTCCATATCTCATGTATATCATTGAGCAAGTGGTGGGTCATTCATTCCATCACAATACAATGCACAAGTCCTACTCCGTGCGTCATTTGGGCCCCAGAGGTATTGGTGGTGGTTCTGTTCCTTCTCCCACTCGTGGTACGGCCACTCGTACTTCCTCCCGCGGTGCTTACCGTGGTGGTACTGCTACTGCTCCTACTCGCTCCTCCTCGGAGCGTCGTCGGCGTGGTGGCAGTGTCATCAAGTATGCTTTGGGGAAGCTTTGGGAGGCCTTCTGTTACAAGGCTGAGAAGAATGATCGTCGCCTAAGGCGTATTGAGCAGCACCTACAGATTGGTCCTCCTGAGAGTCCTCTCCGTGAGTTTCGGGATCCCTTTGTCGAGTACAACGAGTTGTATGGTGCTCCCGTCTCTGGTCCTAGTGAGGAGGCTGGCCCGTCCGATGACCCTTGTGGTAAGAAGACAGTCCCTACATCGTCAGGGTTGGTTGACTACTCGACCGACGACGACGACGACGACGGCGACGACAGTGACGATGACCGTGACTTCTCGGAGCCTTATTAGATTTTGCTACCTTGGTCGTTTCCGTGCCTACCCTTTTTGGCATTTGATGCCAAAGGGGGAGTGTTAGGCTTATTATCTATGTAATAGGTTGTTTGGTCGTGTAATAATTCCAAACCTTGTGGTGAACTATGTATGGTGGACTAAGAACTATTGGTGTGATGATGGATGATTGTAGGCTAATCACTTATGCTTATTTGTTATGTTTGCCTATGTTTGTCTAGTTTTTTTTCTGATGTTGTTTGTTGGCTTAGTTTGGCTTTGTTGTTTTTAAGTCCTTTTCTTTCTACCTTAGCCTTTCCTGTGTTTGTGTGATAAGTCTTGTCTCATGCATCACGTTATATTTCTTGTCACACACTTTTAGGCACCCCACGAATTGCAAAATTTAGGGGGAGCTTCCCTTATGTATGCATATTGATTATGATCAATGTTGAGATTCAAGTTCAATGCATACACTGAGGGGGAGCCTCTTGTAAAGTTTGAAATTCAAATTCTTCAATTCTTTACGCCTTATGTAAGCCTAAGTTGGTTGTCATCAATTACCAAAAAGGGGGAGTTTGTAAGTGCATTCGCCCCCGTTATGGGTTTTGGATAATTAATGACAATCAAATTAGGGACTAACATGTCTATCTAAGTGAATATGCAGGTGTTAGTTCAATGAAAGAATTTGTATGGTCACATTTGGTGATGTTAGCACCCTCAATTCCTTTGGCTGGAAAGCATTCCGTCTCAAGTGGGTCGATTAGATCTTATCTTTTGACTTGAGATATAGGAAACGCCGCACTATCAAGAGGGATACAAATTAGGCTATCTAGAGGGAAAACTTGTGCTCAATTTGTGTTTGTTTAAGCGTTTGAGAGACACCTTTGCACTCACGGACACTTAGAGAAGTGTTTTATGCCTGGGAGTACCGGTAGTACCGGTGAACCACCGGTAGTACCGGTAGGCATAAATCCCGTCGGTGTCAGCGCCTTAGTTCTGCGAGTTTTTGCTCTAGCGGTAGTATCGGTGGTTGACCGGTAGTACCGGCCATTGACCGGTGGTACCGGTGAAAGTCCGGTAGTACCGGTAAGTCTTTTTCCCGCAAAACTTGTCTTCGCCAAAATCTGTACTACCGGTGGTACCGGTCGTTGATCGGTAGTACCGGTGAAAAACCGGTAGTACCGGTAGGCTATTTTCTCGTAAAGTCTCCAGTAGGTTGGCTGTAACGGTCGGAACCCTTAGGACCGGTAGTACCGGTGGTACTCTCCGGTAGTACCGGTACCGCTTCGAAGTTAAGAGTATAAATAGCTCTCTCCTTTATTTCTAACCGTTACCCATGCCATTTACTCCCACCAACCTTCAGACAAACAGCTCTCAAGCATTGACTCACCCTCTCTCTTTTCCTCTTTGCTCTGAAATCCAATCCCTTGCAAGATCTGTGCAGAGAGGAGATATTTAAGAGTGGAAAGCTTCGTTTCACATCTTGAGCACTTGGTTCCCCTCCTAGTTGGCTTGGTTTGTGTTTGTTACTCTTGGGTTCTTGGAACCCTAGCCGGCTAGGTGTTCTTCGTGGTTGCCCGTGTTGTTCTACTTGTGAGGGCACCCCGAAGTGTTTGTATTACCCTTGTATTCTTAGTGGAAATCTTGGGCTAACCTTTGTGGTTGCTTGAGGGAGGCAAGGAGGTGGAATAGACTCCGACCTTAGTGGTCACCTCAACAACGAGGACGTAGGAACTCCTTTGTGGGGTTGCCGAACCTCGGGTTAAATCGTGTGTCCTGCGTGCTTGTTGTTGTTGTTATTTGTGTTCACTTGAGATATTACTTGTTCTTTGTGTTCTCCCTCTTTCATATCTCTTTCATAGGTTGTGGGTGCTCGATCTACTTCTTGGTGAAGGAACAAGAAAGGAGAGTTCATAAACTTCATCAACATCATCTTCGGTAGTGGGATAAAACTCAGATCTGAAATCACAACTCGCAAATCTCTGATTTCTTAGTTTCAGTAGGGTACCGGTAGTACCGGTGGTCTATGTCGGTAGCACCGGTGATCCCTCACCGGTAGTACCGGTCCAAACCAACCGGTGGTACCGGTCAGTGTTTTAACTTCCGCGTTGAGTTTTGAGTTTCAGGTTTTTAGATCCGCCTATTCACCCCCCTCTAGGCCTATTAGATCCTTTCACCTCTGAATGAATTCAGTCTCGAATACGGTCGAAAAATATCCGTACCATTTTCATCCCTACATATAGTTCATTTGGTATGGATGCTAGTGGTGGTGATGGCAATGGAAGATTGATAGAGTTCATGCATTGATATGTTTCATGTTGGTGGACTTGATGGTTTCATGAACTATGTGATATGGTGAATAATGTCGTTTAAATTTAAATTTTCCTGTTCAGGTTCATGTATTTGAATATTATTTGTCAATAATATAAATAAATTCGTAACATATTTATATCTGGTCAAATTGGTAGAATATATAAAGCGAGAAAAAGAGAGAAAATAAAAAATAGGAGCCCTAATTTAGTGGCTGGGTTGAGCCCACAAAATATGTCATAAAAAATTGGATAAATCCCCAAATAAGAAGTTGAAGCCATGATTTTGAGGCTTCTATCGGAAATACTCTGAACAACTTTTAGCATCACCCCCTGGACTACTAGCGATGTAATTGTTCAATGGACCCTTATTAAAAATGAGCAAGGCCTGTTAGCAACTCTAATTGAGTTCATGGTTACGCTTATAATTTTTACTAGCTGCTAACATACTGGATGCGTAGTAATCAAAAGTGTCTCCTTTTTTTTTCCCTGCGTGCAGTGCAGTACACTATGGATCGAGATCCGAGCAGCATACGTGTACTCCACTGAGCGATGATGATAAGTACTACTGTACTAGCATGCAGAGGCATGGGCGTCCCTAGGGTACTGCAGGGGTTTTAAAAAAAATCGATACATGGCTACGGGCTACCGTAGTTTAACCAAGTTATGTTTAGATCCAGAAAATTTCGCAAAAGAACAGTAGATTCTCCGTCACATTAAATCTTTAGACGTATGCATGAAGCATTAAATATAGATGAAAAATAAAACTAATTACACAGTTTAGACGAAATGGACGAGACAAATCTTTTAAGCCTAATTAGACTATGATTGGACACTAATTGCCAAATAACAACGAAAATGCTACAATTGTATTTTGCCAAAAATTTTGACAACTAAACAAGGCCTAACCTAAACTACTTTTCAATTCGTGCTCTGGGAATGTCTGTTCGTCACTAGTACTGCATTCACGCGCATGCATGGCCGGTAAGTGAATTCATATAATCTCTGTTAATTAAGGTGAGCCACATGTGAACAAGTAAGCGTCTGAAAATTGTTTTCGCATGCAGCTGTGTGTGATCCTGAGTAAAGGCATAAAACAACATGTATGCCGAGAAAACACACATAGGGCCTGTTTAGTTGGCTACAAAAGCCAAAAAAAAAAGTTGCATAGTACCCGTCACATCGAATATTTGGACGCATGCATGAAACATTAAATATAGGTAAAAAAATAATTAATTGCACAGTTTGTCTGTAAATGTCGAGAAGAATCTTTTGAGCCTAATTAGTCCATAATTGGATAAATTTTGCCAAATAACAACGAAAAGTGTTACAAGAATTTACCTAAAGTTTTTCACCAAACTAACCAGGCTCATAAGGAAAAGAAAAAGTCCACAGTACAGTAGCATATCATCATCTTTCTTAAAAGCCACAGTACAGTAGCCTATGTCCAACGTGGCATCACTGTAGGGTGTGTTTAGATCCTTCCAAGTTTCAAAAATTTTACAAGATTCCCCGTCACATCGAATCTTTAGACGTATGTATGGAGTATTAAATATAGGTAAAAAAATAACTAATTATACAGTTTGGTTGTAAATCACGAGACGAATCTTTCGAACCTAATTAGCTCATAATTGGACACTAATTACCAAATACAAACGAAAAAGTTACTGTACTTCTAAAAATTTTACAGCAGCAACTAAACACACCCGCAGTCATCATATGCTACGTGCTTACTCCCCTCGGTCTAAAATAGAAGTCGGTCTCGTTTCTGAGAAGTCAATATATTTTTTAACTTTGATTAATTATATATAAAAGAATATTAATATTTATAATACAATTGTATCATTAAATAGATCTTTAAATATATTTTCATAAAAAATTTATTTGGAGATATAAATATTGCACGTATTTTCTATAAATTTATTCAAAGTTGAGAAAGTTTAACCTGCACGCATCCCATAACGACTTCTACTGTTGGATGGAGCGAGTACCCGTGGAGTATCGAGCATCTCCAACAACTTGAAAAAAATCACTTGGTAAATCTTGAGTTTTAGCAAGTTGCTAATTTATTTGGCAAGTGAGAAAAGACCTCTCTCCAACAACTCCTTAAAACTCGCTTGTCAAAATGAAGAAGCCCGTTAGCGAATGAAGAGGCCCGTTAAACGAACGAAGAGCCCCGCTAAGCGAACGAAGAGCCCCTCTAACGAACGAAGAGCCCCATTAACTTTTCTCGTCACAACAGCGGCCCGCGCTCGTCGCCAGCGCCTCACCAGTGGCCGCGGCACCCCTCCCCGCGCCGGCGAGGAACAACAGCACTGGCGCCGGTCCTCCTCGCTCCGGCCAGCCCCGCCCCTCGGCTCCAGCCCTGAGGCCGTCCCGGAGCGTCGCCGAGGTCGCCCGGGAGGCTTCTCCTTCCGCGCAGTGGCCCCGAGATCGGGATAGCAAATCCTTTCCGCGCGCGAAGCCGGTGAATAGCAAGTGTGGATAAATAGCAAGTTGGTTTGATGAGTTGTTGGAGAAGGAATTTTGTGTTTTTGCTAAAGTTATAAGAATAGCATCCTGTTTTAAGGAGTTGTTGAGATGCTCTGGTATCCTTTGAAAATTATCTATGTTGATTTATAAAAATACATAGTATGTTGATTCGTGGATCTTTGTAAAAACTGATTCCATTATATTTGTTTAGTTATTATGAAATAAATATATTTTTGATATTAATGAAGGACATTTTCCCTTTGACTTGATTCTAGGTTGGATTTCAAATGATATAATAAGTAAACGTAAATCAATTTTTCGACACAAAAAAAATTGAAGAGCTCGTTTTCCACTCATTGCACAGGCTCACCGCGTAGACGAGTTTTTAAGCATCCCTGCTGCGATAAACACATTCATCAGTTAATAGTAATCCCGTATCGGCCTACAAAATGAGCAAGAGTACACGTATGCGTAGAAGGAATCAAATACTAGGCACAGATTCGATGCCTGGGCACCCCCGTTGCTGGCATTTTGTCGTCATGTCGGCAGTGAGATACGAACTCGAGTACCGTGCATCCAAGGGCATCCAATGAAACGTGTCAGACCAGAGATGAGGTAAAAAAAGTAAATAAAATAGTGTAAAACCCAACACGGGCTGCCTTTTGGTTTGAGTTTTTTTTTTATCCTGCTAGGCCCCAGCGAGCCTAATCGGGAAGCCCTCTGATGTTGTTTCCGTTGGGCTAGGCCACGTTGGTTGGGTTTGTCAGGTCGTTATTTTGGGCCGTTAGAAGTTCCAATCCACTTATGGGTCTTGTTTGGTCTGTTATCTGCAAGCAGCTTGGGCCAGGTTAGCCTTAAACAACCACGTGGTCAGACTCTTCCCAGTTCCCGTGCTACAGGTGGGGCGCAAGCGACCGGGTGGTGTTTCGTTCGCGGTGCCGATCTCCTTGGATCCCTATCTTCACTGGCGTCTGCGTTGGCTCCCGGGGGGGGGGGGCGGGGAGACCGAGGAGTGAGGTGGGCGGTGTACGTATTTCCTTCTACTTTATTCTACTTTAGTACACCTAGGTAGGGTTTGGTCAGGCGCGTCCAAAGAAATATAAGGTCCGGTTCAAAACACTAAGCAAGAGTCTAATATCTAGTGCCAAAACAAGAAAATAATAGCAAATATAAATGTATTACTTATATTACAAAGTATAGCAGCATAGACCAAGAATTATACTTGTTGTATAACCATCACTTGAGAAGTATAGCAACATAGACCAAGATTAACTAAATAAAAATATAAAATAGGGGCTAGGCTGGTCTGGATTGCGACGAACAATGAATAACGGCGAGGGCAAGGCCGAGGAATTGGAAGTCCGTCCAGGGCTCCAGGCGACGAAGGCGGAAGGATTACCTAAAAAATTGGAACCACCGCGGCGGCTTTGTCTCTGAAAGAAAGTCACGATCGTGACTTGTGCTCCACCTCTAGCAGGCCACGTTTTTAGCCCAAGAAAGAGAGCTTAGGTTGATTTTCTAATTAAAACAAAGCCCAAAATTATTATATATACTTAGTAAATCTTGGGACCCAATTCGGTCGCACAGCCCGCACGGGCCCGAGGACGTCCCTGGGTTTGGTTATTAGTTTTTTCTGTCTACGTCACTGTCGATCGGAGTAGTTTGGTTCTTTGATTTCATCGTTAGAGGAGGCGACTCCGGGTGAAGTCGATTTCATCACTGGAGGAGGCGTCATAGATGGTTGCCAGCTATTGGGTTGGAGGAGCAAATGGGCTCCAGCACTAGACTCACCTTGTCCCATGAAAGAAGCCACACGAGATGCAGTGTGATACATATACAGAAGCGAGCAAAGAGGATGAACTATCAAGGACGAGAACCACGAACCGGCGGCGAGCTCTAGTCGAGGCGAGTCTGTGGACTCGAGTTACCCTTCTCTCCTTCCTTCATCTCCTAGATGCTTCACTGTTGTACTAGTACCTAAGCTTCCAGAAACTAGTTGATTGTTGCTGTGGTTTGATTTGTGAGTAAACTAGTGGCAAACGCGCGCCCCTGCGCGCGATCGGAAGGGATACTGATCATTGTTGTTTGGAGAAGATGTAGAGGGTATGATTATGGATATGTGTACTATATGTTTGGTGATACATGTGTGCATTTTGTTCATGGCTGGATCTGAAATCAGGCTATATACAGAGAGTATTGTAGGTTGTAGGTGAGGCGGATCTTTAGCATAGATATAACTTGACATATGAATATAGGATTATAGATGGCATATGAGAAGGTAAAGGCAAATGACTGGAATTAGCCTCTCTGAAATATTGTATAGCAAAGGCACTCTAACTCAGAATATTGTTGGGTAAAATGCATGGCATACATAAATAAAACTATTTCTAAAGTTAATGGATCAAACTTTAATGGGAGCCATCAATTCGTATGATTAGTAACCCTTTTTTAGCATAACTTTTGCCATGACAATAGAAAAGTCCACCACTCAAATCCTAGGTTTGTGTAACCTTCGAAATGCATGAAAAAAAGATGGAGATGGAAAAGTACGTAGGGGGCATTACAGAGGAGACCTGGGTTCAGAAGGGGTGGAGTGCTTGAATCATAGCTGTAGGTCCGCCTGGCAATTTGCTGCCTTGCACGAGGGATGTGAGGAAGATGAGCCAGAAAGTTTAGGTACGGTAAAACGACAGACACGTAGGATGGATCAAAGAAGAGGCAACAATCAATGTCTACAAATTAAACAGGGAGAAATCAATAGCTAAGCTGTCTAGTTCAAACCATCCCATGAAGGCCGGAATTACCAAAATTAGGAATATGTTATTTGTCATAATTTAAGTACTCTACAATTTGGGACGGGGGCTGTAGGAGGTGATGTGCCTCCAATATGAGGACGATTGCATGAGTGGAGACACTGATCATTCTAAAGATGAAGGCATCAGCATAATGAGTTATTGCCTTCATCTTTAGATTGTGCTGCCATTCATCCTATCAACTGGAGGGGACATCATAGACACAATGTTTCCTACCAATTTGAAGACAGAGATATTTGCAATAATAAGTAACAGTAAATCCCATATTTATCTAAGGAGTTACCTGATTGCAGCAGATTAACTTCATAGTTGAAAAATGATTGCACATATTCTCAAGTCATAGCCAAAACCCTTCTGTTTATGATTGATGTAGAGTCTGCAATGAAACGAAGAACCAAATTCTTATGAGGCACATAAGGTACATACCTAATTGCAAAGAAGAAAAGAATGGTTAAAGAAAGAGCAAGGATCAGAGTACCTTAATATTGAGGTGGCTTTGGCAGGGGAAAAAATGGCCTGTATAACCTATGATGAAAAGGAAACATCAAATATTTAAATGCTCAACCCAGCAGCATACATAATCGCAAACAGTGCACAGACCTTTGTCATATCTCTTGTTCAATTCTACAGATATTTCACTCGAGCTAAAAAATACCATTGCACATAGAAATTATTCTCAAAGCTCAAAGAAACAGTAAAACCAAATGTGGTTTGCACACAATGAAAGTGCCTCACAATGTAATCCTTGAGAAGGGGCCATGTGCTCAGAATGAACAATATATAATTTGACATCATAGACAATCATCACAGATAGCGATCAGAAGCAAGTAAGAGTGCGAAACAAAAGACAATGATCAGATTAGACAAAGGATGAAATCATCAGAGGCAATGGCATTAGAAGCTCAGATCTCATAATGGAGAACTAATTCCAGCCACGTAGTATGTTACTAAATAAACAACAAACAAGAGCTGTCATCGGTGGCTCCAAACCACACAAAACAAAACAGGTACGACGAAATGCAACAAAACAGAAGCAACCAATATGTCGTTGCCTCATGTATCATGGAGCAGGTAGAAAGAGATGCCAAAAATTATATCAGCATTGGTTATGATCATTGCCTCAGCTGTCAACATAGCAGAGAGATGTAAGAGGAAGAATCATGATAGATCAGGAGCATCGGCTGAATTAACTAAAACAAGAAAGAGATTTACCTTTTCAAAGATAAACCATGGTCATTGCATGCAGCACTGAACATAATTTATGATGGAATCATCACAGCACTGGCCCATTCCCTCAAATGAAAACATAACAGAAAGATGAAGATGTAATCATCACTGCACATTGCCCGAATACGAACAATAATCCAAAAACCACCAGCACCGCAGTGAACACGTTCTCAATTTTTGTCTCACACTAAGAACTAAAACCAATATCACTGATATGGTCATGTGCTTAGATGTATGGCACAATACCTGCCTGCTGTCAAGATCAAACTGAACCGAGCACGTCATAGATTACAGAACACCAAAAAACAAGCATGTAGCTCCGTTGCAAATTTGTAAGAGGAAGGGGGAGAACAGTAGTTCTAGGGCGAAATTGACCTTGCCTCCATGCATATGGCACCGCATCAAACGGGTCAAATATTTTTTTGCTACCATGGCCACCCTGGGTGCTCAAGAACGCGTTCCCAATCGAAGGAGAGAAATTGAGAGAGAGGGAGAGAGATGAGCGCGCGGTGTGGGGCAGCGGCCGCGCCGCCGCGCCAGAGGCCGGGCACCGCCGGTGCATCCACCACATCGGGAGAGAGAGGTTGAGAGATGCAGAGAAAGAGGAGGGGGAGGATGGGATAGCGGACAGGCTGGAGGCCCGGTGGTGCGGCTGCGGCGCACACCGGTGGCGCCGTCGCCCTGGGCGCCGCCGCGCTGGAGCCCTCCCGTCCTGCTGCGGCGCCACGTCCCGAGAGAGGGAGAGGAAGGGGCGGGGCCGGGGCCAGGGCCGGGGGCTGGGGCGGGAGCGGCGGAGAATGAGGCGCCGGCGCGCGGCCTCGCCGGGGTCGGCCCGTTGTGCCGCCGCGGAGACGGAGAGAGCGAGGGGAGAGGGAGCGTTGTTTGTTTCTGCGGTGGATCGCCGCGCCGTGCCGCGCGCGATGGCCGCGGCACAACATGCCGCGGGCCTCTGCCCATTCGAGGGGTGGGAGGAAGGGAGGGGGGGCAGCCGGGGGCCGAGGCGCGCCGTCGCCGGAGGAGGAGGGCGAGCGACGCGACCTCGGCGGAGACGGAGAGGGCGAGAGAAGAAGTTTTTTTTTGTCGGTGGAGTGAGCGACGGTTCCAGAAGGAGATATTTTTGCCTCCAGCAGTGGAAGCGCACGACGTGGTGAACACAGTAACTCACCGGTGGAGAGAATCGGAGCCACCGAATGGAGATCAAACGGCTAAAAAATTTTTTGCTAACGTGGATAGCGTGGCTGATCGGCGAGCGGTTCACCTTTGTAGAGTTTAGATTTGATTGAGGTCGGTGACAAAGTCTTAAAGAAAATTGACGCATGGAGCCGCGTTCATGACACTGGACATTCGGTCGCCGTCCGAGAAAACCTGATCATCTAGATGGGTGGAAGATACCGTTCTTTCTGTGTCTGAACTCTGAAGACTCGTGCTGACGCGTCCTGACCTCAACTGCGGCTGCGTACCAGGTCGACCGGGAGATCGTTTTTGCTCCACATGCATTGATGCGATTGCCACCGGACTGCCGTGACGTATGTGCCAGGCGTTTAAGCTCTTCTCTTTTCATCTTCTCCTCTATTCCTCTCTCTCTTGGGAGAATCATTCCCTCTCTCTCTTATTTTTATAGCAAAATTCCCTCTCTCTTGGCGAGTGTGAGAGTTCTTTTCCTAGACCCAAGCAGACCTGTGGGCCGGTGGCCTTGCTCGTGACCACAACAATTTTCAGGAAAAAGCCAACATTACCTCCCTTAACTTTCGCGAAAGTCCGCTTTTCCTCCCAAACTCTAAAAAAGAGCAAAACACCTCTATCAACTTTTAAAACCGTTCATCTTACCTCCCTGACACTGTTATAAGCAGGTTTGAAGGCGGTGTTGTCTTTTTCTTTTTTTATTTATTTCGGCTAAATCTTTGAAAAAATCATAGTAAATCACATAAAAATCATAAAATGAAAAATCTAATTTTGTTGGACTCCACGTGAGTAGATCTACACAGTGAACATATAATATGGTATGCTTTAGTATAATTTTTTGTTGTGTTTTTAGATATACACTTTTCTGTAATTAAATGGAATAATTCATAGATGCAGTTTCTATGGTTCAATTATGGTGGACTAATTATTGTATGCTTAAACTATAGTAAAAATTTTATACTCATTGGATTTTGTATAACTTATTTATATATTTTATTTAGGTTTATGCTGGTTAAATATAAATAAATCTATAACTAAGCTATACATGATCGAATGAGTATGAATTTTTTGCTACAATTCAATCATACAATAATTAGCCCACCATAAAAAATTCATCACAATTGGGCCACAGAAACTGCACCTATGAATTATTTTCAATTAATTACATAAAAGCATAGATCTAAAACCACAGCAAAAACTTTGTATTAAAGCATGCCACATTATATGTTCACTGTATAGATCTATTCATGTGGAGTCCAACAAAATTAGATTTTCTATTTTATGATTTTTCTATGATTTACTATGATTTTTCAAAGATTCAGCCGTAATAAATAAAAAAGAAGAAGACAAAACCGCCTTCAAAATTATTTATAATAGGGCCAGGGAGGTAAGATAAACAGTTTTAAAAGTTGAGAGAGGTGTTTTGCCCGGTTTTGGAATTTAGGGAGGAAAAGCGAAATTTCGTGAAAGTTGAGGGAGATAATGTGGACTTTTTCATAGTTTTCGGCTGTGCATATGTATGGCCTAACAAGCCCATAATGGAAGACCGGCCCGATCCAAGATCAGGAGGCCCATCTTATGAAATCCGCTTTCTTTCCTTGTTAGCGACTCCAAACAAACACGCCATCGTGCGTCACTGCTTACACGCCAGTGACCGCCGACGCGAGCCGGCAAACCGAACCGATTCCAGCCGGCGGAGGCCGGAAGGATACGTACTGTTGCTGCTGTTTGCTACTGCGCGTCGTCGACAAACCAGACGCGACGTGCGCGCGCAAAATCCGACACAATAATGGGGCAGACTGCCAGGGCAGACCGACCCAAACCAGATACGCGGGAGGGCGAGGAGGACGAGGAGGAGCAGCGGCGGCGGCGGCGTCGCGGCGACATCGCAGCGAGGCCAGAGCCAGACGCAACAACCGAAGAGGGGCAAAGGCGAAGGCGACCGCCGAGAGTCCCGCCGGCCGTCATGGACACCTTCTTCCTATCGCACGGCTCGCCCAGCCCACACTCTCCGTCGACGACAAGATCCCGGCGCGGCACTTCTTCAAGTCGTGGGTGCCGGCGAAGGTCGCGGGCGACCAGCCCCTGCGCGCCATCCTCGTCGTGTCGGGGCACTGGGAGACGGCCACGCCGGCGGTCAACGTCATCCGCGGCAGCAACGACACCATCCACGACTTCTATGGCTTTCCCAAGCCCATGTACCAGGTTGAACCATGTCTTTTTGTTTGACAGCACGTCGGTCTTCAGTTTATCACAGATTCTGTTTTTCAGCTTCTCAGGGATTTCTTTGGTCTTCCAACTAACTGCTTCTTGGAACAACAGCTTGTCCCATTCATCTTTATCTTGTTGGTCTTGTAGCCAAGAATTTTAGCTCCTCCAGCCTCATAGAGAACTCTGTTTTCTTCATTTGTGGGCAGAGCAGAGCCCGGCCTTGAATCAGTACTGCTATGTTAATACAGAATTGAACCGACCTCATGTCTTTCCAAGCTAAACCCTGAAAACAAATCCTATTTCTCAGTTTCCAAAGCCCCCACAGGGCAGCAGCACTAAGCATATTACAAACTAAGAAGTTATTATTACAAATCCATAATTGACCAATAGATAAACAATCAGTGCCTAGACTTCTACCAAAAATGTCAGACATGACAGTCCAAAGCTGTTTGGCAACAACAGTCTAAGAATTGCTCTGACTGAAGTCTGAAGTTTCCTTAAAAAAAAAAAGGTCTGATTCTGAAGTTTCCCCGTCGATCCTGAATGAATGAACTCTTTGTCCCATTCAGCTCAAGTACCCCGCCCCGGGCGCCCCGGACATAGCCCTGCGGACCAAGGAGCTCCTGGAGCAAGCCGGGTTCGGCCCCGTGAAGGAGGACCGCCGCCGCGGGCTGGACCACGGCGCCTGGGTGCCGCTGATGCTCATGTACCCGGACGCCGACATCCCCATGTGCCAGCTGTCGGTGCAGACCGACCGCGACGGCACGTACCACTACCACCTCGGCAAGGCGCTGGCGCCGCTGCGGGAGGAGGGCGTCCTCGTCCTCGGCTCCGGCAGCGCCACGCACAACCTGCGCAAGATGGGCGCGTTCGACGCGCCCGTGCCGCAGTGGGCCGCCGAGTTCGACGCCTGGCTCAAGGACTCGCTCCTCCACGGAAGATACGAGGATGTGAACCGGTGCGAGGAGAAGGCGCCGCACGGGAGGGTGGCGCACCCGTCGCCGGACCACTTGTACCCGCTGCACGTCGCGCTCGGCGCCGCCGGGGACGGCGCGAAGGCGGAGCAGATCCACCAGTGCTGGACCAACGCCACCATCTCCTACGCGTCCTACAGGTTCACCACCAACAGCTGATCGACGCGCTCGTGCTCTGCTGTCGGTGGGAACACCACCGCCCCGCCCGGCGACTGTTGAATTCGTGGGCATCCGTCGACGGGCGTGACAGCATATACACGCACGCATGTACAACTGTGTTTCTTATAATCCCCCGTGTGCCACCCTTCGCAGTAGATATCTGTTTGTTGGTGCTTTGCTCAGCAGCTTGTTTCAAGAAGCATTCTGTTGTTAATTAAACACTTGTCTCATTCCATCACCATTGTGTGTCTCGGAGTGGTGCATCATGTGTCTTTTCGGAAATACCGTGGGTAGGGCGTCCGGTCGTCCGGACGCTTGCATTGATGGGCCTCGATGCCGTCCAAAGGGCCCAACACTGCCACTCCCTCGGACACTATCTCGCGTTGCTTAATACAAAAACTCCGCTCTTTACTTTCCTCTCGATTCGCTGCCGCTCCCGCACCCATTATCGAACCCACTCTCGAATTGCTGCCGTGCTCCACTGCGGCGCTCTCCACCGTGTGCTCGGCCGACCACCATCCTTCCTCTCCACCGCGCCCGAGCGCTGAAGCTTGCCTTCCTCCCTCTTCGCCGCTCTCATCGTCCGTCGCGTGGTTTCCTTTATGCATCGCACCCACCCGGCCGTTTCTGTCCCTTTCCGGCTGCGGCTCGTGCTAAGAGCGGCGACCAGTGGGCCTTCCCCCGACCTTCTCTCTCTCCACCGGAGTGACCCTCCGCAGCCTTCTGCCCCGGAGCGAGGATCTCCGCGCTATCGGTGACCTCTACACTAGTGAACTCTACACACTGATGATCCTTCATTCTCATAGGCAGCAAGGAGATGTTGCGCTGAAACCACATGTTTCAAATGTGCTTTTCAAGTATTTTAGATGTTTCAGAGGTATGTTACAAATATTTTGTATGGATGTTGAAAAAGTAGATCAGGATATTGCATATGTTGTAATGGTTGCACATGTATGTTGCAAACGTCTGTTCTCAATTTTTCATCTGTTTTTTCAGACGTATGTTGCAAGTGTGTTTATCTGGATGTTGCATATGTTTCACATATATGTTGCAAGTGTTTTATCTGGATGTTGCTTATGTTATGATTTTCAAGTGTTTTTCAGGTGTGTTTTGTAAGTGTTTCAGAAGTATGTTTCAAGTGTTTTCATCTGTCTTCAGATGTATGTTGCAATTATTGCATCTAAATGGTCAAAACTAGATCAGTGTTGCACATGTTGTAATGCGACCCCACCTGCTACAGCCCCATGCTGTTGCTAGGGCGCCGTCGTAGGCCACCGTGCGTGCGCATGAGACCGGCAGACGCCTCTGCAGCGCGCATCCGCAGGCGGGGTGAGGCGGGTGCGGCAGGCGCGCTCCTGTTTGTTGCGGCGCTGCGGGGTTACGAGCTCTCTTCTATTACGGGGATGGGACGGGGTGTGCTTCTGTTACGTGGGGACATGAGGGGACAGGGCGCGGTCGGGGCGCGGTAGATGCGCTCGAACTAGAGCAGCGTCCAGACGTTCATTTGCTTGAGAATCTTGCTCACGTTGACGCGTACCTGCAGGGTACCATGATGTGAGCTAGAACGTAGCTGTTTTGTTCGATGGCCCTGTTCGCTTGTCTTAGGAGCCGTACTGTTTTAGCGAAGGAATAGTGTTTTTCTCTCACAACAAATCAGCGAACAGTACTTTCGGCAATAACTTTTCAACGAAGCGAGATGTATCCTGCAAGCTGACGAGGTGGCTCCTGCAAGTCTATCTAGGGTTTACCCACCACACAACACGGCTAGGGCTGTCGTGTTCTCTTCTCTCCATCGGATACAGCGTGCACGGCCAACTCGACGGTTTCGGAATATTACCAGCAAACATGGCCGCGCTCACCTCTGCTCAGGAAAGCAAATAAGCAATATATCACGCATGGTTGCATGGCCTGACTTGTCACGCGCAAACAGATTTTCCATCGGGTGATGTCTTTGAACTTTGACAGCACTGATGAACGGCGGCGGCGCGGTTAAAATCTTTGGTAGAGTTCGACCCATGTCGGGTGTACGTACGTATGGCCACTTTATGTAACTACCAGTAACACTCATAACAAATTTAGGACTCAGCCAATTTAGAAGAGATCGTGTTTGCCTTTCGACACTTAGTTTTTGACTATTAAACGATCCATCATCGACAAGAAGTACAACCATTAATTGAGAAAGACCACTTGACCAACAAAGGAGGCCATTTGTATAGTAAGCTATGCCGCTATGGCAAGATCATGGCGGAATGCAATACATGATTATAATGCGCTTAATGCTAATTAGACCTAAAACACTTTCAATGGCGTCAAGAGATACCAAACGGCTCCGTGACATCCGCGACTTCAACTAGAAAAACATATTTCCCTTTTTGGAAGCTCATGCATGTATGCCTGCAGAGTGCTCTGTTCTTTTTTTTTATTTCTCTATATATAGGTTAAGGTCTTGTTTGAATCCTCCTAATTAGTAGTTAGCTGCATTAGCTAGCTAGGGAGATGGCTAACCGTTTGGTAGGAGCCGGAGCCAAAGAAGATCCCTACCGAACAGGGCCTTAGTTGGTGCTTTGATAGTTCAATGACTAGAATCATGCCTGTGTATTGCAACGGAAAAATTTAACATGATATTTCAAGTTTATTACCGTGTATTATACTATTACCAAAAAATAATATTTTAAGCGTTATGTTTGTAACATTTGGTCTGTAGCCATCAATATTAAATATGTTTTCATGGAGCATTAACAATTAATTCAAGCTTAATCCAACCTCTGACTCCAATGTCTTACAACTCAAGCATAAACCAAGTTAAATCAATAGTTCAGTCATGCTGCATCCAAATAACTTGAAATTTTTACTACAGGTCAAACATGCAGTGAGTAGCCTACCACAAAAAATTCATACCATTTGGACTACACAAACTGCAGTTATGAATTAAACACTGAAAATCATAGATTTAAATCTACAGCAAAAACTTTAAACTAATGTCATGTCATATTATATATCTAATGCATAGAACTACTCAAGAGGAGTTTAACACAACTTGATTTTCTATTTTATGATTTTTCTGTGATTTTATATGCATTTTAGTAGTTCAACCGATTTTTTCTGCGCAAAGAAAAAGATTAAACCATAAAGGACACAAACTTTGCAAAGGGAACCCTAGAAATTATACTAATTAAACCGTAGCCCTGTGGTACTGTTTAGGGGAACGGGCTTTGGGCGGCCCGATTTCAGACGGTTGGCGGCCGGCGACTGCGGAGGGAGGGAGCTAGGGCTTGGCGGCGGCAGGCCACGCCCACAGCTGGTGTCGGCTTGGCGCGTGCTGGCCGCCGGCAGCCTGGTCACGAGGGCCGGTGCGTGAGCACGTTGCCAGTCTTCATCCTCGATCCGGTGCTTTTTGGAGCGTCCTCCCAACTCATGTCCCATGCAGCAATCCGTCATTCGTACTGGAGCGACCCCGAACCGTGTTCCAGAACTCCCGTCCTAGGGACACGGATCGCCACAACAATCCGCGATCCATGTGACTATGGTCAGGGGTGATGGCCGCTGACGAGGAGGGGTTTAATCTTCCCGTGTTGTCGCCCTCGCCCTTCAGCAGCAAAGTGGTAGAGCAATCGCGTGGATTGTGCAAGGTGACAATAGATCCGGTTTGCTGCTCGTCGGCAGTACCGTGACGAAAAGCCGCGGTGCTTGGAAGGCAGCAGTGTGAGAGGACAGGCGCCACCGAGGATGGGCAAGAGGGTGCACAGCAAGGCATTAGGCACTCAATGGGAGACCATGCCGTCGTTAGTCGAGGAGGAAGGGGTGAAAGGAGAAGTACTATCTTTTTTGTACGACAGAGCTGGTACCTGTGACGTTCGCGTGTTAAGTCACCGGGGGAACGAGCATCGTAAACTCCCTTTGTCCTGGCAGGAGGTTTCATCACGGGCGGGTGTGAGCCGCGGGGGAGAGGTGTGCGCAGAGCTAGGGCACCTGTCAGCGCGAAAAAGAAGCACCGTAGGGGTGTGGGATCGCACAGTGACTTCGTCCTGCCCAGGTGGACCTGGACATTTACCGCTTACTCACGTCCCATGCAGCGATCCGTCATTCGTACCATAGCGACCCCGAACTGTGCTCCGGAATGCTTGTCCCAGGGACGCGGATTGTCGCTACGATCCGCGATCTATGTGACTATGGTCGGAGGTGAGGGCTGCCACCGAGGAGGGGTTCAATCTTCCCGTAGTGTCGCCCTTGCCCCTTCAGCAGCAAAGTGCTAGAGTAATGGCATGGACTGTGCGGGGCGACAATAGATCCGGTTTGCTGCTCGCCGGCAGTTCCTCGATGGAAAGCAGCAGTGCATGGAAGGCAACATTGCAAGAGGACAGGTGCCAATGAGGATGGGCGAGAGGGTGCACGGCGGGGCATTAGGCGTTCGAGGAGGGAGGGGTGAAGGGAGAGGTACTTTCTTTTTACGGCAGTGCTGTTAACTACGACATACACGTGTTGAGTCACCAGGGAACAGACAAAGTATACTCCCTTCGTCCTGCTAGGAGGTTTCATTGCGGGCAGGTGCGAGCCACGAGGGAGAGGTGTGCGCAGAGCCGGGGCCACCTGTCGGCGCGGAAAATAAGCGTAGGGGCGTGGGATTGCACGGTGACTTCGTCCTGCCCGAGTAGACCTAGACATTTACCACTTTTTAGTTGTAGAGATAGAGATATAGGTATTATGTAAGTTGTTTGGACTAGTTGAAGCATTTTTCAGTAGCCTTCTATTAGCTCTAGTTGATCCAGACAAGGCCTAAATATAACTTGTCAATGTGAAAATCGTAAGACAGCTATGTGGTCCACTCCTACCGAAGCTGCACTAGATGGACGTCTTTATTATTTAAAAAAGATATTGGTGCATAACATATGATGTGAGAATGTATGGTTAAAACAATCCTAGAAGTAAACTTATTATAGTTATTTCTACGATGATACGTTTGAACCTCACGAATTTTAGAAATATTTCACAATAAATAGTTTATTCTCTATAGTAGGGACCAAGTACAGTTTAGCCTCACGAATTTGTTGGCTCGTCGAAGCGCGAGATTTGCACTTATTTTGGGACGAAGGGTGTACAGCGATGGGAAGAATGTTGCCCTGCCGGCCAAACGGCAAGTGACGAGTGTATATTCATATAGTTTATTATGACCAAAATAAATTAAACTTTTAAATTAAACGGTGTGTTTTTCTATAGATTTTCTAGCCACACTTCTCCCATAGTTCCTATTGTACGTAATCGTAGCTAGAACAAACTAGGAGTAGTTTATTTCGATACCGTTCCTTCATTTATACAGCCTACCTCTTAGAAAGACGTTTCTCCCCCAAAAGTGCCATGACATGCATGCCCGTTTGTCCAGTAGCTGTTGGTGGGTACCCAACTCACGGTGTTGCCACTTGCCACTCAGACGAGATTATCTACTTCTAGTCGTACGTTCTAGGTTTTCATGCTCAAACCCTTTCTCATGGGCTCATGGCAACATATACCAGCTAAAACCTTCTTGTTAGCTACAACCTGGGAGCATTTTGAGTTCCTCCATATAAGATACTACTAATTTTCCTAATATATAGTGCTACTTATAAAAAAAACTACTCGTCTTTTTTATCCATTATTAAATAGGTTGGGTAATGTTTTGGAATATGTATTATCCATGGATAAATCTTTAGTTTAATTCATCACCTATTATTAGAAATAGGTGGGTATGAATAATACAAAGTCCATCTTAGCTTGGGGTTTCTAATATAAGATCCACATGTTGATTTTACTATACTAATCTGCACAAAGTATTGACTTCTATATTAAATCATCTGCAACAAATTTTTGTTAATTTCGCTAAAATTTTAAGATGTGATAATGAGATTTCTTTTTTTAATTCTAGGGTCTAGCTTTTTTGATGTGAAACACACACATATATATCTAGCCATACTAATGTATGAAACAATAGTCCGTTATAATAAGTCATCTCTAACTAATTCCAGATAGTTTTCTAAAATTTTAAGGCATGAACCAGAGGATTTTAATTTTATTACACTACTGCAGATTGACTTACCACTATCGCCACTTTCACTGCTGTAGCGATAAAAGCGTCGGTGTGATACTTCCACCGTCGGTTGGACCGATAGGGAGGCCACCTAAGGATGGAAACCGGCAGTTGAAAACCATCAATGCGGCGGTGGTAGTGGGGTTGAATTCCACCGTCGTTTGGAACGCCGAGCCGACTAGGATAGGTGTTATGGCCGCCGGCCCTACATGACCGTTTGGTGTACCGGCGGCAGTAAATTCAGCATGAGTTATTTCCCCATTTCCCAACTACCCACGACACAGTTGCATCACCATTACTTTCATCTTCCCTGATGCTTATATTAATTGCTCCTCTCTGCTTCTCCATCTTCAAAGTTGGCCTATTTAAGCCGGGGCTGAATGCACTTCTGGGCAATCCACACATTCCTTCCTCCTTGGATACAGATAGATACAAACAGAGCTTTTGAGCCAACCATCTATATTTTCTTCATCGCCATGGCGCTCCTTCTCCAACTCCTCTGGCGGCAGCAGTGGCGTTGGGAGAAGACCTTCAAGATTGGGTACTAACGGCATCTAGGCGTAGTCGGGGCTGCTCGATCTAGGTGCTAGTGGAAGTTTTGTGATTAATGGGGTTCGCTTATTTAGGCAAGCCAAGGGGTACTCAATGCACTTTGGTATCCCTGGTTTGCCTTGCACATTTCTTGTGCTGATTCACCATCCTGGCGCCCTGGCGATCCTCCTTCCTTTAAAGCAGCAGCGACGACGGTGGCACTTCTCTTCCACGCCCTCCTCGTAACCATGAGATGTGAGCACCACCATATCCTAATGGACAAGGAAGTTACTACACAAGAAATGTGGATAAAAAATGGTTTCCTTCATTTTTTCTACTGCTAAACTTACATGTTGACAATTAGTCATCTTATGTAGGGATGCACATGCTCATGACCATGAGAGGTGGAGATGCTCCTCTTGCTCTCTCTCTCTCTCTCTCTCTCTCTCTCTCTTTCTCGGCCATGAGAGGTGCAGCAGGGAAGGTAAAGCACCTCACTGAGATGCTCCTCTTCTTGCTCTCTCTCTTGACCATGAGAGGTGCAGATGCTAGTGGAAGTTTCGCGAGGTGCTGCCTCATCCTTAGCGTGCACTGCCTGTCTCCAGACTCGACTATGGGATGTACCTATACTTGCAGGTCTTTGTTATTGGACACCCAATAGTCTTTGATAGGTCTTTGTTATTGTACAACTGTGGAATGTAACTGAAGTTATCAATGAAGTTGTTGCGATGATTGTTACTGTGTCGTTTATATATAGTTTTTGTCTTAAAAATAATTAATAACAGAATGACTGTGAATCTTGTTACTCCATTTTTGAAGTGTCATAGTATTTGCCTTGGCTACACAGACGTGAGCTAAAGCACCTCACTGAGATGGTGCTGGGGTGGAAGTATTTGCCTTGGTTTATTTGCAAATTATCATTATTGTAGCTCCCGTCATCGTTTCATACGGTGATTCAACGTTAGTGTTAGATCACAAAGTGCAGTGAATCAAATGGTCCGTGTTGTCTTCCCTGCTCCGTTGTCCGCGACTTGCGTGGGTGGCCGTGGATGTCACGGACCTTGGCTGTTGCCTTCCCCGCTCGTGTTTATTAGTGGAGATGACTTGAATAACTTGTATTAAGAAATTGGAAACATGTGCAAGAGATCTTAACCACATCATACGAGAAGGAAGGTAACTGTAACGAGTTTAGAAAGGAATCATACTTGCGTATCATTGTATTATGGAGAATGAAGAGTTTATCATACAAATCCCTGTCATCTAGATATATACATATCAACATTGATCTACATAGAATCTACCACATTGATCTGAAGAACCTATCACACTCATAGCGGATCCTACACTCCTCGCTGCAGAACATAGCCCACTCCTCCCAACCTTCCCATCCTGCGTGGACGCCGTAGCCTCCGCCTCCACACTGATGTCCATCCTAGCGACGTACCGGCATAGCCAGAGGAGGCAGAGGACTAGACTGACCCGGCATTGGCCGCCCAGCAAAGTCCTCCAACACAAACATGGCCTATTGGAGGCGCCATGTACATATCTCGTTCTTCCACGTCACATTTGTCGCCGGGCCCGCTTCATCACCTTTGACCTTCCTCAACCACCGTCGGGCAATGTTGTCGTTGTCGACACCGCTATTAGACCTGCGGAGCACAAGGGAGAGAAAAAAAATATAGCAACATGATGGCTTGCCGCGGTGGAGCACTCAAGCATGTTGAGCCGTGCCATGAGCACGCTACGGTCTTCCATGAAGACGACATGCATCCCAGCGTAGAAGCAGGCCTCCGGCTTACCGATGCTAGCAAGCCTAGTGATGAGCTTGGCGTGGTACTCGTGGTCGTAGAACCGGTTCTAGGTCCCAAGGTGTATCCCATGCAGCAGCACCCACTGCAGTGGTATGCTCTTTCCTACTACGGCGTCGTCGCACACCCTACGCATCTGCGAACAGGTTGCCCTAGGCTGCCAAGATCTTCCATGGGATCCGCTGTAGCCGCATCGACGCGGCTAGCAATCTCAATAGTCATATCCTTTGGGAGCTTCTCTATGGAATGAGGACATACACGGTGGCTATAAAAGACGGATCCTCGGGTTGGGGAGCGACATCATGGCAGAGCGGAGCACTAGGGAGGGGCATCGGAGCGGAGCAAGGTGAGTTCGAAAAAACCCTCTAGGGATTTTATGGCCGCTCCGTTCTTGAAGGTTCCACGACGTGGGGATGTCGAACGTCTCGGGGAAGTCAATCGTCATCCTCTGTGTGAATCGCGTAAACCATGTATGACAATATGAAAAAAAAATTCAAAATGAAAAATCTTTTATCTTACTATCTTACGATTACTAATTAGAGGCCCCAATAGTGTAAACCATGTGAACCGCGTAAACCATGTGAACCCTCTAATTTTGCAAGTAAATTACCCACCTCTGTCATTACAAAAGATAATTCAAAGCAGTCAATAATAATAAGAATAAAATAGGCTAGCGGTTCGTCACTTCATCTCCTCTAAGATCGTAGTTAGCGCTAGAGGGGCCGAGCCGCGTGGTCGAGTCAATTTTCTCCGTCCAGCTTCCAACACCGTTCTGTCACCATTACTTCCACCAAGAGAAGCGTGCTCCACTAAGATCGTGCGAGAGGTGGCCTCGCCTTTAACTCCTGCTCTCGCTCAGTGCAATCGAAGGGAACTCCAACTGGCACCTAGCTCGCCCATCATTCTATAAAAGCAGAGGCTAAGGCAGGGAAGCAAGTACACGATTCCTTTTCTCTCAAACTTCTAACTTCTTCATCCAGCGCTCTGCCTTGACACCCCATCTTTCACATCTCATCTAATGGCGGATCGGGCAATGAAGCGCCTAATGGAAGAGTTGCCGGAGGTTGTCCCTGCTCGTCCTTGCTTTCGTGCGATGCTGCAACGGGACGGGGAAGGCAGCTCAATGGAGCTACCACTGCAGAGCTAATCCCCGCTTCTGGCTATCTCCGACGACGACGAGGGGGCGGATGATGTCCTCACGTTGGTGGAGCAACTAGACGTGGTCACCTTCGCCCTCCGCGAGGAGAGCCGGGAGGCAGACCGGCTGCGCCTCTCCATTGCCACCGCGAAGCGGGAAATGGCCATGAAAAAGCTTGCCGTTGCCGAGGCCCAGGCGTGCCGGGCTGGTAAGGCATTCAACACGATATGATTTTGCTCTTTCACTACATGCAACGTCGTGTCTTCAGTTGTAGCATTTTCTTGTCTCCTTTTTAGCCGTCTAGGAGCAGCTGATCGCTGCGTAGGGTGAGGTGGCAGAGGCGATCCGCCTTCGCCAGGTAGCTGAGGACAATGCCTGTGTCTCCTCCCGGATGGCGGTTGAGAGCAACAGGCGCTACCAAGACCTCCACATGGCGGTAGGCAACGTCGTCCACGTGCTTTCGCCTCCTGCGCCTGAGGGGACGACCCTGGCGGACCGCCTCCGCACCGTGCCACCACGGGTAGTGGAGGTGGCAACGTACTGCTTTGCCTTAGGGTCGCTTCGGCCACGGCCACCGCCTAGCTTCAGCTGGGTGAGGACCTGACCGTGGTGAAGCCAGGGTTCCCAGGAGAGACGAGCTATCGGTAGCGCCAGAACCTAATCGGTGAGTTCTCTGCCATGGACGATGGCATCCTAGCCGTGGTGGATGTAAAGGACATCGTTCATAACGCTCCCCACGAGTAGTTCGATTGTAACATGCCTCTGCATTCTGAATAAAAATGTTCATAATAGTAGTTATTACTTTGAGTTCATCTCTATTTGTTGTGACTTGAACGTTCTATTTGTGCGCCTTAGAGCTCGCAGGTCGTATGACACGTCCATCATTAGTAGGTGCTAACATATCCCAATCATCATCGCCGGTAGGCCCTCAACAAGAAGAACGAAGTGGCCATCCTCTTAGACCATGTCTTGGTCCTCATCCTCAGCCACCTCACCGCCCGCTCCTTGTGCAGCTACAAGTGTGTCTGTCGCTCCTAAAATAGCCTCATCTCAGGATCCGAGTATCATAAGGAGCTACCCCAGATTCTCACCAAATTCTTCTATCACAGCTGGAAATGCAAACACAACTTCACCAGCGTCAATGGTGAATACCCCTCCTTGTCTTTCTTGCCTTTCCCCATTCAGGATGCCGTGATCTCAGATTGCTCTCGGGGCCTCATCCTCTTCTGGTACCCTGGGTTTCGCTTTGTTGTCTGCAATCCAGTGACTAAGAAATGGTTGCCACTGCCGGGTAGCAACCATTCTTGTGATTCAGCTCGCTTGGGGTTCGATCCGACAGTCTCCTCGCACTTCCATGTGTTTGAATATGGGATCAACAATGATGACTCCTTAGGTGTCAACATCTACTCATCTAAAACTAGAGCATGGATCTTTAAAGAATTTGAATGGGGCGAGGATATTGTAGTATCCACATATGGGAAAGGTGTATTTGTTAATGGTTTTATGCACATGCTGGAGTTCACCTAGATAGTTGCTGTGGATATGGAGGGAAAGACATGGAGGAAAATTTGTAGGCCACTGGTGATGCAATATCCATCCATGAAGCTTAGGGGCAGTTGTGTTTATGTACTGTTGATACTTTGAATAGGTATGAGCTTTCAATCTGGATCCTTGAAAACTATGGTACTAGCAAATAGACATTGAAGCATAAGTTGACCACGCTGAAGCTATTTGGAAAGAAGAATATTGGAATTGGTACTGAGGTTTGTGATACAACCTATAGAGTGATTACAGTTCATCCAGAATGGAATTTGATTTTCCTTGTTGGAGAGGACAAATCACTGCTTGCATATGACATGAACCGCAGTAAAGTTTATGCCCTCCATACCCGGGCCATTGGCTATCCTAGAAGTTCCTAGAAACTATTATGTATGAGCGGTGGATCTCACTATTTTTCTTATGTTCCCTTGTTCATGGAGTCATTAGCAGAGCAGTAAAGGTACATATGTTGTATTTTCTTGTAATTACAGCATGCCTTTGTTCAGGTAGGTAGTTATTTTGATTCTATATATAGGCCACTTTGGGCTTCGTAACTAAAGGAATGGTGTGTTGAATATTTTTAATTGTGCTGCTTTGTGCAGGTGGAGTCTAAGTGCTTTTGAACAATTTTCCTGCATTGGCTAGGAGGAAGAAGAGGGGTTATATGGTGCATTGCCTACTAATTCGAAGGATGCACTAATTATATTTATTTTTGCCTAATAAGCAGGAGTGCCACATAGGAGGAGTACAACTACGTCGTTTTGTTATGTAAGTCTCTAGAGATCAGTACCTTTAGTTTGCAATCTATGTACCGCTTGTGTTAGGACATCAGTTAAGAAAGATATTATGGTAAGCGTCCATTGTTATTGTAAGAACATGGTTTATGGATGCAATGATTATATCTGTATGCTTTGTGTTTAGTAAGCTATTAAGGACCGCTTATTGTTTTGTTCTCACCACCGCCGTTGGTGGTGCAAAATGTCCAACATCGTCGCTATACGTATTATGCGGCAGGGATCAAAGTGTATCACCGCTGAATCGTTTAGTAACCCAACACCGACTAAACGATCATTAAAGGTGGATCATGGTCAAGGCGACGGTGACCATGACTTTGCACTAGCGGTGGTGTTAACCTCTACACAGGCATCTTGGCCGTTGAACCGACAGTGAACCCGCACTACTGATAGTCGAGTCAAAGTACAAGGTGGCGGCGCTGGTGACCACTACACAGGCGGTTGATGTGGCCACACGACGGTTTTGATAGCCTCAACACAGTCGGATCATTTGCCAATGCGGCGGTGTCAGTGTACATCTACAGCGGGTCGTGCTCCAATGCGACTGAAGTAAGGACCTAATCACATACAGATCATAAGCCAATCGGCAGTGTTAGTGTACACCACAGTCGGTCTCAGATGGTGACGGTGAAGGTTATGACCATCACTGTCGATAGCTTACTGCTGAGGGCGAAATTGGACTGCGATGTGGGTTATGACGTGGCTACGAAAGGTGCGAGTGTAGTAGTGTTAGGGCTCGGCTTTTAAGTGAGGCCCACATATGTTGCACACCACACCAATCCGCACAAAATAGCATGCCGCCATATATACGGAGTCATGTTGAACAAATTCAATCAATTTTGCTAAAATCTTAAGGTGCAAAACACAAGATTTTAACTTTAGAGTTCGAATTTGAATATGGGTGCCACATATAGATTGTCGTACCAATATCACAAAGTAGCATGATGATGTAATGAGTCATTTTTACAAAAATGCAAATGACTTTACTAAAAATGTTACGATGCTCCTTTCGCCCGGATGTTCGGTGCGCAAGATGCATCCAAACACCTCTCCCCTTCATAAAACCGCCTACCCTCGCGTGTTGGAATAGAATGGAATCCCACCCCGCGTATCGGAATAGAATGGAATAGAAATCACATCCACCACGCCCCTATCCTCCGCTCCCCCACCGCGCTCCTGTCCCTGTTCCCCAACGCATCTGTTTCCCCCACCATGCCCCCTGTCCCAAGAGCATAAAAACACTTCAAGTGCAACATCACAAACATATGGAGAAACTATGTAGTGCAACATCAGAATATAAATACTACAACATCGCAAAATTATGTAGTGCAACATCAAAAAACATATAATGCAACATCGAAAAATATGTACTACAACATCAAAAAATTATGTACTGCAACATCAAAAATTATGTGTTGCAACATCGTAAAATTATGTAGTGCAACATCGAAAAAACATGTACTGCAACATCGAAAAAATATGTACTAAAACATTGAAAATTATGTGTCGTAACATAAAAAATTATGTACTGCAATATCTCAAATAGTAGTACTACAACATCGCAAAAACATCTGTTGCAACGATCCATAAATCCCATTGCAACATTCGAATGCGACATCCCAAAAAACCCATTGCTACACGGGAGAAAACAGCAAAAACATACAAACAACAAAAGGGATGGATTCGAGGTGCAGACTGCTCCAGCCCCTGGCTCCATCACCTTCGACTTTGCCGGAGGGAGGAGGGAATAGGACCCAAAGCTCACCGGAACCCTAGCCACCGCTGCGTCCCTCAGATCCAGAGGAGGAGGAGGATCTAGAGGAGGAGGAGGGCTCAGATCCATAGAAGGACCGACCTACCTCGTCAGAGCCACCACCGTCGTCCTCATCTCCGGTGTGGGGGGAGCGAGAGCCGGGTCGCTAGGGGCGAGGGGGTAGCAATGGAGGTCATGGGAGGGGGGAGGGTGGGAGGGAGCACCGGCAGGTAGCATGGGACGGCAGCGAGTTGGCCACGTGGCGTCTGTCCCGGCGAGTGGGCGAGGTGGCGCAGTAGAATGGGAGGAGCGCTGTGAGAGTGAACGAGGAAAGGATAACGATGAGTGCGGGAGACGGCGTGCAGGATGGGTGGATCGGGTTCGGCATGGCTTGGGTGCGTCCGTCCCCGTCCGAACGCCTGCTATATATCATTATCTAAAATGTTAAGATATGAAGGAGGCGAGGGATCCATTTTTAACGTGGAGCTCATATATCTTTATAGCAAATATATACAAATGCTCAAATAGTAATAGAAGCTAGTATAGTTGAACTCAAACTACAACTTATTTTTTAGCTTCATCATCATCCTATAAATATGAATAAGATTGGAAAGTGTAGGAAAAGGTTGGCCCTCTTCTTCACACTACTAGAAACTAAAAATTTCCTGCCGGTGCAAAACTGACAGAAAATACATAATACCGATAGAGAAATTAGAAAATTAACTTTTTTGTCGGTTTACCGATAGGAAAACACCGACAGAACAAAAGCGACAGAGAGATAACATTTGCCTGTCGGTTGTTGAATTTTCCTGTCGGTACAACATTTTTCTTGTCGGTATGACGTGAACAGGAAATTCAAGGACGTCGACAGGAAAATTCAGTCACATCAGGTTCAGATTTAAAACCCTGTCGTAGTAGCCCAACAGGGAAATTTGTGGCCACCGTCAGAAAAATAGTATCTAAAACACCCATTGCATGAAACATATGCTGCTTACGGTATAAAAACTAGGCCGATGGGAGAGACTGCAGTGTGCTGACAGTATTATCAAGTGTACCTTTACACCACTCAGTACAATTCAAGTTTTTCAGTTCCTTACTTCTCCCTACAGAACACAAAATTATGCATAGGCTGGAGAAAGAAACAACTTTGATAGCCACACATAGAATTATGTTGAATACACAATCAGGACTCAGTAACTCATCAGGCCAATAAATTGTGAGAATAAATGACGACACTTACATTCATGCTACAACTGTGTTTGCATTGCATTAATCTATCAGCTAGATTGATTTTCAGTTCAGAGTGGAGAAGGATCTCGTTTCCGGCTGGTTTCTGTGTGGAGATATACAAATATATATTTCATAATACTACAAAAATCGGGAGGTTTTTGGCTGGTTTCTGTGTGGATATATGCATACAAAAAATTGGAGATATGAGAATGGGAGAGACGAGATTTAGAACCTGCAGCATGAAAAGCCAACGCCGGACAACCGGAGAGGAGCTGCTGGACGCACGGCACCACAGCATTCCTCGAGCGTGGAGCTAGTGTTGGCTTGACCAGGAACATGGAGAGCACGCGAGGTAGCTGGATCGGCCGCCGTAGCCCCAAAACAAGGTGGAGACGAGGTGAGGGTGCCCGATCTGCCGTCGTCGGAGTCAGATCCGGGGGCGGGGGCGCCGCTGCTGCTTGGGGCCGCGAGGTAGCAGGATCGTCGCCGCTCGTACCAGGGACACCACCCGTACAGGGGACGCCGCTGCTTGGGGCCACACGAGGAAGTCAGATCCGCCGCCATCGCTGCCCTAGCCTTGCGTGCCACCACTTGGGGACCCGCGGGGAGGGCGTTCCTGCTTGGTGACAGGAGGTGGTGCCGTAGCTTGGTGACCGGAGGAGGAGCTGCCACTTGGGGGTCACGCCGTCGCGGGGCGAGCAAGCCGAGAACCGGATCTCCCGCCGTCGAAGTCTCATGAAGTGCAGGAGGCGGCGAACGGGTGGGAGAGGAAGAGAGACAGAGAGTGTGGCGCTAGGGTTTGGGGCGCCGCTTTTATATGTCCGCGGCATAACCCGCCTGCTGCTGGGCTGGCTGAAAGGCCAACGCAGCCCAGGCCCAAGTTGACTGCACGTTTCGTTCTCCAGTGCTCGTCAAAATGAATTTTTCCGTCGGTGTCACCAAAATACATAGAAAAAATGCATATTTATCCATCGATAGCTGAAAAACCGATAGAAAAATTATATTTATTCTGTCGGTTTTGTTACTTTTCTGTCGGTTGGTAGGTAACCAACACAAATATATAATTTTTAGTTTTCAATAGTGTCAGCACTACTTCAACAGTATTTCTTAGTGAATGAACATTATTTTTCTCTCACAACAAATCAGCATAAACATCAGCATAAGCCAAATTTCAGCTAAACGAATAGGGCCAAGTTATCGGAAGTGCTAGCGCCTAGACGTCCGGTGCTTGCTCCGTGTCGTGCCCCCTGCCGCTCGGATTCGCACATTATGTTTCCCACGCGGATGCAGGGACCACCCGCGCTGCCCGGACGACTCGCCCCGCCCACACCATCCACCCACATGTGGGGGCCGCCTGCGCCTTCTCCATTTCGCGCGTGCATGTGGGAATCGACGCGTCACATGACTTTGGCTGTTCCATCTAAGAGTATATGCTTGCAACATGAAACACTTGATGCAACATATGTCTTAAAACAGTTGAAATATTTAAAACATACACTTGCAATATATGTGTAAAACATATGCAACATCTAGATAAAACACTTGCAATATACGTTTGAAATAAATGGAACATTTTGAACATACGCTTACAACATATATATATATAATCATTACAACATATGCAACATTTGGATCTACTCTTGCAACATCCAAATAAAACACTTTTAACTACTGAAATACTAAAACATACATTTGCAATATACAGCGCAACATCTCCTAGCTGAGGTCGCGTGTCGCGGCGGCCACGGCCTTCCCGATGGGGAACTAAGTAGCGGCAGCAACTCAGCGTGGCGGGGGACGGGGCGCAACAAGGCGGAATAGGCACGGTGGAGAATGTAGTGCGGCGTGGGATGGGGGTGTGCGGCGGGGGATGGCTGCAACAAAGTAGGGCGGGTGGACGACGGTGCAGTGAACCATGACGGGCGAAATGAGTGGGGATTTCAGTGACACACATGGTAGAGAGATGGAGCAGAGAGCGTAAAGGGGAGGTAAGTAGGCTGGGTGCCTCTTGAACCGGACCGCTGCACAGCCTAGGAATACGGGTCCGGGTGGCCTGAAAGGCTGAAAGGTTATTGATACTATAGATTTGGACGTGGCACGGCTATGTCCCTACCCTCCGTCACACGGCGGCGTCATTAGCGAATTAGTTTTGCCGCTGTCACTGCCGCCGCCGCCAGAGAGATCATCCCCTCGGATTCCCCCGCCCGCCCATTTGTCTGCCTCGTCGTCGCCATCGGACCTCCTCCCTCGAGAACTCCTCCTCTCTGTCTCGCAGCCGCTAAATCCTAGGCGCTAGCTACCGGCCGGACTTCCGTCGCAATATATTATGTCCGGTCGAGCCATAAGCGGCGGCATGCAATTCACCTCGGCACCGCGGGAGAGGAGAAGATGGAGGACGATGACACGAGGGAGGGCGAGTGGTCCAGCTCCAGGCCCGCCACCGTCGACCGAGTAGACTCGTCGACCGGCGGCTCGCACGGGTACATTGAAATCGAGAAGGAGATCTTGGACCGTCTCCTGGAGAAGGGAATCCCCGAGGTCGTTTCAGACCCGTCGAGCTTCCGCGAACAGCTCCACGGGCACTTCGAGCGGCTGCCGATGAGGTCAGCATCATCTTGATACATCTCTCAGTAAAAGTAGTACGGAGATGTAGAAGTAGTACGTATATAGTAAAACATATATATGCTATGCCCGTGCATGGGTGCAGCTACGCCATCGATGTGGACGTGTTCAAGGCGGACGACGTGCTTCTGCACCGCAGGATCCTAAACGAGTCCGCCGACCCTGACAAGCGCCCCGTCTTCCATGTCCGCTTCTTGCACATGAGCTTGTCACTACTCTACTGGATCGTTTCTCAACTCGATCTCAAGTGTGCTAGCTAGCCAAAGCGCGCCAGCACAGACTGACTGACTGAGAGAGTATTAAGTGTTAGTATCACTATACTGAAATCGTTAGTTGTTCTGCCTATCTATATGAGCAGTGCATCCCTGGCCCGGTGGTGGATTCACAAGACAACACATGGGGCTCTCACTTCCACTTCGAGGTACAGGCAATAGAGCATATAGCCCACGCTCTTTGTGCAACACTTGCATGGTTAATAAATGCTTGATGATTGATATGATGTTACCCTTATTTGGTGCAACTGAAACCAACCTCTTTGTCGTCTCTGGCCGGTTTCGATGACGGCGGCTGAGATCAACCTCTTTGTCGTCTGTAGTTTGAATGAGCTTCCAATTCTGAAGAAAACAAATTCTACCTTATATATCTTGCAGTGTTATATATTGCACATATAATCTGAATTTAGAGGATTTGAACAAGCATGAGAAAGTATGGATGACATCAGTTTAGAGACAAGAATAGTTGCGGATGACTCAGACCAGTTCCGCGAGGTCTTTGTCTACCTTGGGTGTATTAGAGCATCTCCAAGAGTCTCCAAAATACACTACCAATCTTGATTTTTTTTTGGCAACATTGAAAAAACCCGCTTTCCAACAACTCCCTAACTCAACTCTCAATCTTTCCGCACTTAGGAAAATCGATCCAATCGTGTGGAAATATACGCACATGTATCAATCGACCAATCTGGACGTGGAAGGTTGTGAGAAAGAATAAGAGTAAACATAGAGTTTCCAACGAAGAGAAAAAGAAAGTATAAAAGTGGTTGGAGTGATTCGAAATAGTTCACGACTACTGATGCAAAATTGTCTTGTATCTTTTAGGAGCGAAATTTTAGAAACGGTTAGAGAAACCAAATAATAAATATGCTTCCAACTTTTTTAGCCACTTGCAAGCATCATTGATTTAACAATTAGTTTTTAGAAACTATTGGAGATGTTCTTAAATAGTCCGGGAGCTCAGCCATATGACTCTATCTATAACCTCCACCTCTATCATGATTTGACTTGCAAAAGAGCTCATGCTTCAATTTGCATTTATAAAATCTTGAACGATATAACGATGGCCCAACTCTTGCCTTTTTTATATAAAAGATGAGAATTTGTGCCTGATTGGTGTAAATTGGTAGAATGTTTCTACCATGCTTTTCATTTGTTGTAAACAGAGTTGTCTGCAAACATCGGTGAATGGAAGAGTTAGGGCATATTTGGTACAGATTTGATCTCCTATTACTTCTGCTGCTATTCCACACATTCGTTTACCAAATGGGTAAGAAGGTGCCGGTGCCGCTCCTCGTGTGAATCTGTGGAAAACGCGGTCACACAAGCTTTCGGCATCCAGCGAAGGTGAAGCTGAAAAAAGTGGATTTGCCCAGCTCCTCCATCCAGACGTGTGGGCTCTCCCGGAGCTGCCCCTTCTCTGTGAGGGCAAGGCGCGTGGGATGTAGACACTAGTCTCTAGAAAAGGTGGGGTGGAGCAGGAGTAGCCGGGCCGAGGCATAGATGTGCCGGGGCGACGTCGAGGCGAGTAGCGGGGGTGCCGCAGGTGGGAGTAGCTGGGTGGGGCGGAGTCTCATCGGCGGAGAAACGGGGATGGGACTAACTCACTGGACCGCGTCACATCGGCATAGAGAAGCAGGGCGTAGCGAAGTCACGGCATGGTGGTAGGAGTAACCGGGTCGGAAAGGCGCGATGGGTGGACGCCCCCACATACGTGGGCGGAGCAAGCCACAGGGTGAGTGAGAAAAATGAAGGGTGGCTAGATGAGGAAGATGAACCTTTTTTATTAACAGGGCATGAGCCTTTGGCTAGGCCGGCCAATAAAAAAGAAAATTTGGTATTGTAGTCATTTTACTATTTTAACAATCAGGAGAAGTTGTTTTACCATATTTTTAAAAAACAGCTTTAGCTCCACCAGTAAAGGTGCTCCACCAACCGAAGTAAAAAAAACTGGTCCACCATTGAAGCAGAGTTGTATCAAACAGGATCTTATTGCTCAGAGCCACTTCTTTGATATAATGTCAAAGGATACCTTTTGTAGTCACCACTCACCATCAACAGGACTAGCTGTGCCATGTTGTAACTGTCAAATTAGGTTGATCATGAGCGTAAACATCTAGGTTATTAGTCATTAGCAATTCAGCGTGTTCTATAAAATGATTGGCCATGTCTTCCTCACCCGCTTTTATATTTTACTTCTTTGTGCTATTTCCAACCAGTTTGTCAAGTGCTATATTTGGAACTTCCCTTGGGGAAATCATTCTCTTAAATTGCTGTTGACATATGGGTTTGTATTGTCTCATTCATGACACAGTAGAAATTGACACTCAAATATCCACAGCAGAGACGTAGGAATTCTTCGTATTCATGAAATAATTTTTTCTACCCTTGACAAGCCAAAGGTCCTCTCTCTGGTAAGACTTAGAGCACCAATCCATTTGCTATTGTAGTTTCAATTTAGACTCCAGATATGAATGACTTTTCATATTAGTACTTGGGTTGAATTTTAGTTCACACTTCTGTTTTGTAGCTGTCTGCCGTGCTGTCTGAAGTTGGACTGAACATTCGTGAAGCTCATGTTTTCTCAACTAGTGATGGCTTGTGTTTGCATATATTTCTTGTTGATGGCTGGCATACAGAGGTAAAGTTTGAGCATTATGTTGTAGTGTACTTGTTTATCGACATATATTTTTTTAGCATGTTCTGTTGAAACTTATGGCGGAGTATATTCTCCCTTTATATGGTGAGATAAGAGATTTTGAATTATACAAATATCTATCTGCATTGTCAGTGGCAAATAATACAAACTATATGTAATGCCTAGCTAATGCCAACAAGATGCCAGAACAAGGCATCTTATTCCTAAAGGCTTTGTTCTCATAAGGAGCACAATGGGAGGAATCCCTCATAGCTCATAGTTTTCATAATATGTACATAATTTATGTTAACCTGTGAAGCTATGAAATTAAGGGTCTGGAGCTAAATATATAGAGTTGCGACCCTACTTTGCATGCCCAAATTCATTCTGACTATATATATATATATATATATATATATATATATATATATATATATATATATATATATATATATATATATATATATATATATATATATATATATATATATATATATATATATATATATATATATAGTGTGTGTGTGTGTGCGCGCGCGCTTGTGGTAACCAACATAATAATAATGCATTGTCATGCATCTTGGTTATGAATCTCCTCTAGATTCTAGTATTATTCAGTCAAGCATCAGTGTTTTGTGTGTTACATACTATTGCTTGCATCAGTGCTTTTATGTTAAACTGCATAATTTTGTTTGCAGGAGCCAGATGGTTTGTTGCAGTGTCTCAAGGAGACAGCAGCACACAATCATGTATGTTGTTTTCTTTCTCAACTGGTTTTTGCACAAGCTAGCACCTAAATTAGCTAGTGCATGCCTGCTTGTTTAGAATGTGTACATATGCTTGTAATTTACCTTTTCACATCAATGTAGTGTCTTTTATACTTATATATTCAACATTATAAGACAAAATAATGAACATGTTACCATAACATTTCCCTTGAATCCCATCTGTTATATCAAACCAAAAAAATTCTAGCGCCTCAGAAATAATAAAAAGAGCCGCAAGAGAAGACTGGTACGTGACTCGAACATTAATAGGAGTTTGTTGCAGATTAGGGACAAGATTGCATCTGGATCTTCCTGAGACTTGTAAGAGCAAAATAACATCTAAGATATATGAAGTTGAAGTATTGCTTAAAAGAAACCAGAAGATTCAAATTTCTTTTATGGGTTTAGCGGATTTCAAGGACTAGTTCTTAAATCTTATTTTATCTATAAAAGAAAGTTCCCATGTCTAGAGAAATATCATTTAAATGATGGTAACCAGATTAGATTTTGGGAGATAAATGGATTGGGAACCAAACATGCATTGAAATATCAATAACCCTCCCTATATAATATAGTTCATAGGAAAGAAGCATTTGTTATCCATGCAAGCTTAACTCTATTGAATGTCTCTTTTAGAAGAGACTTATATTAATGAGTACTTCTTCAGTTACTAAGTATAAGAACTTATATGAATTTGTGATCAACTTATGCAAGAGCAAAAAAAACTCCATCATACCTTTGGGAATGGGACCATTCATATTTGGATTTAGGGCCTGATTAGTTTGTTTCCAAAATTTGTCATGCCGATGATTTGGCAAGCCATGATTTTGGCTAGTATTTGGTTTGCTACCAAAACTTGCCAAACTCTCGCGTTTAGCTTGCCAAAATCTATGGCAATGTTTTTGCCCAACTTTTGGCCTGTCAAATCTTTGGCATGGCAATTTTTGGATGTCAACCAAACAGGCTATGCCTGGCCATTGGTGCCAATTCATGCGGGATCATGGATCAATTAATTACTAGCGTGGGGTTGAGCATGTTCAATTCATAGAAATACTTATACTTAGGGACAAATTTGAAAGCTTCAAATGCTTATATTTAGGGACTGGAGGAGTAACAAATTTTTTAAATAGATGTGCAATTAAATGACAGGGGCGATGAGTTTGTATGAATCCCTATATAAATTAATGTACAATTTCCTTGTCAACAACGGTATTTGGATTAAGAACAATGAAATTGGGTATATAAATACCACTAAAGAACAAGATCTTTGTGTGGTATTTAAAAAATGTGTTATTCTAACATGGATAACTTAGCTAGATGGAATTCGAATGGCCAATGGAAGTAGAAATTTTTTGTAGTCATTTCAAAACCATCCAACATCTCTTCTTTGATTGTCATTATGCCATGTTTCTTTAGATTACTATCCATATTGGGTTTAATATTACATACTAATAATATAGTTGGCATGTATAAAAATTCCATTAGATTATTGGACGGGAGGTATCAAATAATAGTTTGAAGTTATTGACATCGGCATTTGCATTGTTTGTGCGCTTTGGCAACATTGGTTTGATCAATGTCAAGCCCAAATTACTTGCAGGAGGCTTATTCAAGAGCACATATTGGCTCGAGTTCTAAACGCTAGCCCATCAGAGAAGAACAAAAGGAGTTGATGATTCTTGCATAGCGTACATTGAATCAGATGGTCATGCAAATTTTCTCCTCCACGGATGGATGGAGTTCCTTTAATAGAGTTAGTCAATAATGTGAAACTCTTCTTTGTTTGGTTTGTACTCCACCATATGTCAGTGGTACTCATAGTTTATGCGACACATCTTTGTAATAGCTAATTTTATACTAAATGCCTCTTTGAAAGAAGAGGTTCAAGCTAGAGATGTTTATGTTATCTAAAAGGAAAAAGTCTAAATAACCGCCTGAACTATGAACCCTGAAACACATAACCCTCAGAACTATGAAACGGTCTAATTTACCCCCTGAACTATCCAAAACCGTCTATTTTACCCTCTGGGCGGTTTTCGACGGCGAGTTTGCTACAGTAACAACGGATTTGCTACAGTAATAGCAGTTTTGTCTTTTTTTATTTATTTTCGCTGAATATTTGAAAAATCATAGTAAATCACAGAAAAATCATAAAATAGAAAATCTAATTTTGTTGGACTCCACATAAGTAGATCTACACAGTGAATATATAATACGGTACACTTTAGTACAAAGTTTTTGTTGTAGCTTTAGATTAATTGGAAAATCTAATTTAGACTAAAGTTACAGCAAAAACTTTGTACTAAAGCGTACCATATTATATGTTCACTGTGTAGATCTACTCATGTGGAGTCTAACAAAATTAGATTTTCTATTTTATGATTTTTCGGTGATTTACTACGATTTTTCAAATATTCAGCGAAAATAAATAAAAAGGCAAAACCGCTATTACTGTAGTAAATCCGCTGTTACTGTAGCAAACCCGCCGTCGAAAACCGCCCAGAGGGTAAAATAGACGGTTTTGGATAGTTCAGGGGGTAAATTAGACCGTTTCATAGTTCAGAGGGTTATGTGTTCCAGGATCCATAGTTCAGGGGTTATTTAGACTTTTTTCCTTATCTAAAATAGTATATAAAGCCAATTGTTTGGATCAATATAGCACTTAACTGTTAATATTTGTTCCATGTTCCTTCTATGCATTACATATTAACGAAATGATTTGATGTGGGAACATTATATATAAATATCTCCTCATAGAGATATTTACCTTTATGACCCTCAAAATAATATGTTTTCCTTCCATGGTCTGTTTTTTTCGAACTTGCCTCGTAAGGCCCGGAAACGAAACTCCCTTACATGTATAACCTTCTGTCCGTTTTTGGCATTTAACGGCGTTAGGTTAAGGATAGAATGACCATTTTACCCCTAGTGAAAAATAAAGTGCAGAGTTTAATTTGTATTTTTAGATTTGGAGTAATATTTCGGGCAAGCCGGGATTTTCTGGCATTGGCTTTGTTAGGGGTTTGGTTGTTTAAAAGGATAGGTAGTGAGCACTTGATTCCCCTTAAGCTTACCCATCTGTGTCCTCTTTGGTAGTACAACTTTTCCTATAGCTGACTTCAAATAGAAATTAAAGTAAGCCTTTTGTGGCCAAGACGTACAACGATTTGAATTGGGGGCGTCTCCTTGTGTTGTCATGCACCCATGTATATATACTTATAGTCTGTCCACATCTCATAAATATTATTAAATCCTTAATTGTACTGTATCCATAGGTGTCGTGTCCTCGTCAAGTAGCACTTGGAGGACGATGGCACCCAGAGGTTGGAGCTACCGGTGTACTTCTAGGCTGGCGTGCCGACACCGATCTCTCCCAAAGCACTGTGCGTTCATGTAGTTCTTGAGCGCGATGACGTCAGAGTTGTCACCGCCTGAGCCCAGGGCGTTGGCACTGCGAAGGAGAAGGCGCTACCGTTCTGGTCGATGGGCTACTCCTTCAGCGCGACCCGAACGGCCGCGACTGCAAGGGCGAGGAGCATGGGGATGGCAGGGCTAGCTTCGGTGTTTTTGCGTGATCACAGCAGGGATAGCTACGGCGAGGGCAAGCGACGCGATCGTATCGCTCGAGTGTGCGTGATCGCTTTTGGGCTAGCGACAGCAAGCGCGAGATGTACCGAGGATCTCACGCGTGGTGTCGCGCGTGAGTTGCGCGCTTGATTAGCAGAGGCGCGCGGCTGTCTTTGGTTGGCACCGGAGGACAAGAAGGATGACACACCTGATCTTGGCCATTGGATTCAAGTGAGTAAGGAGAGAGAAGGTCTAGAATAAATCTGGACAGTCAGTTTGAAAGATGTTTCTTTTGTATAATTTTGTGAGTGGATGGATGAGGAGCTTCTCAGCGGGGATGTTTTTTTGTGTGGATTTTGCAAAGAAAAAAATGATAAATTAGTAGGGTAGAAAAAATATCACTATTTATAATATCACATAAATATCATTAGATTTGTCATGAAGTATATTTTCATACTATAATTAGTTAATATCATAAATATTAAGAGTTTTATCTATATATTTGTCAAACTTTAGATATGATAACGAAGAATAATGCTTGGTGATACACCCTGCGTTCCATGTCAGGTATCCCCCTTCTCTTCCTGACATTGATTCTATACTCCAGTTTCTTGAACAAGTGCTCAAGAAGCATGTCTCTGCTCGTGGCGATACGTCTGTTCCACTTCCACATGTGCTCGTCAAGTGGTCCAGCATCCAGACGCGGCGGCGTCGCAGCCCGTGCGCGCCGCGACGGGGCCGGCCCAGAAGGTGGGCGGGAACGAGAGGGAGAGCAGCCCAGGCGCGCGGTGTTGTCGGAGATGGAGGGCAGGCCCGAGCTCGGGGTCACCAGCGGCCAGATCGGGTGCGGGCAGAGGTTGTAGATGGTCAGCGTGGTCCCCGTCCTGGCGCCGGCGCTGGCGGCGAGGAGAACAGCGACGAGGACCAGGGCTCTGGCCATGGCCTTCTTCAGTCCTTGACAGAGGTGCTCGCTATAGCTGATCGTGTTGTGAGGCGTGAGTTTGTGATGACAATGACAAAAACTTCAGACGCGTTTGCCTGGCTTTTATAGGTGAGCTTGGTGATGTGACGACATCCATGAGAAGGGTCAAATTGGAGAATAGATCTTTAACGCTAGTAGTAGATTAGCGGCTATGGTTTTCAATATATACCCCTACAAGAGCTAGGATCAACAATCGTTTTATTTAACCAAAAAGGGATAAAATAAAAGGAGAAGCATAGCAGCAGACAACTTGAGGAGTGAGGACACGGACGAAGGTAAAAACAAGGGACAAGTAGCATTCTCTAGCGCACCCGCTACAATATGACACCCCCTTTTGCAACACATATATGCGTTACTAAAAGTCCATATATGTGTTGGTGAGGTCTATACCAACACATTTATTATACGTTGCTAAAAGTGACGTTGCAAAGGTTTACTGCAACACTTATATATGCGTTGGTAATACCTACAAATAACTGTTGCAACTTTGCAACGGATATTAATGGGCTATAACAACACTTATATGTGTTTGCATCAATTGTGGACCGATGACTTCTACAGGTCCTATAGCAACATAAAGATTTGGATTGCTGCAACGTTTATATACGTAACTAGGAATCAATTATCATTAAACAAATATTGGAAATTAGAGAAATCTCACATGAGAAATACCAATACTTAGCCATATATTAAAAATCAATTGTTGCATTACAATGAGTATCATCCATACAAAGATTAGTGCTTTGACAAGCAATCTTGTCAATAACATCCCAAAGAAAAAACTCCATCTTGTCTCAATCAGACAAGTTCACGTTCTAAAACTGAAATAGAAAGCTCCAATCTTGTCTGGTACTCTGGTATAGTACTATATTCCCAAAGTACCAAATCTTCACAGAAAACTCTTGTTGATGAAACTTAGCCAGCTTTACTTATCTGAACACTGACCTTGAATAAGAAAAACAAACACGATCTTGTAAGTATCCAAATGTATCACTGCTAATTTCTTAAAGCATCAACATATCTGAATATATAATTCGAGGTATATAGAACACGCTATTCAGATATCATGTGAGTTGTACAATGTAGTTCATGCACTTCTGTAGGTTCCAAAATTTTCTAGGAAAGCACAGGTTGCAGAATTTTATTGAGCATAGTGTAAACCGTCAAAATATTGTCGACAGGATAGTTCAGGCAATTACATCTCTATAATAATGTTCATGTTCATTATTTCCGTGAATCACTGCCACTTAAGCAGTATAGTAAGTAATTACATTAGTAGCAGTATAGGCAGTAAAAAGCTAAAAAAAGAGACAACCTGATGTCTAAACAAAACCCCTGCAAGCAAAGATTGGAACACTAGCGCAAGACAGGACCAGCAGGGAGCTTACCTGCTTACCTTGTCCAAGTGCTACTGCTGTTATCTGAAAACCAGGGAAGGCATGAACTGATGGCTGTCACCGATGTACAGATACAAACAGAGAATGAACAGATGGACACAAGCTGCTGGAAAAGACATGAGAAAAATGTAAGAAACATCTAGCAGAAATGAAGTCAACAAGCAGAGATGAGTTCGGACTGAACTAAAAAGGCTTTTAAGCCAGACTGAACTTGAAGAGAGAGAAACAACTTGTTATTCTTTCACTGAACTGAATCGATTCAGTTCTGATATTTCTGCTTCAGAAAAATGTCCTTTTAGAAATAACATAGAAAATTGTGTTGCACATACACACTCTGATTAATACAGGACAATATGTCACTGGTTCTCTACTATGGAATGTTGACACTTGACAACAGAAATATGGACGTCCGTCAATCAGCATAATTGAATTTCCGCCTGCCTGTTAATTAGTAAACTGAAGAAATAATCTATTCAGAACAAATAACACCATGTTTGATCAAAACGAGCTAATAACCCCTTATTTGTATAATCAATTTCGCCAAATCAGCATAATTGAATTTCTGCCTACCTGTTAATTAGTAAACTGAAGAAATAATCTAGTCAGAACAAATAACACCCTGTTTGATCAGAAAAAGCTAATAACCATGTATATCTATAATCAATTTCGCCATCACAGAAATTGATAATAACAAATATGACAGTTATTTAGACAAACCTCCCATCATGAACCATAGTGATATAGATTCACTGCTAATTTCTTATTCAAGTGTCTCTAGCAATTTAATTTAATGATGATGAAAAAAGACTGCTACATACCGGTGGGTCTCTCCGCCAGGCTTTGGTACCTCATGGTCGGCAAGGTGTGCTGTGAATCAACGAAGACCAGCTGCTACTCCTCAGGCACCGCAGGAGCCACAACAGTTCTGCAGACATCCGCGCAACAAATCCTTTACAGACAATTTAGGGTAAAAATCACAAGAACTCGCGCATCCAGTGCACAGACGAAGGCCTCACTTCGGTACGATGGCGGCCGCCTCGTTCCGAGAGACCACCGCGGTGGCGCGCGCCGGAGGCGGCGGCGCGGGGTGCTGTGCCGCCTTGTGGGCGTTGTCGTCGCCGACGACGACCGCCGCCCACCTCGGGCGCCACGCCCGCCCGATCAGGGGAGGCCGACGAGCGGCGAGCTAGAGGGGCGCCGCCGAGGGTCTGCTGCCGGAAGATCGAGGAGAGCTGCCCCTAGAATCTTCACTGGATCGACGTGGGTTTAGATGCATCGGGAAAACTGACTAGGCAAACCGTGCGTGGGGCTACGGAGGTACGACTGTACAAGCTTATAAAAAATCTCTACCACTAAAAAAAAGCGAATGTTATGGTCAGCGCAAAATAATCGGTCCGCCTCCTGACCCCGTCGCTCCAAAAAGAAAATCGGAATGCCCACGCGGCCTCCGAATAAAAAAAATGGACCGCTCCTCTGACACCTCCGACGCGGCCATCCCATGCCTCGCCACGATCCCACGTCGCCGCCAACGCTCGCCTTTGCCCCATCCAGCACGGCGCACCTACTCCCACGCCGCCGCCGCCAGCCCCTGCACGACGGGCGCTACCACCACGACGAAGGAGGCCCCGACGGACGCTACCACCGCGACGAACGAGGCACTGGCAGGCGCTGCCTCCACGCCGGGTGAGGCTTTGGGCCCCGGCATGGCGGTGCCTAGGAGGCGCGGCCGCGGGGAAAGGAAGAGGGGCGACCGCAGGCAAGGAGGCACAGCTGCCGGGAAAGGAAGGGAAGCAACCGCCGGCGAGGAGGTGGGCCACCAGGCGAGGAGGCACGGCCGTGGGCGAGGAGGTGCGGCCACGAGCGAAAAGGAGCAGGGAGATCCCAGTGTTGGTGGTGAACAGGGGCACATCCTCCCTCACAGTTCAGATCCATGGATTGAACTGTCTCCTCGTGAAAAATCTATAGCGCTGAAAGCTTTGATCTTTTTTTTTTCTTTTGTTCCTGACGTAGAAGTGTATCTCTTGGTTGGATTTGTTGCTGCTTTCTGATGAAACATGGCTTAATTGGCTTGCCTTCTGGTAGCTGCAATCAAACCCATCATTGAATTGGCTAACCTCCATGTTGGTATTGATTGTTGATGTCAGGTTAGTTGATTTGAGATGCGGATCAACATATTCATCATGTTGCTCTACAGCTACATTGTGATTGGGAACTCATGGGTGTTTGTGGATCAACATTGTGCTCTGCAACGGGAAGGTAACTGATAGATGAATGTGTCTCTCTCCTGTCGCCATCTAGGTGTTTTGTGGCTTTGCTTTAGTAGGCATTTGTTTGAGTAATTTTCCCTTTGTTGTACCTTGTTGCCTGTAGTGGCAGATCACTGGAGGCATGATCCTGTTGGGCCTATCCTTGCACTCGGTCATTGTCGGGTTCATGCTGCTGCTACTGCTGCAGATCAGCTTCATCCTTGGGCTATAGACCAGGCGGTACAGCCCTCGAATCCCCGTTGCCGCATTGTGTCGATCAGGGGCGAAGCCAACTCAAAACTAACCCTGGTGCACCCTCTATCAAATATAAAGGAATATGTACAATTTTAAAGGAAATACATGGAAATTTTGAGGTACATATTAGTAATTTTTCGTTTTACCGTGGCGCACGTGCATCAGGGAAAGCCAATGTGGCTTCGCCCCTGGTGTCGATGCTGTGAGCACCAGCAGGAGGAGGAGCAACCAGCAGATGTTGCAGCTCGGATTAAGGAAGCTGCTAAAAACTGCATAGTGTTGTGAAATAAAAGGAGTACCTTTTTAGCCCTGGTTGTTGTTAAAAAGTCTAGAGGTTTGTTCTCACTCATACAACATATATGCAGTTAACAAGTTTAATACGCATGGAATTAGATGCATTTGTTACACTATGTGATGGCTAATGACCAAAACAAAAATTCACTGATGCAGTGTGTAGGAGCAGCACAAAGCAAGCATGTGAGGAGAGGTCTTAATCATGCTCAGGCGCTGACAATTCCCCTTAATTTCTTATCAAAGCATGTCAATCCTGCGTATCCTGGTTTCGAGCGAGGTCCAACTAGCTTGGATGGGGTGGTTGGGTGTGCATCTGTCCTCTTGGTGATACAAAGTGGGGCAGCTTCCAGCAGAGCGCCAACTGGTGATGTCTAGGAGGTCTCCCCAAAGGCAGATGGTGTCGCCTTTGATGTTCTTGTGATCAATCCTCACCAGTCAGTTACCATATCCAGGGAGGTGCAACTCATCCCTAAGGGCCTGAGGTAAATATCTTTATCTGCAATTAGTCACATTGAACCATTCATAGTCTTTTCTGAGTATAAACTAAGCTAACAGGCCTATTTATTTATGCTTGTAGAGAGTTCCTGCTAGCTGTGTTTGGCTGGCAGGGAAGTTGGAGGATACTCCCAGGAAATCAAAGCATAGTATATTTGTCTTCCACAGAATGGAACGGGAGAGAAAACTTATTAATTGAATTCTTAGATGTCTTTTCAAAGGTATATTTTGTTCAAATCAACATAGTTTCAGTTTCTTTTCTTGGGAAATGTCGGCACACTTTTGGCTTGATATTTACATCAGGAAGAATTTAGAATCATTGCTGCTCGTGGTAAACCTGTTCTACTAGGAATTCTTGACTTACTTTTTTAGTTTTTTTTAAGAACGTAGCAGCTGCATTACATTATTTTTTCAGCGAGTTCTTTTGTATTATCTTTGTAAGGACATGATTTGCTAGACAGAGCGATGTAATCTAGAAAATGTAGTATGTTCGATTATTTGTTAGTTTTCTAACATGTATGTACTGACCTTGAGCGTCCAAATCGCATAGGGGATTCACAGTAAACTCAACACATTTTTGTTGGTCCATTTGGTAGTCAGTACATATTTCCCAAGTTAATATTCATCTCTTAATCTTGATTATAGCAATGCACGAGGTAGCAACTGGATGCTATAATCCAGACTGGTGATATGAATATGTGGGCCATTTGTAATACAGAATATAACAAGTGAACTTTAGTGTGAATATTATATTATTTTTTGCACCCTCTTGTAGTTAGTCATTGTTATAAAAGAATATGATTAGCAGTAGATACTAAAAAGGAATTGTTGGATATGATGTTAACAAACTTTCAACTATATTTCAAAACCATTGACAGCCTTGATAAGAGCAGGTATACACCTGGAGCAGTGCAAATTTGAGCTGTGGCTCCAACTGACTACCGCTGATGTTTTGCCCTGATCTCTGCCCTGTTGTGTTGCTGCGCTTGTAGGCAGTGGGATCAAATAAATCAAAGCTTTTGCTTAACTTGTATATGCAGGTCATCCATTCTGTTTTCAGATCATTAAGTTTCTGCTATTCCGTGTAAAATACACAGCCTTTCTAATGTGAATTACTTACCAATAAGGTTTGTCATAGGCGGATTCTTGACTTGTACAGTATCATACAACTATTTTGACCACACAAAATATTTTGGTTACCCATGCCTGTAATCAAAATCATGATGCACAGAAGACATTTCTTTTATATGTTATTAGCTAGAAAATACATAAGATTTTATAGATTTTGAAACGTGTAGCAACGCACGGGCACTCACCTAATATATAAAAAAGAAGCAGGCTTGCAGTCCGTCTAAGCATTCTAGTCGGTAGTCGGCCCATTAGCTACGGATGTTTCTTCCGTTGCTATCCATGTGTTGGCACATAGGGGTTCCTATTGTAGTGACCTTTACTTCTTTACACTTTGCTGAACTGAAGGTGTGAAGTTTGCTTGATTTGTTCCATGTTTAGATAAAGTTGAGAAAAGAAAGAGCGCTCACTCTTAACGCACAGTTGTGCTCATATGCTCAATCTGCAGTCTGCACTGAGGTTAGCAAGCTGCGATGATGGTTACATTGTCGTTTATATATATATTTTTGCCTTAAAAATAATTAATAACTAAATGACAATGATGCTTGTTTCTCTATTTTTTGAAGTGTCGTAGTATTTGCCTTGGCTACACAGACGTGAGCTAAAGCACCTCACTGAGATGGTGCTGGGTGGAAGCATTTGCCTTGGTTTATTTGTAAATTGTCATTATTGTAGCTCATGTCGCCGTTTCATACGGTGATTCAGCGTTAGTGTTAGATCGCAAAGTGTAGGGAATCAAATGGTTCGCATCGTCTTCTCTGCTCTGTCGCCCGCGACTCATGTGGGTGGTCGTGGATGTCACGGACGTTGATTGTTGCCTTCCCCGCTCGTGTGTATTAGTGGAGATAACTTGAATAACTTGTATTAAGAAATTGAAAATATGCACAAGGGAATCTGAACCACATCATATGAGAAGGAAGGTAACTGTAACGAGTTTAGAAAGGAATCATACTCGCGTATCATTGTACTAAGGAGAATGAAGAGTTTATAAAAAAGGGTTTATCATACAAATCCTCGTCATCCAGATATATAAATATCAACATTGATCTGCATAGAATCTACCACATTGATCTGAAGAACCTATCACACTCATAGCGGATTCTACACTCCTCGCTACAGAACATAGCCCACTTCTCCCAACCTTCCCATCCTACGTGGACGCCACAGCCTCCGCCTCCGCACTGATGTCTGTCCTGGCGACGCACTGGCATGGCCAAAGGAGGCAGAGGACTAGGCTGACCCGGCGCTGACCGCCTAGCAAAACCTCCAACATGAACATTGTCTGTTGGAGGCACCATGTACATATCTCGTTCTTCCACGCCACATTCGCCGCCGGGCCCGCTTCATCACCTTTGACCTTCCTCAACCACCGTCGAGCAATGTTGTCACTGCCGCATCGCTATTGGACCTGTGGAGCATAAGGGAGAGAACAAATGTAGCAACATCATGGCCTGCCGCGGCGGAGTGCTCAAGCATGTCAAGCCACGACATGAGCACGGTGCGGTCTTCCATGAAGACGGCGCACATCCTAGCATAGAAGCAGGCCTCCGGGTTGCCGACGCTAGCAAGCCTGGCAATGAGCTTGGTGCGGTACTCATGGTTGTAGAACCTGTTCCAGGTCCCAAGGTGTATCCCACACAGCAGCACCCACCGCAGTGGTATGCTCCGTCCCACTACGACGTTGCCGCACATCCTACGCATATGCAAACAGGTTGCCCACAGGCTGCCAAGATCTTTCATGGGATCCGCTGCAGCCGCAACGACGCGGCTAGCAATCTCAACAGTCATATCCTTTGGGAGCTTCTCCATGGAACGAGGACACGTGCGGCGGCTGCAAAAGACGGATCCTCAGGTCGGGGAGCGACGTCACGACAGAGCGAAACACTGGGGAAGGGGATCGGAGCGGAGCAAGGTGAGTTCCAAAAAAACCCTCTTGGGATTTTATGATCGCTCCATTCTTGAAGGTTCCGCGGCGCGGGGATGTCGAACATCTCGGGGAAGTCAATTGTCATCCTCCATGTGAATCACGTAAACTGTGTATGAAAATACGAAAAAAATTCAGAATGAAAAAATCTTTTATGTTACTATCTTATGATTACTAATTAGAGGCCCCAACGGTGTAAACCATGTGAACCGCGTAAACCGTGTATGTAAACCGTGTGAACCCCCTAATTTTGCATGTAAAATACCCACCTCTGCCATTACAAAAGATAATTCAAAGCAGTCGATAATAATAAGAATAAAATAGGCTAGCGGTTCGTCACCCCCTAAGATCGTGGTTAGCGCTAGAGGGGCCGAGCCGCGTGGTCGAGTTAATTTTCTCCATCCAACTTCCAACACCTTTCCATCACCATTACTTCCATCGCGAGAACCGTGCTCCACTAAGATCGTGCGAGACGTGGCCTCGCCTTTAACTCTTGCTCTCGCTCAGTGCAACCGAAGGGAACTCCAATGGGCACCTATGTCTCCCATCCTTCTATAAAAGCGGAGGCTAAGGCGGGAAAGCAAGTGCACGATTCCTTTTCTCTCAAACTTCTATCTTCTTCGTTCGACGCTCTGCCTCGACACCCCATCTTTCACATCTCATCCAATGGCGGATCGGGCAACGAAGCACCCAATGGAAGAGTCACCGGAGGTTGTCCTTGCTCGTCCCCGCTTTCGTGTGATGTTGTGATGGGACGGGGGCGCCGCCACGGGAGAGCTGATCCCCGCTTCCGACTATCTCCGATGACGACGATGGGGGGTAGATGATGTCCTCACATTAGTGGAGCAGCTAGACGTGGCCACCTCTGCCCTCCGTGAGGAGAGTCGAGAGGTGGATTGGCTGCACCTCTCCGTTGCCGCCGCGAAGCGGGAAACGGCCGTGACGAAGCTTGCCGCCGTCGAGGCCCAGGCACGCCTCCCTGGTAAGGCATTCTACATGATATGATCTTGCTCTTTCACTATGTGCAACATTGTGTCTTCAGTTGTAGCATTTTCTTGTCTCCTTTTTAGCCATCCAGGAGCAGCTGATCGCCGCGTAGGGCGAGGCAGCGGAGGTGATCCGCCTTCTCTAGGTAGACGAGGACAACGCCCGTGTCTCCTCCTGGATGGAGGCTGAGAGCAACAAGCGCTACCAAGACCTCCACGCGGCAGTAGGCAACGTCGTCCGCGTGCTTTCACCTCCTGCGCCTACGGGGACGACCTTGGCGGACCGCCTCTACACCGTGCCACCGTGGGTTGTAGAGGTGGCCACGTACTGCATTCACCTTGGGTCCACTTCGGCCATGGCCGCCGCTTAGCTTTGGCTGGGTGAGGTCCTAACCCTAGTGGAGCCGGGGTTCCCGGGAGAGACGAGCTATCAGTAGCGCGAGAACCTGATTGGTGAGTTCTCCGCCGTGGGCGATGGCGTCCTAGCCGCGGTGGATGTAAAGTACATCATTCGTAATGCTCCCCGCGAGTAGTTCGATTGTAATATGCCTCTGCATTCTGAATAAAAATGTTCATAATATTAGTAGTTATTACTTTGAGTTCATCTCTGTTTGCTGTGACTTGAAAGTTCCATTTGTGCGCCTTAGAGCTCGCAGACCGTATGACACGTCCATCATTAGTAGGTGCTAACATCTCCCAATCATCACCGCCGGTAGCCTTCACCGCCGCTTTCGTCAATTTCCAAGCCCGCGTGTGAGTCCTACGCGTCACTCTCATGCATATTTACAAAGTTTTTCAGAAATTTACATTCCCGCGTCTGATATAGTTGCTTACAAAGGACGCTCCCCACTGTATCTTTCTCCTCCTCAATGTTGTTGTTCCTCATCACCACCCATGCTCTCCAGTGCCGAACTGCGTGACTCCCCTACTCAGCGGCGTGCAAGCCGCCAGTCACCACCGACAGGTTAGTGCTTTGTGTCGGTACGCCTCACTAGGAGGTATACAACATAGATCCACCAATGACCAGGGTGGTACTCATCACCACCATCGTCGCTCAAGCTCAATGCCACAAGATTCAAAGGCAATGGTAAATGATAATGCTTTCGCACTTCCCTTATGCATTGTTCTTGGATTTTTATTCCCTTCTTCACTCATCTGAGTATGAATGAAGCTTCCATATGATTATTAACGAGCCGATGAACACATCTCCATAGTCACTCCTTCTCTGATTCAGGAGACAACGCCGCTACTTACATCGTCGTCCCTAGTCCACTAGATCCTCATCAAGATGGGGGAGGAGGCCCTCAACCAGAGGAACGAAGTGGCCATCCTCTCAGATGATGTCTTGGTCCTCATCCTCAGTCGCCTCACCGTTCACTCCTTATGTAGCTGCAAGTGTGTATGTCGCTTCAGGAATAGCCTCATCTTGGGATCCGAGTATCGTAAGGAGCTGCCCTAAATTCTCACCGGATTCTTCTACCGCAGCTAGAAATGCAAACGCAACTTCACCAGCACCAATGGTGAATACCCCTCCTTGTCCTTCTTGCCCTTCCCCATTCAGGATGTCATGATCTCAAATTGTTCCCGGGGCCTCATCCTCTTCTGGTACTCTAGGTTTCGCTATGTTGTCTGCAATCCAATGACTAAGAAATGGTTGCTACTGCTAGGTAGCAACCATTCTTGTGGTTCAGCTCGCTTGGGGTTTGATCCAACAGTCTCCTCACACTTTCATGTGTTTGAATATGGGATCAACGATGATGACTTCTTAGGTGTCAACATCCACTCATCTAAAACTAGAGCATGGATCTTTAAAGAATCTGAATGGGGCGAGGGTATTGTAGTATCCACATATGGGAAAGATGTGTTTGTTAATGGTTTTATGCATATGCTAGAGTTCACCCAGATAGTTGCTGTTGATATGGAGGGAAAGACATAGAGGAAAATTCGTAGGCTAACTAGTAACGCAATCTCCATCCATGAATCTCAGGGTCAGTTGTGTTTATGTACTGCTGATACTTTGAATAGGTATGAGCTTTCAATCTGGATCTTTGAAGACTATAGTACTAGTAAATAGATATTGAAGCATAAGGTGACCACGCTAGAGCTATTTGGAAAGAAAAATATTGAAACTGGTACTGAGGTTTGTGATACGGCCTACAGAGTGATTGCAGTTCATCCAAAATGGAATTTGATTTTCCTTATTGGGGAGGACAAACCATTACTTGCATATGACATGAACCACAGTAAAGTTCATCCCCTCCCTGCCCGGGCCATCGGCTATCAAGAAGTACCTGGAAACTATTATGTATGAGCGGCGGACCTTACTATCTTTCTTATATTCTCTTGTTCATGAAGTCATTAGCAGAGCAGTAAAGGTGCATATGTTGTATTTTGTTGACGGTGTTAGTGTACACGCAGTCAGTCCTAGATGGCAATGGTGAAGGCTATGACCATCACTGTCGAGAGCTTACTGCCTAGGCCAAAATTGGACTGCAATGTGGGTTATGACGCAGCTGCGAAAGGTGCGAGTGTAGTAGTGTTAGGGCTCAGCTTTTAAGTGAGGCCCACATATGTTGCATACCATACCAATCCACACAAAATCGCATGCCGCCATATATACGGAGTCATGTTGAACAAATTTAGTCAATTTTGCTGAAATCTTAAGGTGCAAAACACAAGATTTTAACTTTAGAGTTCAGATTTGAATATGTGTGCCACATATAGATTGTCATACCAATATCACAAAGTAGCATGATGCTGTAATGAGTCATTTTTACAAAAATGCAAATGACTTTACTAAAATTTTACGACGCTCCTAGTGCCCGGACGTTCGGCTCGTAAGATGCGTTCGGACGCCGCTCCCCTTTATAAAACTGCCCGCCCCCACATATTGGAACAGAATGGAATCCCGCCCCTGCATATCAGAATAGAACGGAATAGAAATCACTTCCACCGCGCCCCTATCCTGCGCTCCCCCACCGCGCCCCTGTCCCCGTTCCCCACCGCGCCCCGTTTTCCCACCGTGCCCCCTTTCCCAAGAGCACGAAAACACTTCAAGTACAACATTACAAATATATGGAGAAACTATGTAGTGCAACATCGGAATATAAATACTACCACATCATAAAATTATGTGGTGCAACATCAAAAAACATGTAATGCAACATCAAAAAATATGTACTGCAACATCGAAAAATTATGTACTGCAACATGAAAAATTATGTGCTGCAACATCACAAAAATATGTAGTGCAACATAAAAAAAACATGTACTGCAACATCAAAAATATGTACTGCAACATCGAAAATTATGTGTTGCAACATAAAAAATTATGTACTGCAACATCTCAAATAGTAGTACTACAACATTGCAAAAACATCTATTACAACGACCTAAAAATCCCATTGCAACATTTGAATGTAATATCCCAAAAAACCCATTGCAACACAGGAGAAAACAGCAAAAACGTACAAACAACAAAAGAGATGGTTTCGAGGTGCAGACTGCTCTAGCCCCTGGCCCCATCACCTTTGACTTTGCAGGAGGGAGGAGGGAATAGGACCCAAAGCTCGTTGGAACCTAGCCACCGCCGCATCCCTCAGATCTAGAGGAGTAGGAGGAGGAGGAGAAGCGCTCAGATCCAAAGAAGGGCCGACCTACCTCGTCGGAGCCACCGCCGTCATCCTCGTCTCTAGTGAGGGAGCGAGAACCAGGTCGCTGGGGGCGCAGGGGTAGCAATGGAGGTCGCGGGAGGGGGGAGGGAGGGAGCGCCAGCCGGTGGCGTGGGACGGCAGCGATTTGGCCATGGGGCATCCGTCTCAGTGGGCGGGCGAGGTGGTGCAGTAGAATGGGAGGAGCGTTGCAAGAGTGAACGAGGAAAGGATAACGATGAGTGTGGGAGATGGCGTGCAGGATGGGTGGATCGGGTTCGGTGCGGCTTGGGTGCGTCCGTCCCCATCCGGACGCCTGCTATATGTCATTATCAAAAATTTTAAGATATGAAGGAGGCGAGGGATCCATTTTTAATGTGGAGCTCATATATCTTTATAGCAAATATATACAAATGCTCAAATAGTAATAGAAGCTAGTATAGTTGAACTCAAACTACAACTTATTTTTTAGCTTCTTCATCATCCTATAAATATGAATAAGATTGGAAAGTGTAGGAAAAGGTTGGCCCTCTTCTTCGGCACTACTTCAGTAGTATTTTTCAGCGAATGAACATTGTTTTTCCCTCACAACAAATCGGCATAAGCATCAGCATAAGCTAAATTTTAGCTAAACGAATAGGGCCAAGTTATCAGAAGTGCTAGCGCCTAAATGTCCAACGCTTGCTCCGTGTCGCGCCCCCCACCCCCTCCCCCCGCCGCCGCTCGGATTCGCACATTATGTTTCCCGTGTGGACACGGGGACCGCCTGCGCCACCCGGACGACTCGCCCCGCCCACGCTGTCCACCCGCATGTGGGGCGCTGTGGCAGAACTGTCTAATCTAATGCCCTCCCAAGAGTACTCGTCTTTCATTAGACCCTAAGTATCCAAGGGAGAACACTAAACTATGATTCTGTCGTGCACACCACACGTGAGAAATTGAAGATCCATATTTTTACATCAGGATCACAAATGAGAGAGTAAAGCTTACAACATCCTTGCCATTTTTTATATCACTTTTAGTATAACATCAGAGTAATTCATTATTTGATTATCACAGCGGAATATAAAATGTTATCAGAGTTCAGCGGGAATAAAATCATTTAATGATAAGATAAACATTAACATGATAACTTTTATAAGCATGAAATGATAACAAGTTGCAAGTATTTTCTTTGTAAAACTTTTGGTGAGAGTTTTAGTAAATAAACTCTAATCCGCATCGTAAAGGAAATCCTCGCTGAGCCCACTAGGAGGTTTCCACAATCAAGGGTCAGCTTAACAACACCTGTCACCTGTAACAGGGTAGAACAAACCCTGAGTACTCAATTGTATTCCGCAAGACTTACCCGTCAGGAGGAAAGCAAAAGACTCTAAGGATTATGCAAGGCTATATGGCTTGTGGGTTCATTGTATGTGTAAGAAGCATTACTAAATGTGTATCCTTATATTTCTTTTTATTAGTGGTCATAATTAGTTCATTAACCGGTCATTCTATGTAAGCACCAAAACTACTTTCAAGCAGGTGGTAAGCCATCAGAACCATTTCACCATCTTCCATAGTTCTTACTACGATGCTAGATTATAGTCATGTCGTACCGTCAAGTTGACGGCGATTCGCGAATCAATGTGCCTAGCTGGGTGCCCCGAAAATGCACGCCTTGCTTGTACCCTGGCACAAGAAAGACCAACCCGTTCCACTCCTATCAAGGGGTTCTAGGTCCCCGTCCAAGCTCGAACTCTAAGCCCCCAACACTACAGGCCCGCCCTCAGTATGGTGCTTAGACCTCCTCAACCCATTATATATAACCACCTAAAAGTTGGTCCGGAAAGAGCTGGAACCCATGACAAGAGAGAAACAAGTCTTCCCGCTCCCATAAGCAAGTATATGCTCAGGACAAGTAGGTCTGTAACCTAACTATGGAATCCAATCCAACGAACGGTCCTTAATCGACACAGGCGGAACAAATGCAATCAGAGCCCCGCTCTACTGCCCAACCGAATCCAAGTCCATCCAACCCATTTCGCCCGGTCTCAAAATATCCATATATACGTATATTCCATGTGATAGCAACATGATAATAGTAAAATAATATATTTCCTATCTCTCGCGAGTGACAGGTAATCACTCGACTTCTACCGGGATCCTATAGCATAGCACACTACACGATCCTATCATACCAGTAAGACTCATACGATAAGGATATGTATATGCAAGTGGGTTTCATTCAACTCCTTTAAACTTAATGCACAAGCATAAAGTAAAGTGCAGAATAATAGGGGTTATGCACCGGGGCTTGCCTGAGTAAAAAAAATATAACCAAATGTTAGTATGCCATCTCCGAGGCATGATCACCATGGCACCATCTCTTGGGTTAATGCCATCCCCTGGTTGATCCCTCGATCCATCATCGCTCCTATTATGATTTACGTGAATGCAACGTAGAGACATAAGTACAAGACAAAAATCGCAACTCTCATCGTACGACTGCGTCTCGCAAGCTAACGAGCTAGCCACACACTAACTCACTAGGCTTTGCATCCCCATTGTCGACTAAGATATTATTTTAGTTATACAAACCCAAGTGTTGCTTTATACATTTTATTAATTTAATATTTACATTCTAACTTAGGCTCATTAACTTTCTTATCGAACTAATTATTTTGAAGCTACAAAAAAAACTACAGTGGGCATATAGTAATACTAAAAAAACCTACTGCAAAAATTTCTAGCATCACGGATTAATCATAAAAACTCCTACAAGTTTGTGTTTAATAATTTTAAGTGTCCCGAAATAATTAGAGCAAGCCTAAAAATATCATAACACTATGTAAACCAATCTCACCTTTAGTTAGATCATGACTTTATGAACCTAACAAAATTGGTTTCATAATTTTTGAACTTCTACACGTTTAGATATTGAATTTACAAGTTCCTAGCAACAAAGAAAGAGGAAAAACAATTAGAAAACACACTTTTAAAGGAACGGGCCAGCGCCCACTAATCGGCCCAGCACCCGAATGTGGCCCGTGCGGGACGAGGTAACGCGCCAACAGGCCGGCCCAACTGGCCCGCTGTGCGCGTGCCAAACACATTTGCAAAAAAGACCTTGCATTCTCAAAGAATTCAGTGGTACACGAAGAACTATTTACCTGAGTCACTGACATTGCATCTGGACCCGAGAACCCATTTTCTTTCTATAACATCCCAGATGTTAAGAAATAATTAAAATGTGATAATGATGCATCATCAAGCATAAGTATCAAGTGTTATGTCATAAATGCATTCATATTTCAATAATAGATATCATATGTTGTATATGTTTCAAGTATTGTTTTTAGAATGTTTCAGATGATAATTGCCCTGTTTCAAACATACGCTACATGTTGCATTTATAGCATTGTTATGTTGCATATACCATGTCTATGTTGCATATGTAATGTTGCCATATGAAATGTTTCAGATGTTTCTTTGTCATGTTCACATATTGTAAATCTGGTATTTTAGTTAATCCCATGAAATGATGGCATGTTGGTACATTAGGTTCTTTATGAATTTATATATGAGAATTGGTTTACGCAAATAAAGTTTTGTTTAAATAAAAGTTGTAGTGTTAAATGTGCTTTATAATATGGGATCAAGGCTTGATAATATTTTGTAAGTCAAACATGTTTAAAATGGAGCTTCAAGTTTGAGTTTAAATTTGGAATCCAAAACTTGTTGCAAGTTTTCCGATTCAAATTCAAATTCAAATTCGAGGAATTATTAAAAGAATTTCCGAAATCAACCTGGTCAACCAAGAGTGACATTTGGTCAACCATGTGATGCTTGACTCAATGATGCCCTTGGGTGATGGTGTGATCACTAAATAATCACCAAATAATAGAGTATCAAATTTCAATTTGAAATCTTTCCAAAAACCCTAAAAAGGCAAAACCCTGATTTTACCCCTTTTTGAATAAATCAAAATCTAAGCAAAATTTGGAAAAAAAGTGTAAAACCAAGTTTGTAGATCTTTTTAAGAGCTACAAGTTTGGTGTTTTGAGTTTTCAAAGTTTCAATGTAAAATTTTGAGTAATTTGAAAAGATTCAAATCTTAATTTTGACCCATTTTCATCTCCCCTATCCAATTTCAAAATGGAGGCATATTTTGAAAATGTTTTGAGTAGCAAAGTTGTAGGTCTTACCTAGATGTACAACTTTGGTATTTTGAGTTTTTGAAGTTTCAATATAAAATTCAAAGTTATTTTGAATTTACAAATTTCTAGAAAATTTTCTCTTTTAAATTCAAATTCAAATTCAAATTTCAAAATCTAGGCCGAATTTGGAAATGTTTATATTGAGAAAGTTGTAGAACTTTGAAAATTGACCAACTTTTGTTTTTACAGATTTTCAACTTCTTTAGAAGATTTGAGAGTAATTTATAAAATTTCATCAGTGGCATTTTGGTAAATATTTCAAAATCGTCACCAACCGCATGCCTCCACCTCCCGCCGTCGCCGGTGACCTTCCAACCGCTTCTAGGCGCACCCGCGACCACCAGGAGCCGCTTCAGCGTGGCCCGGCCGTCCTTCCGTGGCGCCTTCTAGTTGATTTGCTTCGCCTATAAAGCATCTCACCGTCGTCCTCGTTTTCCCTTTCTCCTCTGTTTCCTCACCGCCGCCGGTCACCACCGCGCACCGCCGCAATTCACCCTCCCCGCTTAGCCACCACTCAATTGCTCTCGCAGCTCGCTTCGCATGCTTCGTGCGCGCGTACTAAACCCGCTCGCCTCACCTCTAGTTGTCTAGCGCCACCGCACGTCCTCTTCTTCCTCGGAACTGACCGCAGCGCCGCCGTGAACCATCGCTCCGTGGCCAGCCACCTCCATCGCTCCTCTACCTCAAGCAGTCACGTTGTCGTGTTCATGGTGAGCTGCTGAGTCTAATGCGCGTCCCAATTTAACCTCTACCATCCGGTGTCGTCGGCGTGTAGCTCGCCGCACCATTCATGTCCGCCATGGCCGTGGGCGTGGGTGCTTTGGAGTGTTAGAGGTTCACCTGGTCATGTCTGGAGGTGTGGAGGGGAGTGGGGAGTGTGCCCGGGAGGTTGACGTCGTCGTAAACCTCACCGTCGGCGAGGCAGGGTCGGCCGACCGTCGCCATGGCCTTCGGTCGGAGCTTGAGTGCGGCCTGGCCTTACTGGGCCAGCCCAGGCCGATGGTCCAGTAGCGGGGAGAAGTGGTCTGGGAGAGGGAGGAGGGGGAAGCGCTCGGTTGGGCCGTTTGGGCCAGAGAGAGAAGAGCAGCGGGCCTGGAGTGGAGTTTTCGTTTTTCTTTTTCTAAAAATATTAATTAGTGCCGATTTTTATTTATTTTGTTGTGAATTATTTAGAATTCCTAAAATGGTAAAATTTTTTGAGTAACCTCTTTGTACTGTGTACTATTTAGAAAAATATGAAATGTCAATTTTGATTACTTTTTGGTAAGTGATTTAATTAGCTCAATTAATTATTAAATGCAACTTCCATGAATTTTAGTAATTGAAATAAAAGTCTAAAAATCATGAAATTAATTTTGGGTATTGTTTTAGGGTAAGATTAATCTGTAGAAAACGTTTGGGCTTAATTGGATAAAATTTATTTTATTCTTAATTTCTGTCTTAATTAATTAATTAATTAATTAATTAAACATGTGTTTAAACTTGATAATTTAGGATTTGTGTGACTTTGAGATTTCTTGTTGACCTTGGATCATTAATATATGATGATCCATTACATCTTATTGAGTTACTTGAGCTCACGATTAACTTGTTGACTATGATTTGTTAATGATAATTAATGTGTCAACATAGATCATTAATGGTTAATAATTTCTTATGTAAGTAATTAGTAGTCTTGTGATAGACTTATTATTAGATGCAACCTCTTGGGTAAAAACAAAATTACGGTTATTTAACCTTTAAGTTAACCTTGTTAGCATGTAACTGTACCATGAAGGAAAGTTGTACTCAAGTAAATAACTAATGTTTATCCTTTCTAAATGTCTCTTGTGTGCTATGCTTTATTCATCATCATGCATCATAGCATACATTTCATCATATTAAAGCCTCGCATCATTTATGTATGTATAGTGTACGAGAATGAGAAGATGCGTGTTGATCCAGTCTCAGAGTAGGGCCATTCGCTAGAGGTGCTGGTGTCTATTGGAACTCTCTGAGGGAACTAACTTCTCTGCAACGCAGGCAAGCCCCGGACATACAACCACTCTTTTGTTTTTAAATGCTTTATTACACCTTAAATCTAGTGTAATGTGCATTATGTTAGTAGGAGTTGGTTGATACCGTTGTTGCATGATTATCTTGATCTACATTTATATCCAGATGATATCCCACTAGTATGTGTAGGTCGATCCCGTATGCTTAGTAATGCTTAGACTTCGGTAGAAGTCGAATGGTGATTTCATCGTTCGCGAGAAGCAGGTTTACCTTTGCTTCTCCTGACTTAATGACGGGTCATGAGAGCATATGAATATGAATATGGTAATATTAAGCTGAGACCGGACGGGTAACTTGCATTGGGAAAGGAGTCTCAATGTAGTGTTTTCGCCTGTGTCGATTAAGGACCGTACCGTTGATTGAATTGCGTGCGTCGAGACTTTGCAACTGACCACATGCTCCGGTAAGCCTAAGACCTCGGTAATGCCATCATGTAAATGGCCAACCATGCACTGGGAGTGGAGAGATGGCGAGAGTAGTGTGTACCCTCGTAGCCAAGGGCTAGATTGGAGGTATACTATACTCTCGGGTGGCGCTGGACCCGGTCATGTTTTGGAGGATCCAAGTAAAGGTTGATTTATGTAGGTTAGAGTCCTACATATCTCGTGTGGTTAGGGATCCCCAGCTAGGTATAATCGGTTCGAATCATCGCTGCTCCTCGGTTATGGAGACTTGATTCTCTGTTCATCATCGTAGTTAACAATGGTACATGGTGATTATGGAAATGAGACAAAGACATAAATATGAGATGTGATGCTTAATACAACTGATTGAGATAGAATAGGTGCAAATCTATCTATGATAAACTTCACTAAAATTGATGCTAAAACTTGACTAAAACATTGAAAGTAAGGATTCACTTATAGCAAAGCTTTTCTGCAAAACTCCTCTTTTCTAGCTCTACTACTTTTCTTAAGGCCAGCATATTCTTGTAGTCTTTTCTTTTCATTGGGTAAGTCTTACGGAGTATAATTGAGTACTCAGGGTTTGTTAATCCCTGTTGCAGGTGCTCACTGGTGCTGCTAGTCAGGTCATGTCGGTGGGTTTGATATGATCTGGTTATCTTCTCCTAACTTAGGTGCTCTACCCAAGTTATCTTCTGTAGTTCTACTCAACTTTCGCCATTTAAGTTAAGTTTGTAAAAAGTTAACTTAATCATGATTTGTAAATTTATTATTATTCTTCGCACTCTGATGTAAAATTTTGTAACAAATGTTGTAATGTTGTAGTTACTCCTTTGTTGATCCTGTGTGAGTTGTAAAATGTGGATGATTTAGGTTTTCCGAGGACACCCGACAGACTTTTTAAGTTCTTGGTACACATGTACAGTGGTTAGAGGTCTTTAAGATGATAACAGGTACATGTGGGCCACATTATTTAGGAGGTTCTGCCACAGTTGGTATCAGAGCCCATACAATGGATCAGCTACAACATTACATTTGAAAACTTCAAAATGATTTTACAAGATAAAAGTTTATGAAGATAACAAGTAAAAATGGACTTCTATCTATTTACTTAGTTGCTGGAAGACTTCATAAAGATTTTACGATGGCTCAAGTACAAAGGCTTCAAGAAGTTCTTTAACTCGTCCTTGGAAGGTCAAAAGGAGAGTCAACTTCACCGATAAAGCTCTACTGAAGTACCTCTCGATAGTTCGTCTTGGCCAATGAAGATAGTGTATAAGTAAAGTCCTATAATCTACTAACATGATGAAGACGAAGCAATCCTGACATTGGGAAGACGTATAGGACGAGCATATCTCATATCATGCATAACATGATACTTAAAATTCCCTCCTTATATTCGGGAAGCAGTTATTATTCGTTATAGCTGTTCTATTGATGAATCTCGTCCTGTACCAGGTCTTGTTAGCCCTTTGATGATCTCTGCTCCACAAGTTCCTAATTCTTGGGGGACTTATGGATGCACTTTATTTACCATGTCGTCTCAATGAAAACCTGGGACTACTCCTTGCATTGGCTTCTCAATGTATTCATGTGTCATGTCTTGATTTCTTCCATCCTGACACATGTTATTACTTTGAGATTGATAATCAACATGTGTTGGACAAGAGTTACTTTAGTTGTGTTCTATAGTGGTGCCTCGACCCGTGACTATGGTGCCGTGTCAAAATCTGGAATATTCTGTGATTCGCGACCACACGAGTTTTCACCAGAACACACACTGGTACCATAGTCGGTGCTCCTAAACCATTATAGCTCATGATTAAGGTGCTTTTGCTCGTTGAACAGTCTTTAGAGAATTCTAACCTCTCCAGATCCTTGTTATTATAACCAATCTCTGCTCTCAATTATAATACCGACCTTTTTAAATGAGTTACTACAGTTGTGCCCTATGATGGTACCATGATCAATGACAATGGAACAACGTTGTATCCTGGAGTTTCTTGTGACTTGCTACCATAAGGAAATATGGGACACTCGCTGTTATCAAGGTCTATGATCATGATCCCTTATAGTCCACAACTAGGGTGTTTTCATTCTCTGGACATTCCTTAGGGATTCAAAGTTGTCATTTTGAGTTCCCTAGATGCCTTGTGATTGTGACCGACTTCTGATCCCAGTTACATTCTCAATATTGTGAGACAAGGGTCATCACTGTTGTGCCCTATAGTGGTGTCATGTTTCGTGACCACGGTGCCGCGATGGAACCTAGAGCCACTTGTGTGTCCGGACCACACAAGTTTCTACTGGGCGCGCGCGCAGGTATCAAGGTTTATGGACATGATCCATTGTAGTCCCACAACTAGTGTTCTCTCACTCTTTGGAACCTATTTTGGGAATTCATACCATAATTCTTTTGAATTACCTTAATCCTTTGATGATTCTATGAGTTGTAGTTACTCCTTTGTTGATCCTGTGAGTTGTAAAATGTGGATGATTCGGGTTTCTCGAGGACACCCGACAAACTTCTTAAGTTCTGTGGTACACGTGTACAGTGGTTAGAGGTTTTTAAGATGATAACAGGTATATGTGGGCCACATTATTTAGGAGGTTCTACCACACTTTCCTTCTCTTCTTCCTTCGTATAGAGCAGGCAGGGGATGGGACTCGGAGCCGTGGATTTGGCCAGCGTGGGAGCGGGCCGGTGGCAATGGGTAGTGCACCAGCATGCCTAGGCTAGCACGCACCCATAGAGGGGCGTGGCTCACCAGTGGCGAATTGTGGCGACCTAGCCACGACAGCCGGAAGGTCAGCGGCGGCGGTGGCCAAGGAAGCGAGGCCGGCGGCGCAGAGGGGCCCCATAGCGAAGCACGTCGGACGTGGCTTGGTGCAGGGGAGGTGCTAGAGTGGCCACCTAGGGTGGAGGAGAGCAGAGAGTGGCGGTGGCTGTAGCGCTTGGCTTTGCACCCCTGGTGCTCATGCACGCGGCGAGGGAGCAACGAATAGAGAGAGAGCAAAGGGAGAGGCCGAGCGCCTCGTGATATGGACGGGGCGAGGGAGCAGCGCGGCAAGGACACAGGAAGCAGGGCGCACATGGAGCGGCCGAGGCAAAGCGCGGCGAGGACGGTGAAGCTAGGAGAAAGTCAATGTCTACAGCTGTGGCAGCGGGCGTGTTCGCATCGCAACTAAGGCACGTGCGAGACATGACGCGGTAGCAGGGCAGCAAGCGTAGCACGGCAGACGCAACTCGGCCCGGTCAAGAAGTTTGGCGTGCAACGGACGTAGGCAGGACAGCCTGGGTGCCCCTATGCGTGCACAAACACAGCGAGGATAGGGCGGGGGCGAGGCAATGCGGCCATCAGTGGCGCGTAGCGGGACAGTGAAAGCCCAAGTTTGGTTTTGGAAATTGAGTGAAACCAAAGTTGCTAATGTTATGTGATTAAGTGTGATTAAGCTAGGCATAAGCAACATGTGATGGAGGTGGAAATGGCATGGAGAGATGGCCAAAAGACCACATGATTTGGTGCATGAAATGATGAGCAAGATCATGAAGGAATGCACATAAAATGATGGACATGATGATCAAGTGAAGGAGAAGGATCTAATAGCGCAAGGCATAGGTATAACCATAGGTTTTTCCTTTTGCCGGTCTAAGATGAGTAGAGAATTGATTGACCGGGTTTAGGATACATAGCCGACTATCAAGAGGGGCAATCACGGTTAGCTCGGGAATCAAGTGACACTAGATCAATGTCTTGAGCATATGCATTAGGATCTAGTTGAGAGCTAACATAACCCTTGAAAATATTTGTGAAATGCTAATACACATGCACATGGTGGTGTACACTTGGTGGTGTTGGCACATTTACAAAGGAGAAGGTGTTGGAGTTGATTTTGATCAACTTGGTGAAGGGAGAAAGGTTTTTTGGTGTTCTCCAGACACTAGGATGGCTCTTGGAGTGAAATACTGCTTTGATCCATTGTGACTTGGATTAAGTGTTCATATGGGTTGTGTAGCCCTCTGAGTAGGCTTTCCAAAATGTCCAAGATCATCGAAATCGGAGTTCGGAGCTAAGAGTTATCGCCGTTTTACCAAAGAGTGGTATGTGATCGGACTCGTGACCGGATGCGTCCGGTCAGCACCTGCGCATCCGGTCAGCGCGTCTGGTCAGTTCAACATGGTGTGGGCACTAGGGTTTGCAACCGGCGTGTCTGGTCCCTCACGGAACCGGAGTGTCCGGTCGGGCACCCAGAGGGGCAGAGCGTGGCGAAGAGCTGATCGGACACGCGGCGCGTCCGGTCACATGCGATCGGACGCGTCCGGTCACAGTGGGAGCTCTCTGGACTCCGACCAGACACCGGGTGCAGCACGTTCGGTGAAATGGTGAAGCGCGTCCGGTCACGACAACGACTCTCTCTGACGCTTACTATTGCTGTGTAACAGAACCGACCAAATTATAAGAGCACAAGTACGAAAACGAGCACCGAAGCGCTCAAATTTTCAAACTTGAGCCCATATAATCCCGGTAGTCAATCGAAACCACGAAGGATTTCAAACCAAACTGCTTACAACCAGGATCGCATCATTCAACATACAACATCATACGTTACATTTCGCAAGTAGTTCCGAAATAAGTTTACACCCACGGAGTCGCAGTTATTACAAACCAAGTTTATAAAGTAGCGGAAGCATAAACACACCAGTTATTTAACTACTGCCAGTCTTGTTGATCGACAACCCGCAAAAGCATGAGGAAAGTACATAAAGACGATCACGCCCTAGTGATCTAGTCATCATCACCCGCAGGGTGGAGACACGTCCTGCAGAAGCCTTGATAGAGCATATCATCTGCAACAGGGGGGAATAAACCCTGAGTACTGGAATGTACTCAGCTAGACTTACCCGTCAAAAACCAGAAATAAGATGACACCAAGGATTATGCAAGGCTTACACAAGAGGCTAGCTGACATAACATTTTGCATAAAGGCATAAGTAATTGAAACTCTTATAACCTGTACTAGCAGTTATTTTTAGCATTTACCTGTCATCTATCTTAGCACCTGTACTAAACATGCACTTGATTATAATCAAACAACATTATTATTATATCCATAGCAGGTATATCATTATGGCAACATTGTATCATTCCCTTAACCACCAGTTCATTTAATGAGATCTACGTTGCCGCTGCTCAAGTCAAGTGCTCACTAACCGGGAGCGACGGCGATTCGAATCGAATTCCTATCCAGCTGGAGGGGTATTTCTAACACTCACCGTGCAGACCCCTGCCAGGGTCGCACAGGCCACCGTTTCATATGATTCAGGAATCGCGGGTCCGAATAATGTCGCGACCCCAAGGGCGACACTCTGCCAGGTGATAGGGACTCTAACCCCCCCTTGGTCTCACGCCAATGTCCCCAAGCACGTCCTTTCTCTCCTCCAAGAAGCAACCTACCATTCGATTCCCGGCCTGAACCACATTACTCGGCTTCGCGGTCGGAACGACTTATCCGGCCAACTAAGTGTTAGACTGCGTTCAACATGACTCAAGGACGTACAGCGAATCGGTCCTTAAACGACTCAGACGGGCATAGCTCCACACCCAAGACGTGAAGTGTCTTGCGGCTGTACTATCGAACTCCCGCCCGGTCTCAATTTCATTTTTAAGCATGGTTCCATCCACGATAGCCATAAAGCCACTCGTGACTCCTTCCTACATCTCGCGGATGACCGAAAATCACCCGACTTCTACCGTACTAAGCAGGGCTAAGCATTGACACGTGCCTAAACCTAATATAGGATTAAGTACGATATCTGGACAAGGACAGGTATAATGCAACAAGTGTTTTCATATAACTCCTACAACTTAATGCAGTAAACAATTAAAAGTACTCAAGATTAATTTATAAATCAGTAGGTTCAGCATGCACCGAGGCTTGCCTTTCAGAAAGGTTGAAGGCCGGTGGTCAGGACACTCGGGTAGATCTTCGGCAGGAGCTTCGTCGCCGGCTGGTTCCTCTAGCTGCTCCGGCTGGTCCTGGATTTCCTCCGGAATCACCGGCTCGAATTCGAGGAGAGTTACCCCCTCCGGTACACCTATTGCATGAATGCTCAATAAATATCATGGATGCATAAAGGTGCAACATGCTCGGAATGAAATGCAAATTCAGAAATACAATATAATAATCTAATCAATTTACTTTATTAGTACGTGCAAAACTCTTCTCCGGTGGAGAAGTACTTACGGAGAAGTAATTACCTAATCTACTCAACCTAAGGTATAGTTGTTCATCTTCGGTTAAGGCCCTAACACCTAACAATACAAGAGTAATATTACTTAGGTTACCACAGTAAGACATTCTGAACAGCAGCTCAAAGATTCTAACATAACTGGAGAATCCCAACTCCAAAAGATATGATCTAAGACAATCTGGAAAGCTTATGAAATGCTCTACAAATCATTTTCAGACCTCAACCCTTAATTCCTAAGTTTTCCATTTCGAATTCCTCAAGTTCCAGAATCTATCCTCTCTAAACAGAGAGCAGTCAATTCTGGACTGTCACTTAAAACAGCAACAACTCCCAAACTACTAAGCCAAATGCTCCCAAATTTTGACACAAGCTAATTTACAAATTGTACTACAACTTTGGTATTTACAAGTTTTCCAGCAACCACCTTTATCCAAGGTCAAACCTAGAAATCCTATCAGCTGTCCAGAAAACCTAAAATTGTAAAGGTTAAATATTTATTGATGTGGCAAACATTCTCTAAAACCAAACTAATACTACTGCAAGTTCACAAAGGTCACAAAAACACCAGGAAGTAAGGTGTGCCTACCTAAAATATTTATTTATACACATTTCTTAATTTACTTAAGTAATTAAGTGGAATTTTAAACATACATGTAAACTGCTCCTAAAATCCTAAAAAAATTACAGGGGACTCTCTGACCCAAAAGGAGACTACTGTAAAAATTTGAACTAAATTTATTCACAGGAACTTACTGAACAAAATTCACAAGCCCAAAAGGCTGATTTTTGTGAAATTAATAAATCATATTGAAAAGTATCAAACAACAGATTTCATAATTTGCTTGGACACTTTAGGGTACCAAGACATTCTCCAAAAAGTTATAAGGACATTGCACATGTAGAAAAATTACAAAAATTCATTTAAGTATTTCCTAAAATAGAAAGATAGCATTATAACTTGAAAAGTACTTAAGCACTGCTACCCAAATTTTTACCAGAGCTAGAGCAAGTATAAATTAGCATACCCACCAAATTTCATAATTTTTGGAATACTACAGCTCAAGTTATACATTTAACAAATTTGCATGCATTTCAAAACACATTTAAAAGATCTATTTAATTCTCCAGAAAACTAAACATCACATACCCGATTTACATTTTTCTAAAATACTACATTTCATGTAGATCATAACAAAATTTATATCATGATTTTTGAGTAAGTGAAACCCTAGATCTAAATTTTCCAAACATTACCTCAAATCTGTGGAAATTAAAAAGGAAAACAAAACTAAAAAAAATAGAAATCCCACTAAAGGGCCGTCCTACAGGCCGACGCGGCCCAAGACGCGCGTGCGGCCCGCTCGGGCTCCCGCCCACGCGCGGCACCGACAGGTGGGTCCCCGCGGTCAGTGACAGAGGGCAGAGGGGCGGCGAACCGCGAGCTCCGGCGAGCTCAAGCTCGTCGGAGGGGAGCTCGCTCGGGAAACCAAGCACACCCTCGCGTTCTCCGTCACATGGTGCTTCGATTCGTGCAAGAAGGATGGCTTGGGTTGGAGTGGGAGGGGCTCGCCACCGCGAGCGGCGGCCGGTGAGGGTCGGGTGGCGGTGTACCGCCGCCGGTGAGGCCGCACGGTCCCAGCTAAGCTCGGTACGAGCTTCACTGCAGCTAGAAGGAGCTATTGAGGTAGGAAGGGAAGACGGAGAGAGGCCCGAGCTACCCCGGCCACGGTGAGCCTCCATGGCGGAGCTCCGGTGGCCTCTCGGGAACGGTGGAGGTAACAATGGGGCTCACCTTGAGTTCAATCAAGGCCGCCGGTGGGTCGAGGAGGTGTAGGGTGGTGAGGCGGAGGAATTGGCGTGATTTGGTGGCCGGTGATGCAGTGGAACACGCGCGCGAGCTTGTCGGAGGTGGAGCGGCAATGGCGGCTCGGTTCTGGCGTTTTGAAACCGGAAGAGGGAGGGGAAAGGAATGGAGGCCGCCTCGACGCGTCGTGGCAGTCTTGAAGGCACCGTGGTCTGGCCGATGGGGCCAGGGCCGGCGTACGGGCGCCACCGCGCCTCCACGCGTCGGCGAGGCCCTGTGGCCGGTCGGCCACTCCCCCTTCACTGACGAACTGAACGAGGCGAACGGTGCCATCGAGCTCGACTGACAGAGGGATTTCATCGCCTCATAGCTCGTGATCGAGGCTGATTCGGTGAGAGCCATAGTTAACAAAAGTGTAGAGCTACGTGAGGGCTTCAACATTGCCAATAGGGTCATGAGCCAATTCGGCTTGGTTAGTGAGATACAACGCTCCAAAGTGAGGCACACGAAATCTGAACTGAGTTTCAGTTATTTTCCCCCGACTAAAACTCGATTTTCGAAGCACGCTAACTCATAAACCGTTGGGAACCAGGCTTGGGTGATGTGGACAATGTTGTAGAGCTACATGAGGGCTCCAACTTTGTCAATTGGCTCAAGGACTGGTTTGGCCTGGTTTGTGAGTTATAAGGTGTCAAAGTAGGGTACAATGAAACCGAAAAGTCCAAATTTCCAGACTTACAATTTTTCTAAGTGTTGATCACCACTCAAGCTGACTTGTGGGCCATTTTTGAGCATGTTCTGGTCATTTTCATGAGATGGCCATATTAGAACTTTTGTTCCTTATAAAATTCTCTACAACTTTCCTTATAAAATTTTCATGAGTTATAAGCTGGACTTTTTAATTGGTCAAACCAGAGCATCCTAGGGCCAAAAGGGTGGTCAACCACATCTTGGAGGGCACTTTAGTAATTTTGGCCAACATGAACCTTGCTCCAAGAGTTACCCTAAGTATAACTAAGGTGTTGTAGGACATAATTGGCCACTCTACCTTTTTGTCACACCAACTATCACGTATCACATGATGTGAGCCAAATAAAATTTCTAAAACAATCACAGTTGTTGCATCACATAAAATAATATGCATGATGCATGCTTATGCTTATGCAAATGCAATGCAATTATGGAGCTAAACACTTGAGGTGTTACATGCTGTTTGTCCTATAGTGATCGGACGCGTCCGGTCACCCTGACCAGTGCATCCGGGCATCACGTTTTTCACTGCGTTGTCCGGTAATGGCTAGCTGCGTACCCTTTCGTTATAAATAGAAGTTGGCCGGGGTTTGGAGGTATCTCTTGCATTCTTGCTGACCTTGAGACATCCTTTGAGCTAGAGAACAACCTCTCCACTCATCTCTTTGCTGGGTTGCACATCTTGAGTAAGATTCAAGTGCTTTACTTGAGAGTTGCATTCTAGAGGCACTTGATCTTCGAGTTGCTGCGGATTTCTTGTTACTCTTCCGTATTTCCCGACGCGGTAGACGGCTTGGAGTAGCGGAGGTGATTGAGCTCGCAATTGGAGATTGTTGGAGCCTTCACCAAGTGTTGTAAGGGGTTCTTGATCCTTCCCCATGGGAGTTCATGAATTGGATACTCTAGTGGAGCTCGTGGCTTGGAGGATCCCCATCTTGTGTGCGGATGTGCGGCGCCCGCCGAGGGCTCGACTCTTGATAGTCGATTAGATCGCGAACCGACAAGTGGGTGTATCACCACAATGAGGAGTAGCTTGCTGGAAAGCAAGTGAACCTCGGGATAAATTCTTGTGTCATTCTCTTCCTGAGGATTTCTCTTGTGTAATTGATTGATTGGTTCATCTCGTCTCTTAATCACTCGAAACTCTTCTTTCGTGTTACTCCTTGTTTCCAGCTTGTAGTTGTTGTTGTGTTTAGTGGATAGCCTTGTACTAGACTTGTGTAGGTGTCTTGCTTAATTAGTTACAGCTAGTGCATTTTGCTTCGCCACCTTTTGTACTAACACTTGTGGTTAAGTAATTCTTGAAGAAGTTTTAATTAGGCTATTCACCCCCCCTCTAGCCTATTTGGACCTTTCAAGTGGTATCAGAGTCGAGGCACCGTTTGATTAAGGCTTAACAACCTCTAGTGAAGAAATGGCTCAACTGAGTTTGCATATCAACAACACCAAGAAGGCACCTCACTTTGATGGTACAAATTATGCATATTGGAAGGTTAAAATGACCACACACCTTAAGTCAATCAATAGAGAAGTGTGGAAGGTCACCGAAACTAAATTTGAGGTTGTAAATCCGGAAGCACCAACTCTGGTGGAAGAAAAGAAGCTCCAATGCAATAACATTGCCATTAGTGCTCTTCATGAGGCACTAGATGACAAGACATTTTAGCAAGTGAAGAACATTGAAATTGCTTATGATTCTTGGGCAAAGTTAGAAGAGACTTATGAGGGCACCGAAGGCACCAAGACCGCCAAAGCATACATTTTACAAGAAAAGATCTCTAGCTTCAAGATGCAAGAATATGAGAGTATGCCAGAGATGTTTCATAGATTGCAAGTCATTGTGAATGAACTCAAGGCACTTGGTGAGGAGGTCAAGGACAATCAATTCTCCATGAAGTTCTTGAGAAGCTTACCCAAGAGGTTTGACATGTTGATCACCGTACTTGTGAGGACAACATTAAAAGATTCAACTCCTCAACAAGTATTCCAAGAAGTGATGACCGATGATTCATATAGAGAAGATGATGAGAAAGAGGAGTTGGTCAAAAAGAAGAAGAAGGAAAGTGAGAAGAAGGATGATGAGAAGAAGAAGAGTGTGGCATTCAAAGCCACCACATCCAAGGGCAAGTCCAAGATTGAATCATCAAGTGATAAAGACTCAAGCTCTTATGATAGTGATAACATTGATGAGAAGATGGCTCTCTTTGTCAAGCAATTTGGCAAATTCATGAAGAAGAAGGGCTATCGTGCAAGGAGGAGGAAGAACTCATCTAAGAAGAATGAGCAAACTATGAGATGCTTTAGATGTCATAGTAAGGACTATCTCATCGCCAAATGTCGTTATGATAGTGATGATGAAGATGCTATCAAGAAGGAGTGGAAGAAGCAAAATAAAAAGCAAGAAAAGAAAGAGAGCTCTCATAAGAAGAAGAATGATTCTCATGTTGCTACATGGGATAGTGATGATTTTTCAAGTGATGATGAGGACTACAAGAAGAAGGGGCATGCTAGCATTGCTATTCAAGAGAAGAGCTCCATATTTGACACTCCATCATGCTTCATGGCTAAGGCCGCTAAGGTATCATCCGAAGATGAGAGTGATCATGATAGTGCTAGTGATAGTCATAGTGATGATGATGATCTAACTAAAGATGAACTAATCACTATACTAGAAGATTGCACTCAATATTTTAAAGAATCTAGAAAGGAGTGCAAGGGCTTGCTTAAGGATAAGAAAAACCTTATGCAAGAACTTGATGAGCTTAGGGCATCTTATGAGAGTCTAAAGGTAGACCATAAGAAGCTTTAAAAGTCTCACTCTAAGCTTGAAGAAGCTCACTCCTCTCTAGTTAAAAAATGTGAAAACAAGCCAACTAATGTTGAGAAAACTAAAACTTGCAACTAGGCATATCATGTGATATAATTGATGAATCTTTTCATAAGCCTATTGTTGTTGCTCCCACTAACCCTTCATGTAGCGCATCTACATCATCCTCATCTAGTAATGATGGTTTCACTTGTGACTCCACACTTATAGTTGAGAATGAAAATCTCAAGGAGGTAAAAGAGCTCAATCACACCTTAGCTAAGGCTTATGATGGTGAGGACCGCTTGCTTATGTGCTTGGGTAGCCAAAGAGCTTCTCTCTACAAAGAGGGATTGGGCTATAAACCCAAGAAAGGCAAGGCCGCTTTTGATCCTCACAAAACTCATTTTGTGAAGAACAATGGTAGCTATTGCAAAAGTTGCAAGCAAGTTGGTCACATAGAGCAACATTGCATGAACAAGAAATCCAATGCTAATGTATCCTCGATTAAGCTTGATTCTTTCTATATGCTTACCAAGGGTACTAATGGTGTTCATGCTAAGTTCATTGGTACACCATGGATGAGCTTAAAGAAGAAAGCCATTTAGGTACCAAAGAGCTTGGTCACTAACCTTCGAGGACCCAAACAAGTTTGGGTACCCAAAAAGAATTGATCTTGTCTTGTAGGTCAATTACAAAGCTGGAGGAAGGCATTGGGTGCTTGATAGTGGGTGCACTCAAAATATGACCGGAGACTCTTGTATGTTCAAATCAATTGATACAAGTCAAAATGGAGGTTTTGATGCTATTACTTTCGGCAACAACAAGAGAGGCAAGGTCAAAGGGCTTGGTAAAATTGCTATCTCCAATGACATGAGCATATCCAATGTGTTGCTAGTTGAGAGCTTGGACTTCAACTTATTGTCAATAGCACAACTTTGTGATCTTGGTTTCAAATGCATATTTGGTAGTGATGATGTTGAAGTTGTTAGTGTTGATGGTACAAACATGATATTCAAAGGATTTAGACATGGTAGCTTATACTTGGTTGACTTCAATGATAGTGAGACACAATTGACATCATGCTTGCTTAGCAAATCTAGTATGGGTTGGTTGTGGCATAGAAGGCTTAGTCATGTTAGAATGAAACAATTGAACAAACTTTTGAAGCATGACTTAGTCAATTGAACAAACTTTTGAAGCATGACTTAGTTAGAGGCTTGAAGGATGTCACCTTTGAGAAAGATAAACCTTGTAGTGCTTGTCAAACCGGTAAACAAGTTGGAAATGCACATCCTAGCAAAAGTGAAATGAGCACTTCTAAGGCATTTGAGCTATTGCACATGGACTTGTTTGGGCCAACAACATACACTAGCATTGGTGGAAACAAGTATGATTTTATGATTGTTGATGATTACACTAGATACACTTGGGTGTTCTTTCTTTATGACAAGAGTGATGTCTATGATCTATTCAAGTCTTTTGTCAAGAGAGTGCAAAATGAATTTGAAACTAATATCAAGAAGATTAGAAGTGACAATGGTAGTGAGTTCAAGAACACAAGAATTGAAGATTTGTGTGATGATCTTGGTATTGGACATCAATTCTCACCAACATACACTCCTTAATCCAATAGTGTAGTTGAAAGGAAAAATAGAACATTGATTGATATGGCTAGATCAATGCTTAGTGAATACAATGTGAGTCATTCATTTTGGAGTGAAGCCATCAACACAGCTTGCTATTGTAGCAACCGTCTCTATTGCCATGGAAAGCTTGGGAAGACACCATATGAGCTATTGAATAGAAAAAAGCCCAACATTACATACTTTAGAGTGTTTGGTTGCAAATGCTATATTCTCAAGAAAGGCACTAGATTGAGCAAGTTTGAAAAGAAATGTGATGAAGGGTTCTTACTTGGTTATTCTACCATAAGCAAGACATATAGAGTTTGGAATCTCACTAATGGCACCTTGGAAGAAGTTCATGATATTGAGTTTGATGAAACCCAAGGATCGCAAAATGTAGCTCAAAATCTTGATGTGAGAGATCAATTGGCAAAAGCAATGAAGAACATGGATATTGGTGATGTTAGGCCAAGACAAGTTGATGATGATGATGACATTCAAATGATCAACCAAAGTGTGCAAATTGATACAAATCAAGCAAGCTCTAGTGGTTCTCATGATGAAGTGCAAGATCAAGGTCAAGCTAGTGGAAGCAACCAACTCCCAATACTCCAACCTACTAGCATTGCAAGAGATCATCCATTGGACCAAATCATTGGTGGAATTCAAAGTGGTGTTCAAACTAGATCAAGATTAGCATCCTTTTGTGAGCACTACTTATTTGTGTCTCTTGAAGAACCTAAGAAAATAAAAGATGCTTTGAAGGATTCCGATTGGGTAAATGCCATGCATGAAGAGCTAAACAACTTCACTAGAAATTAAGTTTGGGAAATTGTTGAAAGGCCGAAGAACTATAATGTGATTGGTACTAAGTGGGTCTTTAGAAACAAGCAAGATCAAGATGGTGTAGTTGTGAGAAACAAAGCAAGATTGTTAGCACAAGGTTACACACAAGTTGAAGGTCTTGACTTTGGTGAGACATATGCACCGGTTGCAAGATTGGAGGTAATTAGAATCTTATTAGCATATGCTTGTACACACAACATCAGGCTCTATTAAATGGATGTCAAAAGTGCATTTCTCAATGGCTACATCAATGAAGAAGTTTATGTTGAGCAACCACCCGGTTTTGAAGATGACAAGAAACCCGACCATGTGTACAAGCTAAGAAAGGCATTGTATGGTTTGAAGCAAGCACCTAGAGCATGGTATGAGAGGTTGAGGGACTTTTTTCTCTCTAAAGGGTTCAAGATGGGAAAGGTTGACACCACTCTCTTCACCAAGAAGATAGGCATTGACTTGTTTGTGTTGCAAATCTATGTGGATGATATCATTTTTGGATCAACCAATCAAGACTTTTGTGAAGAGTTTAGAAAAATGATGGCTAATGAGTTTGAGATGTCTATGATTGGAGAGCTTAGTTACTTCCTTGGACTTCAAATCAAGCAAATGAAGAATGATACTTTTGTAAGTCAAGGCAAGTACATCAATGACATGATCAAGAAGTTTGGATTGCAAGATGCTAAGCCAATGAGTACACCAATGGGCACAAATGATAAATTGGGTATTGATGCTAGTGGAAACATGGTAGATCAAAAGCAATACCGGCCTATGATTCGAAGTTTACTCTATGTCACCGCTTCTAGGCCGGATGTGATGTTTAGTGTGTGTAAGTGTGCAAGATATCAAGCTTCACCTAGAGAAACTCACTTGAAAGCAACCAAGAGAATATTGAGATATCTTAAGGGCACTCATGATGTTGGATTATGGTATCCCAAGGGATCTAATTTTGAGTTGATTGGATATTCAGATTCCGACTATGGTGGTTGCAAGATTGATAGAATGAGCACAAGTGGCACTTGTCAATTACTAGGAAGGTCTCTTGTTTCATGGTCATCAAAGAAATAAAATAGTGTTGCACTATCTATAGCCGAGGCCGAATACATTAGTGCCGGTAGTTGTTGTGCACAATTGCTTTGGATGAAGGCAACTTTGAGTGACTTTGGAATCAAATTCAAGAATGTGACTTTGTTTTGTCATAATGAGAGTGCTATCAAGATGACACAAAATCCGGTTCAACATTCAAGAACCAAGCACATTGACATAAGGCACCACTTCATAAGAGACTATCAACAAAAGGGTGATATTTGTATACAAGGCATTGACACCGAAGATCAACTAGCCGATATCTTTACAAAGCCACTTGATGAGAAAAGATTTTATAAGTTGAAGAATGAATTGAACATACTTGACTTCTCCAACATGAAATGAGTGCACCCCCACATTCTTATATGACATGCCTCCCCTTCGACAATGCAAGGTAAAGTTGTTTGACATATCATTCATACTTTGCTAAGGACATGTTTAGAACATATAGACATATTTGCATGACAAATAGGCTCATTCATAAAAATCAAATGATTTTGACGTATATATGGTACCACTATTGCTTCTATATTTGTTTGATCTAGTGGTAGCATACGACATGTTTGTGGGCTTGCAAATCTAGTATTGAATCTAGAAAACGAGCTCATGATGTGTAGTTCAACATGGTCAAGATAACCCTTATACTTTATGAGGTGTGAAGAAGCTTGTCCTTGGATCAAACCGAATTACATATTCTAGGCAAGTAATCTAGATTGAACCATAATTTAGACTCTCTCATATTGATTGACTTAACTCTCACTATAATTGGCACCTTTTTGGTGATTGTTGACAAAGGAAAAGAGAAAAGTCACAAAGATAAAAAGTTTTGTTGATAAAGGGGGAGAAGTAAGTCACAAAGATATAGAAAGTGGGAGAGAAAGCAAAAGATATGACGTTGGAAAGGGATTAATTAAAATTGAGCACACAAGTAGGGGGAGCAAGCTCATGAATTATTTGTTGCATTTGTATGTGCATTAACATGATGAATTGTTGCATTGCAAAGCTTAAATTCATATTCATAATTGTATGGTGTATGCTAGAAATAGAACTTGAATGATGATTTGTTGAGAGTAGCTTTACAAGTGGTATCTAGACACCTTTGCTTATAATGTTGATCTCACGAGGTATTTTAGTGTTTGTAATTTTTACAAGTGATGTATTACAAGTGGTGTCTAGCTACATCGATGCTAAGGATGGTATATAAAGGCAACTCCGATTGGTATCACGCTTCAAAGGTCCATTCTATATACCTTAGCATCAATTTGATAGTAGTAACTCTCCCAAAATTCAAATCCATACATATGTGCACAATTGAACCAAACTCATGGAAGTACATATGTAGGGGGGCTAATACTATCAAAATTAAAAATTGATTTCATTTCATATCTTTGTGGTGGTTGTCATCAATTACCAAAAAGGGGGAGATTGAAAGCCCAAGTTTGGTTTTCGAAATTGAGTGACACCAAAGTTGCTAATGTTATGTGATCAAATGTGATTAAGCTAGGCATAAACAACATGTGATGGAGGTGGAAATGGCATGGAGAGATGGCCACAAGACCACATGATTTGGTGCATGAAATGATGAGCAAGATCATGAAGGAATGCATATAAAATAATGGACATGATGATCAAGTGAAGGAGAAGGATCTAATAGCGCAAGGCAAAGGTATAACCATAGGGTTTTCCTTTTGTCGGTCTAAGATGAGTAGAGAATTAATTGACCGGGTTTAGGATACATAGCCGACTATCAAGAGGGGCAATCACGGTTAGCTCGGGAATCAAGTGCCACTAGATCAATGTCTTGAGCATATGCATTAGGATCTAGTTGAGAGCTAACATAACCCTTGAAAATATTTGTGAAATGCTAACACACATGCACATGGTGGTGTACACTTGGTGGTGTTGGCACATTTACAAAGGAGAAGGTGTTGGAGTTGATTTTGATCAACTTGGTGAAGGGAGAAAGGTTTTTCGGTGTTCTCCGGACACTAGGATGACTCTTGGAGTGGAATACTACTTTGATCCATTGTTACTTGGATTAAGTGTTCATATGGGTTGTGTAGCCCTCTGAGTAAGCTTTCCAAAATGTCCAAGATCATCGAAATCGGAGTTCAGAGCTAAGAGTTATCGCCGTTTTACCGAAGAGTGGTCTGTGACCGGACTCGTGACCGGACGTGTCCGGTCAGCACCTGCGCGTTCGGTCAGCGCGTCCAGTCAGTTCAACATGGCGCGGGCACTAGGGTTTGCAACTGGCGCGTCTGGTCCCTCACGGAACCGGAGCGTCCGGCCGAGCACCCAGAGGGGCAGAGCGTGGCGAAGAGCTGATCGGACGCGCGGCGCGTCCGGTCGCATGCGATCGGACGCGTCCGGTTGCGGTGGGAGCTCTCTGGACTCCGATCGGACGCCGGGTGCAGCACGTCCGGTCAAACGGTGAAGCACGTCCGGACACGGCAATGGCTCTCTCTGACGCTTACTGTTACTGTTTGTCTTGTAGTGACCGGACGCTACAGTTTGTCCTATTACTGTTACTGTTTGTCCTATTACTGTAGTGTCCGGTCACCCTGACCAGTGCGTCCGGTCATCACGTTTTTCGCTGTGTTATCCGGTAACGGCTAGCTGCGTACCCCTTCATTATAAATAGAAGATGGACGGGGTTTGGGGGTATCTCTTGTATTCTTGCTGACCTTGAGACATTCTTTGAGCTAGAGAACAACCCCTCCACTCATCTCTTTACTTGGTTGCACATCTTGAGTGAGATTGAGTGAGATTCAAGTGTTTTACTTGAGAGTTGCATTCTAGAGGCACTTGATCTTCGAGTTGCTACGGATTTCTTGTTCTCTTCCGTGTTTCCCTACGCGGTAGACGGCTTGGAGTAGCGGAGGTGATTGAGCTCGCAATTGGAGATTGTTGGAGCCCTCACCAAGTGTTGTAAGGGGTTCTTGATCCTTCCTCGTGGGAGTTCACGAATTGGATACTCTAGTGGAGCTCGTGTCTTGGAGGATCCCCATCTTGTGTGTGGATGTGCGGCGCCTGCCAAGGGCTCGACTCTTGATAGTCGATTAGCTCGCGAACCGACGAGTGGGTGTATCGCCACAACGGGGAGTAGCTTGCCGGGAAGTAAGTGAACCTCAGGATAAATTCTTGTATCATTCTCTTCCCGAGGATTTCTCTTGTGTGATTGATTGATTGGTTCATCTCGTCTCTACACGATGGTATAATCACTCGAAACTCTTCTCTCGTGTTACTCCTTGTTTCTAGCTTGTAGTTGTTGTTGTATTTAGTGGATAGCCTTGTACTAGACTTGTGTAGGTGGCTTGCTTAATTAGTTAGAGCTAGTGCATTTTGCTTCGTCACCTTTTGTACTAACACTTGTGGTTAAGTAATTCTTGTAAAAGTTTTAATTAAGCTATTCACCCCCCTCTAGACTATTTGGACCTTTTAGACAGCCAGAGACAGCAGCTCAGGGAGGCAGCAGCACTGGCAGCGGCTGGGCGCATGCCCAGGCGGCAGAGCGCGCACAGCGACCGTGTCGCGACAAGCGGTGCGGTGATCGCGGCCACGGGGCCAAAAAGACCAAAACCGCGCGCTGCACGCATCTTAAAGCAAAGCGAAGATCGCTGACTTTCACCATTGAGGTTAGACCAATTCTACTAGCCTAAAGCCAACACTCCTAGCTACCCAGCAAGGCAAACGTCACAACCAAAGAGCAACTGGAGAAAGAGATACGCGAATGCCAACAAAGCTTCGCCATGGATGTGTCGGTTCGCGGACAGAGCGCCAACACTGGATTCACAGCGCGTTCAAGTGAACATTGGACAATTTTTAAGAGGGCATCGTGACCTCCAACTCAACTACCACTCATACCATGTTCAAGTGCATACGTAGAAGCAATCCATAGTGTAAAAACATGAAGTGATTGTTAAAATGTTTTTACTAGAATTTAAGTACTAAGATAGCATTGTCTATTGCTCCTACGAACTTAGGAACAGCTAGGGTTCAGTGCGGCCTATCAGTCATTAGCACTTTAGCCACAATTTCTAAAAGGTCTACACTTCATTTATTTCACCCAACAAGCATCACATGCAATAGCCCATACTCTATACTAACCCATGGAAACAAAATATATATATTATTTTATTATTTTGCATGCTATAAATAGCCAAAAAGGATACTTTTCAAAACATGAGTTATATCACACTTGTTTTTATAGAATTTGTTTTCATGCTAAATGATTAAAATGACTTATTCTATTTTTCTTATTAGGATTTCTCTTAAACATGCTTACGCACTAAGTAATTATCTTATGATATTTATTTGATCTCCTTCAACCACAAAAGAGAGTCGCATAGGATTAGTTTAACATTTTATGCGAGTTATAAATCCAAAAATCGAGGAACTCGTTTAGGTAATTCTCTCCGGCCCTAACCCTGCGGCTAGATAAGCTCGTAACACCAGGGTGTTACAGCTGCCCGCGCGGACGCGCGGCTACCCACGCCTTCTCCATTTCGCGCGTGCATGTGGGAATCCACGCGTCACATGACTCAGGCCGTTCCATCCAAGAGTATATGCTTGCAACATGAAACACTTGATACAACATACATCTGAAAATAGTTGAAACATACACTTGCAACATATGTGTGAAACATATGCAACATCCAGATAAAACACTTGCAACTTATGTTTGAAACAAATGAAACATATATAATATCCAGGGTAAAGAGATGGAGGAGAGAGCGTAAAGGGAAGGTACGTAGGCTGGGTGCCTGTTGGACCAGATGCACAGGCCTAGGAACGTGGGTCCGGACGGCCTGAAAGGTTATTGATACTATAGATTTGGACGTGGCACGGATATGTCCCTACCCTCGATCACACGGCGGCATCATTAGCGAATTAGTTTTGCCGCTGTCACTGCCGCCGCCGCCAGAGAGATCATCCCCTCGGATTCCCCCGCCCGCCCATTTGTCCACCTCGTCGTCGCCATCGGACCTCCTCCCTCGAGAACTCCTCTCTGTCTCGCAGCCGCTAAATCCTAGGCGCTAGCTACCGGCCGGACTTCCGTCGCAATATATTATGTCCGGTCGAGCCATAAGCGGCGGCATGCAATTCACCTCGGCACCGCGGGAGAGGAGAAGATGGAGGACGATGACACGAGGGAGGGCGAGTGGTCCAGCTCCAGGCCCGCCACCGCCGACCGAGTAGACTCGTCGACCGGCGGCTCGCACGGGTACATTGAAATCGAGAAGGAGATCTTGGACCGTCTCCTAGAGAAGGGAATCCCCGAGGTCGTTTCAGACCCGTCGAGCTTCCGCGAACAGCTGCACGGGCACTTCGAGCGGCTGCCGATGAGGTCAGCATCATCTTGATACATCTCTATGTAAAAGTAGTACGGAGATGTAGAAGTAGTACGTATATAGTAAAACATATATATGCTATGCCCGTGCATGGGTGCAGCTACGCCAACGATGTGGACGTGTTCAAGGCGGACGACGTGCTTCTGCACCGCAGGATCCTAAACGAGTGCGCCGACCCTGACAAGCGCCCCGTCTTCCATGTCCGCTTCTTGCACGTGAGCATATCACTACTCTACTGGATCGTTTCTCAACTCGATCTCAAGTGTGCTAGCTAGCCAAAGCGCGCCAGCACAGACTGACTGACTCAGAGAGTATTAAGTGTTAGTATCACTATACTGAAATCGTTAGTTGTTCTGCCTATCTGTATGAGCAGTGCATCCCTGGCCCGGTGGTGGATTCACAAGACAACACATGGGGCTCTCTCACTTCCACTTCGAGGTATATAGCCCACGCTCTTTGTGCAACACTTGCATGGTTAATAAATGCTTGATGATTGATATGATGTTACCCTTATTTGGTGCAACTGAAACCAACCTCTTTGTCGTCTCTGGCCGGTTTCAATGACGGCGGCTGAGATCAACCTCTTTGTCGTCTGTAGTTTGAATGAGCTTCCAATTCTGAAGAAAACAAATTCTACCTTATATATCTTGCAGTGTTATATATTGCACATATAATCTGAATTTAGAGGATTTGAACAAGCATGAGAAAGTATGGATGACATCAGTTTAGAGACAAGAATAGTTGCGGATGACGCAGACCAGTTCCACGAGGTCTTTGTCTACCTCGGGTGTATTAGAGCGTCTCCAAGAGTCTCCAAAATACACTACCAATCTTGATTTTTTTGGCAACATTGAAAAAACCCGCTTTCCAACAACTCCCTAACTCAACTCTCAATCTTTCCGCACTTAGGAAAATCGATCCAATCGTGTGGAAATATACGCACATGTATCAATCGACCAATCTGGACGTGGAAGGGTGTGAGAAAGAATAAGCGTAAACATAGAGTTTCCAACGCAAGTATATAAGAGAAAAAGAAAGTATAAAAGTGGTTGGAGTGATTCGAAATAGTTCACGGCTACTGATGCAAAATTGTCTTGTATCTTTTAGGAGCGAAATTTTAGAAACGGTTAGAGAAACCAAATAATAAATATGCTTCCAACTTTTTTAGCCACTTGCAAGCATCATTGATTTAACAATTAGTTTTTAGAAACTATTGGAGATGTTCTTAAATAGTCCGGGAGCTCAGCCATATGACTCTATCTATAACCTCCACCTCAATCATGATTTGACTTGCAAAAGAGCTCATGCTTCGATTTGCATTTATAAAATCTTGAACGACAACTCTTGCCTTTTTTATATAAAAGATGAGAATTTGTGCCTGATTGGTGTAAATTGGTAGAATGTTTCTACCATGCTTTTCATTTGTTGTAAACAGAGTTGTCTGCAAACATCGGTGAATGGAAGAGTTAGGGCATATTTGGTACATATTTGATCTCCTATTACTTCTGCAGCTATTCCACACATTCGTTTACCAAATGGGTAAGAAGGTGCCGGTGCCGCTCCTCGTGTGAATCTGTGGAAAACGCGGTCACACAAGCTTTCGGCATCCAGCGAAGGTGAAGCTGAAAAAAGTGGATTCGCCCAGCTCCTCCATCCAGACGTGTGGGCTCTCCCGGAGCTGCCCCTTCTCTGTGAGGGCAAGGCGCGTGGGATGTAGACACTAGTCTCTAGAAAAGGTGGGGTGGAGCAGGAGTAGCTGGGCCGATGCAGAGATGCGCCGGGGCGACGTCGAGGCAGAGTAGCGGGGGTGCCGCAGGTGGGAGTAGCTGGGTGGGGCGGAGTCTCATCGGCGGAGAAACGGGGATGGGACTAACTCACTGGACCGCGTCACATCGGCGTAGAGAAGCAGGGCATAGCGAAGTCACGGCATGGTGGTAGGAGTAACCGGGTCGGAAAGGCACGATGGGTGGACGCCCCCACAGACGTGGGGGGAGCAAGCCACAGGGTGAGTGAGAAAAATGAAGGGTGGCTAGATGAGGAGGATGAACCTTTTTTATTAACAGGGCATGAGCCTTTGGCTAGGCCGGCCAATAAAAAAGAAAATTAGGTATTGTAGTCATTTTACTATTTTAACAATCAGGAGAAGTTGTTTTACCATATTTTTTAAAAACAGCTTTAGCTCCACCAGTAAAGGTGCTCCACCAACCGAAGTAAAAAAAACTGGTCCACCATTGAAGCAGAGTTGTATCAAACATGATCTTATTGCTCAGAGCCACTTCTTTGATATAATGTCAAAGGATACCTTTTGTAGTCACCACTCACCATCAACAGGACTAGCTGTGCCATGTTGTAACTGTCAAATTAGGTTGATCATGAGCGTAAACATCTAGGTTATTAGTCATTAGCAATTCAGCGTGTTCTATAAAATGATTGGCCATGTCTTCCTCACCCGCTTTTATATTTTACTTCTTTGTGTTATTTCCAACCAGTTTGCCAAGTGCTATATTTGGAACTTCCCTTGGGGAAATCATTCTCTTAAATTGCTGTTGACATATGGGTTTGTATTGTCTCATTCATGACACAGTAGAAATTGACACTCAAATATCCACAGCAGAGACGTAGGAATTCTTCGTATTCATGAAATAATTTTTTCTACCCTTGACAAGCCAAAGGTCCTCTCTCAGGTAAGACTTAGAGCACCAATCCATTTGCTATTGTAGTTTCAATTTAGACTCCAGATATGAATGACTTTTCATATTAGTACTTGGGTTGAATTTTTGTTCACACTTCTGTTTTGTAGCTGTCTGCCTTGCTGTCTGAAGTTGGACTGAACATTCGTGAAGCTCATGTTTTCTCAACTAGTGATGGCTTGTGTTTGCATATATTTCTTGTTGATGGCTGGCATACAGAGGTAAAGTTTGAGCATTATGTTGTAGTGTACTTGTTTATCGACATATATTTTTTTAGCATGTTCTGTTGAAACTTATGGCGGAGTATATTCTCCCTTTATATGGTGAGATAAGAGATTTTGAATTATACAAATATCTATCTGCATTGTCAGTGGCAAATAATACAAACTATATGTAATGCCTAGCTAATGCCAACAAGATGCCAGAACAAGGCATCTTATTCCTAAAGGCTTTGTTCTCATAAGGAGCACAATGGGAGGAATCCCTCATAGCTCATAGTTTTCATAATATGTACATAATTTATGTTAACCTGTGAAGCTATGAAATTAAGGGTCTGGAGCTAAATATATAGAGTTGTGACCCTACTTTGCATGCCCAAATTCATTCTGACTATATATATATGCTTGTGGTAACTAACATAATAATAATGCGTTGTCATGCATCTTGGTTATGAATCTCCTCTAGATTCTAGTATTATTCAGTCAAGCATCAGTGTTTTGTGTGTTACATACTATTGCTTGCATCAGTGCTTTTATGTTAAACTGCATAATTTTGTTTGCAGGAGCCAGATGGTTTGTTGCAGTGTCTCAAGGAGACAGCAGCACACAATCATGTATGTTGTTTTCTTTCTCAACTGGTTTTTGCACAAGCTAGCACCTAAATTAGCTAGTGCATGCCTGCTTGTTTAGAATGTGTACATATGCTTGTAATTTACCTTTTCACATCAATGTAGTGTCTTTTATACTTATATATTCAACATTATAAGACAAAACAATGAACATGTTACCATAACATTTCCCTTGAATCCCATCTGTTATATCAAACCGAAAAAATTCTAGCGCCTCAGAAATAATAAAAAGAGCCGCAAGAGAAGACTGGTACGTGACTCGAACATTGATAGGAGTTTGTTGCAGATTAGGGACAAGATTGCATCTGGATCTTCCTGAGACTTGTAAGAGCAAAATAACATCTAAGATATATGAAGTTGAAGTATTGCTTAAAAGAAACCAGAAGATTCAAATTTCTTTTATGGGTTTAGCGGATTTCAAGGACTAGTTCTTAAATCTTATTTTATCTATAAAAGAAAGTTCCCATGTCTAGAGAAATATCATTTAAATGATGGTAACCAGATTAGATTTTGGGAGATAAATAGATTGGGAACCAAACATGCATTGAAATATCAATAACCCTCCCTATATAATATAGTTCATAGGAAAGAAGCATTTGTTATCCATGCAAGCTTAACTCCATTGAATGTCTCTTTTAGAAGAGACTTATATTAATGAGTACTTATTCAGTTACTAAGTATAAGCACTTATATGAATTTGTGATCAACTTATGCAAGAGCAAAAAAACTCCATCATACCTTTGGGAATGGGACCATTCATATTTGGATTTAGGGCCTGATTAGTTTGTTTCCAAAATTTGTCATGCCGATGATTTGGCAAGCCATGATTTTGGCTAGTATTTGGTTTGCTACCAAAACTTGCCAAACTCTCTTGTTTAGCTTGCAAAAATCTATGGCAATGTTTTTGCCCAACTTTTGTCCTGTCAAATCTTTGGCATGGCAATTTTTGGATGTCAACCAAACAGGCTATGCCTGGCCATTGGTGCCAATTCATGCGGGCTCATGGATCAATTAATTACTAGCGTGGGGTTGAGCATGTTCAATTCATAGAAATACTTATACTTAGGGACAAATTTGAAAGCTTCAAATGCTTATATTTAGGGACTGGAGGAGTAACAAATTTTTTAAATAGATGTGCAATTAAATGATAGGGGCGATGAGTTTGTATGAATCCCTGTATAAATTAATGTATAATTTCCTTGTCAACAACGGTATTTGGATTAAGAACAATGAAATTGGGTATATAAATACCACTAAAGAACAAGATCTTTGTGTGGTATTTAAAAAATGTGTTATTCTAACATGGATAACTTAGCTAGATGGAATTCGAATGGCCAATGGAAGTAGAAATTTTTTGTAGTCATTTCAAAACCATCTGACATCTCTTCTTTGATTGTCATTATGCCATGTTTCTTTAGACTACTATCCATATTGGGTTTAATATTACATACTAATAATATAGTTGGCATGTATAAAAATTCCATTAGATTATTGGACGGGAGGTATCAAATAATAGTTTGAAGTTATTGACATCGGCATTTGCATTGTTTGTGCGCTTTGGCAACATTGGTTTGATCAATGTCAAGCCCAAATTACTTGCAGGAGGCTTATTCAAGAGCACATATTGGCTCGAGTTCTAAACGCTAGCCCATCAGAGAAGAACAAAAGGAGTTGATGATTCTTGCATAGCGTACATTGAATCAGATGGCCATGCAAATTTTCTCCTCCACGGATGGATGGAGTTCCTTTAATAGAGTTAGTCAATAATATGAAACTCTTCTTTGTTTGGTTTGTACTCCACCATATGTCAGTGGTACTCATAGTTTATGCGACACATCTTTGTAATAGCTAATTTTATACTAAATGCCTCTTTGAAAGAAGAGGTTCAAGCTAGAGATGTTTATGTTATCTAAAATAGTATAAAAAGCCAATTGTTTGGATCAATATAGCCCTTAACTGTTAATATTTGTTCCATGTTCCTTCTATGCATTACATATTAACGAAATGATTTGATGTGGGAACATTATATATAAATATCTCCTCATAGAGATATTTACCTTTATGACCCTCAAAATAATGTGTTTTCCTTCCATGGTCTGTTTTTTCGAACTTGCCTCGTAAGGCCCGGAAACGAAACTCCCTTACATGTATAACCTTCTGTCCATTTTTGGCACTTAACGGCGTTAGGTTAAGGATAGAATGACCATTTTACCCCTAGTGAAAAATAAAGTGCAGAGTTTAGTTTGTATTTTTAGATTTGGAGTAATATTTCGGGCAAGCCGGGATTTTCTGGCATTGGCTTTGTTAGGGGTTTGGTTGTTTAAAAGGATAGGTAGTGAGCACTTGATTCCCCTTAAGCTTACCAATCTGTGTCCTCTTTGGTAGTACAACTTTTCCTATAGCTGACTTCAAATAGAAATTAAAGTAAGCCTTTAGTGGCCAAGACGCTACAACGATTTGAATTGGGGGCGTCTCCTTGTGTTGTCATGCACCCATGTATATATACTTATAGTCTGTCCACATATCATAAATATTATTAAATCCTTAATTGTACTGTATCCATAGGTGTCGTGTCCTCGTCAAGTAGCACTTGGAGGACGATGGCACCCAGAGGTTGGAGCTACTGGTGTACTTCTAGGCCGGCGTGCCGACACCGATCTCTCCCAAAGCACTGTGCGTTCATGTAGTTCTTCAGCGCAGCGCGATGACGTCAGAGTTGTCACCGCCTGAGCTCAGGCCGTTGGCACTGCGAAGGAGAAGGCGCTACCGTTCTGGTCGATGGGATACTCCTTCAGCGCGACCCGAACGGCCGCGACTGCGAGGGCGAGGAGCATGGGGATGGCAGGGCTAGCTTCGGCGTTTTTGCGTGATCACAGCAGGGATAGCTACGGCGAGGGCAAGCGACGCGATCGTATCAACGGTTGGACGAACATTTTGAGCCCAATTAGTCAACGGTTGGACAATTATTACCAAATACAAGCGAAATGCTACAGTGTCGCTACAGTAAATCTTTGCACTCCAAATTTGGTAACTAAACACAGCCTTAACCAAAAAGGGATAAAAGAGAAGGACGAGCATAGCAGCAGACAACTTGAGGAGTGAGGACATGGACAAAGGTAAAAGCAAGGAACAGGTAGCATTCTCTAGCACACCTTTACTTCTTTACACTTTGCTGAACTGAAGGTGTGAAGTTTGCTTGATTTGATTCCATGTTTAGATAAAGTTGAGAAAAGAAAGCGCTCACTCTTAACGCACATGTTGTGCTCATATGCTCAATCTGCAGTCTGCACTGAGGTTAGCAAGCTGCGAGCGTACAACGAAAGACCATTCACATTTCACCATGGTATTCTCATATGCTCAACAAATGATATGTTGGTAGCAGAAGGCAGATCTCCACACCATAGTACAATTCCATAAACCACAAACAACTCAATTGCCTCTGCACCCCGCAAAAACCACTTCATCAAAGACTCCCATTTTTCTCGTCAACCTCCTTCTAACTAACTCTGTGTTGTCTATAGCTCTCCTGATTTATATGATAAGTTCGGGATAGCTACAAATCCAAATAGAGCTTTGAGATGTCAAATAAGCTGAATAGGAATCATAATCTCTATCTAATATCTATATCTATCTATACCTAATTAAGCCTCCAATCCTGACCGGCCTGAATAAGAATCCTACTCTACTATATCTTCCAATATATCTTATTATAATCTATTTTTTCAAACCAAAATATTAAAACATCATCTCTACGGCTCTACCTTAATATTGAAACATGACAAGTTTTTTAGTTTTGGTCTTTTTTATTTTCCAGTTTTTTCCAAGCATGTTGACCCTTTTTTACCTTTTTTTGGGCGTAGAGGTCCTGTAGATCACGAACGTGAGGACGTGCCCTCGTGGGCCACAAGATGTTTTGATTTCTTTTTTATGTCATTTTTTGATTTCTTTCTTTCAGTTTTGGTTCATTTAGTTACGTCCAATTCTTTTCTTTTTTCGGTCCTGGTCTAGGTACAATTACGTTTTCTTTATTTTCAACCAAACATTGTTCTATGTTCTCCATCCACTTGTGGTAACCTAGATAAATAGAAATCCTAATACAAATAAATTCATCCGATGTTAACTAATCTGAATAGGAATTGTAATCCAAATAGAAAAAATAAAAGTACAAAAATTTGTATATGTGTATATACACCTTACCGTTATTCTATTAATTCTCGTTTTCTATTCTATTTTGGTTTAGGTCCGTCAACTTCTGATTTTTTATGTATATAGAAAAAAAAGACTTCTGATTTCGAGCAGTCCAATACTTCTTTTCTATTTCGTTCTAATTTCGTCTTTGGCTCCCGGAATGGTATATTACTTCTGAGTTCTGACTTTCTTTTTTTGTTCCTATACGTTTGGTTTTGCCGCTAATACTTCCACCACTAATGTAGTTTTGATTAGGAACAAAACTTCATTAATGATCAACTAATGAACCAGTGTAGAGCAGTTTTTATCGATATCAGACTAAATAATGTGTCTCTAAACATATGCAATGCCCAGTGCAATCCCTGACCAGTGCCCATGTAAAAAATCGAGAAAGATCTATCATAATCATCAATGGATAGACCAATTATTAAATCGAAAACTAAGTCCTTATCAACTTTGGTCAAAGATTCTTGCACAAAAAAACTTCGGTTAAAGAGTATAGCTACAAATTTTTATCAGTCCACAAAGAAAATCAGAAAACTCGATATTTAGTTGTACAACACATGGTTGGTATGAAATTAAATGTATGATATATTATTTAAAATTAATGTCTCTGTGCTTTAAAGTCTGAGAAAAAAAACAGAGGTACGTTATGGATGTCGTAGTCGCCATAAAATAAATTATAATTTCAAACTTTTATAAAAAAAAAAGTAAAATATAAATAGGTATGTATGATCCAGTTTTGTTTTTTTATAAATATTTGCTAACTTTTTTCCTCCCGTCGATATGCTAGTTTAACCAAAAAGGGCTAAAAGAAAAGGAGGAATGCTAGTTTAACCAAAAAGGGCTAAAAGAAAAGGAGGAGCATAGCAGCAGACAACTTGAGTGAGGACATGGACAAAGGTAAAAGCAAGGAACAAGTAGCATTCTCTAGCACACTTCTTTACACTTTGCTGAACTGAAGGTGTGAAGTTTGGTTGATTTGATTCCATGTTTAGATAAAGTTGAGAAAAGAAAAGGCGCTCACTCTTAACGCACAAGTTGTGCTCATATGCTTAATCTGCAGTCTGCACTGAGCTTAACAAGCTGCCAGCGTACAATGAAAGATCATTCACATTTCACCATGGTATTCTCATATGCTCAACAAATGATATGTTGGTAGCGGGAGGCAGATCTCCACACCATAGTACAATTCCATAAACCACAAACAACTCAATTGCCTCTGCACCCCGCAAAAACCACTTCATCAAAGACCCTATATAACTCTTTGTTTCTTCACCCGCCCAGCTCCTGATAAACTGAAATGGGGCAGGATGTATGTAGATTACCAAAAACAAGGCGTGAAAAAAGCACAAACATCCGCTGCTCCAATAACACCCGGAAATAAACCAATGCACGCACGGACTTGTACAAATAGCGCGCGGTAGCAGACCAGACAGGACACAAGTTTGCCCCAAAACAACTCTTACAAAACAGACCGACCATGAATGAAATGCAAAGACAATGCAAATGGGTAAAGGGAAAAGAATGCTAGGAAATTAACAGCCTACTACCAGCAGGGAGGGGTATGTCTGACATAAATGGACTTGGCCACCCTGATCGATACAAAAATTAATCCTGTGACAATGCGTTCGAGCCCGCTCTTGCTTACTGGAGCAGCAGCAAGCAACTGGGCCTTTTGTCCCAAGTGACCATCCGACCAGAGTTCGATGCATGGGATGAATGCAGGGGGGAATGATTGGCCACAGTTCTTAGGCATGCCATGCCGAGGAAACTGTCAGCATGTCATGCGACAATAGAAGCTTATCTAACCTCCAATAAGAAATGAAGGTTGCAGATGCCTTCAGCAAAAGTTAGCAGGCGGCCAACTTGAACCCTCTTTTCTCGCAGAAGCGGGAAGCACGGGTTGACACATGTACTGAATGCATGAGTTAGTGAGGACCCTCCGACTCTGCTGTAAAGATGTTGGACTTCTCCGAAGAGCAGGTCTGGACATGATGCAATCAACGACCCAGACAAGATGACATGCGGATGGATGCAAGTGCAGACTCGAGACTCAGTGCGTCATCAACCCGAAACTGCACGGCTGATTGCTATCCTCGCCCACTCGGCAGATTCTTTCACCAAAGGATCATCTGATGCCAAGCATTCCTCTAAAAATGCCTGGCTTGAGGTGGATTGATTGATCAACGGGCCAGCATGAACACCCAATGTGTCGGCCAGATCTCCCAAGACACCTATTGCAGTCTTCATCACAGTATCATCCCTGCAAAAGAGGTATAACATCATAAAGCATTAGGTCAACAAAAACAGATGACTCATATAAGTTAGGCAGCAAAGGTAAAGAATCAGAGTGTGAAGTTTTGACGTACATGTCCTTTCCATTGTACAGAGCATCAAGGAACTGAATAATATGTGGAGCATATGGCATCAGTAGTTGTGTCTTGGGTGAACTCTTAAATCCTTGCAGGATACCAGAGTAGGCTTCCAAGATTCCATTCCTTAGCTGGTTGGTGTAGTCGAGCATCTCATCATCAGTTGCGGTGGTATGGGCCGACAAATCAGCAGCACTTTGCAGCATAGGCATCGCATAGATCAAATACTTCTCGAAGTTCTCCCCAATTGCCAGTGCAATATCACCAAAGCACGAAAATATCGGTGGCTTCACAGATCTGTGCAGCTGGTTACTGGACAGGTCCTTCAGGAGCTGGGTCATGATGCCATCACAGAAGGGTAAAATTTTGTCTTCCAGTGCTCTGCAGAGATCACCAACAACGCCCACGGTAATGGCACACACCTGATACTCCTCAAAGTTCTGAAGTCCCATCTCCAAATACTGATAAAACTGTGCCATGTACTTTGCAAAGTTTGGACCAGCTGCATATGCCAATGCACCAATAGCAAGCATAGCCTCCTCGTGCACTGTGGCATTTCGACATGCAAAAACTCTCAAAAACAGATCCATCATCTGATCAGCATACTGCAAGAAAGAGTACTTAGTTGACTCCATCCCCCCCAACTTTTGGATAATGACCTGCAAGCAACCACAAAGGAGGCCCTGTAGTTCGCTCCTCTTCTCCCTCTCATCAGTTGACAGCTTTTCGGCTTCAAGTGTCTGATGGAGCTCCACCATGATCACAGGTACTAACTGCATAACAATAGGGGCCGTCTCCTCAGTGGAGCACCTGACAACTTCATTTAGGGTCTCATATGCTGCTGTTCGCAGCCGAGATTCTCCAGCATCCTCCCTGTGAGTGACCATAAGAAGGTTCTGAACAATATCTTGAAAGAAAGGGGATAATGGTGATGCAGATCCAGCATCCACATAGCCTTGTGCAAGGAAATAGAGGGCCCCACAAGCCTTTTCAGCCACATTTGGGACATCCTTCATGCTGTGAAGCAGCACAGTAAGAATTTGCTGACAATTCTCGGCCGTGATGATAGGAGGAGTTTCAAGTGCTGAACCATGAAGGAACTCAAAGATTCTCCCAAGTGTCCAAGCAGTTGTGTCCTTTACATGGTTACTGGGATCCTTCATCAGCGCGGACAGCATGAAGCCCAACGCAACATTAACAACAGGAGCCAGTTTATCAGCTGATGGGCCCTCCAAGATAGATCCAAAGGCATATGTTGCAGCCTCTCTGTGTCTCCACTCAGACTTGGTTATGTTCTCCTCCACAAAAGGCATTACAAGAGGAACAATGTCATCACCAACAGTCCTTGCTACCAGGCCCAAACAAGTTCCCCCAGCCATTGCAAGATTCCAAGCACCTTCATCCAAATCTTGGTCTTCCTCTTGCTTGAGGAGAGTTTCCAACAACATCGGCACCAAGGCAGGAAGAGCCTGCTTGATAAAGTAGTAGCATGGAACATCAGAATCAGCTGTAAATTCACTGCTGTACTCATCCAGAATGTCAATTTCCTCATCACAAATGGAACTCCAGAATTCAACAGCCTGGAGTGCAACTGACTCCTCATCTCCCCTCACAGCTTTTGCAGTTATATTAAATATATCCTGCATGTATGTTGCCAGCTTATCATAATAAGTAGACGATATAGCCACCAAACACTCAAAGGCAGCCTGCCTTATCTTCACCTCCGGAGACTGAGTCGCTTCACAAACTACTCTCATGATATAGTCACGCTCCATGTCATTCGAGAAGTTAACCTGAGCAAAACCCAAAGCATTATACAATGCCCGTGTAGCTGCAAGCCTCACATCAGAGTTTGCCTCAGAAGCATTCATACCCTGAACAACAGCTGTAAGTATTTTATTGACTTGGTCTTGGTCAACAGCATCTGGAGAAACTTCCTCACATAAATAGCCAAGTGTTTCAAGAGTTGCTTGCTTGACATTTGGCTGGACCTGATGTATGTTTGCGAGCAATGATCCTATAAGCTCTGGCCATTGCTTCTGTGGAATCTCAATACCAGCAACCTTGGCAATAACTTGGGAAGCAGTGGACCTGGCACTTGCAACAGGAGATGTGAGAGTTTGCAGCAACAATACTTTAATTTGTGCCTTAGCACCAGCATCCAATGCCAGCCATCTCTGGAAAAGCTCATTCTTCTTGTGCTGCTCCTTTGCATCCAATGCATTCTTAAGAATCAAGCCAGCTAACCTGCGGCTCTCCTCAGGTTTCTCTTCATTGGCCAACTCGCTTGAAAGGGAGAGCAAGAATCCAGGGAGGTTCTGCTCCTGGAATTGCTTGAGGCTTTCTTCAGCATGTTTCCTAATTGCGCCATCAGCAGATTGCGCACTTAAGAGAACTTGAGTAACGTCGAGTGACATATTGACTCTGTGAATGCCAAAACAGGGAGGAATCAGAACAAATTTGTGGCACAAAACCATATGCACCAGCAAAGGGTAATTTAATCCATCCAATATAAATTAGACAACAACAGAAGTGCTCTGCTTGAAAAGCCCAACAAACACCAAACTGCTCCAAGTAAAGCCAAACAAGACATATCGCACCAAATTGTTATATCTTGTAAAGTGAGACAAATATACAGAGTCATTATTGCTAGGCATATCAATGCTAAACAGTGAAAGCAGAGGAACGAAATTAGCATGCTCTGTATTGTTGTAGCCACGAAATATGGTAATTCATTAGTAAGCATACCCACACAAATTGGAGAAATAATATCATGTCAGGAAAGCATGATAGATTCTTATACTAGTCCAGTAAAGGAATCAAGATGCCATATGAACAAAAATGATCCAGTACTAGTCATCAATGCACATGTAACCCCTTATTGGCACACGAGATCATAGACAAATTAGCAGTATATAAAGTTAAGAACCTAATACTCTTTGGCATGAATCTTATTCAGCTCGCCCCAATAAACAAGAACTGACATTCGGATTGCTAGACTGTGTTTCGTGGCCTACAATCTAACACTGCAAACTATAAACCAATGAAGCTAGAGTTCTCCAAACAAGCAAGCAAATGTATGTGGCCTTACAAAACTAAATGGTTGCAGTAAAATTGGCCAGCTGTAGAAATTACTACTTAACATAAACTATACCGATACTACAATCAATATGGGAGGTACTATAGGACATAATGTCTCCCTTTTCAGAATTTAGCAGGTGGCACTACCACAAGTAACCGAACAGGGGTACTCTGAAACCGAACAAGAGTGCTCTGAAGGAGCTAAGTTATACACAGGAACTGCAACGAAAACGGTAGGAATAGCACGTGGAAGTTCATGTGACAGATTCACTAGAAACAATCAATTATACAAAGTGAGTGCTAGGAATACAACGCTAGAGTTCTCCAAGCAAGTAAGATAACGTGTGTAGCCTTACAAAACTAAATAGTTGCAGTAAAATTGGCCAGCTGTAGAAATTACTGCTTAACAGAAACTATACCAAGACTACAATCAATATGGTAGGGGTACTATATACGACATAATTGCTCCCTTTTCAGAATTTAGCAGGTGGCACAACCACAAGTAACGGAACAAGAGTACTCGGTAACCGAACAAGGCTACTCGGAAGGAGCTAAGCTATACACAGGAACTGCAACGAAAACGGTAGAAATAGCACGTGCAAGCTCATGCGACAGAATCACTAGAAACAACCAACCATACAAAGTGAGTGCTAATTACTGCTTAACAGAAACTATACCAAGACTACAATCAATATGGGAGGTACTATATACGACATAATTGCTCCCCTTTCAGAATTTAGCAGGTGGCGCTACCACAAGTAACCGATCGAGAGTACTCGGAAACCGAACGAGAGTACTCGGAAGGAGCTAAGTTATACACAGGAACTGCAACGGAAACGGTAGGAATGGCACGTAGAAGTTCATGCGACAGATTCCCTAAAAACAGCCAACTATACAAGAATAGCACGTGGAAGTTCATGCGATAGATAGATTCACTAGAAACTATCAACTACACAAAGTGAGTGCTAGGAATAGAACGTTGCAGTTCATGCGACAGATTCAATAGAGACAGTCAACTATACAAAGTGAGTGCGCATCAGATTCATCAACGCCTAACTAACACAGCTCAACTCTCCTCGTCTACGCCACGACTACTACTCCACAAACGAATCTAACTTCACACGGGCAGAAATCGCCCGGTCGACCAACTCTACCCATAAAAACTGACTCAGATCTAGCAACCTACGCGGGAACCAATCACGCACAGCGAAGACCCGAGCGAGCACGCAGCCGCCGACGAACTGACGGATCGAGACAACCGGAACCACACGCAAACAGGTAGCACGGATCGGGCCGGAGATCCGGGAGCGGATCGAGACCGGCCCCCTAGATCCAACTGGGGAGGGAGAGAGAGACTAGGGTTTTGACCTGCCACTTACGTTGCTGGACGAGGATTCGAGACCCCCGCGACGTACAGCCTGAGCGGAGCGGGAAGCCTCAGTCGACGGCGGCGGAAGCGCGCGGCCGGGGACCCGATCGGGGACGCGCGGACGCGTAGGGTGGAGGAGGGAGGGCAGGGGTGGAGGCGGGCGGCGGCGGCGGAGGTAGAGAGGAGGGGAGCGCGAGGTCCAGGCGAGGAAATCTCAAATAATAATGCGGGGAAAAGAAAAGCAGGGCATCTTTGGTGAGGTGGGACGTGGGGAGCGGGTTGGGCGCGGGCCGTGGGGGGATGGTGACCGTTGGATCTGGCACGGATGGCTGCGATGGGGGAGAGGGTTTTTTGATTGGGTGGGGCGATATTTTGGTAAAATGGTTTTCGTGTGGGTTTGGTTATTGCCTTCTATTGGCTTTGGACGCTACCGTAGTGGTGGTTTCGACGGCCCAGGTTGGTTTCGCGGTCGGTTTCCCGATGCGGTTTTAAGCATAGCTACTAGTAGAACCTTGCTAGTTCAGGCTGTGTTTAGCTTCCACCAAAAAAAAATTATCCCATCACATCGAATATTTGGACATAAGCATGGAGTACTAAATGTAGATAAAAAAAACTAATTGCACAGTTTGATTGGAAACCACGAGACGAATCTTTTAAGCCTAATTAGTTCATGATTAGCCTTAAGTACTGCAGTAACACACATGTGCTAATGACGACTTAATTAGGCTTAATAAATTCGTCTCGCGGTTTCCAGACGAATTATGTAATTAGTTTTTAATTAGTATCCGAAAACCTCTTCCGATACCCCATGAAACATCTAATGTGACACAAAAAAATTTCCTTTCACGAGCTAAACAAAGGCCGAGAACACAAATTTAAAAAGAAACTGAGAGTACACGTACAGTACGGGTGTATTTGGAGATGATGCCTGTTAATCGTACTAGAGTCGTGGTAGAAAGGATGAAATCGAGTTTATTTTAGAGCATGTTAAATGTTTAGTTGATCACCCGTTGGGTGTTGTATGTTAATTTTGTGGATTTTTGAAAGTATACTATTTTTGTCAGACACATGAGAATAATTTGCATTTCTTATTTTTTAATATATATAATATAATTGAAAATTAGGTTGGAGAGCCCCTCGATTACTTACTTTCCGTAAATAATTTTATGACTATAAAATAATAATTTAATTATGAAGTAGATTAGGTATGAAGTTAACATGTACCTCTTCGTGAAATATCATTTGATAAAATCAGCTTGAACCACTTAAGGCACCACCAACACGGGCATACAACATCATTAGCCCTATAAAAAGTTGATCAGTCCATGTAAGTGAAGAGAGAGAGCAAGACTACCATCTACTGAGCCTCAATTTGCTCTTAACCTGTCACTTTGCTGTATTTGAAGAGCCAAAAAGCTGAACATGCAGATGCTTTTTCCCTTACTTTGATACTCTCTCTCCTCGAGAAATGAGTTCTATCTCACCACAGTGATGGTTTCAACGTGTGCTTCTGCTGTGCGTCAGAAACTCAGATGAGGCGATTGATGCTCCTGCAAGCCACTCTGACGACTTTCGAGGACACTAACTTGTATGATATGTCACATGTTCTATGACATGGAAGTTGAGGCAATACGCCACCGTGGTGTGTTGGGGCTAGACTTAGGGATTCTGCAAAACAAACCCTTACTATCTGCTCAGATGCTACACATGAAGTTTGTTCGGAACAAGTGGGTTTTTTCTTAAAAAAGCATGAAGTCCTAAATTTTGCATGGTTAGCCTTGCAAAATCGCTATTGGATAGCTGAGTGTTCGCGTAAACGTGGACTCCCACAAACAATATACGGTATCGTTGATTTGTTTTCCTATCAGGCTAACGAAAACGAGTGATCAAGTATTCATCTCCCTAGACCCTAGTCACTGTTGGCAAACTTGGGCATTCCGTGGTCGGTGCTACTTTGTCTGATGGCTCGCAATGCAACTGGATCCCAAGCATGGACAGTACATTAATTTGGTGGTTATCAGTCATGCCTTTCTTTCAGCACAGGGGCCTTGTTTAGATCCCAAATTCTCCCTCAAATTCCATTATGCAAAAAGGAGATTTCCCATCACATCACAATACCGGCAAATGCACAGAGTACTAAATGTAGATGAAATCAAAAACTAATTGCACAGTTTTGTTGTACTTTGCGAGACGAACATTTTGAGTCTAATTAATCAATTTTCGGATAATTTTTTACACTAAAAAACAAAAGCTGCTACAGTGTTCCGATAGGAACACTGTAGCAGCAGAGGCCAATTCGGCGCGCCGAATTCGGCATCTGAACACGGCCAAACATTTGAAACATTATTATTGTTTGACTACACATGCTTCATCTGTTGATCTTTTTCTTTAACTTATCTTTATGTTCATATATGGTCCAAATACATTCATCGTATAGAAAAAAAACAGTAATTTCAAAACGGCGTTCACTGTTGTAGGCAGGGCAGCAGCGCGGCACTACTGCACTAGGGTTAAAACGAACATGCAAAGCATTTGGCAAAGATTTCTTGTCTCAAGTTAGGGGTCACCTCCAGGCCCATTTTGAAAGCCCAGATCGACATCGTATAGAAAAAAAAAACAGTAATTTCAAAACGGCGTTCACTATTGTAGGCAGGGCAGCAGCGCGGCACTACTGCACTAGGGTTAAAACGAACATGCAAAGCATTTGGCAAAGATTTCTTGTCTCAAGTTAGGGGTCACCTCCAGGCCCATTTTGAAAGCCCAGATCGACCATATTACAAGCATAAACTGTTCGGATTTAGGCCCAGAGGAGGCCCGAAGATGATTGAATGCTCGAGGGGGCCAGGGCCGCTGCTGCGCTTTGGACGACACACACAACAATATGGATTGAATTTCTCTCTAAACACTCGACGGCGTCTATCTCAACTTCAATTGTCTCCTAAAAAAATCTCAACTTCAATTCTTTTTTTTAGCAACATCTCAACTTCAATTCTTCCATGTCGTTATAATAAACCCACTGCCGTTACATGTCTTTCACAGCCCCCACAGCGTTATTTAAAATAAAGTCCATTTTAACTTTCTAGAATAAATAAAATCACTTATATACACTCCTATAAACTATTGTTGTGGGATAATTTTTTCTCCTTATATATAAACTCTAATAAAATCGGACATTTTATCCCTTCCCCGTCAACTCTTAAAACCATTTATTTAAATTATCCCCTCTAATTAGAAGTGGTTTTTGAGAAGGTTCATTTTTAAAATTTAAAATCACTAAATACCTAATAAAGTTTAATAAAAACCATGGAAATCTCTCAAAGCAAGAAGGCCCAGTCAAGCAAGCAGGGGCGGACGGGACACGGAGTGAGCCGCAAGGTCCGCAACTGCCTCTCGACACGTATTGATAATCGACGGCTGTTGATGAACGCGCCCAAGTTTGAACTTTCATCATGAAAAAAAATATCGCATGTTCAGTCGTGCCCGTGCATTTCTACGGGATAGCTAATATTTTGTACTAAAAATATACGAATCGCACGATACAATAACAATACTGTAAAAATTAAATACCAACGTTAAAGTGACATTTAATCCAAAAATCAAAGTTTGTGAAATTAACACACTCACAGAGAGCGCGACGTCGCGGCTCACAAACTCTACTGTATAGATTTTTCTATGATACGGTTAAGATAATGTTTTATAGCAGCAGGAGGAAATCTCTGATATCCATTTCTTTCGTGCGCCAATAAATCCACGAATAAGTTCTGTCGCATCTTAATACCATTCTGTACATAGGTTCGAGTATATATATGTAAATATTAGTGTCTATCACATGGATAATACTGTGTGTTTCGAAAAATCTCCCACAAAACTTTTAAACAAAGTATGTTATACTCATCATATAAATATGTGTGGCCTTAGGTCTATTCCACGCAGATATCCACTTGAGTGTTTGTGGCAAGATTCACCATCAGCAATATATAGAAATAGTTAAATCATAGGTATTATTATTGCAAGCAACGGTGACTCTGAGATAGTTACTTATCTATGTCATCTGCAATGTTTTTTTCATGGATAAATTTTCATTTGAAGATATCCTCGTTCCATCCAGGAATATGTACATTCACTGTGACCGTGTACTGCAAGTTAAATCCAAGAGTTTGTCTAACATACATCAATGTTGGTGTGTCTTTACACCACTAGGTCTAGAGTCAATCATTATAAGCATCTTCGCGCTGATCGAAAACATAAAGCATATTTGAAGCGTAACGGCTAACTAATGCAGTCGCCATCTCTAGAATCCTAGAACCATTAATCGCTCTCAGGCAAAGGTGAAAAGCTCTTCACAAGTTCGCATTCTAGCCATGAACACAATGCTGCCACTGCCCTTTTGGAGATCTGATGGTCCTCAATTTGTTATGCATCAGGATTAAAAGAGCTTAAGCCTATCGCTGATGGTTGAGCTTTTCATGTGACTGATCATATATCAAGAATTTGATAGATGCTTATATCATAGTGTGAAGTTTCAATACACACTTGCCGAAGATTTTCAGAGATCTATATTTCTTAAGATGTTTCCTGTGGTCATGTCCAATAATTGCAGCAAGCAAATCACAACTCTGGTGGACGCTAGCACTCCAAAGCTAAACTGCACACAGCTGAGCAAGAATGAGCATAGTTCATGATTAAACAGAAACTTCAGAGGCCTTTATCTGAACTGGTTGATGTACTTGCATTCAACAACATGCAAATGAAAAGAAGCAAAAGAACAAAGACTATCAGGGCTTCGAAGATGACCTTTCTGATTCCAAAAGTGTTCCTCGACCAGCTAAATGAATGAATATAAATTCTGAAACATACGCAAGGATTAAGCACAAGCAGGACATTAACGGCCAGAAATCTCATGTACCAAACAATTCAACACATTGCAATCAGAGTCACGGCCAAAATCGATAGTCAAAATTATAGTCAATGCAAGTCACTAAGATTTAGTTTAGTTTAAGTATGCTCCTCAATTCTAGAAAGAAGCATTTTACTATAGAATGCACAAACAGCTTTGCAGCTCATGCATACCTAAAACAGGCTGTTATTGGATAGTATGAATTTTGTGAAGAATAATCAAGAGTTAGCATCTGAATTGGTTCAATCTTTTATATTTTATAGGACAATACAGCAGGAGAGCAGCTGTTACTATAAGGATAATACTCTCTGGACTGTATATATCTATAGTCTGAAAGAAAAATTATAAGGAACACAATTAATCAATGAAATCTTATTATCAAACTTGTCCCTGACAGCAGTGCTAAAAACATAAATCTTATATCATGAACATTTGTATATACTTTTTTATTCAAATCCTTAGTTAAAGATACTGCAGAACAATATGGAATAATTGAAAATTATTCTCCGTTCAGGAGAGGCTAGACGTATGCAGTATTGCAAAACATGGGTGTACTGCAGGGTTTGAAAATTACCAAGCCTCACACAGCACAGCAGGCAAATTGCAATTGGCAACTCACTGCCTGACTGACTACCTGACTGACTACAGACCTGTAGCTCTGGCCTCTGGTGAGCATCGTGGACGTGCGGGAACACAAGCAGGTCCCCTTCGTAGATTGGTGCCGCGGATCAGGTGTTGTGGTGGGCGTGCAGCGTCTTTGAAAGGGGTCAAAGTAAGCAGGCATAATACATGTACAAACATGTAATTAGATCAGATCCGAAGACAAATAGCCAATTAGTTTCAGGGTTTGGGTGCTCCATTTCGCACAGCAGGAAGAGAAGAGAAGGGATTTGGCACGCCTGGTGGTATGTTCTCCGCGATCACCACGTCCTGGCCACGATCACCATGTCCTAGCCTGGCGAGGGAGATTGCGGAGACGCGGCTGGTGGAGGATGTCGCACGACGCGCAGAGTGGCGGAGTGGAGCGCTGGCGGATCGCGGAGGAAGGAGAGTCGCGCACGATGGATAGCGGAGCGCTGGCTTCAAGGGGACACGACGCCCTGCCGCTACCAGCGACGGCGGCCCGCACGACTTCGTCCTGCCCGCGATCAAGGTTGTTGTGCTTCAAGTGGCAACGAGTCGCGGAGGCCGGGGAGTCGTGCGCTCCTACGCCGTCACGGAGGAGACTGAGGCAGCCACGGATCGCATGAGGAAGGGAGTAGGATCCGCGATCAACGTGTTTTGTGGCAATGTTTCCTACTGGGTGATTGCAGGATCAAGGGGATCGTGGGATCAACATGGCCCCACTTGGCGACGCAGGTAGTTGCGCGGATTGGAGTTGCGGTATCGCACGGGGGAAAGGCAGAGCGACGACCCCAACAATTGTCGCACGATTTGGTTGTCTTAGTTTTGTTTTTTTAGTTGTAAGGAGACTAGCTTATAGATTAGGCCCGTGCTGCGTTGACAATGAGGTTGAAAAAAGAACGTGTGAAGGATGGTAGTATCATCCGTTCTAAATTATAAGTCGTTTTGATTTTTTTGGTACATTCATTTTACTATACATCTAGATATAATAATATGCCTAGATACATAGCAAAATGGATGAACCAAAAAAAATCAAAGCGACTTATAATTTATAACGAAGGGATCCATGATAGGCAAATGCGGCCAATGGAGAGTTCTTTAATTTGGAGCGACCAGCACTTTGGCGAGCAACATCGCTAATTGTAGGCTTGCACTCAGGGCATGACCAACGCAGCCGAATAGTACTGTTAGCCTCAGCCAAAAGTTGTATTCCATATAGGTAAAGTTGTATTCCATATAGGGCCTTGTTTAGATGCACTCCAAAAGTTGAAATTTTTTCACTCTCTCTTCATCACATCAATCTTTGGACCCATGCATGAAGTAGTAAATGTAGGTAAAAAAATAACTAATTACACAGTTTAGTTGAAAATCACGAGATGAATCTTTTGAACCTAGTTGGTCCATGATTGGACAATATTTGCCAAATAAGACGAAAGTGATACTATTCATCAGATTGATTTTTTTTCACAATCTAAACGTGGCCTAGGTGAGGAAGAGACCAGGCAAACAGTCTCACGGCGCAAGCAACAAGATGCTATGGAGTTTTTTATTTTGAGTCCCACCAAGCATGCAGCAGTTTGCAGCTTTCTTTTTTTTCACCTTGCTGTTTTCGGGTGTGTTTGGTTCTACATTCTAAATTTTAGTCGTTGTCTCATCGGATATTTAGACACATGCATAAAGTATTAAATATAGACTATTTATGAAACTAAATGCACAGATTGGAACTATTTTGCGAGACGAATTTTTTAAGCCTAATTAGTCCATGATTTGAAAATATTGTGCTACAGTAAACATGCTAATGATGGATTAATTAGACTTAATAAATTCGTCTCGTGGATTACTGATGGATTCTGTAATTTATTTTTTATTAGTTTTCCGAACACCTCATGCGATGTCCCTATGCGGCACGTTTAATCAATGGATACAAACACTCCCTCGTCGCCCTGCTGGTTGCCGTGCGTGTTAGAGGCTATCATTCGCTGCAACTCTCGCTCGATTTGTTGCTTGAACTTTTGTCAGACGAGGAGGTCGTCTCCTCTATAGGCTATTATGGCAGACAGCGAGGCTACCGTCCAATATGACGTGGAGGATAAATGTAGACGTGTTACTTGGGCCTGCACGACACAGTATAGCGCTGGGGCTGACCTCAGCGTTCCTTGAGCTCCAGGTCACGGGCTAGTTTTGTTGGTTGCTCAGGCCTCGTTCATTTTCCATCCCAATCCAAAATATTTCCTCTTCCACCCATCACATTAAATCTTTCGACGCATGATGGGGCATTAAATGTAGGTAAAAAAGATAACTAATTGCATAGTTTGTCTGTAAATATTGGGACGAATCTTTTGAGCCTAGTTAGTCTATGATTGGATAATTTTTGTCAAATAACAACGAAAGATGCTACAGTAACTTTTCACCTACTTTTCGCGAAGTGAACAAACCCTCAGTTCAGCGTGGGCTGCCAAGTGTCTATTGTTGGCCACGTGCAGTGCCAATTGTTGGCCACGTGATACTGTGCTCGTGCACTTTCCAGGAGCCCAAAAAGAAGCAAAGAAAGGGGGGTGTTCTTTAAGACCAGCTACTGTTCGTGGGTGGCGAAGCTAGAGCAGAGGCACATGGCTTGTGCATGCATATAGATGTGTTGTGGGGGTGTATATATGGTGAAATTTTAATCAAATCTACTGTTTTTGTCTATTTTAGGGGTGCATTTGCACCCTCTGCCAGCAACAAAGCTTCGCCCCTGGTTCATAGGAACACCACTGCTTCAAACTCCTACACATTGAAAGAGTGAATTCAAGCATCAAGGATCCTGGCATCGGGGATGGAACATGCCTCGGTGCTTGCTCTGGGAGAAAAGTACATGGTCCCACTTGCAAGTGATATGGGGACTGCAGCTCTGGGAGAAAAGTACCTGCTCTGGGAAAATAAAATGATATTTAATTCAATAGTTAAGCATCGTTAGCCACTGCAGCTCAAATGGAAAATGAAGCATCGGTCATCGTTTGGTATTTAAAGCATCGAATTGGATTTAGAACATTTTGGCTGCTCTAAGTAGATTTTTTTTCAGTAGACAAAAATCACTCTTGGCTCTTGTCAATCAAAACCCAAAGTTGCTCTTTTTTACCCCCTCCTCTTTCTTGTTTGTCCTAATAATTTTCTCATGCTCCATTGCCATCCATCCTTCTTCCTCTTTTCCATTCTGGTGAAAGAGCGAGGGTGTGGGCAAAGAGTTTGGCGCGCACAAGCAAATAGCAATGATGCATGGAATGATACTGATCATCAGCAGTTCCACGCGACATCCGATCCATTCATGAATTTTTGACCAGGTGCATCATTGCATAGGAGCCATGTGCACTAATACCTTGACGCAGCATTCATTTTCACCCTCGCTCTTGACTACTCTCTCAATTCCAAATTATAAGGTATTCTAAGAATCTTGGAGAGTCAAAGCATCTTAAATTTGACCAAAATTATAGAGAAAATTACAAAAATTTATAACATCAAATAGGTATACTATGAAAATATAATTAATGAAGAATCTAATGATACTTAATTGGTGTCATAAATATTATTATCTTATCATATAAATTTGGTCAAACTTGAGATCCTTTGACTCTCCAAAATTCATGGAATACCTTATAATTTGGGACAGAGGGAGTAGTACACAATCGCACGTGCAATGCATACACGCAAGTACGTAATTACGTATAGTTACCAGTGCGCTGCTGCTTATCGCTGGTCTGATCTGATCTTACATTAATTTGGTTCGCCGTCAAATTTATTAGTGCTACTCTGAACTTTGCTTGCATTCTCGTGATGCTGCCAAAGTTCACAACTCTACCACGCGCCGTTCACACACAACTACACAAGCACGCACACACACTACCAGTACTCCGATGCCCAAGCAACCAGCCGGTCGATCTCGATCGGTTATAAGTCGTAAACGGTGTTTTACTCTCGTAATATTTTAACATAAGCATTAGCGTAAGTCAAATTTCAGCATAAGCGACGTAAGCCAAATTTCAGCGTAAGCGAACAGGTAGCTCCTGAAGGTCGAATCGCCGCCCGCGATATACATATCAGTAGGAGGCCGGCGGTGGCGGCGGGAACCGGGAGCCGGTGGCGAGGAAGCAGGCGACGCGGAAGCCGGTGACGAGCGCGGCGATCGCCAGCAAGGCGAACCCCGCGAAGCCGAGCCCCACCGCGACGTCGGCCCGCACGCACGCCGCCGCCGCCCCGCTGCCGCTCGTCGTCCACCCTTCGTCCCGCCCTCCTCCGCCACACCCCGCCGCGTCCCGCGCCGCCGTGGCCGCCGCGGCCAGCGCCATGTAGCCGAAGCCCTGCATGCATGCGTGCGTGCGCGCACAAGCTTCCTGATCAGCTCCCACTCCCAGCGCGCGGGCGCCACGCATGTCCGTAGCCGATTGAGTGAGCACAGCATGTCGTTGTTACCTGTTCGTGGGCGAAGTCGAACCAGAGCTGCATGGCCTCCGGGAGCAGCGTGGCGCCCCTGGCCACCTCCCACGCGGCGGCGGCGGCCTCGAACGCCGAGTACACCGCCACGATGGCATCGGCCGCCAGCAGGAACCGGAACGGCGCGCGCCTGAGCGTGGCGGCGGTGGAGGCGGCGAGCGCGGCCGCGGCGGTGGAGGCGCACAGAGCGCCCACGCGGAGCAGCAGCAGGAGCACCGCGCCGGGCCGGGCCCGCCGCGCCGCCGGCTGCTTCTCCCCGCGCTCCGCTTCCACCGCCCACCCGCCGTTTTGCAGCGACATCGTGGACGTGGTCTGCCGGTGCCGGCCTCGGCTTGGCTCAGCCTCAGCTCGGTCGGCGACGGTGACCCCCGGACCCCGGTCGATCTTCTGGCGTTCTCTGATGCTGGTATATATAGATGGGGGGTCACGGCCTCACGGGCGGCAGGGTGCCGACGTGGCTCGTCCGGGTCCCACATGGAGGTGATCCGGTGACGGAGGTGGAGAAAAACTGAAAAAGAAAAAAAAAAGGCAAAGTGGCGGCCAGCTGCCTGGCCAGGTGTGTGGCGAGCGGTTGGTGTGGACATGTGACCGGATTAATGGTGGCATCGATGGGGAGTATGCTTGTGACGCCATCCTAATTGCAGGGCCAACGGACCAGCTCACAGGTTCTTCACTGGTGCTATCCGTACCAGAAAGAAAGGACACCGGAAATAGATAGTATATATATATATATATATATATATATATATATATATATATATATATATATATATATATATATATATACTCACGTGAGTATAAAGTAAGTTACCATGAAACCAAATCATTTCTTACTTCCAAATATAAAGATGCATAGTCCTTCGGAAAAAATAAAACAACTGCTATAATAACTAACACAATGAAGTGATGAACCAACCTTTTCCTTACGATTGTCTAGTGATATTTGAATCCATACTGAGGGGTGTTTAGTTCCTGTGCTGAAAAATTTTGGGATGGCACATTGGATATTTTATGGGATGTCGAAAGGGTATTAAGATACTAATAAAAAAAAAGCTAATTACATAATTTGTCTGGAAATCGCGAGGCGAATTTATTAATCCTAATTAATCTATCATTAGCATATGTTACTGTAGCACAACATTGTCAAATTATGGATTAATTAGGTTTAAAAAATTTGTCTCACAAATTTATCGCAATCTGTGTATTTAATTATTTTTTCGTCTACATTTAATACTCTATACATGTGTCAAACATCCGATGTGACGGGCTGAAAATTTTTTAGGGAGGAACTAAACACCCCCTGAGTAACTCCTCTTTCAACTCTAGAGTTCAATAGGTTTTCTCACATGCTCTGTCCATTCCAAATTGAAACATAACCTATGGCCTTGTTTAGATGTCCGATTCGGGGCATCCCGAATCACTGTGCTGCATTGTGCAGCATTGTAGCAATTTTATTTTTATTTAGTAATAATTGTCTAAACATTGATTAATTAGGCTCAAAATATTCGTCTCGCAAAGTACAATAAAATTGTACAATTAGTTTTTGATTTCTTCTGCATTTAGTACTCCATACATGTGTCGGTATTTTAATGTGACGAGAAATCTTCTTTTTTATAGTAAAATTTGGGGGTGAATTTGGATATCTTAACAAGACCTATATCTAGTGCGTACATAGAAAAGTCATTATGAAGTTCAGCTGGACTTAAAGCCAGCCGTCTCGATTGCTGCTTCTGCCCAGCTGAAGACTAAAAATAGGAAAAAAAATTACATACACGTATCCCACGCCAGGAGGAGGAAGCGAAGCGCAGACGGAATGTTCACTTCCTCCTCCAAACCCAAAATATTTCCTCTTCCACTCATCACATCAAATCTTTCAACGCATGCATGGAGCATTAAATGTAGGTAAAAAGATAACTAATTACATAGTTTGTCTGTAAATATCGGGACGAATCTTTTGAGCCTAGTTAGTCCATAATTGGACAAATTTTGTCAAATAACAACAAAAGATGCTACAGTAACTTTTCAGCAACTTTTCGCGCAGTGAACACATTGCATGTCACAACATGTCCACGTGGCGTGATATCACTGGACGCCCGCACCATGCCTGGTGCGGATGGTGCGTACATACTTTTTTCCAACAATACTGTACCTACAGTATTTTTCAGCAACTGCATCATTGCTAATAAGCAAGCCAAACAGTTTTAAGAATGGATGGAGTACGTTTTTTTTTTGAAAAGGGGAGTACGGGAATTTGGTAGAGATATTTTTGTTTTGTTCTGAGCCTGCGACTGTCCACGACGACGACTAACAACGGTATGGTACCTCGTGCTTGACACGACGCCTTATTACACTGCTACTAGTCCCCTGTTGCTATTGCAGTCATCATCCTATCGGCCAAACTGCCGTTGAAGAACGAACGATCGAGACGGCCGGCATGCATGATCGACGATGCACTCTCCGTGCTAGCTAGGTCCACAGAGACCACAGTCCGTTGAAGACGGAGCCTGTAGAGAAGTCAATGTGCGAGATGCATGGGTCAATCAACTCGATCATGATGTGCTCTATCCGGCCGGCGCAGACGGTGTGAACCTGCTGCTGGTGCTCAGATGACGGTGCGGACAGAGGACTGGACTGCGGAGAGGGAGATGGCCTGATGGGCGACGGCCGCCGCGTGGTCCCCGTGAACCTGGCCGGCCGGCGACCGCAGAGCGCAGAAAGCAGAGCGGAGTAGCTGATCGATAAAGCCGCAGCCGCCGTACGTGTACTGTCGCTAGCTTGGCACAGAGCCGGCCGGTGGTTTTTTTTACTCCATTAAAGTCCCGAAACAAAGGTTTCGTAGCCAAACTAGCTTAAGTTTAACTAAGTTTACAGTAGATAATATTAGTATTTATGTTTCTCAATAAATTTACTTATAAAAATATATCATATAATTACTTATTTTGTATCATAGATATTAATGCTATTTTATATAGTTTTATTAAAGTTCAAATCGTTTAACTATTAAAAAATGAGAGTAATATTCTTTCTGGGACGAAGGGAGTAGCATAGAGCCGGCCAACCAATGGATCTTCACCTGATCCAGAAATAGACATTTTAGAACTCATTTGCGTCACTAGCTAGTAAAGCTAAAATTAGCATCAGCGGATCCAATCCGTTCATCTTAGCCTATTTAATAGCATAAGAGTAACAATTAATCGGAGGATCCAAGCAGCATTTTGGCTAATAAGTTTGTTAATAGCTCCACTAATAAATGACATTTAGCTACCTTTCCCTGCTAGCGGCTAACAATTACTCTCTCTCTCGCTTTTCTAGAGTCATAGTTTTTCAATGTATCTAAACGCAAGATATATTTAGGTGTACAAGAGCATCTCCAACAGTTTGACAAATTTTATTTCTCAAATCTCATTGTTTGCCAACTCCTAAAATAATATAGGGAGGAAAAAAGATCTTATCTCCAACAGTTTGACAAATTTTGTTTCCAAAAACCTAAAAACCCGCTAACGAAACGAAAAGACCCGCTAAGCGAACGAAGAGCCCCGCTAAGCACGAGGAAACTACGATGCGCGGCCGGTGCCCCGCGCGCATATATGCGCACAATCGACCGAGATTTGCCAACTTGCCAAAGATGCCAAACCCAGATACCAAATTATTGGAGAAGTATTTTTCTCATTTTGCCAAAAAAATTTAGGATGCCAAACCTATATACCAAACTCTTAGAGATGCTCTAACAAAAACTACATACCCAGAAAAGTCAAAAACAACTTGTGACTTGGAACGGAGATATGGTCCTTTTCGTTTCGCTAAAATTTAGCTTTTATGCTGATTTTTATGAGAGGAAATCATTGTTCGTTCGCTGAAAAGTACTGTTGAAGTAGTTCAAACAAACAGGGCAAGTAATAGTCTAGATCCAAATGTGCTCTAATTGAAACACGCAGACTATATGCATGTGATGTAGAATTTTTTTCTGACGGCTTTTAGTGTTTATTTTGCCCCTTCCCCTTGTTTATTAATTCACACAACGAAGTGTGATGTATAATGATTTGTCAGCTGATCATAGTAGTGTAGTAGTACTCCCTCCGTCTCATTAAAAGTCACGTTTTTGACTTTTGGATATCGTGTTTGATTACTTGTTTTATTCAATTTTTTTTATAAATTATAAAATAAATAAATCATTATTAAAGTATCTCAAATGATAAAATAAGTCATAACAAAATAGATAATATTTATATAAAAATTTTAAATAAGACGAACGATCAAATAAGATGACACGGAGTCCCAAACGTCATTTTTAATGAGACGGAGGGAGCACGTCCAGCACAAGGACTTGGGAGCAAAGCTACTGTAGAGATATCATACCACGTGCTGTCCACGCTGGTAGGCTATCCAGAGCACGAGGAAGGTCCTGTTTAGTTTCCAAATTTTTTTAAGATTCTCTGTCACATCGAATGTTTGGACGCATGCATAAAGCATTAAATATAGATAAAAAATAAAACTAATTATATAGTTTAGACGAAATTCACGAGATGAATCTTTTAAGTCTAATTAGATTATGATTGAATACTAATTGCCAAATACTATTTCTCAGAAAATTTCGCGGACTAAGGCCTAAAGATTACGCGTGATTGGCAGATGGGGTGGTGGTTGTTGTGAGCATTCAGGCCTTGCCGGGGCCAATCCAAACCGATCCTTTCCAGCGTGCCCATGCCCACAGCCCCACACGACCGGATCGGAGTGTGGAAACGACAAGACGAGAAGCCGCGGTGCCGGCCGTACGTGCGCAAGTCAGCAAACGCGTAATACTCCATCTCAAAAAAATAGAGTCGTTCTGCGATCGTACTGGTCAAACTTTTTTTTTTGACTTTAATAAAAAACTAACAAATATGTTCATACGTTGCAACAAGAAAAATATATCAAATGTTTATGAAAAATGGAGATAGGAAATGCTACATAACTATTTACGGTTTTTCTTTTTTTATTAAATTTGACTGTTATACTTTATTTTGTGACAATTATATGACATCTAAAACACAACAATTAAATAATATGACAATGTATAATTCTCACGTTTCTAAGAACAAAAATATTTGCTCGTACATAAATCACAAAAAATATTTGCTCGTACATACATCTGTTGGTACAATTAAATATCAAGTTTCAAATTCTTTTGTAACACATGTAAAAATTTGAAATTTAAGTCGGCGTAGAGTTATAGTTATTGATATGTCAGGGCTGGTATGTCGATTATTATGAGAGAAGACCTCTCTCGATTTTTCACATCACGTCATAATCGGGGATTGCAGCGGTTCAATAATCGGGGATATACAGACCGCATTGGGTTACAAACTACTTATGATCTAGTTGCACGGTTTGATTAGTTGGACTATCGACAGAACCAGGTTATAAAGAGTTTTGCTTTTAATCAAAATTACATTAATAACTTCATGGTGGAAAACATTTCTTTTTCAATGAAAGGTTATGAGTTCAAAGCCTGTTGTCTTGCTTTTATTCTTTATTTTTACTTTTATTATTCATCTATCAGTTTTTTTCGCATTCATATTTATTGAACATGTTGGAATGGGAGAAAAAAAGACATCCAAACGGAAAAAGAAATTGACCCTCTGCGTGACACACGAAAACTCACGGACGTTACTCCTACGCGTGACAAATGACTCTATCTCTTTTTCTTGATGAAAATTGGAACGTCCTAGACAGAGAAAAAGAAAAAAGATCGATACCAAGATGCTTCCGAGGTCGGTGGGCGTGGAAACAGAAAACAAATGGCTGACCATGCAGAATGGCAACGACTATCGACTCCAGGATGGAGCAGAACGGAGCAAAACGAAAAGAAGCGGCAGAACTCTTGAGTCTCAGACGGGCACGAACATGGCGCGAGGGGCAGAACGGGAGCAATACGGAAAGCAGCGGCAGACCGACTCCCAGAAAGGCACGGATATAGAGCAAGGGTTGTGAGTGGACATTGGGCTGCCTAAATTGGGCCGCGAGAAAGCTAGACCACCTGGCAGACAGAAATCTATGTGGAAACAAAAAAGTATATAGAAATTTTCACAATTTATTATTAGGTATAGATACGTACAATTTATTATTAGGTATAGATCCCGTGGGATCGATGACCGATGTACACACTCTCTCCTATTAGCTTATATCTAGGTAGGGTTACCCCGTACCCTTCTTTAGCGGCGGCTTCAGCTTGGTCTTCGATGACCTCTGGCGTGGTTCCTCGTATGGACAAGATGAGGTACGTGGTGTTGGTCCCGGTGGCTTTCTATTGCCAGCCGGTTCTTTTGCCCCTGCAGGAGGTTTTCGGCGACGGTGGAGGTATCGAAGCCTTCTCCGGAGATGGTTCTGTGGGATTTGTCTTTTCCCTACTCGAGAAACCAGGTTGGTTGCTTTCCTCTAGGGTTGCTTTTGTCGCTAGGTGTTTCGAGGTCACTAGCGGTGCTTGTGGCGTCCGATCCCATACAGGATATGGCCGTTGGCCATCATTTGCTCGGGCTTTTAGCGTTTAAGGCGCACATCTTATTATGTGCCGATTGATGTAGCTTCAAAACAGTCGTCGAGGTGGGATTTGGCTTCAAGCTGCAAGCTCGGCGTTCGTTTCAACGTCGAGTGGTGGCTCCATTCTCTGGCGACGAAGATGACAGGGAGATCTTTGCAAGGACTAGAATGTAATTTTTATTTTATTCAGGGGTGTGTTTGTAAAGATGTATGCGTAATATTTTATATGAATCAATAAAATGCAACCCGGTTTTCTAAAAAAAAACGAGAGCATGGCGTGGGCTAATAGTGTATTTGGCGCATCCATCATGATTCATGAGTCTAAAGAAAAAAATACCCCGGAGTCTTGCCACTTCAAACCATGGCTTCTTTTTTTTTTAGCATACTTCAAACCATGGCTTGTGCGTACTACAGAACGAGTCATTTGCTCGGAGTGGCAATGTTTCAAGTGCCAAACCGGAAAAAACAGCCAAACAGGTTTTTCCAACAGCGCCCCGGGTATTTCTCAATTTCCATTCGTCCAATCGAACTGGCGTATCTTGGACCGTTCGTGACGATAGTTTACTGAATTGCTGCTGAAAGACAGTGGCCTGGGCCTAGATAGATATGATCGATCCAGAGCGTGACAACTTGACACTTCCATCATGAGCTTGGTTATTGGTCAAGTCAGGTGAAAGGGCGACATGTTCCATGTGTAGAAGCATGGTATCAGGTCACCGACTAGGAGTAAGTTGTAACGAATTCCACTGCAGGATCTCTAACAACCAACCGTAATTCTACTTCCTCCTTTTCTTCGTATATTAGGATTTGATTCAAAGTAGACTTTTATTATATGAAAAACATGCCTAGGCATGCGAGCGAAATAAAAGTAGAGTTATTATCGCATTCTCTTATTATATATCTATCTATTGTCAACGATGACACAACTTATCAGTTGTTTATATGGTCAAAATAAGATAAAACTAAAAGTCAAACAACACATTTTTTATATTTTTCTGCCCACGCTTCTCTCCACATCCCATTTGTATTAAAACACATAAACATTTCTCGTTTTTGGAGCACGCACGATTTTCCTTGAAACACAGGACTGGACCCCTTCTCATACTTTTCTTCCGTGGGCTGAAGGAAGCAGCGAATGCGGCAAGTTTTGGAAAGAAAGAAAGCAACCCCATATATCATCAATATTCAGATTTTTTTATTATTTTTAATCATTTTTATTCAATATTTTAATAATGACCACTTTAAAAATACAGATTTAACCCTTTTGGTCACGCCAGTGGGGCTGACGTGACCAAATAATGCTGTCGCGGCAACGCGTGTGGCGCGGCAATATGTGCCACGTTGGACGGACATTTCCGACGTGGAAAAGCTTGTCGCGCCACCATAGTTGTAAATTCCATTCCGGTACCGGCTAGAATGGCCGGAATGCCTCGTACCGGCACCTAAACCGGTATAGAAGAGCCCAAATCCCGTACCGGGTCAAATACTAGTCAATACCGATCAATACCGGTCAAATACCGGTCAATACCGGCCAATACCAGTCGTGACTGCATGTATTATATTTTTCCATGTATGAACTTTGGAGTTTAAACTTTGAAATAAGGTCTTATGAACTTGTTGAATGATATTTTAGTTTGGTAAAAATGTTAATTACGCCATAAGTTAAGTCAGAATATATTTATATTTATATTTATGTATAAGTTTATTCACATATTATTATTATTATTAAAAAGTCTGGAATGGTACACCGGTATGAGTCGATACCGGAATGTTTCATTCCAATAGCCAAAACAGAAAGGCCTCCGGAATGGAATTTACAAGTTAGCGCGCCACTCTCGTTAGCGTGACAATATTATTTTGTTGTGCCATCGGGAGTGACGTGACAAGACTGAACTTTTGAAAAATCATAACTCTTTAATACGACGTTGGATGAAGATGATTTTTATATGATCTATAACTTTCTGGTTCTGAGTTATTTCATTTGAGAACCTTAAGATGCTAAAAAAATAGTATAAAATTCTAGGGCATAATAATCACGTAATAGCGCTCGCCACATTAGAAAGAAAATATGTTTTATGTATGGAGTCAAATGAAGATACTTTTTATACCGAAGTTGTAGCTCTCAATGATATCTAGAACTTTGTAGTTTTGAATTTTTACATTTGAGGTCCTTAAGATGCTCGAGAAAATAATATAAAGCTTCAGCAACATATTAATTGTGCACAAGGACTTATCGCCTCAAGAAAATTATATTTTTCATGATATGTGTCAAATGAAGATATCTATTATATCAAAGTTATAGCTATCTACGAGATGTATAAGTTTTTAGTTTTGAAGTTATCATTTGAGATCCTTAAGATGCTCAAGAAAAAAATATATATAAAATTTACGAAATCTTACTTTTTTTAGAAAAAATCATATCTTTCCATTTAATGTTGAATAAATACACTTTTTATATGAAAGGTGTAGCTCTCTATAAGATCTACATCTTTCATTCGAAATTATTTTTTGTGACATCAAATAAGAAATATATGTTTTCTTCTAAAAAGGTAAGCTTTTGTATGCTATTAATATGCCCCTTAATTTTTGTATTATTTTCTTGAACATCTTAACGATCTTAAATGAAAAACTTCAAAACTAAAAAGAAGTTGTCCTAATCAGCAGCTACAACTTTGATATTAAAAGTATCTTCATCTGCCACCTATTAAGAAAAATATAATTTTCGTGAGACGACAACTCCTGGTGCACGATTAATATGCTGCTGAAGTTTTATATTATTTTCTTGAGAATCTTAACGACCTCAGATGTAAAAACCCAAAACTACAAAGTGTAGATATCAGGTATAAAAAGTATCTTGATTTGACTCGATATAGAAAAAATATTATTTTTCTAATGTGGCGAGCGCTAGTACACAATTATTATGGTGCGGAACTTTTTTTGAGCATCTTATGAACCTCAAATGACAAAACTTAAAACTAGAAAGTTGTAGATCTCGTATATAAATCATCTTCATCAGATGTCGTATTGAAGAGTTGTGATTTTTTAAAAATTCAGTCTTGTCACGCTACTCCTAGTTGCGCGACAAAACAATACAATCACGCCAACGGGAGTGGCACGACAAACTTTTCCACGTCGAAAATGCCATCCAACGTGGCGCGACAAAACAATACAGTCACGCTAACGGGAGTGGGGCGACAAACTTTTCCACGTTGGAAACACAGTCCAACATGACAAATCTTGCCACGCCACATGCATTGGCGCGATAGCGTTATTTGGTCGGGTTAGATCCGCAAAATTTTTCTAGATGCGGTTATTATTAAAATATTAAATAAAAATGATTAAAAATACAAAAAAAACTCAATATTCACGGTTCTTTTTTTATTTGATGTGAGACGAAACATCACACATAATTTTTATTGGGTTGATTCTAGTTGAACCCTAATCCCCCAATGACGGTGCCGCTGTGTATGGGTGGGGTGGAGGTTCGGGGATTTTCTTAACCTTACGTGAGAAGCTCATCTTCTTAATGCACTGCCCGGGGGTTGTAGGTCGAGTTTTTTTTAAATCCTCTGATGAATATTTGAAAAATATGAATCAATTAAGTATGCCCGATCCCTTAAGTTAATTAGATATCCTAATTATGAACTAGTGATCCTATGTTTAAGGCCTAAGATATAACAATTTTCACGTTAATGGTTTTTTCTCAATCATACAAAAGGTTTGTACGTCTTTATATTAGGGTAGAGAAATTATTCGGTACAATACGCCTTAACGGCGCCCTAGGAAGTCAATAAAGATTTACATGGAAGGATTCACATTAACAGCTTTTTGCAAAATAATATTTGAACTTATAGAATACAGCTGATACAATAGCCGAAATGGTATTTGACTCCGAATGATTCGATTCATAACCGGCAGCTGGTTTTCGCCTGCTGGCATTAATATCGGACTGTACTTTCCAACTGAGGCCTTGTTCACTTTCCATCTCAACCCAAAATATTTTCTCTTCCACCTATCACATCAAATCTTTCGACGCATGTATGAAGCATTAAATGTAGGTAAAAAATATAACTAATTGCATAGTTTGTCTGTAAATGTCGGGACGAATCTTTTGAGCCTAGTTAGTCTATGATTGGACAAATTTTGTCAAATAACAACGAAAGATGCTACAGTAACTTTTCACCTACTTTTCGCGAAGTGAACACACCCTGAGGCATGGTGAAATTACGGAAGGGGGCCTCAGGTCATTTTATAATTCAACGGCTCCAACACCCACAAGTCACCACTCGTGCCCGGCACGCAAATGGCTCGCTGGGCTGCCCCCACCTTGGTCATCCTAAGTTCTTCGGTCACGGAGGTAGGAATAAAGCTTATGATTTTATTCTTAACAAGTTCGGCTCCAAATTCACCATTATCAAAGCCAACAAGGTTAACCATACTGGCAGACTCATATACATTAAGTCTGTTCTTGCCTTTATTTTTGTCTACTACGTGTACACTGTTCTTTTCTCTAAATCTTTTATGGAAAAGATTACCGCCATTATTAGAAGGTTCTGGTGGACTGAGATTCAAGATGTCAACCCTTCTAATCCTATTGCTTTCTGCTCCTGGGAGGATATTTGTCAGTCAAGGATAATGGTGGTCTTGTAGTCAGAGATCTCTACATGGTCAATAAAAGTTTAATCACTCATGCTGCTTGGAACATTGCTTCTAATCAAATTCCTTTCTTCACTAGTATCCTTAAGGCCAAGTATTTCCATAATCATTCTTTCTAGACTGCCAAGTCTAATGGCCCCCATTCTATCTTTTGGTCGTCCATTCTCCAAGTCAAAAAAAGATCTCATTCATAATTCCATCTATCAAATCCACGCTGGCAATAGCTCCATTTGGTCCTCCCCTTGGTGCCAAATCTGGGAGTCCATCCATGATCACCTTCTGCTGCCTGTTACCTACTCTCCTCTTCCTAGTGTGGTAGCTGATTTGTGGTTTCCCAACACCTCCTCCTGGAACCTGGACCTTCTCTCTACCATTTTTTATCCTATGGGGGGTGCAGATTATTTCTCTGGTCTCCACTGTTCAGGATCAGCAGCAAGATGTTCTTCGCTGGGTTCCAGCAAAAAAAAGGTGACTGCACAACTAAAAATGTTTATAGATGTTTCATATCTCATTCTCAGGTTCACCTTCCGTTGATGGGATCAAGAAGCATTACTCCTCAGGCCAATCGAATCCTGCAGCGTATGTGGAGGATGAAGGATCTACCTCCGCTAATCAAGAATTTTTCCTGGAGGCTTATTAGACGTGCTCTTGCTAGTGGTGACAGAGCTGCCACATTCTCTGTCCACATAGATAAACACTGCAGTACCTGTGGTCTAATAGAAATTGATGCTCATTTATTCTTTCGTTGTGATTTTGCCCGTGCAGTATGGTTTGCAGCCACTCCATCTCTTAGAACTGCAGAGGATGATGGTGTCCAGGTAATCCTTTCCATAATCATTACTGACTCTATCCAAAACCAATCTCTAAAAACAATATTAACAATTCTATGGTATATATGGAAAGCTAGAAATGGTCTAAGATTTAACAGAAGACAATGGACCACTTGGCAAGTGCATCATGCAGTGGCTGCTTTTATTAGCACTGCTTCCTTAAGTTCTATCTTAGGGGATGAACAGGTACAGCAACCTCACAGCCAGGTGACACGACATAGGGATGTTCAACCACTTCAATCAACAATGCCTCAAAGTTCCTATTGTTGTCTCCTCCCCAACTGCAAGTGACAAACAGGGACAATCTCAGCAACTAAGACCAGGCGGCTACACTACTGACTCATTGCTGCATATGCCTTTTCAACAGCCCCTGACAGGTGCCACTTCACTACAAGGTATGCAAATCTTTTCTGCGGCAAGGCCTCAGGCGAGCAGACTCCCCCAGCAGGGTTCCACAACCTAGACGGATAGGTACACAATCCAGCTGCCGACTCTGATTACAGGTGTTAGATGCTATGTTGATGCCTCATTACTACCTGATCAACCGTCCCTGCCTCCTAGAACAGCAGGTCTTAGTGTGTTTTTTTGTCAATCCTCAGGTACATCCAACACAGACAATCTACATCAAGGTGCTCGCCTCAGGGGTTTACTCGGTGCTTATGGCAGAGGCAGCTGCTTTGGCTCTAGCAGCAACAATCAATGATCTCCTCCATTTCAACAACACCACCTTCTTATCGTTTGTTGTCAACTTCTTGTTGCTGAAATAAAATCGTTTGTTGTAAAAAAAAAAAATCCTTCGCGGGCAGCCTCAGCGGCGGGATGGCGCCGCTGGACGGGACGCCGACACCAGATCTGCTGCCCCTGGGCATTGCGTCGGGATTGCCTCTGATCCGCTGCCCTGAGTGCGGCGGCGGTGTTGTGGAGGAGTACATTCCGCGACTCGGAGCCGGAAATCTTTGCGAGCGCTACTGGGAAGAGACTGCGGTAAGGAAATCTTGCTCGCTCGTTTTTTGTGTCTGCATCTGGTTGTGGCTTCCATGGGGGTGACTGCACTGTATATGTGCTTTCGATCTGCCGCTTTAGGTTTTCGATTGTTGGTTCAGTGTATGTAATGCCACCTTGAAGAGTGGCTGTGATTTTTTTTTCACCACAAGAAAAGTAAATAATGGCTTTGCGGATTAAACCGCCCCTGACTATGTCGAAAAGAAATTTTTAGAACTTGTAGTTGAGTTTTGGTGTGTGGACTTGTAAGCTGTCACTGGCATCAAGGGCTAGCTTCAGTTAAATCGGCAGCTGCATATGAAAAAGCATGGTGCATGTAGGGTTCGTCGGTTGTTGTCTCTCACACTATACACAGAGGTCAATAGATCTGGTTTGTGAATATTTTAGCACCACTAGGGTTTGTTCGGTTAATCCTAAATCCAAGGGGATTGAGGGCTTGTTCGGTACTTTGGTTCATCCCCTATCCAAAGGGATTGGAGGGGATTGAGATGGATTTTATCCCGTACAAGTCACAATACCTCTGAATCGCCTCTGATTGGGTATCAAGGGGGATTTCATCCCCTACTTCAGCGGTCAACTTGCTCAGAAAAAAATACTCCTAAACACTACTGCTGTCGCCTGATGATATGTTGCCATTTGTTTCAGGCGCCTGGCGGCTGCTCCTTCTTCAAAACCCAGGAGGAATACGAAACGATCCTGAGGGATAGAGGCTTGCTTGGCCCTGCAGCCACTTCAGAGTAGGGGTCGGGGAGGCGCTACTACCTCACACCAGGGACAAGTGGCTTCCTCATACCAGAGCTAGTGGGCAACCCAAAGATGGTCGCTACCATGGAAGATCTGAAGCATGAGATGGTGGCGCTGAAGTTGGCCGTCGCCCAGCTAACGACAGACATTTTCAAGGGCAAGCTTGGTGCTGGGGACAAGGTTCAGAAGGTTGCGAACACTGATTCGAGCGCGCGTTGGGCAAAAACGACCTGTCAAGTGAAGTGGCTCTTAGTGGCTAATGCAGTTGTCCTGCTCTTCAGCATAGTGGTCGCCATGTCTGTCAAGTGACTAGTGCCTAGTGTTAGTTTGGGAAGTCCAGTTCCCTCGGGATGGTGGACTTTTCCCAGGGTAAGTAATCTATTAGCCACTTAGTTCTCCGTAGGGGGCTTTGCATTCCTGAGTTTGCCTCCCCTTTACTTTCGAATTATTATTATGTAGGTAAGCGGAAATTTTGGTTTGCCAAGTGTTTCAGGTAGGCACAAGGAAGCTAGCCACTAATAGGTCTCCTTTGGTTCATAGGAAAAATGGAGGAAAAATGTAGGATTGAGAATCCTATGGGAATTAGTACTGTTCATGCCTTTGGTTCACAGGAATGGAGCATGGGAATAGTGTAGGAAAATTTCCTTTGAATGTTGTTTTGGAGGAAAAAAGACAGGAAATTTACACCCTGTTCGTTTCGCTGGATTATTGTGGTTGAAAGTACTGTTCGCTGGTTTGTTGTGAGAGAAAAACACTGTTGGATGGCTGCTGATTCTGCTGATCCAGCGAAACGAACTGGGTGTTAGCATCCACTTCAACCTCTTGGTAAGAATCCTACGTTTTTCCTACGGTTCATCCATATGATCATTCCTTTTGAATCCCTATGTTTTGCAATACTCTGTCTTGCAACTGTATTCCTGTGTCATTCCTATGTTTTTTTTTCCTATTCCTATGTTTTTCTTTCCTACGTTCCAAAGGGGGCCTAACCCGCTGTCGATCAAGTGTAGTATGGCCTGATCTGTTAAACAGGCAACTATCGTCCTGATGACAGGTAGAACCTGGACCTGCTGCTTAAGTGTTGCAATGGTTGATGCTGTTATGAACTTATAAATATTAGGTGCAAGCCACTATGCTTCTGCTCTAGGTTACTGAAGGTTCTGAGAAATTGTTTCATCCGTTTGCTGTGTTTTGGTGCCACTGAATTGGTTCGTTGCTGCTTCTGAGAAGAGCTGGTAAACTTAGAAACTGCTTCGTGATGATAGTTTTTAGATGGATCAAGAAAAATTACTGTGCTGGAATGTGCGTGGGCTTAACTCTCGTGCCCGACGCTCGGTAGTTCGCACGGTCGTGCTCTCGGAGCACCTGTCGCTCCTCTGCGTTCGTGGACCTCAAACGCATGATCCTTGGCCTGGCGTCGTTGTCCAGGACCATCTCCCGCCAGCGATCATGCGTTCGCTTCCTTCGAGAGGGTGATGCAAATACGAGATTCTTTCACCTCCAAGCCTGCCACCGGAAGCGAAAGAATTACATCCCCACGTTCGAGCACGACGGACTCTCGCTATCCGACGAGGAGGCCAAGGCTGACGCCATCTTCGACTACTTTCATGGCATCCTTGGGACTTACTTTGCACGTACCAAAAACATCAGCTTGGCTTCGATCGGCTTGCCACAGCTAGACTTGGACGTGCTGGCAGCGCCATTCTCTGCGGAGGAGGTTTGGGCGGTCATTAAGGACATCCCGAACGACCGGGCGCTAGGACCCGACAGCTTCACCGGGCGGTTCTACAAGTATGCCTGGCCGATCATCCGGGACGATGTCGTGGCTGTTTTCAACGCCGTCTGGGCACTTGACGGCCGGAGTCTCCACACTCTCAACACCGCCAACATGGTCCTTCTTCGCAAGACAGCTACGCCCTCCCGCTTGAAGGATTACCGTCCCATGAGCTTGATACACATTGTGGGAAAGCTTGTCGCCAAGGTCCTGGCCACACGCCTGGCACCGCACCTACCCCTGTTGATTAAGAATAATCAGAGCGCGTTCATCTGGGGAAGGTCCATCCATGATAACTTCATGGCTATCCAGCTCGCTTGCCGCTGGCTATACAGCCGCCACAGCCCGGCGGTGGTCATCAAGGTCGACATCGCGAAGGCGTTTGACTCGGTATCCTAGGAGTTCCTCCTCCAGCTCCTATCCTTCATGGGATTTCCGAGGCGGTGGACGGAGTGGATCTCCATGCTGCTGTCCACAGCCTCCACGAGGGTTCTGGTGAACGGGAGGCCAAGAAGGAAGATTTGGCACACGCGCGGGCTGCGCCAGGGAGATCCGCTATCGCCTATGCTATTCGTGCTCGTTATGGAGGTCGTCAATGCCATGATCTCGGTTGCCGACACCCGGGGCGTGCTGCAGCCGCTACCGACCACCATGATCCGCAACCGAGCATTGCTCTACGCTGATGACTTGGTCATCTTCTTGTCGCCGCTGGCTGCCGACCTCAGATGTCTTAGGGCCATCCTCAGCCTCTTCGCCGACGCCTCCGGGTTGGTCACGAACACGGACAAGTGTTCCATCTCGGCGATCCGATGCACAGACGTGGACGTCGCTACCATCTTGGGGACCTTCCCGGGTCGCTTGGTACCGTTCCCTTGCACGTACCTGGGGATTCCATTGACCCTCCGGAGACCGTCGCGTGCGGAGGAACAGCCACTGATCGACAAGATTGCGGCCCGGATACCCACATGGAAGGCAAGCATGCTCAACAACGCTGGACGCACCACCTTGACGAAAACCACGCTTTCGGTCATACCGGTGCACGTCTCCATTGCCTCGGGTCTCTCCGGTTGGGCGCTACGACAGATTGACAAGCTTCGCCGTGCCTTTCTCTGGGCAGGCACAGACACCGTCGCCGGCGGCAAGTGCCGTGTGGCATGGAGGATTGTGAACGCACCCACATGCTATGGGGGTCTGGGAGTCCGGGACCTCAAGATTGCCGGCCTCGCCATGAGACTGCGCTGGGAGTGGTTGCGTCGTATGCACCCTGACCTTGGCTGGTGCGGCCTCCCACGCAAGCAGGAACGCGTGGTGCAGGCTATGTTCCAGGCCTCTGTTACTGTGTGCATTGGGGATGGCCGCTCAGCCAAGTTCTGGACCGACTCGTGGCTTCCCGATGGGCCCATCTGCCGCTTCGCACCCCACATGTTCAACGCCATTGGGAAGCATCGCCGAAACAAGTCTGTTCGCGACGCCATCACCAACAGGAGTTGGGTTCGCGACATTCAGGGGGCTCCAGTTGCTCACGTTCTATGCGACTACGTGGTGGTTTGGGCAAAGGTGGAGGGTGTGGTCTTCGACGACCTGACCTCCGATCGGTTCATTTGGAGATGGACCGCGGATGGGTCATACTCCACCTCATCAGCGTATCGCGCGTTCTTCACTGGCATGGCGTCGTTGCGTGGCGCCTCGGAGCTCTGGAGGACAAGAGCACCGGCAAAATGCAAGTTCTTCTTCTGGCTTCTCCTACACGATCGCCTATGGACCGGCGCGCGGAGGAAACGCCGTGGATTGCAGGACGAGGACGCATGTGCCCTGTGCGACCAGGAATCAGAGACTGCTCGTCATCTTGCTGACGAATGTGTCTACGCGCGGGAGGTTTGGTACCGCGTTCTAGCATCCCTGGGCATTGCCGGCCTCGCACCTCAGCCAGGCCTGGACTTCCTGGAGTGGTGGCTGCAGTGCAGGCAGTCGCTCACCTCCATGTGGCGGTCGGGATTCGACTCCCTTGCCATCCTCGTCACATGGTGTCTTTGGAAGGAGCGCAACCAGAGGACCTTCCATGCCGCTCAACGCACGCCGGTGCAGCTCGCTGATGCTGTCGGCGATGAGCCCGAGCGGTGGTCGATGGCAGGATTCTCCTAGCTCGCCGCGCTTTGGTCTATTCATGATCGGCAGCGCACGTCGCAAAACTCTAGCACCATGTAGTTCCTTGCAATCCGCCCCGGTCCAGTTCCCGTCCTGTACTACTCCCTCTTAGTTCGTTGCGGCCATGTTGGTGCGGGGTAGTGTGGTTTGGCCGTAGCGTGCTGCTCGCATCCTAGGTCCAATTACGTTCACCTTGTATCAGCTACTCCTATTCTTCTTAATGATATACATGCTTTGCATGATCGCGAAAAAAATTGCTACTGAAAGACAGTGGCCTGGGCCTATATAGCTAGCATTAATCCAGGAGAAAATTTGCTCATTGCCATCAAAACTTATACTAGTTTCTTGGTTGCCATAAAAAATTATAGGATTCTTTAACTCCCATCAAATTGTGATTTTTGATTCCTTAACTGCCATCACCATGAACCGTAGGTATATACTCTTAGACTGGATGGTAAAAGGTAGTTTTACCCCTTTCTTCACATTTCTCTAAGAACATGATGTGTTGGGGCTATGTCCCTGCATCACCATGCCTCTCTCTGCTGCTAGTTTGGTTTCCTCGGTAAATGGCAACGCATTTAGGGGGTGTTTAGTTCCCCGCCGCACCCCGCCACACTTAATATGTGGCACTCCACACGACGCAGGGCTGGTGTTTGGTTCGTTTGTAACATGTGGCCGCCACATGATTTCCCAATGCAAAAGCCGCCACAGACTATGGCGCACATATTTGCCGCCGCCGCCACAACTTGCCACAGCTGCGCGTGGTTGGGTGTGGCCCAGAACCAAACAGCCCCTTAGTAACTTGGAACCACCAAGGCTCCGGCCAAAAGCCAGCCACGGCTGATGCATTGAAGATGAGACGATCTGAACCGCATCTCCGCTCCTTTTTCTCCCTAGGAAAAAACAAAAAGGCGATCAGAAGCTAGAATCGCAGTTGCTGCGCTGCACTGAACTACACTGTGAGGCAGGCGCCAGGCAGGGCCAGGCTGCATGCCGAGTTTCCTCAGACCATGTGCGTCCGGTCAGGGCCCAATGAGGCGTTTGGTCGGTGAGGAGACACGGGCGCGCGGACTCGCGGCGCGGCGAGGCGGCGGCACTCGGCCCTGCCGCGCGGGCTCGCAGTGCAGGGCAGCGGCGGCGCCCAACCGCGCGGGCGCGCGGCATAGGGCGGCGGAGGCGCCCGGCCACACAGGGGTGTGCGTTGCTCGTGCTGGCCATGGCGTCATGCAGAGTGAGGCTCGCAGTCGGTCGATCGGAATCACCAGATCGGGAGTGAGCAGCGGCGTCACGGTGATCGATCTTAGGATTCGTCGTTGGGTATACGAGCAGCGGCATTGCTGCCTTGTTTTTTTAATACGGGCAGCACGCTCTTTCATACGGGACAAGGGCACCATCGGAATCAAATTTCCAAGTGAACACGGACATGTAACACCGATGACAATTAAGGAAACAAATTATCTCAATGAATGGCAGTTAAGGAATCAAAAAATTCAAATTGATGGTAGTTAAGGAATTCTATAAATTTTGATGGCAACCAGGAAACTAGTATAATTTTTGATGGAAATGAGCAAATTCTCTCTTAATCCAGAGCGTGACAACTTGACACTTCGATCACGAGCTTGGTTATTGGTCAAGTCAGGTGAAAGGGCGACATGTTCCATCTGTCGGAGCTTGGAATCAGCTGGTCACCGACTAGCTCTAACGAATTCCATTGCAGGATCTCTAACAACCAACCGTAATACTACTTCCTCCTTTTCTTCGTATTAGGATTTTCTTTTTGAAACTTTCGTATAAGGCTTTGATTCAAAGTAGACATTTATTAGTAAATGAAAAACATGTCTAGGCACGTGCGCGAAAAAAGTAGAGTTATCGCATTCTCTAATTACATATCTATTGTCAATGATCCTATCCGGTCAAAATAAGATAAAACTAGAAGTCAAACGACATGTTTTTTTATAAATTTTGTACCCACGCTTCTCTCCACATCCCTATTTGTATTAAAACACATACACTTTTTTGAGCCCGTTCGGCTGCACTTCTTTTGGCTGATCTGTGCCTACTGCTGCAGCAGCCAGCCAACTAGCTTCAGCCGATCAGCAGCCCATCAGCCAGGCAGCAGCCGAGCACTTAAACCAATTCAATTCAAAATCCGGCGCCAAAGCAACTGCAGCCTATCAAAAAGTGGCGCCACAACTGGTGTCCAGATAACATTATAACAGCTCATTACCATCAGCACAGCCATTACAAATGGATGATTATTACCAAGTGACAAATGTTCCAAAGTGTGTACAGTCCGCTACATCATACATATGGCCTAAGTGGACCCATTACAAAACTTGTAGCCCTTGGGAGCCACATACTCCTATCAAATAGGAAATAGCTAGAAGAAGGGACACATCTGCAATCTTCTTCATGCCATCTTGTCCATGTACACCATGCCGTTAATCATACGTGATCAGCTGCATGTACACAAATTTGCATGCCACCCACTTTAATCATACATGATCAACTAGATGTAACACAACATCAACAACTCAAACTTCATAAATTCACATACCTTTTCCCTTACAATAGTCCAAGTCCAGCCGCTATCCATTCACGAGCATTTGACATATCAGGACTTGTATTTGCTGTTACCCATTCAGACAACTCGACGACTCCAGGTTCAGACATGGTGCTCATTGAAGACCTGCCTTCACTGTGCTCTAGTGCAAAATTATGCAGACAACAATCAACAACACAGGTAGCTGGAGGTGTGAATCAGTGAAGCATAGGAACAGAGAACCATTGTTTGAGTACAAATCTAATGTAGGTTGTGAAAAAGGATCACTATGTCTAGACAAAAAGGGAGGCAACGAACTTTGAACGATCGGATCTAGTGTTGGAGCAGACAAGGAGGACGACGAACGGGTCAGATCCGGCGGTGATGACGGTGAAGAACCCGCTGAGGATGATGAGATGGTCGGAGATGGGGCTCGCGGGGCAGCCGTCAAGCTGTCGCGGCGTGTACGAGGTCGAGGATGGCCGGATGTGTAGGGGGAGCGCCGGGAGAGGTACGGACGGCGTCGAGGGAGGACGAGCGAACGGCAGCGCCTGTACGGTAGTGAGGGAGCGACGGTGGTGAGGGGCAAGGGTTGAGAGGGCGGACGACGTAGGGTGGTGACGGGCGAGGGTCGGACCATGGCGATTGGGAGGGGCAGGGGTGGGGGTGGACGGCGGCCGGGTCGCGCCGCGAGGGGCGCACGACGGATCACGACGAGGAACCCTAGGAGGGGTGAGCGTATGTGAGAGGGAGAGGGAAGAGGGCGGGCGACTGCTGCTGTATACCTTAGCTAAACGGCTGGAGGTGGGCTGCCTAACGGCTGGGTTGATCATTCCAACAGCATCAGCCTAGCCGGCTGGAAAACCCAGCAGCCGAACGGGCTGTTTCTCGTTTTTGGAGCACTCACGATTTTCCTTGAAACACTGGACTGCTGGTGGGATTGGAGAAAGTCTTAAGGGCATCCTCAATGGCAACTTGCGAATAGCTAGTTAGATGAGCCTTAGAAATGAAAAAAAGAACATTGTGGTGGAGGTTTATGAAATCTATGAGAGAGTTGTTTGTGGGAGATTGTGCTAAATTGTTTATTTGGGAATCGCCAGCTATTTGATCTCTCTCCTTGATAGCCAATATAATTCTTTTTAGACCAGTTATTTGAGAATTATTGGACGCCCTATGTAAGTTTTGGAAAGAAAGAAAGCAACACATATATCATCAATGTCTTTTTTTAGAAAGAGGAATATATTAATATCTCAGCTTCTGCATATATCATCAATGTCTAAGGGTTTTCTTAATTTGATGTCAGATGAAACATCACGCATGATTTGTATTGGATTGATTCTAGTTAAACCCTAATCCTCCAATGAATATTTGAAAAATATGATTCAATTAGGTACACCCGAGTCCCTTAAGTCAATTAGGTGTCCTAATGAAGATAGGCTCTGTTCATCCGGTTTATAATCCGTCTTTTTCAGCTTGTTTTTTTAGCCGGAACAGTATTTTTCTCTCACAACAAATCAGTCAACAGTGTTTTTCAGCCGGCTTATTAGCCCAGCCGAACGGGGCCATAAACTCGTGCCCCTGTGTTTAAGCCCTAAGATAGTAACAAATTTCACATTAACGGTTGTGTTCCAGAATATTTGAACTTAGGCCCCGTTTGGTTTGAGTATGTTAAAGTTTAACTCTCATCACATCAATGTTCCCTTAAATGCATGGAGTACTAAATGTAGACTAATTACATGCATGTCGGCATAGATTAGGAGTAATTTACGAGACGAATCTATTAAGCCTAATTAGTCCAAGATTGAATTTTTTTTTGTCAAATAAGACAAAAGTACTACGATGTTGGTTAAACTTTAACACCTTTAACCAAACACCCCCGTAGAGCGTGCTGCTGATACAATAGCCGAAATGGTGTTTTAAAAAATCAATTCATAACCGGCAGCTGGTGCATCGATGTACTGCTGGCATTTATACCGGGGGTGTGTTCACTTCGCGAAAAGTAGACGAAAAGTTACTGTAGCATCTTTTGTTGTTATTTGGCAAAATTTATCTAATCATGGACTAACTAGGCTCAAAAGATTCGTCCCGACATTTACAGACAAACTATGCAATTAGTTATCTTTTTTACCTATATTTAATGCTCCATGCATGCGTCGAAAGATTTGATGTGATGGGTGGAAGAGGAAATATTTTGGGTTGGGATGGGAAGTGAACAAGGCCCGGATTGCACTTTCCAACGAACAACAGCAACAACGTGTGCGTGTGGTGAAATTACGGAAGGGGGCCTCAAGTCATTTTTTTTATAATTCAACGGCTCCAATACCCACAGACCACACCACTCGTGTCCGGCAAGCCAAATGGCTCACTGGTCCTCCCCCACCTCGCGGTCTCCAGCTAGTCGCTCCCCTACCCCCGGCGATTCCTTCGCGGGCAGCCTTCGCGGCGGGATGGCGACGCCGGGCGGGACGCCGACACCAGATCTTCCGCCGTTGGGCATTTGGTCGGGATTGCCTCTGATCCCCTGCCCTGAGTGCGGCTGCGATGCTGTGGAGGAGTACATTCCGGGACTCGGAGGAAGTAGAACCGGGAATCCTTCCAGGTGCCGCCGGAACGAGACCGGGGTAAGGAAACCTTGCTCGCTCGTTTTTTGTGTCTGCATCTGGTATTCTGGTTGTGCCCTCTATGGTGGCGACTGTGTTTCGATCTGCCATTTCTAGGTTTTCGATTCATGGTACAGTAGTGTCTAGTGTGACCTTGGAGAGTGGCTGGGATTTTTATCTGTTTACCAGAGAAATTAAATAATGGCTTGCGGATTAAACCGCTCCTGACCATGTTGAAAAAAAGATGTTAACATTTTGTAGTTCAGTTTTGGTGTGTGAACTTGTAAGCTGCCACTGCCATCAAAGGCTAGCTTCAGTTAAATCGGCGGGTGCATAGGAAAAAGCATGTAGGTTCGATGGTTGCTGTCTCTCACACTACACAAAGAGGTGAATTGATCTGCTTGTGAATGTTTTAGTACCACTAGGGTTTGTTCGGTTAATCCTCAATCCAAGGGGAATGAGGGCTTGTTTTGTTCGGTTGATCCCCAGTCCAAAGGGATTGGAGGGGATTGTGGTGAATTTTATCCCTGACAAGTCAAAATCCCTCTCAATACCCTCCGACTGGGGATCAAGGGGGATTTTATCCCCAGCTTGTGCAGAGTGGAGTGGAACATGGGAGTTGGGCAGTCAACTTGCTCAGAAAAAAAAAAGAACTCCTAAAAAAATATGGCTGATGATATGTTGCCATTTGTTTCAGGTGTGTGGCGGCTGCTCCTTCTTCAAAACCAAGGAGGAATACGAAGCGATCCTAAGGGATAGAGGCTTGCTTGGCCCTGCAGCCACTCCAGAGCAGGGGCAGGGGACGGGCTACCTCATACCAGCGCCGACTGGCTTCCTCATACCAGAGCCAGTGGGCAACCCAGAGATGGTCGCTGCTATGGAGGATCTGAAGCATGAGATGGTGGCGCAGAAGTTGGCCATTGCCCAGCTGAAGACAGACATTGAAGATTTCATGGGCAAGCTTGGTGCTGGGGACAAGGTTCAGAAGGTCGCGAAGACTGATTCGCTTGCACGTCTGGCAAAAGCCATTGTGAAGTGGTTCTTCGTGGCTAATGTAGTTGTCCTGCTCTTCGGCATAGTGGTCGCCATGTCTGTCAAGTGACTAGTGCCTAGTGTTAGTTTGGGAAGTCCAGTCCCATCGGGATGGAATTTTCCCAGGGTAAGTAAACTATTAGCCACTTAGTTCTCCATAGGGGGCTTTGCATTCCTGAGTTTGCCTCCCCTTTACTTTTGGATTAGTCTGTAGTTGTGGGGGTAAGGGGGAATTTTGGTTTGACAAGTGTTTCAGGTAGGCACAAGGAAGCTAGCCACTAACCCGCTGTCGTTCAAGTGTATGGCCTGGTCTGTTAAACAGGCAACTGTCGTCTTGATGACAGGTAGAAGTAGAACCTGGACCTGCTGCTTAGGTGTTGCAATGGTTGATGCTGTTATGAACTTATTTGGAAAAATTGTTATGAACTTGTTAATATTAGGTGCAACCCACTATGTTTCTGCTCTAAATCGTTGAAGATCCTGAGAAATTGTATCATCCATTTGCTGTGTTTGGCGCCACTGAACTGGTTCGTTGCTGCTTCTGAGAAGAGTTTTTTCTTTTTTCTTTTTTTGAGGAACCAGTGAGATTCCATTAAACCAGTGATCCAGCTAAATCGCTGGCCACCAAACCCATAATACAACCAGGTGGTACATCATGTGCTACATAATCATGTCCTAGCTGATAGGAAGCCCAAGCTCATGAGCTATTTGATTACATTCTCTAGGAACATGCTCTACTCTTAATGAGGTAAAATCATCCAGTAGCATTTCTTTCAGTTCGTGTACTAGGCCTCCTAGGACTGCCAATCGGTGATCTGCTGACAGTAATGCTAGCTTCACCTGAAAGCATCGGTCTCAAGATCGATTTTTTGTATCCCTTCATCATGTGCAGCTTTAATGCCCTGAAAGCAAGCTAAAAGTTCTGAATGCATTGCATTATAAACATACTCAGATCGTCCAGCGCCAGCTCGGATAACTTCTCCATTCTCATCACGGATCACAAATCCCCGGCTTCCGTTCTTTGTTGTTCAATCAAAGCTTCCATCTAAATTAACTTTGAGGAAGCCTAATGCGAGTATTTTCCATTTTCTAAAAAACAGAAGCCTGCTCAGGGATACTCGGCTTTTCATGCAGCACTACTTCCTCGGCTTGCCTGCTAGATAATGCAGCTAGTTCAGAAGCATATCTTCTCTTTTCTCCTTCCCTGATTCGGTTTCTTTCATTCCACCAGTTCGACATAAGGAACAAAACTTTTAATTGTATTGGCTGATCCAGCATCAGTATTTGCTCAACTACATTCATAACAGACCTCTGATCCTTCAGCTTCTCTCTTATATTGTCAGGCCCCATTTGGCGCCATATCTGTTTTACATATTTACATTTGAAAAACAGGTGTCCACCATCCTCATCCATCCTATGGCAGACCAAGCAATCTATTTCCACATCCATGCCCCTTCTTTTCAGATTTGTGCACGTGGCCAAGGAATTTGTAGCCATTCGCCAAAAAAAATTGTTTTATTCTATTCGGACATTTCAGCTTCCAAATTTTTCCTCACAACTCCCCTCTTGATCACTTGTGGGCGGACTTCCTCTTGGACTGTGCCTTTGAATGTCATCGCAGAAAAACTTATACGATGATTTGACAGAGAAAATGCCCTTTCCATCATAGTGCCATTGCTAGCCTAGGACATCGTCCATGCCTACATGCACCGGGATAGACAAAATGACCTCTGCGCATCATAGTGTCCTCTTGGACTCCAAGAAAGTCTGGATCACCAACTCCTTATCCCATTGCTCTGTAATTGGGTTGATCAGATCATTGACATAGGTGAGCAGGTTTTGTCCCCTTGGAGTGATGGGTCTCCGAGTCAATCCCCTCGGCAGCCATGGGTCATCCCAAATTCTGATTGTATCACTTGATCCCACTCTCCATACCATATCACCCCCTTTTTGAGCAGCTCCAACATCACGAGTTAATAGACTTAAAAACTGTTCAATCCAAACATCCCAGGACAATTTTGTGGTGGGTTATAAGCTGACCCCATTTATAAAGGGTGAGGCATCACACAGCCAAAAGCATTGCAGATATGCATGTATACAATAGCAATTTAGTGTTTTAACCAGATCACCAATACATACTGATATGCTATGAAGCAAAATGATTTCAAATATCATCTTGCGTGGGTGTAAAAAATAGTTAACGAAATGTGATTCTAGGGGTTTCAATTTGAGAGGGGGGGAAGTACTTCAACTCAAGGTTAACCTATCAGGTCTTGCGGCTGGTGAAATTTCTCAAGCTCATAGTCACAAAGATGTATCAACATATTGCATCACCTCAGCACCGAGTTGGGCACAAGATTGACAACCTGAAATGCAAACTGCTCATTCTCTAGCCGTGCAAGCAAACAATGATGCTCTTTAGTCAGAGCTAATTTCTCTGTTTGGTGCCCCCTCAGCTAAAGCCAACCGAGTTACAACTTACATTTGTTTGACAAAATCATGTCACGATCTGAGACGTCCGTTCGACAATTCTACAATAATTAAAACAAAGCAAAGAGGAATATAAATATAAACATAATTATAGCAGCAGGGCCTAGTCGGCCAATATCATTTAGCACCAAAACATCCAAGTAAACTTCTTTAGGCATAATGCAAAAATCCAGACAGTGAACCCAAAAACTGACACAATGTTTCACCATAGTACCAGGCAACAACACATCCATACTGAAACTCATGTCCTTTAACCATCTAGAGATAGATAAACAAGAACGACGATAATAACTCTAGGTAGCCTTGTCAGCCTTGGCGGCGGTGGCAGCAGCCTGGCCCCTGAGCCTTCCGGTCCTCCTAGCGGCAATGAGACCAACCTTCTGGCCAGGGGGAGCGTCACGGCGGACGGTGGAGGCATGACCAATGTGCTGGTGGTTACCTCCTCCGTGGGGATGCTCCACGGGGTTCATGGCCACACCACGCACCTTGGGCCAGCTGTTCCTCTTCACGCGGTACTTGTGATACGCGTTACCAGCCTTCAGCATCGGCTTCTCAGTCCTGCCTCCACCAGCGACCTGCCCAATCATGGCACGGCAGCTGCTGGGGACAATCTTCTTGGCGCCAGAGGGTAGCTTAATCCTGTAAGAACAGAGCTGAATTAGGCTCTTGCTGGGAAATAAGTAAGCAGACAAAGAACAGAAGGTAACTTGAATACACTGACAAGTGAAAAATATTCAAGTAGGCAACGACATTAGGACATCAACAAGGCATTAGGAGTAGGCAGCCAGATTAGAAGGTATTCAATTAGAAAAACACTGCAACTGAATTATATAAAGCTGTAAAATGTAATACTAAGGCTGAAATCACAAGATGAGAAACAGCTTACAATGTCATCAGATATATAATGGAGATGTGTAAAGTAGAACAATAATAATCACAGCATATACAACGTAGCCATTGCAGAACCTACCAACCTAAGGTGTTTATTTGATTATCTGCAGTACATTGCAACCAATCAGCTATTTTACCTCACTACAAGACCATAAGTCAACCAGGACTTCTTTAACAATGTAAAACTGAATCACGTATAACAAAAACACCAACAGGCAGATGATATCTGCCATACTACAGCACAAATCGAACCATTTTGCATTATTGCAAACAACTAAATCTAGCGCACATAAGTACAAGCCTTAAGAAAAGAGCTAAATCATTTTTGAAGAATGTTACCATGGATCCATCACATATCAGATTCAGTGACATAATTACTCCACGACAACATCAGATCTCATCATACGATTGGATGAAATAGAGAAAGGAGGGATGGTGATCGTGTTCAGACCTCGAGGTGCCGTTGTCAGGGTTGTGGCTGATCACGATGGCGTAGTCACCAGAGGCCCTGGCGAAGACACCACGGTCACCGACGTGGTGCTCGACGTTGCAGACGACGGCACCCTCGGGGATCCCGCGGAGCGGCAGGACGTTGCCGATGGAGAGCGTGGCGCGGCGGCCGCAGTAGACGAACTGGCCCGTGTACATGCCCTCGGCGGCGACGAAGAGCTCCTTCTGGTGCTTGTACCTGAAGGGGTGGCGGAAGGTGACCTTGGCGAGCGGCGCGCCCCGGCCCGGGTCGTGGATGACGTCGGTGACGACGCCCTTGAGGTACCCGTTGCGCTCGCCGAAGTCGAGGGAGCGGAATCGGGCGGGGCCCTTGCGGTGGTGGGTGTGGGACTTGAACACGGACCCCGCACCCTTACGCTGCGCGCGGATCACGCGACCCATCTTCTCCGGCGGCGGCGGCGGCGCGTCGGTAAGGGGTATGCGGAAATGAGCGTGGTGCGGCTAGGGTTGGACGAGGGAGAAGAGAGAGCCTTATATAGTGCTTGATCGGGTTTGGGGAGGGTTACCCTAGGGCGGACGGTGGAGATGGGGTTCATGGCTGGTTTAAACCGTCCGATGAGTGGTGGGACCGTCGTGTCAGTGTGATTGGAACGAGCGAGAGACTGAGAGAGGCTGCGGCCTGCGGGAGGAGCAGTGGGCTGGTTCTGATGGGCCATCTGGGTAAAATTGGGCTCTGGAAGTGAGCAAAACAGCCCAAGGCTGTATTCAGTTGCTTCGTACTTCTAAAAATTTTACAAGATTCCATATCACATCGAATCTTTAGACGTATGTATGGAGCATTAAATATATGTAAAAAAATAACTAATTACACAATTTGGTTGTAAATCACGAGACGGATCTTTCAAAACTAATTAGACCATGATTGGACACTAATTGCCAAATACAAACGAAAGAGTTACTGTACTTCCAAAAATTTTACACCCCATCTAAACACAGCCCAAATTCGGTTCGGCGACCATTCGCCCCCGACCCCTGACCGAACGCTAACATCCAGTTCCCCTTTCACACTCCTGTACTAGCTATAGGTTGTGTTTAGTTCCATTGAAAAGTGCACTATGCAAAAAAAGATTCTCCGTCATATTAAACTTGCGACATATGCATGGAGTACTAAATGTAGATAAAATCAAAAACTAATTGCACAGTTTGGTTGTACTTTGCGAGACGAACGTTTTGAGGCTAATTAGTCAACGGTTGGACAATTAAAACCAAATACAAACGAAATGCTACAGTGTTGCTGCAATGAATTTTGACACTCCAAATTTAGGAACTAAACACAGCCATAGTCTCTAGGGCGTAGTACGCTGCCGTGCTTGCTTTTTTTTCCTTCTTTTTTCTACTTTTTTTAAGGTTTATATATTCTTCTGATCTAGTTGAATTGAATCTTATGTTAAAAAAAATCTCATGTGCATATATTTTTTCCACAGGTCTTTATGTGTAATTTTTACTCACAAATCTTGTGTGCACAATTTTGTTTCACACGTCTTGTGCATAACATAATTTTGTTCATAAATCTTGTGTTTGTTTCACCATCTGTGCCTAATTTTATCCATAAATATTATGTGTTTATTTCACAAATATTGCGTGCATAAATTTGTTTAAGGATGTTACATTGCATGCTAATATGTATGTAATTATTGTTTTGTCCACAAATCTTATTATGCATAAATCTGTGTGCATAACATAATATCTTATACTCCGGAAGCCATCATGATAAATATAATCATAAGCTTGTGCCACAAACGTCATGCACAAAAGTCCTATACAAAAGTTATATATATGTTTTTCAAAAAAAAGAGAGAAGTTATTGAAACAAAGTTTCCTAAAAAAAGGGAAGTCATGGAGGATGTCTCATCATTTCTCGGTTTTATTCCTGACGAACGTTCATTGATTAGTGGAGTCAACAAACAACTGGACGAGCATTCCTAAAGTTTTTTGTGCAAATGGTGGGCTAGGTTTTCTATGTATTACTCATCCAAGCATTTTTATTATTGTTTTCTAAGCTTTCTACTCTTAACTACCAACCTCCTTTTCATGGCAATTTTGACATCAGTGTCTAATGTTTGACCACTCTTTTATGTGAATATGTGTACAAATAGCCAACAATATGTGACACATTTAATGTAATTTTGATAATGATGAATCCAACGATGCATTTCTCACTTTATTTACTTAATAACTAAGCATTTAAACACATTTTGTCAAAGTGTCAATGATAAAAGTTTAAAACATCAATGGTTCTCTTGAATCTTGATTAATGTTCTCATTGAATGAAATTTATCAAGATTCTAATCTTCTCATGGAATCTTGATCCGACAGAAACGAGGCTTTGAATTGGTGATTAGAATTGTTGATGTCCAAATGACAGCCATGAGATAACAACAGCTTCTTGACCACTATCATTAGAAACTCCAGTGCCTGAACCTCATCCTACACCACACCATGAAGCCGACGATGGCATGCAGTGCAGCGAAAGACACAAGCAGTTTAATGTGATCTCCAACATGCAAGGTTCAGATCACCAGCAGTTGCTATGTCATGACCATTGTCAGCTGAAAGCGTCCCACCAAATTGTTGCTCTCAAATTCACACCCCCACGCACGAAGCACAGAAACAACAATCATATATCAAAATGTTCTTTCAAGCAAAAGTAACTTTCCTAGTTACAGGTCCTCCGAGTTAAGTCTGACAGGAACTGAAAGTAATAACCAACCAAAATTACAGGTCCCCTGTTCTAACTGATGCTCACTTCGTTGCAGTTTATGGTGTGGTGAGTAAATGTAAACTTGAAAAGCTTTCGCTCAGCTCAAACTACCAAGAGTTCCTCCAGGCAAAACCACCAGGTACACCGTCAACTGCGACCTATAAGTAGATCAGCGTCTCTTCTTGCTTGCTTTTGAGCTGCTCTTTGACGGGGTCGCAACGAGGTAGATAAACAGTCCAACAAACGAGACAACAGACACAAGTGACCCGTATTTCGCCACAAGCCTCTGCACGTGGATAACAATTTTTTTTGGTTAGTGTCCAGCTCAAATGAATGCTAAAATCTACCTGAGCAGCTTATTTAGATGAGCTAGGAAAATTGACCAAAGCAGAAGGAAAGAAAGAAATACCTTAGCCTGAACATAGTATGAGAGCATATTCAGATTTCCATGCGGATGTACCACCAGAAACAGCATCCAAACATCAGTATCAGAAAGAAAGAAACATGAACTAGGATGTGCATGCAATGGCGTGATTACTTACCCATTCAAACTTCTTCTCTGGAGGTCTCTCAGCGAGAATATCCAGCGGGAAGATGGGAGTTGAGTAGGCCTCCTTCAACATATACAAAACATTGATTTAGCTAAATACCACAGGTCAAGCAATAGCGATGTAGAAAATAAGAGGATAATACAAAACGCATAAGCATAACATAAGAAACACTACTCAATTATGTACAGTAGAGGTAAAAGGGGGAAAAACCTGAAGAGCTGTCTTTGTGGGAACACGGTATGTAATAATAGCTGGTGAACCCTGGAACCTGCCCTGTGTTTTGGTCTCCAGGACATATGTGTGTGATGCAGTGGCACCACTGAAAGAGTCAAAGTAATGAAATCATTTTCTGTACTGATGTACATGAACACATAAAGCAGAGATATGCATCACAAAATGTACTCACGGGTCAAGCCTTTCCAAAGTCTTCGATTTCTCTCCAGTGACAAGCTCAAACGCTTCTGTTGGCCAAGAGTCGTCATTAATGGACACATCATAGGCAGTCCTACAATAGGTATTACAATAAGTCCATGCAGATGGTATGAGAACATATGGGATTGATTTGCCATCATATGAAACAGGAAGGAAAACATATACATCATGCAATGAATCCAAATCAAGAAAAATACCAAATTCGGGCACATCAAGTATTACTGGAACCATACAGAAATCAGTAGCACATGGTGATACCAACAATTATTGTAGGGCAAAGGGAGTAAATCCGCTGCGCATATACATATAGTAAAAATTCTAGGTCACTTTATCAGGCGATTTAATGTTTAATATAACCAACTAGTCCAAAAGTCATGTGTGGCTTCCAGATCTAGCCAGATTACTATAAGCATGTGACACTACAGGATATATTGGAACAACAAGATATCTTTAGGTAAGCTGAGGAACACAAATTGTGATGTCCCATACAAAATGAGTAGTAAAAATAGAATGCATGCTCTGCAAAGGTACCAATTGCCTTAAACCCAAAGCAAACTTGATACGCAGTTCTGTGAATAAATAAAAAGTTCATTTCCTTTTGAAAGTGTGGACCAAAGAGTAACCTCCTTGGGAAACCGACAATGCATCAATTTCTGTATGAAATAAATTGCACCGCTCTCCTTTATGCAAAAACACATTACAAATAAAGATATCATTAACCATCTGCATGATGACAACATAAAAGTTCTAGTAAGATGTAGAAGACAAAATAGACGATGCAACGTTCCACATGGACCCTATGAACATTTTCTTTGTGACACAACCAGTACATGCAAGTTGGCACCAGTGATTTGGATGGAGTGATTGAAACGTTGGCCTTATTGGTTGTTTAGCTAGACAACCATTAGCATGTGCCGAATATGCACGAGAATCATTGATTAGTTCGCAATTGAGGACAACAAATTCTTGATCTAAAAGCAAGGACGGCACTCTTGATCGAGCAGTCAATTAAGAGCAAGGACAGCACTCTTGATCTAGTAGTCAATTAAGAGCAAGGCCAGCACTATTGATCTAGCAGTCAATTAAGAGCAAGCGCAGCACACAGGGCATAATAGTCTGCTCCCGTTTCCAGCAAGGGATTGGGAGAATTGGGGATCTATAAAAGTAGAAGAGCAAGCGAAGGTTGAAAATTATCAATTCTTCGCTTCTCATACACAATTAAGCAAATCTATCATTCAGATTTAGCGGACCTATACGATTACAAAAAACTGGAAAACTAAATCCCCGGCTAAGGTTTAAGAAGGAAACCTCGCATCGCTCGCTCAACGCACGACGCAGATCCAAGCAAGTGGAGGCGCGTTCAAATCACCCCAGGAAAGAAAGGCATGCCGAGTCAGATCAGATCCCGGGAGCAACCGAAACTACTACAAGCAACAAACCGGATCGGCGGTGGGGGGAGTGCTGCGGTACTCACGCGGATCCCTGGTTGTAGAGGTCGAGGGAGACGGCGACGCGCTCGACGCCCGGCTTGGGGCGGGACAGCGAAACCTTCTTGTGCGCGACGACGAAGGGCGCGTCGGCCGCGGCGGCGGCGGCGAGGCCGAGGAGGAGGAGGGCGACGAGCGCGAGGCACCGCGCCATGGCTGCGCTCTCGCCTCCGGCTTGCTAGCTTAGGGTTCGGTCTACGAGTCGAGGCGCAGCAGCTGCAGTTGGGACTGGATCTCGTCTCTCCTCGTCTGGTAATAGCCGAAGGCCCATCCGGCGGCGTGCGTGACGCGGCTCGTGAGGCTGCACGTGGGCCCCACCTCGCAGCTGCCTCGCCTCGTCAGCGCGCGTGCGAACGCGTGGAGAGGCTTTTGGCTTTCTTTCAGTTTCAGCCAGCAAATGGGCAAGAGAATTGCTTGTTTTTTTCTTTCGTCCCTCGTCATTTCTGATAAAAAGACGAAATCTCTCTTCCCATGTAAGTCCAAATTGATTCAGTAAATCACTCGAGATCCTGTAAAATCCTTCGTTTAGCATTGCAACATGTTCATTGTAAAAGCATCCTCAAATTTTCCTTATCCTTTCATAAAATTCTCCAAATCAAAACTGCCATTTCCAATAGACAGTAAATTCAACCATGGCAGATTGACACGTAATGCATTTGCACTATCAAATGGCAAATGATTTTGCAATACAATATAGGCATATTCGAGTGGAACAACGAGCTTCAGCTCCTTAGATTTCACGCGTTTGTGCTTTGATTCGTGGGCAACTGCAATCAGTTTCTTGAATAGGCAAGCATCGGAGCTCGGGCAGCTGGAGAGAAAATACGTACGCCGGAGCGGAAGTATTGTGTATGTGTATCTAGTTTAGATTAGAAGGGCCTCCCTGCAGCTTCCATCATCTCCTTTGCTCGGATCAGCTTCTCGATTTGCCTCACGATCTGAGAAGAAATCGAATTTACGTGAGAATATGTCCAATGTTAAAATCAGTTGTATTCAGAAGTTACAAAGTGTTGTGCCTAATTGTCCAAAATAAAGACATATGTGGTTTGAAAGGAAATAAAATATCGCTGACTTACTTCAAGGACCATGTCCTCAAGCGTGACCAAGTCAACGCTGCTGTACCCCCGCTGAGAAGCCACACCTGAAAGGTGTTGAGGCATCTCAGAAAAAGTTACACCCAATTCTAAATATTTACTACCATTTATTAATTGTAACTCAAAACGAATGAAAGGCGGTTTGAGGATCTATCTTTACTTTGTACTGAAACAGTAATATCAGAAACTCCATAGCGCTCTTTCAGTTCATCGTACCGTTGACGGAGCTTGCTCATCGCCTACACATGTAGATAGATAGTAAGGTCAAGTTTAAAATACATGCTAATAACTAACTCTCCAGAGGACGTGGCAGCATGTTTCACAAATAACACTTGAATTTCAGTATCAGTCATCACATCCATAGAGAGCATCAAACAACTGGCTATTGGAAATATAGGGTAACCTGAGAAAAAGAGTCTGGATCAGTAGTAGCTTGTGTTCCTGTGCTCTTCAACATGTCATTTGCTGCCATTTCGAGAGGAACATCAATCCAAATGGAGACACCATGCCTCAGCAGCCCCCTGGAGGTTCATTAAATAACAAACACCAGCATCGGTAGACTTAACTAATAACTTAACATGCGTGGCAAAAATAATAGACAATGGAGATACATCCATACATACAGATTGGTTGAGTTCATGACAGCGCCATCGCCACAACACAGCACAAGGCTACCCATGGATGTGAGTTGCTTTAACCCTTCGGTCTAGCAGCGAGACAGAAGAATGAAAATTGGTGCTAGGTAATGTAGGGGCAGTAACATTTCGGGCAAGAAAACTAGTAAAAAATAGAGGGAGGGAGAAAGAAGGAAAAACACCTCGACTTCAAGATAAGCCTTCTCATCAGATTCTTTGAAGGCTCTGAGGGCGTCTTTGCCACCAAGAACATCCTCAAGCAGTTCCTCACTGCAGAGGTAGCGGTATATTATGGAATTCGCGAGCAACTTGGCGATGTTGCGCTTGGCTGTGCAATCCGTGCCTATGCATGAAGGAACAATCCAGTAAGTGTTTGCATCTTACTGGCCTGGACTAGGCCTATTTGTTTTTGCACCCCCCAAAATGTCAAAGAGTATTAGACATAGTTTTTAAGGCGTCGCCTAGGCGACGCCAAGGCGTCCGAGCGGTTTTTCAAGCTGGGCGTCGGGCTCGCCGCAGCTCGCTCACGTATGGCGTCGCCTTGGGGCAAAAGGCGTCGCCTAGGCGTCGAATCCGCTGAGGCGGACGCCGCACGCAGGGGAAAACGCGTCCGTGCGGGGGAAAGAGCGGCGCGTTGCCCGCGCGCGGGAAAGAGGGAGCAGTGCGCGCATACCTCTCGCAAATCCATCTGACTCGCGCAGTCTCGCCAGTCGAGAGAGGGAGAGAGAAGAGCGCGGCGGCTCACCAGAAATCGGGCGGCGGGCGGCGGTGGGCCGGCGGCGCCTGCGACCCTGAGTCCGCGACCCATGTCACATCCGCGTCCGCGAGACCGCGACTTCCGCCCTGTCCACGACCACGACTCCTGCCCTCCATCACCGGCTCCACTCTGCAGGTATGCCCTCCCCACTTGTCCTCTCCTTCCTCTAAAATCTCGCGCCGTCGCCGGCGCAGGCGGCTGCCCTGCGCGACTCCGCCCCGTCCGCCCCTGAATGCCCTGATTCGTGTTAGTCGCTGGATTCTCACTCTTGGTAGCAGTAGAATCCTTACTCTCATCGAGAGAGGATGACACTAGGAGTTGGGACAATTTTCTGGTTTATTTCTGACACAAACTCATACAATGTCATGCCAACCTGAGGGGTTGGGGATACATATTTATAGGGCTGCTAGCCAGCCAAGCATATACTAAGATGCTAGTCTAAGATGCTAGAAAGATGCTGTCCTACAGATGCTAACTGCTGTCCTAAAAGCAGTCAAGGATGCAATCTACAAAGGACACAAGGACCATGTGCTGCGTACTGCAGCAGCCCCACAACCACCAACCAACACAGAGACTTATCCATCACTCTCCCCCTAAGTCTTGTGTGGCTCCTTGTGAGGTATCTGGGCCATCCCGATCTTGGCGCGAAGTTCCTGAAACTTGACCCGCCCAAGGGACTTGGTCAGGAAGTCGGCGAGCTGGTCTTGGGTGTTGATGTAGTTGGCCCGGACACTCCCTTCCTCCAGGCAGCTTCTGATGAAGTGGTACCTCACCCGATGTGCTTGCTGCGCTCGTGGAAGACAGGATTCTTTGCCAAGGCCAAGGCGGACTTGTTGTCCACCCTGAGCTCCACTGCCTCTGCATCTCTGCCAAGGAGATCGCCAAGCAGCCGAGCCAGCCACAAAGCCTGAGTAGCAGCGGTAGTGGCTGCGATGTACTCTGCCTCGCAGCTGGACAGAGCCACCACCTGCTGCTTGACCGACTGCCAGCTGATCGAACACTTGCCGAGGAAGAACAGCGTCCCACTGGTGCTCTTGCTTGTGTCGATGTCGCCGGCGTGGTCGCTGTCGCTGTACCCGATGAAATGTGCTGCACCGGGGCACCTCGGGTAGTGCAAGGCGTAGTCGGAGGTGCCTATGACGTAGCGGAGGATCCTCTTCACGGCCTGCTGGTGCTCCGCCGTCGGTCGCTGCATGAACCGACTGACATAGCCTACGGCGAACGCCAAGTCTGGTCGCGTGTGGACAAGGTAGCGAAGGCTGCCCACAATGCGCCTGTACTGTGTCGCATCCACCTCCTCCTTCGTACTCTCCCGACTCAGCCTCAGCCTCTCCTCTATAGGAGTGTGGGCTGGGTTGCAACCGGTGAGACCGCCTAGCTCCACAATGCGCTTGGCGTAGGCAGTCTGGCGAAGAGAGGTGCCGGAGCTGTCCTGGTGGACCTCGATCCCCAGGTAGAAGGAGAGAGGCCCCAGATCACTCATCGGAAGGTGACCTTCATCTCTTCCTTGAATGCCGCCACATCCGCATCCTTGGTGCCGGTGATCACCAAGTCATCGACGTAGACACCCACCAGCAAGACCTTTCCTCCGCTGCCCCGCCGGTAGATGGCCGCCTCGTGCGGGCTTTGCTCGAAGCCCATCCCCTTTAGCGTGGAATCCAGTTTGTCACTCCACGCCCTCGGCGCCTGCCGCAAGCCATAGAGGGCCTTGCGCAGGCGGAGCACCTTGCCCTCCTTGCCGGGAATCGCAAATCCCGGCGGCTGATGCACGTAGACCTCCTCCTTCAAGTCGCCGTTAAGGAACGCCGACTTGACATCCATGTGATGGACACGCCAGCTCTCCTGGGCAGCTAGCGCAAGGAGTCGCACGGACTCCATCCGTGCAACGGGCGCGAAGGCATCGTCAAAGTCGATTCCTTCTTGCTGGACGAAGCCGTGCGCCACCAGACGCGCCTTGTGCTTGATCACCTCTCCAGTCTCGTCCTTCTTGAGCTTGAAGACCCACTTGAGAGAGATGACGTGGTGGCCGGCTGGAAGATCTGCCAGCTCCCACGTCTTGTTCCGCTCGATGGCGTCTATCTCCATCTGCATCGCGGCACGCCATGCCGCGTCCCTCTCCGCCTCGGCGAAGGAACGAGGCTCGCCATCGTCCTGTGCGAGGTGCAGCTCCGCCTCAAAGTCGTGCTGCGCCAGTCTAGGGACCGGCTGCTCGCCGAGGAGGTTATCCACGGTATGGTAACGCAGAGGCTCGCCGCCGTGGTAGGCGTCGATGCGATCCTCGTCGTTGGACAGCGGAGTGGCGAACTCCACTGTGCGCTGCTCGTCGTGGGCTGAAGCTGCCGGTGCTGAGCCTGAAGGGGTAGGGTCCGGTGTAGGAGAGCGAGGCGTGGCCGGCGGTGCTGGTGGTGGACTCGCCGGAGCCTGTGGACTTGCCGGAGCTTGTGGTGGCGGTGGTGAAGGACTCGCCGGAGGTGGTGGCGAACGAGGTGGTGGGGTAGGCGAGCTCGGTGAGGACGAGCTGCTAGCTCCCCCCGCCTCCTTGAAGTGGACGTAGTCGACGACGAAATCGCAGGTCGTCGGAGTCGAGCCATCATCCACCATCTTGCCCCACGTCCAGCTTCGCCCCTCGTCGAACACGACGTCACGCGTGATGCGCACGCGCCGTGTCGCAGGGTCGAGAACACGGTAGGCCTTGGCACCCTCCGCGTAGCTGATGAAGACCCCTGGCGTGCTCCGGTCGTCGAGCTTGCCGACGTGGTTGAGCTCCTTAACGAAGGCCAGACAGGCAAAGACGCGAAGGCGGCTCACCGCGGGCTTGCGCCCGTGCCAGGCCTCGTATGGCGTCTTGCCGTCGAGGGCCTTAGTGGGGGAGCGGTTGAGCAAGTGGACGGTAGTCATCACCGCCTCACCCCAGTAGATCGTCGGCATCCCTCTCTGCTTGAGGAGGGCACGGGCGGTGGCCACCACCGTTTGGTTGCGGCGCTCGACAACGTCGTTCTGCTGCGGAGTGTACGGCGCGGAGAAGTGGCGGTGGATCCCCTCATTGGCGCAGTACGCCGCGAACTCGGCCGCCGTGAACTCGCCGCCGTTGTCCGTGCGTAGGACCCGAAGCTTGCGGCTGCACTCTGCCTCCGCAACAGCTTGAAGGTGCTTGATGGCGTCCGCTGCGGCTGCCTTGGTGTCGAGCAGGACATCCCACATGTAGCGGGACACGTCGTCGACGAGGAGGAAGTAGCGCCGGCCTCCAGGTGTAGCCGGTGTCACGGGGCCACAGAGGTCACCATGTACGAGCTCCAGCTTCTCCTTGGCGCGGAAGCTCGCCTGGTGAGGGAAGGGGAGCCGCCACAGCTTGGTGAGGATGCAGGTGTCGCAGAACTGCTCCACATGGTCGACGTGCGGCATGCCCCGCACCATCTCCTTGCTGCCGAGCTGCCTTAGGGCCTCAAAATTGAGGTGCCCAAAGCGCTCGTGCCACCTCCAAGCGTCGTCGTCGCGGCGGGCTGCAAGACAAAGAGGTTGCGCCACCTGCGCGTGAAGGACGTAGAGGCGGTTGCTCCTGTTGACCTTGACCAGGAGCTGGTGTCGATGATCCCAGTCTCCCAGATGCGCAGCACCCCGTGCTCGATCTCCACGCGCGATCCGTTCTCATCCAGCTGTCCCAAGCTGATGATGGAGTTCCTCAACGCGGGGATGTAGTAGACGCCGGTGAGCAGCCTGTGCTCGCCAGTCTTGGCGACGAAGACGACAGAGCCGACGCCCTTGATCTCCACAGCGGAGGCGTCGCCGAACTTGACGGTGCCTTGAACGCCTGAGTCGAGCTCGGAGAAGAACTCCCGCCGCCCGGTCATGTGGTGGGTGGCGCCGGTGTCAAGGCACCACCCGTCGGTCTTGTCGTTGCCGGAGCTGTTGCCGAGGAGGGCGTGTGCTTTTGTATCGTCAAGGTGGAGGAGAGCCGTTGCGACCGGTGCCGCTGGGGGTAGTTCGATGCTCGCATGAACAATGAACAGAGCCGGCTGCTCCTCCGCCTGCGTGACGTGGACATGGCCGCGTCGTGGCTGTCGACAATCCTTGGCCCAATGACCAAGCTTGCCGCAGTTGTAGCAAGGGTCGTCTCGTGCCGGCTTTTGCTTGCCAGCGGCGCCGCCCTAGGCGCCTCCACGGTCATCACCCTCAGCACGTCCTCGCACCCCTGCCTGGGCGTCTTTGCGCGGCTTGCCACGCTTGCGGTCGCCTGTCGTGGAAGAAGGCTCCCCCTTCTTTGTCACCTTGGCCGGCAGCCCACTGCTCCCGAGTGAGGAGGAGCTTCCCGCCAATGGTGACGGGTCCCGAGAGGCGTTGTGGCTCATCGCTGTCAACGACCTTGAGGCGACCCAACGCCTCCTCGATCGTCATCGTGGAGAGGTCCAGCAGAGACTCGATTGAGCGAGTCATTTGCTTGTACTTCTCGGGGACGCAGCGGAAGAGCTTCTCAACAGCTCTCTCCTCGCCGTAGGTGTCGTTGCCGAACTGCACCAACTTCTGCAACAGAGTGTTGAGACGGAGAGCAAAGTCATCAACGTCCTCACCTGGCTTGAATGTCAGGTTCTCCCACTCCTTGCGAAGTGCTTGCAGTGTGGACTTGCAGGTGCGGTCGCTGCCGATGCGTGCCGCAGCGATGGCGTCCCAAGCCTCCTTGGCAGTCCGCTTGCTGGTAAATGAAAACTGCATCTTGGGCGGGACTGCAGCAATGAGAGCATCCAGCGCCCGTCGATCTTGGTCGTAGTCGACGTCGCCGTACCGGACTGCATCCCACTTATGTCGCACCTGGAGCCTTACCCTCATCACCGCAGCCCATTCAACGTAGTTGGTCTTGGTGAGGGTAGGCCACCCGCCACCGGGGCCGACGTCCCTGACGACAGCCTGGTACTCGTGGTGACCACGGTACCGAACCAGGGAGAGAGAGCCGCACCACCTGTGAAGGCCGCGCTCTCCGTCGACCCGTATGCCGCCGCCGTGCGCGCCACCGCCGTGCGCGCCTCCTTCAGGAGCGCCGTCGGCGTGTCTACGCCTGTTTGGGCTGCCGCCGCGCTCGTGGGCGTGCGCGGCTGCCCACTGCGCCGCTCGCCCTCGCGATGCCTCCCTCTCCAGCAGCTCGAGGTCCGCGTCGGCGCTGTCATCAACAGCGATGGAGCTGCTATTGCTGCCGCGTAGAACCTCGACCTCCGCTGCTGCTGCATGCGCTGCATCCGCCGCCGCTGCTGCTTCCACCTCCGCTCTAGCTGCTGCCAGCTCCGCTGCTGCCAGCCTCGATGCCCTTGCCGCTGCTGCAGCGGCGTCTGCCGCCGCTCGCTCGCGCTTCTCTGCCGCGGCGAGGTCAGCCTCCTGCCGACACCGCGTGCTCGAGGCGACCGAGCCCTGAGACTGTCCTGCGGACATAGCGCGCTATCGAGGGGGCTGCTGTGTGGAGAGCAGGGGCAGCCGGAGCTGCTGCTGCTACCGGCTGGGGCTGCTGCGAGACCGGGGAAGGAGATGAGCAGGAGATGCTCAGGCTACAGGATAATACGGCTCCGATACCACTAGTTAGTCGCTGGATTCTCACTCTTGGTAGCAGTAGAATCCTTACTCTCATCGAGAGAGGATGACACTAGGAGTTGGGACAATTTTCTGGTTTATTTCTCACACAAACTCATACAATGTCATGCCAACCTGAGGGGTTGGGGATACATATTTATAGGGCTGCTAGCCAGCCAAGCATATGCCAAGATGTTAGTCTAAGATGCTAGAAAGATGTTGTCCTACAGATGCTAACTGATGTCCTAAAAGCAGTCAAGGATGCAGTCTACAAAGGACACAAGGACCATGTGCTGCGTACTGTAGCAGCCCCACAACCACCAACCAACACAGAGACTTATCCATCAATTCGTGCCTCCCCATCCTCTTCTTTCGATATCCCTTCTACTCTCCTGCACCTCTGCTCTGTTCTACTCCTCTGCTTGCTCTGTTCTACTCTCCTCTGCTTCTTGTGCTTAGATGCGCCTCTGCTCTGTTCTACTCTGAGCCTTTGCTCTGCTTCTTGTTGCTTGCTCTGTTTTACAGTAGATAGCACAATGGCAAGTTCATCTTGCATCACCAGTGATTATGTTTGTATGGCGTCGCCTCGCCTAGCGCCTTAAGCGCCTAGGCATCTGGAAGGGGGTCGGGCGCCGCACCTCGCCTTACCGCCTTAAAAACTATGGTATTAGAGTGAGATGTCATGGTTCTAGTAAACTCAGATGGAAAAAAATAACATGGATCAGAATGAACACACTCCATGATGAGGCGGAGAGGTGGACAAGGAATTGTACTGTTGTCATGCTAGTTAATAACACCCAGGTTAAATTCATGCATGAGCATGAAGGTTGCAGCAGATTTAGAATAGCAGGCTGGACATGGCACTTTGAAAGAAATTGCACAGGCAGTGTACATCTTGGCCTAGAGGAAAACTTGGAAGGTTGCAGGCTTGCACCAGAGCTCTTCAGAACAGACCTGGATGAAAAGGGCCATCCCGTCAACAATTGTAGCATTTTGCTAAACCTTTGGTCCCCTATACAAGGCACAGATTTAACACATGAAGAGGAGATGACATCCTGGAGCTCATCTGCTCATGGGAACTACTCGCAAATCAGCTTATAAGGCACAATCGTTTCGTTGGTTAAAAAAAAATTGGATGCTGATTTGGATGTGATAGGTTGAAAACAAACACAATGCAAGTTTGAAAACAACTGTGGTGCCTACTGCAGAACACAGTGGTCACAATGGACAAGCTAGCTACTGTCAAGGGTTGTAATGTCAATCAATTTTGCAAGCTCTGTAGGAACCAGGAAGAAACAGCCCTTCCCCTCACAGCAATCTACCTTTTCTCTCAACTAGTTTGGCAGAAAATTGCAGGCTGGGAGTGGGACTACAATTAATTAGCTAGGCAACAACAAATCCCTATCCTAGTGGAGATCAACCGTAACTGTTGGAACACCACGACAGCAGAAGGAATTGGACACTCAACTAGAAAAAGTTTGGCAACTTGTCTTCTGTCTTGTCTAGTGAAGACATTCATTTGCTGTAAATTGTGGTAGTCGAAGAAACTGCTGAGATTTAGAATTCAACAATGTCCTCACACCAATGACAGTTGTTTTCTCTTGTGCTGTTTAGATGCATACTGACCTGACATTTGTATCTAGGCAACTTAAAATCACTCTGTCCATTATAATGATCATAATGAAATGGAAGATCACATCGCATATATTGATATCTATTCCCGAAAGATTGTCATAACCAAGACCTGGTCTATGCGAAGGTTTGGCTAAAAAATGTTGGCTGGATTGAGAACAAGCCCAATTTTTACGAGCAGTTTCCTCACTTTTGGGCTGCTAAGTGTATTGTTTGTTAGTTTGTTGTGTTACCAGTTTAAACTGTGTCTAAATTTGATTGTTGTAGCTAGCAATTGGTTTGGTTGAGGCCTTTTAATCCCCCAAAAAAAATTCCAAAGGAAGCTGAGAAGCATACCAACAATATAGATTGGCGTTTTCCTGAAATCGCCGACGGCCTCCCCAGTTTTCCTCTGCAACCAAGAAAACCATGCAAAGTCCGTACATAAGCAGGACAACGATTATTTCAAGAAATAACAGGGAGATAAATAGATGACAGAAACAGGGGAAGGGGAGGGGATGGGATGGAGCCTACAAGTAGATCGACGGATGGGTTGAGTTCCTCCAGAGGTATTTCCGAACCTGCAAAGGGAATGGAGCGAGAGGAATGGGAAATGGGAACACCAGAAAGACGGAACGGAGGGATAGCAGCACTGTACTTGGGAAGGCGCGGAGACGATGGCGCTGGATGCAGCGCCCGATGGAGAGTGACGCCGGCGGTGTGGCGGACGAGAAGCGCCTCGGGGAGACGGAGGACGGAGAGAAGAAGCCTGTCGCCGCCGCCGTAGCTGCTCGCATCGCCATGGTGGCTGTCCCGTCTTCGCTCGCCCTCCTCCCCGGCTCCCCGTTATCCGCAAGGCGTAGCCGAAGGAGGCGAAGATCCTCTGAAGTCGACTAAAGGGACTTATCTCTGCAGTCGCGCCGCTCACTCCCATCCGACGGTGGAGCCAGAAATATGAGCTGCCCCACTTGGCTTGCTGGGCCGGCCCAACATCAGGCACGAGCACGACGCACGTATAGCTGCTGCTGTTGTTGCTGTATTTTTTCTGGCGCGAATCCTCACTGCTTTGGCACCGGGCTCACGTTTTTGACGCGAGCGGTGAAGATCGTGCAGCGGGCTCAGGTTTCTGCTTGTGCTCTCCATCGGCAAACTGGTGCCAAAATCTCTACACTCGTGTCATCTATTGCTCTCTATCGGCAAACTGGCAAACTGCTTCTTCTAATTTGATTGTTTTTTTTGTCCTCCCTTATTGGATTGTGCTTGAATTGATCGACTGAAGGAAGACTGGTATGAAGCTTGAAGGAAACATCAACTTGCTTGTATCAAATTAAAATTTGCATATTCAAGATGGAGCTTGCAATAATATGCATCATTTTGTGCATCATAATGAAATTGCAGTAACCAGCAACATCTTTTGTGCAGCCATATGAAATTGCAGTAACCGATGACATCTTTTGTGCATTGCATTCACAATAGCATTTCAAATCAATTTACAACACAATGGCGATATTTACAGCTTCTATAGTCACAATTTGTTTGCTAGCACCTAAATAATTTACAGAAGGGATTCCCTTTAAAGGACTGATAGCAATTACAGTCTCTTTCCATCAATCTTTTACAGTCCACCGATGGCCCTGACCATAGGGTGTAGGGGCTGCGGCCACCAAGCGGGGCGTCGTGGTGGCAGAGAGGGGAAGCGCCGGTGAGGTGTGGAACGCCACCGTCACAACCAGCCACGCGGCGGCTGCGTCTGCAGCGACGCTCGGTGGAGGGCGGGGAAGGCCGACGCTCGCGAGGTGAGACCTCTGTTGCCAGCGCTGATGCTGAGGATGCTGGATCAGGGAGGGGAGGGGAGTGCTGGCGAGGACCTCCGAGGGGAGCACCGGTGAGGACCTTCGAGGGGAGCGCCAGCGAGGATCTCTGACCGCAGCGAGAAGAGGAACGCCGAGTCGCCGACCCGGACATGGGAGGAGTCTACGGCAGAGTCGAACTAGTGGACCAAGGGTCGCTAGCTATTGGGCTGGTTACAAGCCTGTGAGATTGGTTTGTTTCCTTGGTTTATAGTTGGATGGGAATTGGATGGTTCAGATCAGTGACTGCAGAGACAAGTCACTTTGCTTGGCTTCAGAGGATCTTGTTCCAAGGCGAGGCCTCCGCCTATGATGTGAGAGTGGATGGTGCTTGATCGATACGCCTCATGGGCCCCACGTTCTAGAGGGACACGTTCGAGCACTAATTGCCAATAGACAAATTCAGCGCATAACAATCTTTCTAATCTATGTTTTTAAAGTTTTTTTCCACTTACGGCTTGTTTTCTATAAACTTTTCTGGAATTCCTAATTATGTTTTTTATTTTAAACTTTTCATGCAGATGCAGTGTTAAAAAGAAATATTTTTCATAATCTTTTGAGAATATTTCCCTCATATATATAAAAAAGAATCAAAAATATATCATGATTTTTTCAAAAAAGCTGAAAAAGAACTTTCAAATGCACATAATAGTCCACATGTTTTATGATGTACATCGAGTCATTGACAAGTCGAGCAGGCTATGATTGCTCGAGTATGCCTTCGTCTGGTTCTCCCAAGCCGGTCACTCCACACTCGATAACGTCAATAGCAACGACCACTCAAGCACGCCCTTGACGGGCTCCTTCAAGCTAATCACACCATCTTGAATATGTCGTCAACTAAGACTACTCGAGTATGCCTTTGATGGGCTCCGTCGAGCAAGTCACGTCGTTTTCGAGTGTAGCAATGGTTCAACAATAAAGCAAACTCAATGGTATTTCACAATGTGTTCAAGTGAAGGCCAAAATTGTGTGTTGTTGTGTTAGAAGATTATGGAAACAAATCTAGTTCAAGCACAAGAAAACAATGCAAATGGAATTGATGAAATGACTTTCATGTTGTGGGATATCATGACATCTTGTGAAAGCAGGCATATTTGGCAAATGCCAAATGAAACATGAGAGGAATGAATATGGTTTGGTCTCATATATGTGGCTTGCTTTACATGAACAATAAGGTATTGATCAAGAGTGATGCTATTATGGTAGATATTGAACTGAGTGTTAGGAGTATTAAGCCAAAATGAAGAGGATATAATGAATCATGAATTGGCTTGTCTATATTGATGTTCATCAAGATATGTGATCAAAATAATATGACTCAAGTCATGAAAGCGTGATGGACAATACTTAGGGTATGAGTTGGATATGGATAATGATTGTTATGGGACTTCAATTGAATGCTTAATGTTGGTTCAAGATATGATGTGACTTGACGATGTCTCAATAGGGTGAAAATAACTAGGAAAGGACTTCAAGGGACTAAGCGAAGGTGAAGGGAAAGCGATGGCTTGGACACCGAGGTACCATGGTAAAAGTGAAGAAGAGAGTAGTTGCATTGAGTTGTTGTACTAATTGCGCTATAAGGAGTATTATTATGTGGAGGATCTAATCTTTGTTGATTCATTAGTGGAAGTGATTTGAATCTATGAACTCAAGAAGAGTGAGAGAAAGATGTTTGCAACCCTTATAAAGAGATATTAAGAAGAAATAGTGTTTTTAGTAAGGTGGCCTGTGTTGTTTTTGAGAGTTGCGGAAGTTTCATAGAATTATGCGGAAGTTCCGCATTTTTACACAAAAGTTCTGCACTTTACAAATCATAATGACTAGTTTTAGAGCTCCAATGACTAGTTTTAGAAGTGGGGGTATATATACCCATCTCATTTGGGTAACTTTGAGTATGTTATTTATTATGTAGCCACCTCACCACCTTAGGAGACTGAAAGGATCAAGATGCCCAAGAGGGGGGGTGAATTGGGCTTTTCTAAAAATTAATTGCAAGAATTAAATCATACAAGCCAAACTTCACCCCTAGTGCCTACTAGTGTTCCTTGTGATTATACCGATAAAAGTTTTGCACCCTAAGTTCCAATCCTAAACTAGCATGGCAATTCTAGGAAAGTAAACAAGCAATGAAAGTAATGCACGAAAGTAAATGCTTGAAAGTAAGGGTTAGGAACACGGCGATGTTTTGCCGAGGTATCGGAGAGTCGCCACTCCCCACTAGTCCTCGTTGGAGCACCCGCGCAAGGGTGTAGCTCCCCCTTGATCCGCGCAAGGATCAAGTGCTCTCTACGGGTTGATTCTTCGACACTCCATCGCGGCAAATCACCCAAAACCGCTCACAACTTGAGTTGGGTCACCCACAATCTCGTTGGATGATCACCAAACTTCCAATCACCACCAAACCGTCTAAGTGATGGCGATCACCAAGAGTAACAAGCTAGAACTCTCACTTGACCACAACAAGCCTAATGAGAAGATGGATGCACACTTGCTACACTCTTGTCACTAGAGAGGATTCTCAAACTTTGATTCGCAAATCTCTATCCTCACTAGGGCTCTTGCACTCCCTTGCACTTCAAAGGTGTTTCTCAGCTGAATAAATGAGCAAGAGACCTCTAAAAGAGGTGAAGGGGATGTATTTATACACCCCTCAAACAAATCCAACCGTTACCTTTCGAGTCAGCAAAACGCGCACTGACCGGACGCGCCTGTCGACATGACCGGACGCGCCGGTCAAGTGTAACGGTCGAAAACCGAAAGCTGCGCTGAGTGACCGGACGCGCCGGTCTGAGATGACCGGACGCGCCGATCAGGGATCATGCAAGAGCTTACTGGAAAATTGACCTGACACATGACCCCGTCTGATCATAGGTGACCGGACGCGTCAGGTCACCACGAGACCTTACTGGAACATGACCGGACGCGCCGATCATTTCACAGTCGCGTCCGATTACGCTGTTTACCCTCTGGAACACGTGTCAGACTGACCACCGCGTCCGGTCCTCTCAAGGACCGCGTCCGGTCGATTAGTTGAAACCGCAGTGAAGTGTTAGTACTGACCGGACGCGTACGGTCATGACCAGGACCGCATCCGGTCATAGGTAAACGGCTCAAATGTCTTCTAAACGCGACGCAACTTGAACCAAGTTGCTTTCAACTGAACTCTGAGCTTTTCTCGAGCTACCTAGTGCTAAGTTTGATAAGTGTGCACCACACCTAAACACAAGACTCACCTAGGTCAAGCTACTCGCTCATGCCCCTCTTTATAGTACGGTCAAAGGAAGAAACAAAGATCCTAACGACTATTCCAGATGTATCTCAACACCTTGACATCCGAAACTAACCGTCCTTAATCTTATCGTTGATCCTTTGAAAACCGAAACGATTTCCATCAAGGGACATGAATACCATATTGCCCAAAGCAGTTATCATCTCCATGACCTAACTTACCAACGTTTCTGCAAAACACACGTTAGTCATGGTAATTATGTGTTGTCATTAATTGCCGAAACCAACACCGGGGCCTAGATGCTTTCAATCTCTCCCTTTTTGGTGATTGATGACAACACTTAGATTCAGAAGATATGAGTTGAGGTTTTCGATCATGCTTGGTTCACATAAGCATAAAGTGTCAGCACAAGGGGTTAGTCAATGCTTATGTGTTCCAAGCCAACTGAGTGTACTCATAAGATAAAACATGAAGAGTTAGTACACATAAAACATAGCTCATATGAAATCGGAGTAAGGCACGGAAGCACAACCTTATGAGCTAAACACAATTAAGTGACATAAAACATTAAGACAAGGTCTCACAAACTCAAGGTCACACAATGCAGGGCGAGAAAAGTAAACATGATGCATGAAAGTAGCACAACCGAAAAACGAAACCCTCTATCACCACTCCCCCTGAATCTATGCTCTCTCTCCCCCTTTGGCATCAACCGCCAAAAACTAATCTAGGGATCTGACGGGGGAACAGAAGCTGTCGTGTCTGGTGTCGAGGAACGTGGAGTGATCACAAACTGCGTAGCATCCTCCTCAGACTCTGAACTGTCAGGCTGACCCTCTGAAGCTGAACGTGGCAGTGAAGTAGTCTGGGTCTGTAGAAGCGGTGCAGTGACGGAAGGTGTAGAAGCAACTATCGGATCAGTCACTGTCGCCTGAGCCTGAAAGATACCAAGCGTGGGGGGATCTGTAGATGCAACTGAGGAAGGCAAAGTATCTATGGTAGCAGCCCCTGTCACTAGAAACGTAGCAGTCTCTGAAGCCGACATGTCTGAGGTAGTCACAAAAGTCGAATGGGACGATGTTGGCTGTCCAGTCAGCTCACTGTATGTAGCACTGAAATCAGGGAATGCCGGGCCTAAGAGGAGGTGTGGTCCTGGCTGAGCTGGTGGAGTAAAACCTGTCTGAATAGACGTGTAGCTCGGAGACTAAAATGTTTGAGGTATCTGCTGCTGAGGGGAGGTATACTGAAAACTTGGCTGCCCCTGACTCTGAGGTCCACTGGACTGTAAGGCTGGAGTCAGGATAGACGGCGGTGGCGGAACTCCCACAGTGACAAGGTGGCGCAGGAGCTCTAAGTACTGCTGCTGAGTGGCTGCCTGCTGTCTCTGCATCTCGAATTGCTGACGCTGAAACTCGAGCTGCTGCCTCTGAAGCTCGTCCCGGCGAGTCTGAATCTATGCAAATGCTGCAGCTGAGTCCTGTGCCTGTCACTGCATCTGTATCTTCTATCGCTCCTGGGCCTGGGTCAACCTCTCAAGGATAGCCACCATGGCTGGATCTGAGCGGGAGGCTGAGCCAGAGCCACCGACCTCATGGTCGTGAGGCCGAGGAGAGCGGTACCTAGGGATAGGCTGGTAGTCTTCATCTGTGCTGTCAGTGGCCACATCCTCGGCTTGATCAGCCGGCTGAGCATCTAAGTCTGCAAGCTCTGCCTCGGCAAGACCCTCAACGGTCTCGTCCTGCTTAGCGGCTGTCTCTGGTACCTCTGGCCTCTGTCTCTGTCCTGGGCCAGGTGCCTGCTCTCTAGTCACTGATGCCCACAGCTGGCGGATGTCATACTCTGGGAAGGCTGTGGTAGTATCAGAGATTTCAGCTCTAATTTCTGCAGGCAACTCATAGGCAGTCCTAATGATGAAGCAGATCCAGTGTGCATATGGGAGCTGCCTGTGTCCCTTGAATCCCTCTGCCAAGGTATCCTCCATCTCACAAAGCATCAGATCCCAAAGGTCGAACGGGGTCTGTGAGACGAGGTGATGTATCACCCATAGCTGCCTGCGAGTGAGACCCTCTCTGTATCCAAGTCTAGGAAGAAGTGTCCTCCTCACTATAGCATCCAGTACTCTCGCTATGGGTGTCAGGCTGGCTGGCGTACGTCGAGACCCTTCGTCAAAAGGCTCACGGAAGCAGGGTCGAATCAAGTCAGTAGGAGGCACTATCCCGCCGTGAGAGCGTCTCGGAGGAGCAGTCTGTCCGAAGCACAACTGATGGATCTTGGTCTCTGAAGCGGGGAGTCTGAGAATCTCTCGTACCCTGGTGCTGTATAACCTGCGGTCACGACCTCTGAAAGCAAAGTGGATGAACTGATGTGCAGGGTCGATCCATAGTGACGAGTAAAATTCTCTGACCCAGGTTCCGCAGTATGCTCCAGTCCGTCCAAGTAGATCTGATAGACCAGGCAGAAAAGACAGATATGGACGAAGCTGCTCACCAACCACCTCAACTAGTGCCTCTAGTCGACAGACTCTCTGTGGTCTGAATGCTATTCCACTGTCGACATAGACCCTGTAGAAATCCTCGTGCAGAGGTGTGTAGAAGCCCTCTGATGCCCGGGGATCCCGCTAGGGTGGGAACCACCGAGACACCTCAACGAACCTGAGGGCCTGGACCTGTCTGGCTGTAGCACCCCTGAGGTCAAAGTGCTCCACACGGGGGTGACCTCTAGCCCTGGGAGGTGGACGACCTCCACGACGCTGACCCTCTGGCCTGGGAGTGACCTGAGCTCGCGTATGTCCTGAGCGACGACGCTGTGGAGTCTGTGCTGTCTGCTCCTCAGTCTCCTGTGGATCCTCTGAAGGCTGCTCTGTAGGGGCATCCACTGTCTCCTCTGTAGCCTCTACTGTCTCCTCTGTGGCCTCTGTGCCAAGTTGTCGACCTTCAAGATGAAAGCGACTTTCGCCAATGCGAATACCACTGCTCCTGCCACCCCTCTCTGCTGCATCTGCTGCATCTGCCACTGCCTGAGCTATCTCTGCCTCTGTAAGAGTTCTCTTCCTTTTCTTGGCAGCAATCTTAACTCGCTTCCCGCGAGCTACCTCTGTCCTCCTGGGGGGACTGTCATCCCCGTCACTGGGTGCCCCACCAGCGTTCTTGCATCGAACCATACTGACAAGAGGATGTACTGACACAAACTGAAAAGACAGATGATGTACTGAACCTTGTGAGGCTTGGCCTCAATCCGTATCCGCAGGCTTGGCCTCGGATTCACAACTGATCACCTGAACCACTCAGCACTGACAGGACAAACTGAAACGATAGAATAGATGGATCTACTATAAGCAACATATATATCTAAAAGATAAGTGAGATCCTAGTAAGAGCAAGCAGGTGAGGTAAGATATGAGATGACCGCGATAGCTACCTCGACGAGCGATGATCCGATGACCGGAAGACAATCTCGACGTATTAGGGTTACTCGAAGACGGCGACCGAAACCCTTGCGGAGACGGAGACGATCGCGAAGACGGTGATGATTTCGAAGATGAAAACCTAGTGACCTAGGGTTAGGGTTAGGGGTGAACTTCGCACGGACTTCGAAGAGCGAGCATGACAAGGATTTCCGAGGAGAAGCTAGGGCGCGGTGGAGGTCGCTGGCGGCGCGGCTGCGGTGGCGTAACTCCGGCGAGGAGCAAGCAAGCGCAGGCGCGGCGGCGGCGGTGCTGCCCGGTGGCTGGTGCAGCGGCTCGGCGCAGGCGAGGGCGCGGCTGCGGCAGAGGCGAGGGCGTGGCTGTGGCGGGGCGAGGTCACGGCTGCTAGGGCACGGGCGCGGCGGCTGGACGCGGCGAGACGATGAGATGGAAGGCGGCGGAGAAAAGAACGAGGTCGAGACGAGATCCAATCGTACGGTTAAAAGGCTGAGATCCGCTTTATGCGTGATGACCGGACGCGGTGGTCGAATGACCGGACACGGTGGAGGCAGCGTCCGGTCACATTCCAGTAAGCTCCTGGAATGACCGGACGCGTCCGATTATCCATGATCGGACGCTGACAGCGTCCGGTTTGACATAGCCCGGAAATTTGGAACGGATGACCGGACGCGGTGGTGGTTACCGGGACCGGACGCGGTGGTCGACAGGGGCGCGTCCGGTGCAGCGTCCGGTTAGAGGTTTCGAAGAAAAACTTCGGGAATGACTGGACGCGCTAGTGGACGCCAAGACTGGACGCGGTGGTGAAACAGAACCGCGTCCGATGCAGCGTCCGGTCCAGCGTCTGGTCACTGTAAAAAGCTCTTTTTCAAACCGTTTTTCGACGCGACTTCTCCCAATCAAGTTCCAATTCAAAGAGACTCAAATAAACACCAATTAGAACCTGATATGAGTGACCTCACTCAAACCCTCAAAATTTTCAAAATATTTTGCCTTAGGCTAGTATTATTTTTAAGAAAATATTCAATAAACACCCGATGAGCAACGTATGGCCATGCAATAGAGTTTATGAACCCTTGGGAGCTTCAAATGCTCTCTCTATTCATGGACGAACACAGAGGTTACTCAAAGCTAAACCGAAAAGAAACGACAAAGCAACAACCATGCATATGCAATGCAAAACAAGAAAGGAGAGCTAGGTTGCTTGTCAAGTTTGATCCAAGGTTAGGCTTTTTCACTCCTCCAAAGGAGGGTTATCGTAACCGTGTTAGACAAGTCCTAGATGCATTGCGTCAAAGTAAACATGGCATAAAATACAATGCAATGCAAGGGACAACACAAGCTCATCTTTCAAAGTTACTAGAATCAAGCACATTTAGTTCACTTCTCAATCTACAAAAGGTAGCCTCATCTAAAGGTTTAGTGAAGATATCCGCTAATTGATTTTCACTTCTTACACCTTCTAGGGATATATCATTTTTAGCAACATGATCTCTTAGAAAGTGGTGGCGGATATCAATGTGCTTGGTGCGAGAGTGTTGTACCGGATTATTAGCAATTTTAACTGCACTTTCATTGTCACATAAAAGCGGCACCTTTTCAAGAACAACTCCATAGTCTAGGAGGGTTTGTTTCATATATAAGATTTGTGCACAACAAGCCCCCGTGGCAATGTATTCCGCCTCGACGGTGGACAAAGCCACACTATTTTGCTTTTTAGATGACCAAGATACTAAGGATCTCCCAAGCAAATGGCATCCTCCGGATGTGCTTTTTCTATCAATTTTGCAACCGGCATAATCCGAATTGGAGTAGCCAACTAGTTGGAATCTAGCTCCTTTGGGGTACCAAAGTCCGATGCTTGGGGTATACTTAAGATATCTTAGGATTCTTTTTACGGCACTTAGGTGAGGTTCTTTAGGACACGCTTGAAAGCGGGCACACATGCACACACTAAACAAGATGTCAGGCCTAGATGCGGTAAGGTACAACAAGCTACCAATCATAGAACGGTAAAGAGTTTGATCGATTGGTTTACCTCCCTCATCTAGGTCGAGATGTCCATTAGTTGGCATTGGGGTCTTGATTGGCTTGCATTCTTCCATCTTGAATCTCTTGAGAAGATCCTTGGTATACTTTTCTTGAGAGATAAAAATCCCTTCTCTCATTTGCTTGACTTGAAACCCAAGGAAGAATGTTAGCTCACCAATCATTGATATCTCGAAAACTTTTGACATCAATTCACCAAATTCTTTGCAATAATCTTCATTTGTTGACCCGAAGATAATATCATCAACATAGACTTGATAAATGAAGATCTCTTCATTAAACTTCTTGGTGAATAGTATTGTAACACCTTAGGTGTTTAGCTCCTTAATTGCATTGCATTTGCATAAGCATAAGCAAGCATCATTCATTTCATGCATAAGCTTATAATATGTAAAACATGCTTTGGAAACATTGCCACATATGTTTATATTTCATGTGAAGTAAGAAGTGAGTAGTGTGCAAAACATAAGTACCTTATGTGCAATTTCCTTTGTGAGACATGTCAACCACTTTAGTGTAACATAATTAGCAAGTGTTATGCAACACACTCATGCAACATGTGCAACATGAGCTTGCAACATTTGGGTGAAAGTATTGAATTACTTGTTCCAAAGTATGTGACACTAGGAATCTTGTGCAACCAATGTGTAGAGTGGCTAATTAGGTCTTATAACACCTTAATTACATTTAGGGTAAGTAGTGGAGCAATGTTCATGTTGACAAAAATTACCAAATTGCCCTTCCAAATGTTGTTGACTAAGTTGGACCCCTAGAGTGATCTGGTTTGACCAATTAAAAAGTCCAGTTTAGAGATCTTGCATGGAGGAGCACCCTTAAGCAAAGTTGTAGAGAATTTCATGAGGAACAAAAGTTCTAACATGGCCATCTCATGAAAATGATCAGAACATGCTCAAAAATGGCCCACAAGTCAGTATTAGGGGTTGTTTTGGGACTTAGCAAATTTTGGCTAAGTGTGAAGCTGAAAACTGTTTCACTGTACCTCACTTTGGCAACTTGTAACTCACAAACTAGGCCAAACCAGTCTTTGAGCCAATTGACAAAGTTGTTGTCCACATATAGCTCTACAACATTGTCAATATCACCATCACCTAGTTCTAAATGGTTTAGGAGATGTGATGTCTTGAAAATAGGGTTTCAGTCGGGTTCACTGACTGAAAACACGTTTCAGTTTCCGAGTACACCCCTTTGGAGCTCTGTGGTTTCAAATCCAGGCCGAACCAGTCCAAACTCCAATTGACAAACTTGTAGCCCTCATGTAGCTCTACAAAATTGGTGTAATCATCTTCGACTAACTCAAGCTGGTTTAGGAGATATTCTTCGTTGAAATCACGCTGTCAGTCATCGAATGACAGCCTTCATTCAGTCAAACGGTGTTCTTCAGAAACCGTCGTGGCCGACCGGCCGCAGGCCGTCGTCGACGCGTGGCCACGCGGTGGCAACCGTACGCCGGCCGTGGCCCCACCGGTCAGTCCACCGAGCCTTCAAGGCCGCCACGCCGCACCGGAGCTGCCCTCATTCCCTCTCCCTCCCTCGTTCGGCTTCAAAGCGGAGAAACCGAGCCGCCACTGTCGCCCCCACTCCGGCGAGCTCGCGCGCACTCCCCACCGCACCACCGCTCACCAGATCACGCCCGTCCCTCCGCCTTACCGCCCTACACCTATACGACCAACCGGTGGCTTTGATTGAGCCCGAGGTGAGCCACATTGCCGCCTCCGCCCGTTCCCGAGAGGTCACCGGAGCTTCGCCATGCAGGTTCACCGTGGCCGGGGTAGTTCGGGCCTCTCTCCGTCTTCCCGTCCTACCTCAATCGCTCCGCCTAGCTGCAGTAAAGCTCGTACCGAGTTTAGTTGTGACCGTGCGGCCTCACCGGCGGCGGCGCACCGTCACCGACCCTCACCGGCCGCCGTTCCCGGTGGCGAGCCCCTCCCACTCCAATCCAAGCCTTCCTGCTTGCACGAATCGAAGCACCGTATGACGGGGAAAGCGTGGGTGTGTTTGTTTTCCCAAGCGAGCTCCCCTCCGACGAGCTTGAGCTCGCGGTTCGCCGCTTCCCTGACCTCTGTCACTGACCGCGGGGACCCACCTGTCAGGTGCCGCGCGCGGGCAGGATGGCCGAGCAGGCCGCGCGTGCGTCGCGGTCCGCGCGCGCGCGTCTTGGGCCGCGTCTTTTCCCGGGCCAGCCCAGTAACAAATCCGATTTATTTCATTTCTTTTATTCTGTCACAGTTTTAGATAATGTTTAGAAAATGTAGATCTAGGGTTTTACTTGCCCAAAAATTATGAGATAAATTTTGTTGGGATCTACAGGGTGTGTAGTATTTTAGAAAAATATGAATTTGTTATGTGATGTTTGTTTTCTGGGATATTTAAATAGGTCTTTGAAATATGTTTTAAATCACATGCAAACTTGTTTAAATTATATCTTGAGTTTCAGTGTTCCAAAAATTATGAAATTTGGTGAGTAGGCTAATTTATACTTGCTCTAGCTTTGGTAAAAATTTGGGCAGTAGTGCTTAAGTATTTTTCAAGTTATAATGCTATCTTGTTATTCTAGGAAATACTTAAATAAATTTTAGTAATTTTTCTACATGTGCAATGTTCATATAAATTTTTGGAGAATGTTTTGGTACCCTAGAGTGTCCAAGAAAATTAAGAAATCTGTTGTTTGACACTTTTTACTATGCTTTGTTATTTATACAAAAATCAGCCTTTTGGGCTTGTGAATTTTGTTCAGAGAGTTCCTGTGAATAAATTGAGTTCAAATTTTTACAGTAGTCTCTTTTTAGGTCAGAGAGTCCCCTGTAATTGTTGTAGAATTTTAGGAGCAGTTTACATATATGTTTAAAATTCCAATTAATTACTTAGTAAATTAAGAAAGGGGTGTAAATAAATATTCTAGGTGGCACACCTTACTTTCTGGTGTTCTTGTGACCTTTGTGAACTTGTGGTAATAGTAGTTTGGTCTTATGGGATATTTGCCACATAAATAAATATTTAATCTTTGCAATTCTAGGTTTTCTGGACAGCTGGTAGTATTTCTAGGTTTGACCTTTGATAAAAGTGTTTGCTGGAAAACTTGTGAATACCAAAATTGTAGTAAACTTGATAAACTAGCTTGTGTCAAAAATTGGGAGCATTTGGCTTAGTAATTTAGGAGTTATTGCTGCTTTAAGTGACAGTCCAGAATTGACTGCTCTCTGTTTGGGGGAGGATAGATTCTGGAACTTTGGAATTTCGACTAGGTAAACTTTGGAATTTAGTGTTGTGGTCTGAAAACATTTTGTGGTGCATTTCTTAAGCTTTCCAGATTGTCTTAGATCATATCTTTTGGAGATAGGAATCTTCAGTTATGTCAGAATCTTTGAGCTGCTGTCCAGAATAGCTTACTGTGGTAACCTAAGTAATATTACTCTTGTGTTGTTAGGTGTTAGGGCCTTAACCGAAGAGGAACAACTATATCTTAGGTTGGGTAGATTAGGTAAGTACTTCTCCACCGGAGAAGAGATTTACACGTACTAATAAAGTAACTTGATTAGATTATTATTTTATTTCTGAAATGCATTTCATTCTGAGCATGTTGCACCTTTATGCATCCATGATATTTATTGTGCATTCATGCAATAGGTGTACCGGAGGGGGTAACTCTCCTCGAATTCGAGCCTGTGATTCCGGAGGAAATCCAGGACCAGCCGGAGCAGCTAGAGGAACCAACCGGCGACGAAGCTCCTGCCGAAGATCTACCTGAGTGTCCTGATCACCGGCCTTCGACCTTTCTGAAAGGCAAGCCCCGGTGCATGCTGAACCTACTGATTTATAAATTAATCTTGAGTACTTTTAATTGTTTACTGCATTAAGTTGTAGGAGTTATATGAAAACACTTGTTGCATTATACCTGTCCTTGTCCAGATATCGTACTTAATCCTATATTAGGTTTAGGCACGTGTCAATGCTTAGCCCTGCTTAGTACGGTAGAAGTCGGGTGATTTCCGGTCATCCGCGAGATGTAGGAAGGAGTCACAAGTGGCTTTATGGCTATCGTGGATGGAACCATGCTTAAAAATGAAATTGAGACCGGGCGGGAGTTCGATAGTACAGCCGCAAGACACTTCACGTCTTGGGTGTGGAGCTATGCCTGTCTGAGTCGTTTAAGGACCGATTCGCTGTACGTCCTTGAGTCATGTTGAATGCAGTCTAACACTTAGTTGGCCGGATAAGTCGTTCCGACCGCGAAGCCGAGTAATGTGGTTCAGGCCGGGAATCGAATGGTAGGTTGCTTCTTGGAGGAGAGAAAGGATGTGCTTGGGGACATTGGCGTGAGACCAAGGGGGGGGTTAGAGTCCCTATCACCTGGCAGAGTGTCGCCCTTGGGGTCGCGACATTATTCGGACCCGCGATTCCTGAATCATATGAAACGGTGGCCTGTGCGACCCTGGCAGGGGTCTGCACGGTGAGTGTTAGAAATACCCCTCCAGCTGGATAGGAATTCGATTCGAATCGCCGTCGCTCCTGGTTAGTGAGCACTTGACTTGAGCAGCGGCAACGTAGATCTCATTAAATGAACCGGTGGTTAAGGGAATGATACAATGTTGCCACAATTCATACCTGCTCTGGATATAATGATGATAATTGTTTGATTATAATCAAGTGCATGTTTAGTACAGGTGCTAAGATAGATGACAGGTAAATGCTAAAAATAACTGCTAGTACAGGTTATAAGAGTCTCAATTACTTATGCCTTTATGCAAAAATGTGATGTCAGCTAGCCTCTTGTGAAAGCCTTGCATAATCCTTGGTGTCATCTTATTTCTGGTTTTCGATGGGTAAGTCTAGCTGAGTACATTCCAGTACTCAGGGTTTATTCCCTCCTGTTGCAGATGATATGCTATACCAAGGCTTCTGCAAAAATTGTCTCCACCCTGCGGGTGACGAAGACTAGATCACTTGGGCGTGATCATCTTTTATGTACTTTCCTGATGCTTTTGTGGGTTGTTGATCATCAAGACTGGCAGTAGTTAAACAACTGGTGTGTGTTCGCTTCCGCTACTTTATAAACTTGGTTTGTAATATTTGCGACTCCGTGTGTGTAAACTTATTTCAGAACTACTTGCGAAATGTAACGTATGATGTTGTATGTTGAATGATGCGATCTTGGTTGTAAGCAAGTTAGTTTGACATCCTTCGTGGTTTCGATTGACTACCGGGATTATATGGGCTCAAGTTCGAAAATTTGAGCGCTTCGGTGCTTGTTTTTGTACTTGTGCTCTTATAATTTGGTCGGTTCTGTTACAGCTGGTACCAGAGCATAATTCAACATTAAACACATCGTACGAGTATTTAAAAACAAAAGTATTTGATTATAAAAAAGGGTTAAAACACTAAAAATTATTTTTAGGTATGCCAGTGATCACATCCCTTAGCCCAAATAAGGACTCTTAGGTGGCTTATTATAGAGACTAACTTGGGGGCCTTGTTTGTTTTTGTTTCGTCGTCCATACGACGTGATATTGTATGGATGCCATTCACTTGGGTGGTAATATATGGATCAATTGCCTCGACGCTCTGGTAAGTGTGAGTTGTGAGAGCATGATCGTCCAACCGGCGATCTAGGGGAGAGTAGTTTTGGTGACTTGCATACTTACATGTTTAAACCATGTAATTACGTAAGCACTTAATTGTGGGAATATATTTATATCGGGTAGCTTTGATACTGAAGTATATACATCAGGGGATGTGTATATGGAAAGTATTTAAATTACTGCCTTCTTGTGTGCATATATTGGGAAACTGTTGGGCTAAAATGAGATTTTCTGCAGGTACACTAACAGCGTAACGAGTAGACCGATAGTTTCGCTTATATGAGAGAACGTATGTATGCCACCGCCTAGCGTTAGAACCTTAGGTTTCTACTAAGGTGAGAGGGCGTACGGAACGTGCATGCATCATGTTTAATTATATCATACATATCATTTACTCCCTCCTTAAAAATTTCAGTACTCCCGACTAAATTAAATTTCGTACCCCCTAAATGATCCTCACTTTAAGTCGTATCTTGTTGCTACAGATGGCACATACCAAGAGGACCGCTCACAAGTCCACTGGGGGCAGGGCACCTCGTCACCAGCTCGCTCCACGTGAGCCCCGCCCTGAGCCTACTGAGGTGGAAAGGCTGAGGGCAGAGTTGGCTGAAGTGACTGCTGTCCGGAATGCAGCGCGTCAGCAACTGGAGCAAGTGATCCATGATCGTGACCAGGAAACCTTTGCAGTCCAGAGATTGACAGTAGCAAACCGCAACTGTCAACGCATGCTGGTCCGTGTCATGAACCAGAGGGATGAAGCCTGACACGAGGAGAACGTTCTGAGAGCTCGTCAGTTTGAGCTCGAACAGCAGTTGGAGAATGCTGAAGAATACAATGACAATCTTCATGAAGAAGTGCACCGCCTGAACAACCAGCTAAATCCTCTGCTGCCTAGAAATATCAACGCAGATGAGGACATGGGTTCGGGAATCTTCATGGCTGAAAATGATGATGAAGTGGAGGTCAACGGACCCGAAGATGCCGAACCAGAGGAAGAACCAGAAGAAGAAGAAGAAGATGAGGAGTTAGAGCCTGTTAGTGATGAGGACGGCGGGGAGATCCTTGACACCGACTCTGAGGACGATGCTTAGAGTAGTTATCACGTAGCTATGATGATAGGATCGTCTTTTGTGCCTCCTGGGGTTGGAGTGAGGCTTTGTAATAACTTGACTTTTTGGATGTAAGGTCGAACTCTATGTTTCCTGGATGTTTAGTTAGAACCTGTTAATTTCGATCGCAATTGGATGTCTTATTGTGTTGCGTTCGATGATGGTGTCACGATTAGTACCCTTCGGTGCCGCGACGAAACCGAGGGCCTCCTATGGCGCGCGACATAAGGCTGTGCTGCTTGGCACGCGCTGGTATCAAGGTGGCTAGTCATGATCCACCATGGAACTCTACCGATGAGAAGTCTCTTTGTGATCAGTTTGAAGTAGCCTTTCTCAGTCAACTAAAAACTTTGAAATTGAATCCAAGTACCGGGCAAAAGATCAAAAATCACATAGATTTTAACGTAAGCGGTTCAGTAACTGCTGTGCTCCTTGTGTGTGAGCCTTTATCAAAGTATATCTTTTTGGATTCTCTCGCATGATTGCGCCAATTGATCCGCTTGAATGGATTGTGCGGTTGTGATGAATTATTGTGCCATGAGTATTTTGAGAAGTCCATTTCATGAAGTCAGTTTGACATATTTACAATAATTCATCTATAAATTTCCCACATCGTCAGTGCTCATTGGCTATGCATTTTGTAGATGTCGTACAATCTTCGTCGGGGTCGTGGCAATGAGGATGAGGAACAGCCACCCCCTCCGCCACCACCTACCCCGGCTGAGTTAATGCAGACCGTGGTCGAAGGGCAGCGCATGCTGGCAGATGCTATGCGCCAGCTTGCCAACCGAGAGGCTCGTCCTGGCCGCCAGGGCCCAGAACCCAATCAGTACAGTGATTTCAAGGACTTTCTTGATACTAAGCCCCCGCTCTTTAAGGAGGCGGAGGAACCACTGCAAGCTGATGAGTGGTTGAACACTATTGAACAAAAGTTTCGTCTGCTTCGCTTGACTGATGAGCTAAAGACTGAATATGCTTCTCACCAATTGCATGGTCCAGCGGGTATTTGGTGGAGCCACTATCGTTCCACACTGCCTGCAAATGTCCCGATTGCTTGGGACCAGTTCAAGGCTGCATTCCGTGGGAACTATATTCCTACAGGTCTTATGGCTATCAAACACACATAATTTATGAGGCTGTCGCAGGGAAATAAGAGCTTGACTGAATATCTGCAAGCTTTCAACAACCTGGCAAGGTATGCCACAGAGTTTGTGGATACCGATTCCAAGAAAATTGCTAGCTTTAAAAGAGGCCTCGGCCCAAAGCTGATGAAGACTATGGGCACTAGCAAGTGCACTACTTTCAATGAATTTATCAGTGATGCTCTGACTCAAGAGAACAATAACTCTATCTATGCTGCTTCTAAGAGCCGCAAGAGGGCACTTGAGGCAGGTGCTTCACAGTCTCGAGCTCTAGCTGCCCCGAGGGCTCCTCCTCGCCCTCCTGCCACAAGTGCTAAGTTCCGTCCTCCGCAAAAGAAGGCGCCAGTAAAGACTGGGTTTCGCAAGGCATATACAGTGGCTCTGCCAAAAAGTAGTTCGAGCCAAGGCAGCTCCAGTGTCCCTCCTAGCAACATGCCCTGCTGGAACTGCAACAAGCCAGGCCATTGGTCCAGGAACTGCCCTTACCCTAAGAAGAATGTCAATCAAGGTGGCCGTCAAGGGCACGCTCATTATAACAGTATTGAGGAAATCCCATCTGGTGAGGTTGTCACTGCTGGTAAGTTCCTAGTTGACCAACACCCTGCAGTGGTACTTTTTGATTCAGGTGCTTCGCATTCCTTTATCAGTCCTAAGTTTGCATCAGAGTTTGCACACAAATTGCATACTGTTGAAGGTGGGGGTTATTGTATTAGCACAGCAAGTGGGAATATTTCCACAAATAAAGTAGTGGGGAATCTTGAGCTTGAGATAGAAGGGCGAAAGTACTCGCTTGCCTTAGTGGTTTTGCCGGGCTTAGGCATAGATGTTATCTTGGGCATGAATTGGATGAGTCAGAATGGGGTACTCATTGATACATCCACTCGGGTAATTATGCTCAGAGATCCTACAGATCAAAAGGGTTTTCTGGTACAACTTCCCAGAAAAGTTGAATTGTCTGGGGAAGTTCATGCTGTGCAAGCAAAGGCTTTGGCCGAAATTCCAGTAGTAAATGAGTTTCCGGACGTTTTTCCCGATGATTTGCCGGGGCTCCCTCCGGATCGGGATGTGGAATTTAAAATTGAGTTGTTGCCTGGCACGGCGCCCATCTCTAGGAGACCCTATAGGATGCCTCCGAATGAACTAGCTGAACTTAAGGTGCAATTGAATGAACTTTTGAAGAAGGGGTTGATTCGTCCTAGTTCATCGCCGTGGGGATGTCCTGCTATCTTTGTAAAGAAGAAGGATCAGTCGTTGCGGATGTGCGTAGATTATAGACCTCTCAATGCAGTCACTGTCAAAAATAAGTACCCTCTACCACGTATCGACATCTTGTTCGATCAGTTGTCTAAAGCTAAAGTTTTCTCCAAGATCGATCTAAGATCTGGCTACCATCAAATTAAAATCCGCCCGGAAGATGTTCCAAAAACCGCCTTCTCTACCAGATACGGTCTTTATGAGTATCTTGTTATGTCCTTCGGCTTGACAAATGCCCCCGCGCACTTTATGTACTTGATGAATTCGGTGTTTATGCCCGAATTGGACAAGTTTGTGGTGGTATTTATTGATGACATCCTGATATATTCTGTAAATGAGGAAGATCACGCTGAGCATCTACGTATAGTCCTCACAAGATTGCGTGAACATCAACTATATGCAAAAAGTTCGGTAAGTGTGAATTCTGGCTTCGTGAGGTACCTTTCCTTGGGCATGTGTTGTCCGATGGAGGAATTATGGTGGACCCCGCCAAGGTACAAGAAGTACTGAACTAGAAGGCTCCTATCTCAGTTCACGAGGTCTGGAGTTTTCTTGGTTTGGCTGGCTATTATCGTCGCTTCATCCCGGATTTCTCCAAAATAGCCAAGCCAATGACTCGGTTGCTGCAGAAAGACACCAGGTTTGTCTGGACTCCTGAGTGTGATGCGGCTTTTCACCAACTGCGAACCCTCCTAACCTCAGCTCCGGTTTTGGCACAACCGGATATCGAGAAACCATTTGATGTTTATTGTGATGCCTCAGGCATAGGTTTGGGAGGTGTTCTGATGCAGGAAGGCCGAGTAATTGCATATACCTCTCGACAACTTCGGAAACATGAGGTGAATTATCCAACACATGACTTAGAACTCGCCGCGGTTGTTCATGCTTTGAAAGCCTGGCGACACTATCTGTTGGGCAATGTTTGCAATATCTACACAGACCACAAAAGCCTCAAATACATCTTCACCCAACCCGAGTTAAATATGCGTCAACGAAGATGGCTTGAGTTGATTAAGGATTATAACCTTCAAGTGCACTATCATCCTGGCAAGGCAAATGTGGTTGCGGATGCTTTAAGCCGTAAGTCTCATTGCCATTCCTTAGTTGAAACTGATTTTCATCGATCTCGCCTTCTACATCCAGCAGTCTTGTACAACATCACTGTCAGTTGTACTCTCAAAAATAGAATTATTGAACTCCAAAAGACTCACACTGGTATATTCCACATCAAGCGTAAGATGAAAGAGCAAGAAACTACATAGTTCAGGGTAGATGAAGAGGGTGTACTATGGTTCAAGGATAGGTTAGTTGTGCCTAAGGACCGAGAGCTTAGAGATCAGATCCTGTCCGAAGCACATTCGTCCAAGTTATCCATCTATCCTGGTAGCAATAAGATGTATTATGATTTGAAGCCATACTATTGGTGGACCAAGATGCAGAAAGAGATAGCTGCATATGTGGCTAGGTGTGATACCTGCTGTAGAGTTAAAGCTGTGCACATGAAAGCTGGGTTGCTTCAACCACTTTCTATCCCAGGTTGGAAATGGGAAGAAATAAGTATGGATTTCATTGTCGGTCTTCCTCCTACTGTCAAAAATCATAACTCCATCTGGGTAATTGTGGATCGTTTGACCAAATCAGCTCACTTCATTCCAGTTAGAGTGGACTATCGTCCCACTGACTATGCTGAGTTGTACTTCAATCAGATAGTCCGGCTCCATGGGATACCTCGTACTATCATATCTGACCGTGGTCCCCAGTTCACTGCTCGCTTTTGGGAGCACTTGCATCACCTTCTGGGAACCAAGTTAGTGAGAAGCTCTGCTTATCACCCCCAGACATCAGGACAGACGGAACGGGTTAACCAAATCTTGGAAGATCTGTTGCGGGCATGTGTCATTTCATCCAAGGGTTCTTGGGAAAAATGGTTACCTCTAGCCGAGTTTTCGTACAATAATAGTTATCAAGAGAGTATTAAGATGGCTCCATTTGAAGCTTTGTACGGTCGTAAGTGTAGAACTCCACTAAACTGGGTAGAAGCTGGCGAAAGGAGGTATTATGGTATTGATTTTGTTCATGAAGCTGAGGAACAAGTCCGTACCATCCAAAAACATATGGCTGCAGCCCAAGCTAGACAGAAAAGTTATGCTGATCGTCGTAGAATACCGCTCGAGTTTGAAGTTGGAGACTTCGTGTATCTGAAAGTTTCTCCAATGAAGAGTGTCCAACGTTTTGGTGTTAAGCGGAAACTTGCGCCAAGATACGTGGGTCCTTTCCAAATCATAGGCAAGAGTGGAGCTGTTGCGTATAAAATCCAGTTACCTCCAGAAATGAGTGCCATATTCAACGTCTTCCATGTATCACAGCTCAAAAAGTGTGTTCGAGTTCCTGAGGAAAGAGTCCCTTTAGGAGATATCAGGCTGGAATCCGATCTAACTTACGAAGAAAAGCCAGTCCGAGTGATCGATACTCAGGAACGAGTGACTAGAAGCAAAGTGGTTAAGTGGTATAAAGTAATGTGGAGTAATCAGGGTAGTGAAAGTGACGCTACTTGGGAACGGGAAGACTATTTACGGGATGGTTATAAGGAATTCTATGAAAAATGGTACGCTTTCCAAATTTCGGGACGAGATTTTTATAAGGGGGGAGGGCTGTAACACCTCAGGTTTTTAGCTCCTTAATTGCATTGCATTTGCATAAGCATAAGCAAGCATCATTCATTTCATGCATAAGCTTATAATATGTAAAACATGCTTTGGAAACATTGCCACATATGTTTATATTTCATGTGAAGTAAGAAGTGAGTAGTGTGCAAAACATAAGTACCTTATGTGCAATTTCCTTTGTGAGACATGTCAACCACTTTAGTGTAACATAATTAGCAAGTGTTATGCAACACACTCATGCAACATGTGCAACATGAGCTTGCAACATTTGGGTGAAAGTATTGAATTACTTGTTCCAAAGTATGTGACACTAGGAATCTTATGCAACCAATGTGTAGAGTGGCTAATTAGGTCTTATAACACCTTAATTACATTTAGGGTAAGTAGTGGAGCAATGTTCATGTTGACCAAAATTACCAAATTGCCCTTCCAAATGTTGTTGACTAAGTTGGACCCCTAGAGTGATCTGGTTTGACCAATTAAAAAGTCTAGTTTAGAGATCTTGCATGGAGGAGCACCCTTAAGCAAAGTTGTAGAGAATTTCATGAGGAACAAAAGTTCTAATATGGCCATCTCATGAAAATGATCAGAACATGCTCAAAAATGGCCCACAAGTCAGTATTAGGGGATGTTTTGGGACTTAGCAAATTTTGGCTAAGTGTGAAGCTGAAAACCGTTTCACTGTACCTCACTTTGGCAACTTGTAACTCACAAACTAGGCTGAACCAGTCTTTGAGCCAATTGACAAAGTTGTTGTCCACACATAGCTCTACAACATTGTCAATATCACAATCACCTAGTTCTAAATGGTTTAGGAGATGTGGTGTCTTGAAAATAGGGTTTCAGTCGGGTTCACTGACTGAAAACACGTTTCAGTTTCCGAGTACACCCCTTTGGAGCTCTGTGGTTTCAAATCCAGGCCGAACCAGTCCAAACTCCAATTGACAAACTTGTAGCCCTCATGTAGCTCTACAAAATTGGTGTAATCATCTTCGACTAACTCAAGCTGGTTTAGGAGATATTCTTCGTTGAAATCACGCTGTCAGTCATCGAATGACAGCCTTCATTCAGTCAAACGGTGTTCTTCAGAAACCGTCGTGGCCGACCGGCCGCAGGCCGTCGTCGACGCGTGGCCACGCGGTGGCAACCGTACACCGGCCGTGGCCCCACCGATCAGTCCACCGAGCCTTCAAGGCCGCCACGCCGCACCGGAGCTGCCCCCATTCCCTCTCCCTCCCTCGTTCGGCTTCAAAGCGGAGAAACCGAGCCGCCACTGTCACCCCCACTCCGGCGAGCTCGCGCGCACTCCCCACCGCACCACCGCTCACCAGATCACGCCCGTCCCTCCGCCTTACCGCCCTACACCTCTACGACCAACCGGTGGCTTTGATTGAGCCCAAGGTGAGCCACATTGCCGCCTCCGCCCGTTCCCGAGAGGTCACCGGAGCTCCGCCATGCAGGTTCACCGTGGCCGGGGTAGTTTGGGCCTCTCTCCGTCTTCCCGTCCTACCTCAATCGCTCCGCCTAGCTGCAGTAAAGCTCGTACCGAGTTTAGTTGTGACCGTGCGGCCTCACCGGCGGCGGCGCACCGTCACCGACCCTCACCGGCCGCCGTTCCCGGTGGCGAGCCCCTCCCACTCCAACCCAAGCCTTCCTGCTTGCACGAATCGAAGCACCGTATGACGGGGAAAGCGTGGGTGTGTTTGTTTTCCCAAAGCGAGCTCCCCTCCGACGAGCTTGAGCTCGCCGGAGCTCGCGGTTCGCCGCTTCCCTGACCTCCGTCACTGACCGCGGGGACCCACCTGTCAGGTGCCGCGCGCGGGCGGGATGGCCGAGCAGGCCGCGCGTGCGTCGCGGGCCGCGCGCGCGCGTCTTGGGCCGCGTCTATTCCCGGGCCGGCCTAGTAACAAATCTGATTTATTTCATTTCTTTTATTCTGTCACAGTTTTAGATAATGTTTAGAAAATATAGATCTAGGGTTTTACTTGCCCAAAAATTATGAGATAATTTTTGTTGGGATCTACAGGGTGTGTAGTATTTTAGAAAAATATGAATTTGTTATGTGATGTTTGTTTTCTGGGATATTTAAATAGGTCTTTGAAATGTGTTTTAAATCACATGCAAACTTGTTTAAATTATATCTTGAGTTTCAGTGTTCCAAAAATTATGAAATTTGGTGAGTAGGCGAATTTATACTTGCTCTAGCTTTGGTAAAAATTTGGGTAGTAGTGCTTAAGTACTTTTCAAGTTATAATGCTATCTTGTTATTCTAGGAAATACTTAAATAAATTTTAGTAATTTTTCTACATGTGCAATGTTCATATAAATTTTTGGAGAATGTCTTGGTACCCTAGAGTGTCCAAGAAAATTAGGAAATCTGTTGTTTGACACTTTTTACTATGCTTTGTTATTTATACAAAAATCAGCCTTTTGGGCTTGTGAATTTTGTTCAGAGAGTTTCTGTGAATAAATTGAGTTCAAATTTTTACAGTAGTCTCTTTTTGGGTCAGAGAGTCCCCTGTAATTTTTGTAGAATTTTAGGAGCAGTTTACATATATGTTTAAAATTCCACTTAATTACTTAAGTAAATTAAGAAAGGGGTGTAAATGAATATTCTAGGTGGGCACACCTTACTTTCTGGTGTTCTTGTGACCTTTGTGAACTTGTGGTAACAGTAGTTTGGTCTTATGGGATATTTGCCACATAAATAAATATTTAATCTTTGCAATTCTAGGTTTTCTGGACAACTGTTAGTATTTCTAGGTTTGACCTTTGATAAAAGTGTTTGCTGGAAAACTTGTGAATACCAAAATTGTAGTAAGCTTGATAAACTAGCTTGTGTCAAAAATTGGAAGCATTTGGCTTAGTAATTTAGGAGTTATTGCTGCTTTAATTGACAGTCCAGAATTGGCTGCTCTCTGTTTGGGGAGGACAGATTCTGGAACTTTGGAATTTCGACTAGGTAAACTTTGGAATTTAGTGTTGTGGTCTGAAAACATTTTGTGGTGCATTTCTTAAGCTTTCCATATTGTCTTAGATCATATCTTTTGGAGTTAGGAATCTTCAGTTATGTCAGAATCTTTGAGCTGCTGTCCAGAATAGCTTACTGTGGTAACCTAAGTAATATTACTCTTGTGTTGTTAGGTGTTAGGGCCTTAACCGAAGAGGAACAACTATATCTTAGGGTGGGTAGATTAGGTAAGTACTTCTCTACCGGAGAAGAGATTTGCACGTACTAATAAAGTAACTTGATTAGATTATTATTTTATTTCTGAAATGCATTTCATTCCGAGCATGTTGCACCTTTATGCATCCATGATATTTATTGTGCATTCATGCAATAGGTGTACCGGAGGGGGTAACTCTCCTCGAATTCGAGCCTGTGATTCCGGAGGAAATCCAGGACCAGCCGGAGCAGCTAGAGGAACCAACCGGCGACAAAGCTCCTGCCGAAGATCTACCTGAGTGTCCTGATCACCGGCCTTCGACCTTTCTAAAAGGCAAGCCCCGGTGCATGCTGGACCTACTGATTTATAAATTAATCTTGAGTACTTTTAATTGTTTACTGCATTAAGTTATAGGAGTTATATGAAAACACTTGTTGCATTATACCTGTCCTTGTCCAGATATCGTACTTAATCCTATATTAGGTTTAGGCACGTGTCAATGCTTAGCCCTGCTTAGTACGGTAGAAGTCGGGTGATTTCCGGTCATCCGCGAGATGTAGGAAGGAGTCACGAGTGGCTTTATGGCTATCGTGGATGGAACCATGCTTAAAAATGAAATTGAGACCGGGCGGGAGTTCGATAGTACAGCCGCAAGACACTTCACGTTTTGGGTGTGGAGCTATGCCCGTCTGAGTCGTTTAAGGACCGATTCGCTGTACGTCCTTGAGTCATGTTGAACGCAGTCTAACACTTAGTTGGCCGGATAAGTCGTTCCGACCGCGAAGCCGAGTAATGTGGTTCAGGCCGGGAATCGAATGGTAGGTTGCTTCTTGGAGGAGAGAAAGGATGTGCTTGGGGACATTGGCGTGAGACCAAGGGGGGGTTAGAGTCCCTATCACCTGGCAGAGTGTCGCCCTTGGGGTCGCGACATTATTCGGACCCGCGATTCCTGAATCATATGAAATGGTGGCCTGTGCGACCCTGGCAGGGGTCTGCACGGTGAGTGTTAGAAATACCCCTTCAGCTGGATAGGAATTCGATTCGAATCGCCGTCGCTCCCGGTTAGTGAGCACTTGACTTGAGCAGCGGCAACGTAGATCTCATTAAATGAACCGGTGGTTAAGGGAATGATACAATGTTGCCACAATTCATACCTGCTCTGGATATAATGATGATAATTGTTTGATTATAATCAAGTGCATGTTTAGTATAGGTGCTAAGATAGATGACAAGTAAATGCTAAAAATAACTGCTAGTACAGGTTATAAGAGTCTCAATTACTTATGCCTTTATGCAAAAATGTGATGTCAGCTAGCCTCTTGTGAAAGCCTTGCATAATCCTTGGTGTCATCTTATTTCTGGTTTTCGATGGGTAAGTCTAGCTGAGTACATTCCAGTACTCAGGCTTTATTCCCTCCTGTTGCAGATGATATGCTATACCAAGGCTTCTGCAAAAATTGTCTCCACCCTGTGGGTGACAAAGACTAGATCACTTGGGCGTGATCATCTTTTATGTACTTTCCTGATGCTTTTGTGGGTTGTTGATCATTAAGACTGGCAGTAGTTAAACAACTGGTGTGTGTTCGCTTCCGCTACTTTATAAACTTGGTTTGTAATATTTGCGACTCCGTGTGTGTAAACTTATTTCGGAACTACTTGCGAAATGTAACGTATGATGTTGTATGTTGAATGATGCGATCTTGGTTGTAAGCAAGTTGGTTTGAAATCCTTCGTGGTTTCGATTGACTACCGGGATTATATGGGCTCAAGTTCGAAAATTTGAGCGCTTCGGTGCTTGTTTTTGTACTTGTGCTCTTATAATTTGGTCGGTTCTGTTACAAGTATGGTGTCAACCTTTCCAATAACGAAGCCCTTCTCAATGAGGAAGTCCCGGAGGCGCTCATACCACGCTCTAGGGCTTGCTTGAGCCCATATAGCGCCTTGGACAACCTATAAACATGATTAGGATATCTAGGGTCTTCAAACCTGGGAGGTTGTTCAACATAGACTAGTTCATTTATGAAACCATTTAAGAATGCACTTTTCATATCCATTTGATATAATTTCATATCATGATGTGATGCATATGCAAGAAGGATACGAATGGCTTCAAGTCTTGCAACGGGTGCAAAAGTCTCTCCGAAATCAAGACCTTCAACTTGAGAGAACCCTTTTGCTACTAGTCTTGCCTTGTTTCTTACTACTACCCCTTGATCATCTTGCTTGTTGCGGAACACCCACTTGGTTCCAATGACTCTTGCACCTTTTGGATGCTCTTCAAGTGTCTATACTTGATTGCGGGCGAAGTTGTTCAATTCTTCATGCATGGCATTCACCCAATCCGGATCTTGAAGAGCTTCTTCTATATTCTTAGGTTCAAGACAAGAGACAAAAGAGCGATGTTCAACAAAAGAATTAAACTTTTGAGATCGAGTCATTACACCCTTTGTAGGACTCCCTATGATGATATCTTGTGGATGTGCTTGAAGTAGAGGTGAGTTTCTTCGATCAACCATTTGAGGAGTAGGATGGGGAGCATCAACATCTTGTGCTTGTGCCTCGGCTTGATGATGAGAGACATGGGTGTCTTTATTTTCAACTCTCTCATTCTTATCATCATCTTGAGACACATATGATGAAGATGGTGGATTGACAATTTGTACATCGTCTTCATCATCTTTAGGCTTGATGTCTCCCACCGGCATGTTCTTTATGGCCTCCCTCAATGGTTCATCACCTACATCATCACAATTCTCAATTGCTCCTTGGGAGCCGTTAGATTCATCAAATTCCACATCATATGTTTCTTCAACCAAACCGGTGGCATGGTTAAATACTCTATATGCTTTGGATTTGATGAGTAGCCAACAAGAAAACCAATATCACAATGCCTTTGGAACTTCCCTAGGTGTTGACACTTCTTGTAGATATAGCATTTGCAACCAAACACCCAGAAGAATGAGACATCCGGCTTCTTCCCATTTAGCAACTTATAAGGGGTCTTGCAAAGGAACTTTTGTAGGAAGAGATGATTTGAAGCATAGCATGCAGTGTTGATTGCCTCGGCCCACAATTTCTCCGGTGTGTTGTACTCATCTTACATTGTTCTTGCAAGAGTGATCCAGGTCTGGTTCTTTCTCTCAACTACACCATTTTGTTGAGGAGTGTAGGTTGATGAAACTTCATGCTTGATTCCAATTTCATCACAATATGCTTCAATGTTGGTGTTGTCAAACTCTTTACCATTATCACTTCTAATTTTCTTTATCTTGACTTCAAATTCATTTTGAGCCCTCTTTGCAAACTTCTTGAAGCAATTTGCCACTTCGGATTTGTCATGAAGAAAGAAAGTCCAAGTGTATCTTGAGTAATCATCCACAATTACTAGGCAATAGAGATTTTCACCCAAACTCTTGTAAGTTGAGGAACAAACAAATCCATGTGTAGAAGTTCTAGTACTCTTGATGTTGACATGTATGCTTTGGTTGGATGAGTGTTTGCAACTTATTTGCCGGCTTGACATGCACTACAAGGTTTGTCCTTCTCAAACTTTACATCCTTCAAACCTCTCACTAATTCTTTCTTCAATAGCTTGTTGAGAGTGTTCATTCCAACATGAGCAAGCCTCCTATGCCAAAGCCATCCAAGTGTAGTCTTGGTGAACAAACATGTCATCAAGTTTGCATCTTCGGAGGTGAAGTCAACTAGATAGAGATTATTGTATCTAAAACCATTGAAAATCACTTGCTTGTCATCTATCTTTGTAACGACCACTTCATTTGGACTAAACAAGCATTGGTAGCCAAAATCACAAAGTTGCCCAACGGATAGTAAGTTGAAACTCAATGAAGCAACATAGAGCACATTTGAGAGAGAATGATCATTTGATATTGCAACCTTGCCTATACCCTTGACTTTGCTCTTGGAATTGTCCCCAAATGTGATCTTGTCTTGACATACCCCATCCTCTTCAAGTGAGGTGAACATACGAGGATCACCAGTCATATGTTGTGTGCAACCACTATCAATCACCCAATGAGATCTACCGGTCTTGTAGTTCACCTACACACAAGAGATCAAGCCTTTTGTTTAGGGACCAAAACTTGAGAGGGACCCTTAACTTTCTCAACTAGTGACTTGGCAACCCATATTTTCTTAGGCCTATTCTTGTTAGGGGGACCCAAGAACATGACTTTCATCTTTCCACTTGAGTCCTTTCTAAGCATGTAATGAGCATTGAAGGCAAAGGGTCTAGCATGCTTGGGCAAGGGTTGTGGTGGTGGAGTTTTGCACTCATGAGCAAAATGGCCTTCTTGTCCACACTCAATACATCTCTTTGGTTTGGGCTTTGACTTGCTTTGAAGTTGTTGAGCCTTGACCTTCTTCTCTTGATTTGCCAAATAACCAATGCCACTCCTATCCAACTTCATGACGGTGTTTATGAGTAGCTCACTTTGCAAATGTTGGCCTCTTGTGAACTTGCTTAGGCCGGTCTTGAGATGCTCTTTCTCTTGCTTGAGCTTCTTGTTTTCTTCAATAAGTGACTCATTCTCACTCTTGAGCTTGACATACTCATCATAGTCATTTGCCTCAACCACACTCTTGCCTTTGCCGCTAGAGCCTTGCTCAAAGTTCTCAACAATCAAATCATCACATGATGTAGCTATATCAATCTTAACAATTTGGTTAGTGGCATCATGTGTCTCAAGAGCAAGTTCATTGGCAACAATAAGAGTATCATAATTGATTTTCAAGGCGGTGTATTCATCTTTTAGCAAGTTTAGCCTAGTGATGAGTTCACCATGCTTCTTCTCAATTTTATCATGTTTATCTCTAAGCTCCTTGTTAGAAGTTTTGAGCTCCTTGAGAGAAGAAGACATAGTTTCATTTTGATCTATGAGCTCATCCCTAGTCTTATGTGCACTTTCAAGCTTAGATGAGAGTGATTCATTTTCATGTTGAAGCTCATCATTTTCATTTCTAGTTCTTCTGATGATTTTAGAGTATTTGTTCAACAATTTTACAAGTTCATCATAAGAAGGTGCATCATATTCATCATCATTATCACTATCATCATCATCACTATCACTATTTTGTACCTTTCGATCACCCTTAGCCATAAGGCATAGATGAGTAGCGGAAGATGATGGTGAAGGTGGCGGTGAAGGTGGTGATGAAGATGTCGGTGAAGATGATGATGGCCCAATCACAAATGCGGCGATCTTCTCTTTTTCATTATCACTTTCATCGCCGGAGGACTCACATGATGATTCAATGTCGGTGAGCCAATCACCAACAATATAAGCCTTGCCTCCCTTCTTCTTCTTGTAGAACTCTCTTTTCTTGCCATCTTTCTTTTTGTATGGCTTGTTCTTTCTCTTCTCATCTTCTTCATCACTTGAGTCATCTTTCTTGCCCTTGTACTTATTCTTGTACTTGTCTTTTGGAGGCTTCGGGCATTGGTGAGCTAGGTGGCCAAGTTCTCTACAATTGAAGCAATCCATTTCGGAGATTGGCTTCCTTTTGCTACTTGTGAAGAATTTCTTCTTCTTGCCATCAAACTTGATGCCACTCTTGTTGAGCTTCTTTAGCATCTTGGTGGTCTTCCTCACCATGAGTGCAAGTGATTCATCGTCAATGTCACTTTCACTTGAGCTTTCTTGCACTATCATGGCTTGGCCCTTCTTCTTTTTCTTTTCTTGGCTAGCTTTGAAGGCCAAGTCTTTCTTCTTGGAAGATGATGAGCCCTCTTCCGGAGTGATGTGCATGTACATCTCATGTGCGTTGATCTTTCCTAATACTTGTGTCGGTGTTGCGGCGGAGAGATCACTTTGGTGAAGTACTGTGACAATGTGTCCATACTTCTCAACGGGAAGAACACTCAAGATCCTCCTTGCAACATCCGATTGACTCATTTGAGTGAGTCCAAGAGCATTGAGATCTTCTACAAGAACATTCAAACGAGTGTACATCTCATTAGCACTTTCTTTGGGAAGCATCTCAAAAGAATTAATTTTCTTTAAGGCAATATGATAGCGTTCCTCACGCTCACTCTTAGTTCCCTCATGGAGAGCACAAAGATTTTCCCACAATTCATGAGCGTTTTTGGCATTACGCACACGATTGAAGATATCTTTGCCTAAGCCCCGGTAGAGTGCATTTTTTGCCTTTGCATTCCACCGGTCGTACTTCTCCTCGTCACCACTTGGATTTGCGGGATCCCTTATAGGAGGAAGCCCTTCGGTTGCGGCTCTAAGGCACCCAACATCTATGGCTTCGAGGTACGCCTCCATACGAATTTTCCAATATGGAAAATCGTCTCCCTCAAAAATGGGAGGTGGTTCTTCCCCATTAGACATCTTGCTCTAGGCGGTGAAGCCTAAATTAAGAGCAACACGGCTCCGATACCAATTTAAAGGATCAAGATGCCCAAGAGGGGGGGTGAATTGGGCTTTTCTAAAAATTAATTGTAAGAATTAAATCCTACAAGCCAAACTTCACCCCTAGTGCCTACTAGTGTTCCTTATGATTCTACCGATAAAAGTTTTGCACCCTAAGTTCCAATCCTAGACTAGCATGGCAATTCTAGGAAAGTAAACAAGCAATGAAAGTAATGCACGAAAGTAAATGCTTGAAAGTAAGGGTTAGGAACACGGCGATGTTTTGCCGAGGTATCGGAGAGTCACCACTCCCCACTAGTCCTCGTTGGAGCACCCGCGCAAGGGTGTAGCTCCCCCTTGATCTGCGCAAGGATCAAGTGCTCTCTACGGGTTGATTCTTCGACACTCCGTCGTCGCGAATCACCCAAAACCGCTCACAACTTGAGTTGGGTCACCCACAATCTCGTCGGATGATCACCAAACTCCCAATCACCACCAAACCGTCTAGGTGATGGCGATCACCAGGAGTAACAAGCTAGAACTCTCACTTGACCACAACAAGCCTAATGAGAAGATGGATGCACACTTGCTACACTCTTGTCACTAGAGAGGATTCTCAAACTTTGATTCGCAAATCTCTATCCTCACTAGGGCTCTTGCACTCCCTTGCACTTCAAAGGTGTTTCTCAGCTGAACAAATGAGCAAGAGACCTCTAAAAGAGGTGAAGGGGATGTATTTATACACCCCTCAAACAAATCCAACCGTTACCTTTTGAGTCAGCAAAACGCGCACTGACCGGACGCGCCTGTCGACATGACCGGACGCGCCTGTCAGGTGTAACGGTAGAAAACCGAAAGCTGCGCTGAGTGACCGGACGCGCCGATCTGAGATGACCGGACGTGCCGGTCTGAGATGACCGGACGCGCCGATCATGCAAGAGCTTACTGGAAAATTGACCTGACGCATGACCGCGTCCGATCATAGGTGACCGGACGCGTTAGGTCACCACGGGACCTTACTGGAACATGACCGGACGCGTCGATCATTTCACAGTCGCGTCTGATTACGCTGTTTACCCTCTGGAACACGTGTCAGACTGACCACTGCGTCCGGTCGATCAGTTGAAACCGCAGTGAAGTGTTAGTACTGACCGGACGCGTCCGGTCATGACCAGGACCGCGTTCGGTCATAGGTAAACGGCTCAAATGTCTTCTAAACGCGACGTAACTTGAACCAAGTTGCTTTCAACTGAACTCTGAGCTTTTCTCAAGCTACCTAGTGCTAAGTTTGACAAGTGTGCACCACACCTAAACACAAGACTCACCTAGGTCAAGCTACTCGCTCATGCCCCTCTTTATAGTATGGTCAAAGGAAGAAACAAAGATCCTAACGACTATTCCAGATGTATCTCAACACCTTGACATCCGGAACTAACCGTCCTTAATCTTATCGTTGATCCTTTGAAAACCGAAACGATTTCCATCAAGGGACATGAATACCATATTGCCCAAAGCAGTTATCATCTCCATGACCTAACTTACCAACGTTTCTGCAAAACACACATTAGTCATGGTAATTATGTGTTGTCATTAATTGCCGAAACCAACATCGGGGCCTAGATGCTTTCAGAGACCTCAATAGTCCTTCATAGGAAACTGGAGATCTATAGGGGATTATTTATCTCTGTCGATCATTAAGTACTTAGAACCCCTAATGGGGGATCTACTTATAGCCTGGTTCGCTGATTGCATTTTTAATGAGGATCATTTTCTGGCATCAGAGGAGAAATGTACCAAAAAGAATGCCAGAAAATTGATTGGAATACAGAAATCATTTGTTTTTTTGATCCGTGTTTGACATAAATTGAACCACAAATTTGAAAGATAATTGATTTACAAAATATTGCAAAAAATCTACCACATGCTTTTTCTAGTTATAATGGTGTTAACAAAGTCTCTCCATCCTGTAAAGAATGTGCCAAAAAGAGTGGAGGTACCAGATAAAATCACTCAACCTCTAGTTTGTAACAAGAGGGGGAGAAGCACTTTCAAGCAGCAAGGTGTGATTGCTGACAAGCAAAAGAAGATTGCAAATGTAAATCTACTTTTGGTTGATAGACACATAGATGATATTCAATATTCTATGGATAGATGTGATCCACAATCTAACTTAGTTATGTACATAAATACTGAAGCTGAAACATCGAAAGACCCTAGATCCATTATTTTGGGAAATAACGATGAATATTTAAGGGTGAATGAAATTGTTATCAATTTCACAGAGACTTGAAAATCTTATGATCTTAAGTCCATTTGTTGACATTTATTTCTCTAAATAAATTGCAAACATCCTTCGACATGATATGGACCCTAAGTCTCTAGTTGAGTGCAAAAGGCACTTGGACTGGAATAAGTGGAAGGAGGCAATTGAAACAGATATTGACTTGCTTTATAAAAGGGAAGTGTTTTTGACTATATTGCCAACACCCCTAGGTATCTTCCTTGTAGGATACAAATGAGTTTTTATCCGTAAGCGGAATGAAAACAATGAAGTGGTGAGATATAAAGCAAGGCTTATGGAACAAGGTTTTATGCAAAGACACGACATTGATTTCAACAAATATTATTTTTCAGTAATGAATGGCATAATATTATGATGTTTAATATCACTAGTAGTGCAAAATCATCTATCTATACGGTTGATGGACGTAGTGACCACGTACTTGTATGGGTCTTTGGATTATGAGATAACACAAAAGTTCCTAAGGGCATTACTATACCAAATTCCAAAGAAAATTACAACATGTATTGTGTCAAGTTGTAGAAGTCATTATATGTCTTGAAGCAGTCGAGGCAAATGTGGTACAATCGATTAAGTGAATTTCTTACTCTTAAGAGATACAAAACAATGATAACTGCCTGTATGTCTTCATCAAGACATCCTCAACAAGATTTTACATTATTTTGGTGTATGTTGATGATCTTAATATCACTGACAACGAACCTGATATTAATGAAGCACGCCCTCATTTAAAGATGGAGTTTGAAATGAAAGATTTGGGTCAAACCAAATTCTGCTTATGTTTACAACTTAACCATTTTTGTTCTGGTATATTTGGAGAAAGAGTTAAAATTCTACCTTTTGTCTGTTAATCATATATTTAGTTACTTATTTTACTTTCTTATTTTTTTCCTCTAATATATATTTTCCCAACCTCTTAAGTATTAATGTGTGTGCCTTATTTTGAATTGCCATTTTTATTGAATTAGCCCCTCTTGTTTCATTTTCATTGTTCCAAACCTCTATAACATGTTCATAGAACCCTTCCCATAGTAACCAACAAAATTTAATTTTAAAAAGTTGTTGATTACCACGATGCGCACAAGCAAATAAATCTAAAAGTAGAGGTGTATGGTCTAAAATATATCTTATTGAAGCTTGGAGTATCGCTATTGAAATTTTTTATTCCCATTTCGTGCTTATACTACTATAGAAATGATTTCTCGACACACTTGCATTTTTTTTGGAAGAGTCAGTCCAATCAAGAACCACATCTAAAAATGATATTTCTAGAGGTGTCAGTGTAACACCCCTGGGTGTTAAGCATGCATTAGCATTTCAAAGCATAAAGCATTCAACATCATTTCATGACTAGCATTGCATGAAATATAGCTCTTTTAAATTTAAACTTGAAAAGCAAATAATTAGAACCCTAACTTTGATGTAAGTGCCAAAAAGGTAGTATACTTTTGGGTATTAGCAATTTTAAATAATCTAGAATAAATTAACATGATTTTTGGAGTAATTCTTGAATTCAAGTTTTTCTCAAATTTTGTTTTACAAATATTCTAAACAAATAAATCCTAAATTCAAAATCTATTAAGAATTTTGAAAAATGCCCTACATGAAAGTTGTAGAGAATAAATTTTTGAACAACTTTTATTTTGGGCCAGAATTCTGAAAACCTCTTTTTCATCTTCAAATTCAAATTTGAAACAAATATAGAAATCTGAAAATTTTATTTATAAAAGAAAAATCGGTTTTTCACTTTAGTGTGCCGCGGCCTCCCTTTCGGCCCAGCAGCGCTGGCAGCCCGGCCCACGCCCCGCGCCGACTTCCTCCCCCGCGCGCGCCCGCGCGCGATGCCATGGCGCCGCGGCAGAGCTCGGCCGCCGCGTGGCCGGACGCCAACAACACCGCGCGACACGCGCCCCTGTGGCCCCCGCAGCACCGCGCTCGCTTACCCCCCTCCGCGCGCTTGTCCGCCTCGGCTGCTCCCTCCATTCCCTCCTCTCGCCCCGCCAGCAGCAGCAGTGCACCGCCGCGCCATCACCGGCTCTCGGAGCTCCACCACCGCCGTTCGCGCTCGTGGCTGCTTCTCCGGCTGATTCCTCCAGGCCTCAGCTCCGCCCCGCTTTCCTCCACCGCGTGCGCGCCTCCACTCCGCCGCTCGAGCTCAGGTGAGGGCCAATTGGCCGCCCCCCTCCTCCACTACCGCCATGGCCACCGTTGGCCGGCGCGCATGGCCGGAGCACCCTAGCCCTTCATGCCTCCTTCGGTCTCGAGCATCCGCTTCCCCTTCACCTAGCGGTGCTCGCGCTCGCCTTCTCGGCCGTCCCCGTGGCCTGCATTGGCCGGCCGACGAGCTCCAGCGCCGCCGTGCCGCCATCTCCGCCGGCGAGCCTCCTTCGGAGCTCCCGCGCTGCTTGGAGTTGGTGCGCTGGGTGCATCTCGGTGCGGGGAGCATGTTGGTGCCCTCCCCGTCGCCGGAGACCTCACCGGCGGCGAGTTCGCCACCGGTCAGCGCCTCCCCCGCGCTGCTCTGGCTGGCCGGTGGGTCCGTTGACCCGTGGGTCCCGCGTGTCAGCGCGTGTGGGTGCACTGCACGGGTGTATTCAACGTTTTCACCGGCAAATTTTTAAAAGAATTAAGGAAAATAATTTCTCAGAATTATGAAACAGCTTTGAAAAATCATATCTCAAGATTTATAGCTCCAAAAATAATGAAACAATTTTTGAAATGTTCCTCTTGAATAGATCTACAGTTTAAAAATATTTCATGATAAATTAGTGACACTTTTCTGTGTAGATTTATTTAATTGCTATAAATGCTGATATCTTTGAAAATATGTAGTAAATAAAATAATGAAGGAAAAAAATGTGATTCTTGTTGCTTTCATCTTTATTAGTGATGTACTTTCTAGGAAAAATATTAGTGAAGCATGTTCTGTGAGAAATTTTTGAAGTGTAGTTCAAATGCTTTTAATTGATAATCTTTGTTATTTTTAGTAGAGGGCTAAATTTGTATAGAACATACATGTGATAATTTTTATAGTGTGTTAGTTTACTGTTAGTAACATAGGAAAAATGTGAAATATGTTGTTTGATACTTTTTCTAGTACAAAATAATTTCATGCTCATATTTAGGCTATAACTTGTTTATTTTGTACAGGCAGTTTTACATAGGCAATTCTCATGAAAATTTAGTATTAGGTTAGTTAGGGTAAGAGTAGTCTACTGTAATTTTTGTAGATTTTTATCTACACTAGAAATAGGTGTTGCTGTGTAACCCTAGTTAAATAGGGAATAAAAGATTATTCTTTATGAGAAATTAAGAGAAATAAAATATGTTTGGTGTATCTTTGAAGCATCATTATGCCTTGCTGATGTTGTGGTTGAGTTAGGTTGGTAAGCTTTGGTAGCTTAGGTTCACTTGTATGTGTAGATGATAGGCTAACTAATAGAAGAATAAGGTGCATGTTTTAGGGTATATGTTCTTGGATGACGTTGACTACCTCGTAGAAGAAATAGTTATATTCAAACTGCTCATTCCATGTGCTCATCTGCATCTCATGTCATCAAAGCACTCCACCACAATCCGATGCATCATTCGCATGTTTACTTATGCACTTGCATCATACAGGATCGCAGGAAGAGTCGCAGGTAGCAGTACAGGAGGAGCGGGCTTGGATGGATCAGCAGGAGCCCCAGGCACAGGAGGTGCCCGAGGAGGAAGAGTCTGGCGAGGAGCTGCCAGAGTGCGTCGACCACCATCCTAGCTCGTACGAAAGAGGCAAGCCCCGGAGCATTTTAAGTCTCCTATTTTATAAAAGTTGTTCCTTACTACATGAACTATAGTTATATATATAGTTGCATTAAGTTATAGGAGTTGAGTGAAACCGTTGTTGCATTATTACCTTGGCCACCGGATTATCTTTCACCCTGTTAGGTTAGGATCGAGTAAATTGCTTAGCCATGCTTAGACCGGTAGAAGTCGGGTGATTTTCTGTCACCTGCGAGTTATAGGTGGATACCGGGTTATGGTTAGCTGTAATTCTGATCATAAAAAAATAACCAAGTGTTGATAGATAAACGAAGACCGGGTGGAGTCTTATAGGGTTTTGGACTATAGTGATTCCGTCTGTGTCGATTAAGGACCGATCGTTGCTCGTCCCTCTTGTCATGTTGAACGCATGCCTCACATTTAGCTGGCCGAATAAAGTACCTTTCGACCGCGAAGCTAGTGACACTTTTTCGAGCCGGGATAAACTCGGGTTGGCAGACTGGTATTGAAGGGGTGTAACGGGGATGCGAAGAGTGAGCCCAAGGTGCGTCCTGGCAGTCGGGCGGTCCCTGGGTAGTGCGATCCATGATTGTTATCCCGCGGCTTCTTGGAAAGTGTCATTGGTGATCTACGCGACCCTGACGGGGGAAAGCAGGGTTTGTGTGAGGAATAAATCTCCAGCTGGATAGGAATTCGATTCGAATCGCCGTCGCTCCCGGTTAGTGAGCACTTGACTCGAGCTATGGCATCGTAGTAACATTAATGGAACACTGATGGTTAAGTGAATGATGTTGGAAATGCTAAACCTGATATGGTAATCTAGATTGTTAATTATGAATCAAGTGATTGTTTTAGCAATAGGTGCTTACCTAGTTTGAATAGGTTATACTAAAAGTGATGCAAAAAGTACTGGTATAGTTTTTCATAACAACTTATGCTTTTCGCAAATGAGTCAAGCCAGTCCAATCCATAAAGCCTTGCATGATCCTTGGTGTCCTTTATTTCTGGTTTATGACGGGTAAGTCTAGCTGAGTACATTCTCGTACTCAGGGCGTTGTTTCCATTGTTGTTGCAGATGGTCAGATGTACTATGGGTACTGCTCCAACTGTTAGTATCCGGCGATGGGCGACAACTAGGACCTTGGCCAAGGGTCACTCTGTTCGTCTTATCTAATGCTTTTGTGGACCATGACTATCTACTGGCACTGTACTTGAACTAAGTGTGTGTAAAACTACTTGCTTCCGCTATGTTATTTTGAACTATGTTGTAATAACTTTTATTCCGAACTCCGATGTACTCCACTTTTATTGTAAACTCTATGTATCATGTGAACTGTGGCTGCTAAATCAGTACGATCTTGGTTGTATGTTGGTTGGTTTGAAATCCCTCGTGATTTCACGGAATCTCGGGTTATACGGGTTTAAGTTTGATAAATTAACCGCCTCGGTGGAAGATTTTCTTACTTAATCTCGTATAATTACATTGATCCGTTACAGTCAGGGCCTTCCAACTACTTCTAGAAATAGATACATTTTTAGAGGCGGATAGAAATTCCACCCATAACCTCTAAAAATAGGTCCAACACTGTAAAGTTCATAACTTTTCCAAATCAAGTTGGATGAAGATAAACTTTATATCAAAGTTGTAATACCCGAAGAGATATGCGATTTTTTAGTTGATGAAGATAAATTTTATATAATTCTTTTAAGCTTTCATAATTTGAAATTCAATTTTTTATGTTTTTCGAATGGCCTTGGATGGAGAAATGACTTGAATTTAATTTATATTTATCGAAGAGATCTGCGTCTTTGTGGTTGATAACATTTTCATTTGAAATCATTTAAGGATAGAAACTTTTGTTCTATTTTTTGTAATTTAAAAATTCATTTTTTAAAGTTTTTCAAATAACCTTGAATGGAGAAACAACCTAAATCAAAATTGTAGTAATCAAATTATGAAATTCATTTTTTATTTTATAAATATGATCTCTGATAGAGTTAGGATATAAATAAAGTTGTAGTAGTAAAAGAGATCAGTAATTTTATAGTTGATGGATATTTCACTTGAAACCATTTAGAGCCAAAAAAATTCTAGTTGTCATTATAATCAAAGAAATATAAAACTTTTCAATTTAAACTTTTTCCATTTGAGTTTGTTATATATATATATATATATATATATATATATATATATATATATATATATATATATATATATATATATATATATATATATGTATATATATATTTATATATTATTAAAGTGAATACAAAAGGATTGTATCAGACTTTGAGGTAGAGCAGTACGAAAGGAACTTGCGAGGCTTGAGATTTCTGTGGTCGCATGTAGCTTTTTTTTATTCCGGACCACAAGCGTGCCGTCGTGCCAACTCCATGGGGTTACCTCTATCCTCACATGTTCCTCCCCTAGCCACTCTACCCATAAGACACTTCCTGCGTTCATTTAGGATATTCGTCCTCCTTATTTTATGTTCATCCGATTTTAAAATGAGTATTTGGAACTCTAAACAAATTTAAATGATAAAGTTGTCAACTACAAAATTTTATATTATTTTGGATCTATAACTTTGGTTTTGGTCATTTCTCTATCCAAGGTTGTTTGAAAATTTTGGATTTTAAATGTAATTTTCTTTGGATAGATGATTCTAATGAAAAAGTTGTCAATTAAAAAGTTGTATAAGTTTTTGAGATCTAAAACTTTTGTTTTGGTTATTTCTCCATCCAAGGTCATTTGAAAAATTCAAATTTTAAATATGAGAAATTCAAATATAATTTTCCTTGGATAGATGATTTTAAATGAAAAAGTTGTCAACTATAAACTTGTATAACTTTTTGATATCTATGACTTTCGTTTTGATTGTTTCTCCATCTGAGGTCGTTTGAAAAATTTGAATTTGAATGTGAGAGTTTTAAATGTAATTTTTCTTGGATAAATGATTTCAAATGAAAAAGTTGTCGATGACAATGTTGTATAACTTTTTGGGATATACAACTTGCTCATTGTTGTTTCTCCATCCAAGATCGTTTGAAAAATTCAAATTTTAATAATAATTTTATTGTCCAGTGCACATTTTTTGAGGTGGTTCTAGATCCAACCGCCTCTAGAAATCGATTTGTAGTGGTGGCTAGATCTAGAACCGTCTCTACAAATGCATTTCTAAAGACAACTCATTTTGGGAACCATTTTTAGAGACGGTTTTAGATTGAGCCGCCCTAAAAAGGAGATGTCTCCACAAATGCTTTTTGTTGCTGCGCCAACCTTTCAAAAATCGGTGAATCCAGAGAGAGTTAGCCCACGTAAAATGATAGTGTGTGAGATCTAATCTCTCAAATCTAGACTCCCAAGACATGCATTGAGAAAAAATGACCATCCATCATTATATGTACCATTTTTTGTTAGAAGTCTAAAAATATTAAAGTCACATCCTATTAATATAGGCTTAGTCTCTATATTGCAAAATGCAAATTTGAACCATTTTAACTAGGTAAGCTTCTCTGAGTCCCTCCAGAGTGCTGCTCCATAAATATCAATTACAACTCATTCAAAGCGATCTTTTTTTTTTGTTTTTTAGGTTAAACTTAATGTGCAAATTTCCAAGAGTGATCGATGTTACCAATATCAAACAATTGGAGGTTAACACCGAACATGATGCCACCTGATTGTCCTCTAGGAGACATGGAGTGCCAAAAGAAATCTATATATACCACCACAAAAGCGATTAAGTTCGATCTCCGAGCTTCTACGTACAACACAAGAATTAATATATTTAGCACCGAGCATTTCTATACATCAAGAACGAATGTTTGACATTTGGAGATTAGACGTGGATTTGCCATCCACTCATTGATAGCATCGCCCAACACATCAAGATGTTTATTTGGATGACCAAGTCACTGGCGACGGCTAAAATGCTACCCCTACCTAGTCATTGATAGCATCGCCCAATACGTAATTCTTCTGTCTTCGGAAGGTTGCGCCTTTGTATTGTATCCGCTCTTGCTAGACGTGAATTCCAACGTAAACATCACTGTCATGCATGGCATTGACATCTGCTCTAAAAGAATATGCAATCTTTAATTGTTCCATTAAACATTAACTTAGCAAAACATATAGATGGATGAAGCAAGTCTAGTCAACTTGATTCATTCTGGACGAGATGCATGATCAAATAATCCGCGTGATAAGATAGATAAACTTCGTCAATAACATAGCTACTAGCAGATACTTAATTCATGAATAATCGTGTGTATCTGTATATAAAACCTTGTGCTTATCCTATCAAAACTTTTTTTTTTGGATTTTACAAAAAAAAATGCATATTTCAAAATACACCCATTTGCAAATTAAAAGGTTGCAATGTCGACATATTGACATTTGGTTCTTTTATTTCCCATCCAATAATTCTTCACTCATTTGCACGCATGTATATATACTCTTACCCTCCTTGTACTTCCCCATGCACACAGAGCAGACGCCAAGGAGGTCAGTACATAAAACAAAAATGGCGAGACCCTTGCTCTGGCTCGCGATCTCGTGCGCCGCCCTGGCGTTTTCCACCAGCGCGGCAGGCCTCCGGCTGGAGCTCACCCACGTTGACGCCAAGGAGAACTGCACCACCGAGGAGCGCATGCGCCGTGCCACCGAGCGCACCCACCGCCGTCTGGCGTCCATGGCGGGCGGCGAGGCGAGCGCGCCCGTCCACTGGAATGAGTCACAGTACATCGCCGAGTACCTCATCGGCGACCCGCCGCAGCAGGCGGAGGCCATCATCGACACCGGCAGCAACCTCATCTGGACGCAGTGCTCCACCTGCCGGGCGGCCGGCTGCATCGGCCAGAACCTCACCTTCTACGACCCGTCCCGGTCGCGCACGGCCAAGGCCGTGGCGTGCAACGACACGGCGTGCGCGCTCGGCTCCGAGACCCGGTGCGCGCGAGACAACAAGGCGTGCGCCGTGCTCACCTCCTACGGCGCCGGCGTCATCGGCGGCGTGCTCGGCACCGAGGTGTTCACGTTCGGCCAGTCGGAGTCGTCGGAGAACAACGTGAGCCTCGCCTTCGGGTGCATCACCGCGTCCAGGCTCACGCCGGGCTCCCTGGACGGCGCGTCCGGCATCATCGGGCTGGGCAGGGGCAAGCTATCGCTGCCGTCACAGCTCGGCGACAACAGGTTCTCCTACTGCCTCACGCCCTACTTCAGCGACGCCACGAACACGAGCCTCCTGTTCGTTGGCGCGTCCGCCGGCCTGAGCGCCGGCCCGCCGGTGACGTCCGTGCCGTTCCTCAAGAACCCTGACGACGACCCGTTCAACACGTTCTACTACCTTCCCCTCACTGGGATCACGGTGGGGACAGCCAAGCTCGCCGTCCCCGCGGCCGCGTTCGACCTCCGGGAGGTCGCGCCGGCGAAGTGGGCGGGCACGCTCATCGACTCGGGCTCCCCGTTCACAAGCCTCGTCGACGTGGCGTACCAGGCGCTGAGAGATGAGCTCGTGCGGCAGCTGGGCGCCAGCGTCGTGCCGCCGCCGGCAGAGGCGGAAGGGCTCGACCTGTGCGTGGGCGCGGCGCACGGGGACGCCGGAAAGCTGGTATCCCCTCTGGTCCTGCACTTCGGAAGCGGCAGCGGCGGTGGGGACGTCGTGGTGCCGCCGGAGAACTACTGGGGCCCCGTGGACGACAGCACGGCGTGCATGGTGGTGTTCAGCTCGGGAGGGCCGAACAGCACGCTGCCGCTGAACGAGACGACCATCATCGGCAACTACATGCAACAGGACATGCAGCTGCTCTACGACCTCGAACAAGGCGTGCTCTCCTTCCAGCCGGCGGACTGCAGCTCCGTGTGATGATGCCATGCCACCAGCCGGTCTTACCTAGAGTGTACACCTGTTGGTACGTGCGCTCGCCATATGTCGTTTGTAGACCACCACGGGGTGCATGGTGACTATATATATGCCTATTTTTTTGTACTATGATAGTATGATTCTGTATTTTCTTATATGTTCAACCGTTACCATACATACATAAACAATTTAAGAGGCGCTCCGTAATTATTTTATATGGGGTTATAATTCTAGTCATCCCTACAAATGATTTGTAAAGAGACCTAGCTAACGGGCCATGGCTGAAAATCAATTTCAACTGATTAAGGTTGAGACATTTTCATTTTGGGTGGTATATATTTATAGCATGCAGATATTAGGCAACAAACTCTAAAGTCATTTGCACACTCAAATAATGGAATAAAGTTTTAGACAACAAGGGGCAAGACATAAATTGATTTGCAACAGAATGTAGGGTTAGGGTACTCCTAACCAAAAAACTAGATGTTTCCTATGTTCATTAATTAAGGTGCCAACTAAGAAAAAAATAATGTGACACTACAATTAAAGAAGAGAGATAAGAAAATGGCAGAAACTATCCATCGAACTGCCCTTATATATGCTCCTTCTAAATCCTCCGGACCATCAGGACGACCAAGCACTACCGGAAACAGTATCTTTGCCGAGTGTCATATGCTTTGCCAAGCGTCAAATATCGGGCTCTCGGTAAAGAATCCTTTGCCGAGAGCCTGCGCTCGGCAAAGATTGGCTCTCGGCAAAGACAAGCTTTGCCGAGAGCTCGACTCTCGGCAAAGATTGGCTCTCGACAAAGACAAACTTTGCCGAGAGCTCGACTCTCGGTAAACAAAAAATCTCGGCAAAGCGTCAACCCCCACAAACGGCACCCTTACGCCATCATCTTTGCCGAGTGCCTGCTGTTAGGCTCTCGGCAAAATATTTTCTTTGCCGAGAGCCTCAGCCAAGGCTCTCGGCAATTTTTTTTTGGATTTTTGGTCCCAATTTTTTTGTGCAGCCTTGCTACAGTACTAGAAGCCAAGATTTGAAATTTGGTGTATTTTCCATCCCTCTTGCTATATTTCGTGTATTTTTTTCATTTTCTTGATTTTTTTCGCAAGACGCACATTTGTACTGCAGGTGCATGAAATAATGAATCTCAGCGATTCAAAAAATTATATTCATTCTTCCGAGGGTATTTCGACGCCGTATCTAGGGACAGACGCGGAAACTCGACCATCTCGTGCACGCGACATGGCGACCAAGTTGCGTGAGATTTGATTTAAAAATATATAAAATGTGAACGGAGTCGGAAAATCATGAAAATGGACGGGAGGCCTTGACATCGCATGTAGAAGCTATAAAATTTTTTTGAAAATATTTGAAGCAAGTTGTGCCGCAAGATGGTTGAAACCCTTAGATCTCCACATGTGATAACAAGATATCGCATGCGGAGATCTCAGGGTTTCAACCATCTTGTGTCACAACTTGCTCCAAACATTCCCAAATTATTTCCATAAACTCTACGTATCGTGTCAAGGCCTTCCGTCTATTTTAGAATGACTGTGTTTAAAGTGTCGTCTCTAGTAGATTGTGAACTTTAGAATGAAAACTTATTATGTTTCGATGATAACTTGTAATGGTTAACTTTCGTTTAGTTCAAATATTGTGATGAATGTGCTATATACGTGGTGTATGTGAATGTGACATATATGTGATGAATGTGATTTATATGTGATGAATGTGTTTATATGTGATAATGTGATTTATATGTGTAATGAAGTGGAAAATCAAAAGAAAAAACCAAAATTTCTCACTTTGCCGAGGGTTCCTCTCGGCAAAGGCTACCTTTGCTGAGTGCAATGGTCATTGCCCTCGGCAAAGCTGGGACCGTTTCCCAGCTTTGCCGAGGGCAACGACCGTTGCACTCGGCAAAGGACAGGCTTTACCGAGAGCCTGGCGAGACTGGCCCTCGACAAACATTTTTTTAAAAAAAAGAAAATTCTTTGCCGAGAGCCGGCTCTCGACAAACATTTTTCTTTTTTTTTAAAAGTTTGCCGAGAGCCTGGCCAGACTGGCTCTCGGCAAAGAATTTTCTTTTTTTTGGAAAACTCTTTGCCGAGAGCCAGTCTGGACAGGCTCTCGGCAAACATTTTTCTTTTTTTTTTAAAAAAATGTTTGCCGAGAGCCTGCCCAGACTGGCTCTCGGCAAAGAATTTTTTTCAAAAAAAAAGAAAATTCTTTGCCGAGAGCCAGCCAAATGGGCTCCCGGCAAAGAAAGCGGGCCCGTTAACGGCGCCTTTTCTTTGCCGAGGGCCGCGTTGGCTCTCGGCAAAGCCTTTATCGAGAGCCCGATAAACGGCTCTCGGCAAAGAAGGCTTTGCCGATCGGGTTTTTGCCGAGGCAGCTTTGTCGAGAGCTGCTCTCGGCAAAGCCTTTGCCGAGGGTCTGAGAGGCTTTGCCGAGAGCCTGGAGCCCTCGGCAAAGCCGCCAGCTCCAGTAGCGAAGCAATCAAAACTCCAATCGGTCCATTATGTCAATCCTCTTATCCTCACTACTATGAAGTGGATTAGCAGAAAAAATCAAATAATATTTTTAAAGGCAGAGTGCATGCTCATCTCTGTGTAGAGGTCTATATTAATCACAAATTATAGAGGTGGTGTTGCATGCCTGACTATGAAATTAATTAAAAACAAAAAGGGCACCGAGCCCGCTACACTGATGTTGCCCGCCGTACGTGGACCACATTGTCTCCTCCACCATCGATGCCGGTGCCCTCTTCCTCCTTTGAAGACCTGTGCAGTGCATGCATTGTGGAGGGTCACGGTGAAAGGATCTAGGATGGCTACAGGGGTTGCGGCGGTTAGTAGAAAAGATAGCCCTAATAGCAACTACAAGCCTAGCCTATTACACCACAACACAAGCCTCCCAACAAATTTAGGAGCGAGGGATTAATACTACTATTAACATAAACAAAGTACATGAGGCTAGCTACACAAGTAAAGCAACTAGGCGAATTACACTACTTGTCTAAGAGAGTTACAACTACAATTACACTAGCACAAGAATAATAATGTAAATGCAAGTGTAGAGAGGCAAACCAACGAGGGCAAACAACACAAAGATTAGCCCCAAGGTTCGGTTGCTTGCTAGGAAGCTATGTCCCTGTTAAAGCGAGTCCTTTTGATTGTTGCTTCGCAAGCTAACAAAGCCCTTAAGCTTGACCCTCGATGTGGGTGCTCTCAAGAAGCCAACCAATCAAAGCACTCCAACTAGCCTCGAGATATCCACTAGAGTCTCCCATAACCAAGCTCAAAATGAGAACATGCTAGGGATGTGATACTAATGAGAAAAGGAATCTATGGAGATAGTTCAAATAGTAAACTCAGAAGAAGTTCTATAGGGTTATGGAACGAAGCACAAAGTGATAATACACATGAGTTGTTCCTAAAAGGAAATGAGGTAGAGATATAGTCATCAGTTGTATAAGGTGGTTTTCCTAGGATCAATGATGACCACTAGTGTGGTAATAGGAGTCGTTCTTTGCCCTGGTTGTTAGTTAAACCACATATTCTTATATATAAATCAAAGGAAGCATGCACATTCCCGAGAAAATAACACATTATGAGGAGCCCATGGGTCGCTACATGCATGTAACACACATGGTCAAAATTTTGTTGTTAAGTTGTTGATGTGCGAACACATTATGCATGTGAGTTTAGGCATAAAATTCGGCAGAGTGAGCAGTTGCGGAGTGCCCAAAATAGCCAAGGAAAAAGAATGAAAGGATGCATGTATGTGGTTAGGCACAAGTGGCTACAAACCACACAATTGTCGAAGATGGTAAGGTCAATCATATTTCAAGCATCTCCAAGAGTTTGCTATATTTTACTTAGCAAATCTTTTGATTTGCCAACTCCCAAAACAATATGGGGAGTAAAAAAAAGAGCCCCTCTCCAAGTGTTTGGTATTTTGGACTTGGCAAAATGAAAAAAGAAGGCCCATAAGAGCTTCAAGGTGTTCTTGATCCATCAATCACCGGCGAGGAGTCATGCATGCATGGAGAAATCGAGGCCAGAGTCATGCATGCATGGAGAAATCGCGATGGCAAGCCGAGTACGCGCGCGTATATTTGCACGTGCGGAGGGGAGATATGCCAAGTTGCTATTGATGCTTGGAGGCTATTTTTTCTTGTTTTGCCAAAATTAGATGGATGCCAAGTGCAGATAGCAAACTCTTGGAGATGCTCTATAAGAGAAACATAAGTATATTCCTAGGTGAAGTGTACTGATCAAAATCAGAAAAGAAAAGCAACATGGCAACTAGAAGCCAGAGAGACAAAGGAAAAAAGTGGAAGCTTATAGTGACAAGGAGGGTGAATATGTCATGAAGAAAAGGCGTGCAAGCAAGCTTAAGGGACTAGCAATGAGAATCGTCCAAGAAGGTAGTCTAAAATAAAATAGAGGAAATGCTTGGGTGTTCAAGGAAAGATCGATTCCTTGGATGGGTACAGGGACATGGAGGATGCGAATGAAGATGGAAAACTGAGTTGTTTACATAAATCATATATTATTGGATGGTTGTTGATGGTAGATAACTCTCATTTTTAACCGTCAACGAAACATGAAAAAGGACCTAAAAGCAAATACCACATAGATATAGGGGATACATTGACAAAATTATACGAGTTTTGGTGAATGTTTATTTCTGCAGGGTGTCATCTGAAAAGAGCCAAGAAAGGCCCACATGTCAGGTTTACATAGAGATAAAGGGGCTATGCATACTTTTTTGGAACCTGGAAGACTCGAGAAGGCTCTGGAACAAACGGGAGGCCGAGCCGCCATGGAAGTAGGGCGCCCGCCCTCTCTCCTGGGGCGCCGACCCTCCCCTGGCAGCCAATCACAGCAAGTCTTGCGGATCTTGGTTCCACCGCCTTTGAGGATCAATAATAATCATTCATTTAAGGTCAGTTTGATCCGACGACTGCGGTTCATCGTAGGGGCCTATATAAGCAAGGCCCCTGGCCCCTGGAGGGGGCAATCCTTGAAACCCTAATTCATTATTTGAAGTTAGGATCAGTAGAGAAGGGTTCCTAGAATGGATCACCTCTCCATAGCTAGCCATCAAAAGAAGATTAGTCCTCTTTAGGATCTAGTCTTAGCAAATAGAGAGATAGAGAGTGAGGGAAGAGTTGGAGGGGATGCCGGCCTGTCGGTGCTCCCTCTACGGCTTGTACTTCATCGGGTTCGGGCTTCTCCAAGCCTGCATCCGGGATACTTCTGGTAATTGATCTTTATTTAAGTATTTATCTTACTCTTTTGTTCATGGGTTCACAGTACTTTTGAGTGCTCTAGTTCTCGTTAGTACTTTGAATTAGAGTAGTAATTGTTAGCATAAGCATGGTGCTTAGGCTATTGGTTACTTGTGTTTGCGCCCTATTCGCTAGTTGTGTGGTAGTTATAGGGAGTAACTCTATTCCTGTCTACACAGAATTGAGTAGGTTCTTAAATTAGTAGGACCGTAGTCGCGTTGGTAGAGTTCTCTTTAGTAGTACTTTCTCATCTAAGCGGTGTCCCGAAGTGAACATTAGAAGGACATTTGAATCATAACCTTGCCTTGCATAAGATCAATACCATAGGAATCCTCTCTACTCATCATACCTTAACCTTCATTGCTTCCTCTGGATGAACTAGTGGTTGGGCGACTCACACACGTTTTCCTGTGGATACAATATTTAAAACCCTCCGGGTGAAAGCTACAATAGTATCCGTGCGCTTACGGATTTATCTGTGTGTTAAAAATATCAACAATGGTGCAATTTTAATCATTTAATACAACTTTGACGAGAAAGGGGTAAACATGGAGCACCTATCTTAAATCTGTATCATACTTGCATGCTTTGAAATTACAATTGGAGACATGAGCTAGAAATTTGTCTGTCTCCAATGAAGATGCAGATAGAGTTAGAAGGAGCATTGGATGACAAGCAGATGTAAGCATGCCATTGTTTTACTTTTAATTTAGAGGCAAAAGGAAATTAGCACATTATGCAATTATATTTTGAGGCATGAATGTAAGTAACGTGTTTGGACTGTATGCTGGTGTGATAAGAATAATAAACTATAGGGATAGCTTTTGCTGCCATGCAAAAAAAGTGTGATTAGAAAATTGCTAGAATTATAAAGTTTGGATTGAAATATGGCTCAGCCAATGTTAAGCAAGAAAATTGTTCCATATGATCTGTTTAAGAAAATTGTTCCATAACATTGCTTTCCATTGATCGAGTCATATTCCAATTCAAACTTTATAATTCTAGTAATTTTCCAAGCACACTTTTTACATGGCAGCAAAAGTTATTCCCATGCTTTATTATTCATATCACACCTACATACATTCCCAAACACGTTACTCACATTAGGGCCTCATAATACAATTGCATACTATCCATTTTCATTAAAAAAAATCAAAGGCATCAGCTCAACCTTCCTTTTGCTTGTGCTAATTTTGTTTTTGCCTTTAAATTAAATGTAAAACAATGACCTGCTTACATTCACTTGTCATCCAATGTTCCTTCTAACTCCACCTGCATCTTCATTAGAGACGGACAATTTTTTAGCTCATGGTCTACGTTTCATCTCCAACTATAATTTCAAATCCTAAGTATGATACAAATTTAAGATAGTTGCTCCACAAGTATCCCCTTTGTCATCAAAATTGTATTAAATGATTCAAATTGTACCATACAATAATATATGATTCATGTAAATAACTCACCTTCCCATCATTATTTGCATCCTTTGTGTCTTTATTACCCATTCAAGGAACTTTTCTAGGACACCCAAGCATTTCCTGTATTTTATTTCAGACTTACTTTCTTCTTGGATGATTCCCATTGCTAGTCCCTTGAACTTGCTTGCACGCCTTTCCTTCATGACATATTCACCTTCCTCATCACTGCAGTTTCTACTTTTTTCCTTTGTCTTCGTGGCTTTTAGTTGTCATGTGTCAAGGGCGTCGAGGTCGTAGGTAACTGGACTACTGCTACAAAGATGGTAGCCTCGATCACTATGGCTAAGGCAAGGTTTTACCCCTCGGTGCCCTATTTTGGAGAAGGAGATTAGGGAATTGGAATTATTGATATTGTTTGTCCTCGAAATGAAGTCTCGTAAATAGTTTATAAAGGCACTTGGCCAGCTAACGGAAAGAAGAAATCAAACTCCTAAAATTGAGCAATAATCTTGCCTTGCTAGCTAAAGACGTCCTGTTGTAGGGTCGAGATGGCGGATTAGAGGGGGTGAATAGTCATTTCTTAAAATTAAACACTCTGGCTAACCGAAACAAATGCGGAATTAAAACTATCGGTCTAGCCAAGACTACACCCCTCTATCTAAGTTCTCAAGCACATTACAAAGATCCTAAACAAGCAACTAAGGTGTCGGGCTAGCTAGAGCTCACCTAATCAATCTAGCTTACAAGGTCACACGAACCTATGCAACTAGTACTTCACACAACCGATGGAGCTCCTACACTTGCTAGTGATGCAAAAGCACAAAGCTCCTAAGGTCACTAGCAATGATCAATAATAAGGCAACTAATGCCAAATTAGAGAGCGTAAATTACTTAGCTACACAAACTAAGCAATGTGACTAACAAGGTTACTCAAACCAAATTAGTTACGCAAGAGCTACTTCTATGCTACACAAGCAAGAAGGTAACTAGCAAGCTACACAAGCTAACTAATTATAAGAGCAACTACACAAGCACAATGTATGAAATGTAAGAACAATGCTTGTGTTTGGGGATAGCAAACCAATGGGAAGAACAAAATTGACACGATAATTTTTCTCCTAAGGTTCACGTATTTGTCAATATGCTAGTCCCCGTTGTGTCGACCACTCACTTAGTGGTTCGATGGCTAATTGGCATCATCCGCCAAGCCCGCACGTCGAGCACCACAAAAACCTACCCCAAAAGTGAGGATAACTCAATGACACGCTTTACTATAGTTGCTCTTCGCGGCTCCTACGGGGTGAGCACGGTACCCCTCATAAATCCTTCTCTAGAGCTCTGCACAAGCTTCTCGTGGGCTTTAGCGGAGTCACAAGCCATCAAGCCATCTAGGAGGTGGCAACCTCCAAGAGTAACAAGCACCACCGGCTTGCAAGACGACCACCTAGTGCCACTCGATGCAATCTTACGATGCAATCACACTAGAATCGCTCAGTCACTCGATCAGATGAACACTATCAAGCTCAAGTGAGTTAGGGGCTTCCAAGTACACCTACACAAGCCACCAAGGCTCAAGGGTGCTCAGCAACTAGCCCAAGGCCGGCCAAGGGGCTATTTATAAGCCCCCACACGAAAAGAGTCGTTGTACCCTTTCACTGGGCACAACTCGTAGCGACCGGACACGCCGGTCGTGATGACTAGATGCACCACCTCAGAGTCCGGTCGCTATGATCTCGCCACATGTCCTCTCCTTCAAACACCGAGCGTCGATCTCTAACAGCTATCTCTACACGCCAACGGTAACCACGACCGGACGCACCTGAGCCTTGACCTAACTTGCAAGCGCCGTGTCAGATCGCGCGCAGCCGCGCGCCACCCAGCCAGCGATCGGACGCGCAGGTGCCCCATGGTGACTTAACATCAGGTTGGTTCCAGAGACAGTCTAGAGCCGCTCAAACGTGACCTGACATGTCCGGTGCTGCATGATCGGACGCTGGCCAGCATCCGGTCCTTCTCCCGCTGCCACGCGTCATCGCCACGCCACGTGCCACTACGTCAGCCAACGACCGGACGCAGCACAGTGATCTGCCCGCGTCAGGTCACCCTTTGCGCCAGTGTCCGCTCACTAGAAAAATTGACCGGACGCGCAGGTGCAACCCACGCCAGCGTCTGGTCACCTCTAGTGACCACTTTTGCTTCCGTTTCTTCACCGAGTTGATCCGTTTCAACTCCAACAACTTCTCCTTTATAAATGTGCCAACACCACCAAGTGTACACTACCATGTGTTTGTGTGTTAGCATTTTCACAATCATTTTTAAGGAGTTAATCACTCAATTCACAACGCCATTCGATCCTAACACGTATGCAAAGTTACATCGCTTGAGTGGCACTAGATGACCGATATGCAAACAAGTTTGCTCCTCTTGATAGTACGGCCATCTATCCTAAACCTGGTCATAAACTTCTCTACACACCTATGACCGGTAAAATGAAATGCCCTAGGTTATACCTTTGCCTTGTGCATTCCATTCCATCTCCTCCAATGTTGATGCAACACATGCACCAACCAATCACAAATGATATGATCCACTTCATATCATCACGTGACCATATTGGTTCATTGATCTTGACTTCACTTGCTTTTCACTGTTGCCTCGGTCCATCAGCACCAAGTCCTCGACTTGCCCTTCACTCTTGCAACCGGTCCGTCAAGCCAAGTCATGTCTTGATCTTCTCCACCTTAGTCACATGACTCAATGTCATGTCTCATGTGCAATGAGCTCCTCCATCATCACATGTGTAAGCTTTGCAACATCTCTGAGCCATTTCACCTTAATGACATATGTGGCTCATACACATGTACTTGTAGACTAATCACCTGCGTATCCCACTTAAACACATATTAGTCCACCTATGGTTGTCACTCAATTACCAAAACCAAACAAGGACTTTTCACCTGTCCACTGCATGTGTTGTCTACTGCATACGGATCTTGCCTTTTGGGATGATGATGCTGCTCGTCCACTGCATGCATTGTCCCCTAGAGGTGATTGGTCCTAAAACTAAGGCCGTGATTGGCCTCGCCTCTTCTTGAGCGTGCATTGAACGCTGGTGACCACACCTACGACGCCAATGGCTCGCCTTCACGCGTGTGTTTGATTTTGATAGTGTGCCACATGCATGCAACAACCGATGGGCTCCTCATAATGTGTTTTTTTCTTTTTTTGAAACTATAATGTGTTTTTTCTTGGGAATGTGCATGCTTCTTTTTTCACTTGGGCAAAGAATGACTCTTGTTACCAAACTAGTGGTCATCTTTGATCCCTAGAAAACCAACTCATCCAACTGATGACTATATCTCCACCTGATTTCCTTTTAGGCACAACTCATGTGTGTTATCTCGACTACATTTTATGATAATGCTCTTCCCAGTGGACCGAATTTCCGCTCCACGCATTACATTTTATGATAATGCTCTCATAGAGCGCTTAACGGTTGCTGATAGAACTGTAAATAGTGATGGTGCACAGACTTTTGGTTTCCAACCTGTGAGATAGCTATCTCCTTCGTTATATTCTTCATTATTCCTTTCAACCATGTTAATAAGAGTCATGTTTTCGTCACTTTGACTTTATCTCATACAGTTCAAGAGCTAGAATACCACCTGCTATGCTACAGCACATGTCCATGGTGTTCCCTTGCAACACACAAATGATGCTAGGCCATGAATGCCCCACTTTGACATCCAATGCCTCTAGGATTTGTTGTCTCAGCCGATACATGGTCTTACTGGCCTCGTAAAGAGAGAGTACAAGGTTTCTTCGCCTAGTTTGATGATATGCTCTCTCAGAACCCAAGGTCCATTGAGCAATATGTGGGAAACATTGTGGAGCCCAGACTAAGCTAGCTGAGTAATGTCATCCAATCTTACATGAACTCATCGCATCACAATCCAACAGCAATCCAGGTGAGACTTCCAGTACAATGCTTACACACAACGATCATGATACTCGTGATTTTGTCCACCGTACCCCGCCATCATCGCCAGGCAACCTCTTGTTCTATTCGATAAATAAGTCATCTCACCCTTTGTTTGCTTGTTATGAATCAAATATAGTGACAAAAGTTTACCATTTATGCCCAAGTCATGAGATTTACCCTCATTGCAGCTTTGTTTCTGCTCGTACTTTACTTCCAAGCAGATGCCTGACCATGCAATCAAATTGCAACACTCTAGGTATACTCTACTCCTATTGATGCATGTTTGCATCTCCTTTCTGTGACATTTGTATTTGTTTTGCTATGTCATTCTCATAATGTTTCATGTTGTGTACATTTGCAGGTCCTAGCTTACTTAACCCCACACCACCGACTGGCCCATTTGGCTCACCTGTTGATGGTGTAGTTTCATCCCATCCCATTTCTGAGCATTTACCTGTTGACGGTGTAGTTTCTGGTTTGCCCCTCATAGTTTGTTTTCCTCTTATTGTCATTTACTTTTCCAGTGTTCGAACAACTTGAAGTTTCATTTTTTAACAGGAATTCCTTCGAGGGATACAACAGATTTCTATCATGGTCCTAATTTATTTGGCACCTCAAATATGATCATCCATAGTCCTAATTTATTTGGCACCTCAGGTACGATCATCCATAGTCCTAATTTATTTGGCACCTCAGGTACGATCATCCATAGTTACAATTCAGTTCTTCTAACTTCAAATTGAAACCATAAATTTCATTGCCAATTCAGTTCTCTCTCCCAGCTGATCCAATTGTTCTTTCACAAACTCCAGTTCAGACCCTGATTATGCATTATGGCCCCATTAGCAAACGCCACCACGGACGACGGTAGCCCAAACACTTCTACAGAGGGTTACCATGCCTTTTTTTTGTCTTCATAGTTTTTTCTATATTTTATTTCTAGAATTTTTCATCCAACTACACTTTCAGCATGCGGGTTAAAAAGTTCTTCAATTTTTTCATCAATGGACATCAAGCCATCGACAATCCTCTGCTGCGAACATGAGTACATATGTCATATGTGATGCTCATGAGGGTACATCCACGAGTCCAAAATAATTCCACTTGCACATGATAGTTCATCTAAGGTTCTCTCACAACTTATACCACCCTTCTTTTTTTAACAACTACATTTCACTGATAAAAGTATCCTATTATTTTCTTATATCTAATATGCATTTACTAAGCTCTATTACTAGTTTTCTTAGTTTCCTCGTTTTTCCTGGATCAGTTGGTGGAAAAGGTGCCAATTTTTGACATAGTTAATCATGTAAGTACACCTAGCAGTTCACACAATGCCACTCGTTTGCTATGCATTCTAGTGCTTTTTTAGAATCAAAATGTATGATATTACATAAAATTTGAACTGTTGCGAGTAACTTGTCATCCGAATCAACTAAAAGGGAGTTCCTTATAATTATGTAGCTCTTTTCATGGACATGGCATAATTTCAATATCAGCCCCTCGTTTGATTTCAAACCTGTACACTAGTATTTCATTGCTATTCTACTGTTTTTGTTTCCTGTTCTCTCAATAAATCCCACACTTTTATTTCAAGATTTAAATTATATTGATCAAGCATCTTATCCTTTCTTTTTTTCTTCTTTTAGCCACAGGGCTTCTCTTCTATTGAAGCTAACCTTGATTCATCTGCCTCCCCCCATTCCCGTTGTGAGCATAACTCTCCTTATGGTTCAAATGCTCCCAAACTGCCTCAAGAATGCAGTAACACAACAATTGGAGAAGACACCACTTCTATATTCAAGTGGCAAATTCTTGATGATGTGCCTATGTTCAAGCTTCCTGGAAAGAGATTAACCAAGAAGCCATCCAAGTTTTGTTCACCCTTCAAGCCTGGCATTGTCTCTTCCTCCACCAGATTTAGAGATTTCATTGAGTATGCATGCCTTCCTGTGTGCAGATGACTCTTCATTGAAAAGGTTCCTTCTTATTTCATTTTGAAGATATCATACTCTTCCTTCCATTTTTCAGAATGCTTATTATTGAATCCCGTCCATGAAAAATTTGATGCACTTTGGGACACAATCATTGACTGGCCAAGATATTGCACTTTCCTTTGGCGTTGGGAAGTTCATAGACTTTGTGTTCACGGATGGATTTGTCAAGTGCATAGTTGAAGATGACTTGATTGTTCATCCTGAATGCCATGGGTACCGAATATTCCTACAACCTCTTGTCTCGGAACGTCCCTATATTTTCAAAGTAATCATTTCACTTTTCTTTTCTTCTTGTAACATTGATAACATTCCAATCATACCGTATAGAATATTCTTAAGTTAGAGTCCTTCAATTTTGACAAATCCCAGCCTCAGTGCAGCTGGGACATTGTAGTACAAGCTATCAAGCGATGCCTCCTCCCCACGATTGACTTAAAAAGGCAAACATGGTATGTGTATCATGTGCACATTTTTTCTTCCTAGCTTTCATCCCAGTAGTTTACCGCTAAAATCTTATTTCTTTTGTATACACATCTTACAGATATTTCTTCCGGTCTTACATCTTCGTCACTAATCTGTATATTGTATCAATCTTGGCCAAGCCCGTGTCGATGTTCTAGACTTAATGAATTATAGTTCTAATCAACAATGAGGCCACATGGGATACACATCATTCACCAATGGCCCAAATACTCATGCAACGCCTTAGAGTTGCACTATCTTTAGCTGCATCCTGCAATTGCAAATTGGAGACGTGTACCCATTCGTGTTCTATTTCAAAAGAATATAAACAACTCTGGCATATTTTCCACGAAGTTTGTTGAGTTCTATGATAGTGAGGGCCATGGTTCTCTGCAGACCACTATAAATCTGGTACGAACCCTTTTCCTTATTAATATATCCCTCATTTTATTTTTCTTGTTTCGTCTAACCCTTTTTTTCCTTCTAGGATCGATCAAGGGAGTTGGTGGCTGGGCGCTCCTTTTAGGGGCGGTGCGTGCTTGGCGGCGGCGCACTGCTGGGCGCCGACAGTAGCGGCGCGTGGCCGGCTCCGTGACCTGGCGCGACCATCGGCGGCGGCGAGGAGAGGACAGCTGGACCGCTCGAGCGCAGGCGCGACGATCTCCGTCTCAGACTTCTCGGTGGGTGCGGCTGGGAGGTGATCGGATATAAGGAGAGATAGAGGAAAGAGTCCTTTTTTGTTTGTTTTTCTTTTCCCATTTTTCGCACATATATTATTATTATGTATATAATTATATGTGTATATATATGTTTAGCAACATATAAATTTATTCATGTACTAATACAAAAATACATCATAATTTGGGTTTGATTAAATCAGCTAAATAATTATCGCTATTTTTGTTTGGTTATTCGATTCTACAGAAGAAATCTAAATGATTTCACTATTAGTGCTTAAAAAAACTAAACCGAGAGTGTATAATACTTTTTAGAAAATAAAGTAGAACAAAGACAATAGAATTTTATATAGCTATATATCATTTCAATTATGATCTAATGACATCCATATTTGATCTACCTTAATTATTTCAAAAAATATTATATGTTTGTCTTTTAGGTCTCGATGGATAGTTTAGATGCGAAGGTTTCGAAGGAAAACGGAGACCCTTTAGAAGATATTGTACAAATAAAAAATTCCAGCGAGCATATGGATGATTCCGAATGGTTGGAAGAAAGCATTCATACAGAAATTACCCATGAAGTCCTAACCATTTGACTAGGGCTTTAGTATTGATACGGCCCGTGATGAAAAAGCCCTATCAACTTCTCAGTAGATCCGACGGGAGAAAAAAGGACTTCCCGAAATCATAATCTTACAAAATGAACCCAAAAAATCTAAGTCGTCACCGTTTGCTCAAGAAGGTATTGACATTTTCTCTTTGATGGATTAACTTAGAAAAACTCCTAACTATTGTTGTATGCTTTTCATTTATAGATATTATATATTAGGCACTGACTAATTTACTTTTCAGATTATATCTACACCCGAGATGAGTAACAATTTATTGAGCCCATTAAGAGCATCCCTGCTCACCCGGGGATGAGGAGGTAGTCCAGATAGATGATGCCTTGATTATGAGGAAATACATCGAGTGCCTTTTCCAACCCGAATCATATGTAAATGACGAGGTACTAAGTAATTATCTCATATGTACGTAAGTATAAACATTCAGAACTTCTTATTACCATTGTGACTTATTAAATATGTAGGTCATTAATGCATACATATGCTTATTAAATGACCAAGATCATCTTAAGAAGAGGTCCGATGGTAGTGTCTAGATCACACATCAATGCCCGTTTATTGTTAATTTGATGGATGAGCCAAACTGTGAACATGAACTAACGCTCGTGTTCCTTGTTTATTTTGCTCGATCCCTTTTGCCGCCGCCGCTTTCTTCTTCCTGCCCCGCCTACGACATTATACGTATCATTATTGGAGGCTGCAATTGCATCGGCTGCTGCTTTGCCTGATTGCTTTCTGGAATCAGGATCTAGGGGCCGGGCGACAACCTTCAAATTGTGGCTAAAGGCAGGCCGGAATCTTCCTTAGAATAATGAGGTGAGAAGAGAAACATTAAATGGTCCAGAGGGGGAAACCCATCGAGATCACATCGTCTCGTCTATCTCATCGTCACCACATCTTGTCCATGCTGAGAGAATCATGGAATGGATTTTTTTTTGAAATAAAACAGAAGTAGTAGTAGCAAAGCAACTAATGCAACAGTAACTGTAACGGCTGTCTATTTCAGAGGGAACGACTTGATTAAACCTTAGTTATACAGGCATGATTGAATAGAGCAGCAGCTAATAATTAACAATGCGAAATTCCATCACCTAAATTAAACAAACTCCTACATGAAATGACATACAGCTGACCAACCAGATCAATGAAGAGGAGTAGCAGTGTGTGTTAAGCTCGCACACCGTACCTCATAGTTAAGCACGTTCTTCATCACTCTCTCATTGCTTCGCTTCCTTGCGCGTCCTCGCCCTGGAGCCGCTGATGGGCCGCCGCCGGCCCGAGGAACCCCATGAACCCACCGGCGCCGGCGCCAACCAGATGGCTGAAGCTGCCGACCTGCCCAGCCATCGTCAATGGCTGGTGGATCGCGGCGAGAGGGTCTAGCCAAGCGCGGGCAGACAGCCAGCCGCCACTGGACTGAAGGGGTTCCCCTTGGGAGAAGAGCTGGCCCTGGTGGTCTAGCCCTTGATGCCGTGGGGGCACGCCGAACATGTAGCTGTCCCCATTGCCGGCGGCGCCGCGGCCGTCTCCCGCACTGCTGTTCTCCGAAGCAGCATGCCACGACGGCATTCTCTGGCTGTGCTCCGGCCATCCTTCGACGCCTGCACCAGAGATCATACCTATAGTCACAAAGTTTCTGGGTCGATGGGGTCGAGGTACGGGGTCGCGGTATGTGGTACGCTACTCATGATAGATTTTTACACTTCGAGTAAAAAATGAACCCGTGAACCTAGGTCAAGGGTCGAAGGTGGTGAACCCGTTTTATGTGACTATGATTCATACCGTGGTGGTTCGGGGACACATGGCTGAACATCTGTTGCCAGCGGCAGAGCCAGCGCTGGGGCAGGGGGGGGGGGCTCGAGCCCCCCTACCGCCGTGATTCCAACAAAACCCCCCTAATCCCCCCTACAAATTTGAGGAGGAAGAAGAAGGAAAGGAGGAGCGGGAGGAAAAAGAATAGAAAGCAGCCCCCTGCCGTCAATCCTGCCTCCGCCGCTGTCTGCTGCTGCTGGTGGTGGTTATTAGTAGACTGGAGAGTGAGACAAAGCTCCTGTGGCTGGTGGTGGCTGCTGGTCGTGCGGGACAGGTGGTCCGGCGGGGAGCCCCTGTAGTCGTCCTGGGTGGGGGTGGTGCTGGCTGTCGACAACGAGGGGAACAAAGACTTGACGTTGCCGGAGCCGGAGACGCCGCCATCGGCGGAGCCGACAGAATGCGGCATGAACGAGCCGGCCACGCCACCAATGACGCCACCGGGGTTGCCGAACCCGTAGGACGACGTCGAGGTGACCTGCTCGGGCGGCTCAGTGGCATCTGCTGCCTCCGTGGCAGGCTGCTGCCCCTCTGCCCGGTTGGCCAGAAGCTCGTCGATGGCGGCCTTGGCGTTACGGATGAGCCAGTCGACGGCCTTGCTGGGGCGGTCGTAGCCTAGGCAGTCCTGCACATCGTAGAACCGGATGGCCGTGTGCGCGGCGAGGCGGACACGGCGGTCGCGCAGCCCGCCTGCGGTGCACACTGCACACCTTGCTGTGGCGGTCCTTGCGGCCGGTGGCGGACCGCACGATGCGGCCGCCCCTGAATGCGGTCGCCAGGGCGTCCACCGGCGTCGACTCGCCGCTGCTGACGCCGTCGCCGCCGGCGCTGGCTCCTGCAGCTACAGCCCTCGACAGCTGATGCTGCCTCCGGTGGTGGTGCTGGAGGTAGCTGAATCCTTGCTGGTGGTAGATCTGGAGCTGCTCCTGCGCCTGCGCTCTCTCCTCCTGGAGCAGGTAGTGCAGGGTGCTGGTGGCGGCGGTAGGGTTGCTCCAAGCAACTGGTTCTTGTCCTCCTCCAGCTTGAGCAAACTCACTTGTCCTCTCCTCCCTACAGCCGGAAAGAATGAAGAAAGAACAAGCTACTATACTAGCTAGGAATCAAAAGAGGAAAACTAAACTAATTAATCACCTAATAATTAAAGAGACCGAACTGTTTCAGCTGCATGCGATGCGATTCCCCCGCGCCAAAGCTCACTCGGCTGGCCATGTCCAGGAAAAAGATTTAATGGCCATATATGGGCGCAAGAAGGAAGTTGGGAACCACCCTCACACCGTCCGCAACAAGCACAACGACTCCGGCCGTCCGCAGGAGGCAGGCAGATAGAACCACACCACACCACACCAAGCTGCTTAATACCGCGCGCGCTGGTGGCCTGGGTGCATGCAGCCGGCCGGCCTCTCTTTTGTGAAAGAGACAAGTAAAAGAGGGCGGCAGTGCAGATCTTATCTCGGCAATCTCTCTGTGTGCAGCAGCTAAGCTTACACTGGCCGGGGGGAGCCGGAGGAGGGAGCAACGAGACTGTGCTGCTCCAACTGGACAGCCCCACAACAGTCTGCAGCCACGATACGCCAGCTGATCGTGATTCTGTGCTGCGTGTCCAGTACGTGCTATTCTCTTGTGCATACATTACGTTCTAGTTGCAAAGTTGTGCACAAGCTCACGACGTGATGAAGAATTATATAACCACCATCAATCAATTATCACAATATATCCACACGTTGACGTGAAAGGACTAGATTATTTCCGGGTGTGTTTGGTTTGAGTCGTTCTCTAGTACTAATCATTAATTTATAAGGAATAGGTGATGCATCAACCTATTTCATTCTACGAACAAAAAAAAGAGAAATGAATAGATATGATAGACTAACTCATTTCTCAAACCAAACAAGAAAAAAAAACCATCGCACACATACAGGTTTTTTTCTTTCGGTTTCATGCATGTTTAACCTTGGGTTAAACAAGAAATGTATGTATATATGATGTTCGCATCCTCGTAATTGGAGTCTGTAACTGTAAGTGCGACTGCGATGAGTGGGGCTTCTTGGAAGCCACAGGGTACGATGTCATGTCGTGCGTGTCTGCCACACACCCCGCCAAAACGTATATATTTTTCTACTATTTACTGAGATAAAATAGAAAACTTCCTTGCTTCCCACCAGCTACTTAGCTTGCTTTGTATAATACTCGGTTTAATAGCTAGATTCAAATTATAAAATGTTTTACCTTTTCTAGATACATTGTTTTTACTATGTATCCAGATATAGTGTATATATCTCAGTGCATAGCAAATATTATGAATCTAAAAAGACCAAAACGTCTTATATTTAGAATAGAGGAAGTATCATATAGTAATAATAAGTACATCAACTTCTCTAAAAAATAATAAGTACATCACAAATTATTAGCTTACATTATCACGAAACAGATTACTATCTTATTTTCTAGCTAGGATACACGCATAGTCATTACCAGTTGAACACTGACCCTGAGTCCTGACTCTAGTAAGAAGCGTAGTTGCTATTTTTCAAGTAAATATAAACAATATAATCACACTTTGCACTACTATACATTAATTTGATTGTAAGGTGGGGAAAGTATAATACTCCCCTTTTTTTAGACAAAGAAGTATAATACTCCCTAGCTGAAGTTGAAAGGCTTGAGTCGATGAAATCCAGCATGGTTTAACCAAACACTTGATTAAATATTTAAGTGATATTTAGGCTCAATGGTCAAAACTGCACCGAAAGACTTTGGAATTTGCTATGCATGGCACTCCGAAATGATCATGGATTAGTAGATCATAATGCTTTTTATCACTTTTTATTGTTGTGTTAGAAGATTATGGAAACAATCTAGTTCAAGCAGAAGACAACAATGTAAATGGAATTGATGAAATGACTTTCATATTGTGTTCCTAAAAAATGACTTCCATATTGTGGGATATCATGACATCATGTGAAAGCAAGAATATTTGACAAATGGCAAATGAGGAATGAGAGGAATGAATATGGTTTGGTTTCATATAGATGGCTTGCTTTGCATGAACAAGAAGGGATTAATTGTAGATTGGCTTTGATCAAGTATTGAAGAATGAGTAAAAAATGCATAAGTGAGGAAATGACTAGCAAAGTTCAAATAACAAAGGAGACAATGTAATGGATATGAGATGGTCTCTATATTAGTTTGCTTTTATAGATAAAGATTTGGAAATCACTATGCATTGATTTGATCAAGTTGGAAGTATAAAGATAGATATTGAAGTGTGTCTGAAGTGTCAAGCCAAAGTGAAGAAGATATAAGAAATCGTGAAATGGCTTGACCATATTGATGTTGATCAAGATATATGATCAAAAGAAGATGAGCCAAGTCAAGTATAAGATGGACATTATTTGAATATGGTTGGATATGGACAATATTGCTATTGAATCAAATGAAAGCTTAGTGTTGGTTCAAGATATAATGTGACTTGTGGATGACTTGAGAGGGTGAAGATAGCAACGAAAAGGTTTGGAAGGACCAAACAAAGGTGAAGGGAAAGTGAGGGCTTTGGGTATGCTGATGTTTTCCTTGGGCTACGCCCGCGCGTCCACCCTGCCTCCACATCGGTGGGCACCTCCATGGCCGCACGGGGGGTCACGCGCATGTCATGGCGCTGACGTCGGGCGGCCTCCACCTAGGCCTGCTCGTCGGGGAGCCATATGGCCGCGCGCTAGGGTCTGCCATCGGGGAGGGGGGCTTCGCCTGGGCCTGCACGTCAAGGGGCCAGGTGCTGGGGGAACCGCATCTAGGAGGCCAGACGATGGGGGTTGCGCGCTAGGCATTGCACTACTACAGATTCAAACATCACTGCCGGCCCATCACTGCCGGATTGTATTGGGCCGGCAGTGATAAATCTTCACTACCGGTTCAAACTCTGACAGACATTCAAATGATTGGGGTAGGGGTCAAACCGGCAGTGAAGCTCATTATCACTGTCGGTTCGTGGCTGGAATCGGCAGTGAATCTTCACTGCCGGTTCGTGGCTAGAATCGGCAGTGATAATGAGCTTCACTGCCGGTTCGTGGCTGGAACCGGCAGTGATAATAAGGTTCACTGCCGGTTTTTGAACCACTAGTGATTACGAGCTTCACTGCCAGTTCCAACCACGAACTGGTAGTGATAATTAGATTCACTGCCGGTTCGTGGTTTAAACCGCCTGTGATATGTCCACAGTACATATAGCTCGACCTCCCTCCCTCATCTGTCCGAATGGAATAGAACACTGCTCGTGAACCCTAACTCCCGGCTCCCCTCCCTCACGGGACCTCTCATCTCCGCCCCACTGCAGCATCACTCTCTCTTCCCATCAGCAGCCGCACTCCCTAAGCTCCCTCTCCTCTCCCTCCCTCGACGGCCATGGCGGCGGGGTGGCCTCGCACGCGCACCCAGAGGTGGGGGGCCACGCGCCATGGTAGCAAGCGCTGCCCTCCCCGGCGGCGCCGGGGCGGCCTCGTGCGCGCACACAGGAGAAGGGCGGCGGTGCAGCAGCTCCTTTCTATGGCCGTCGCCGAGGCCGAGCAGGGCCCTTAGGCCAAAACCGAGCCCAACGACGTCTTATGTAAGCAATAAGGGTGTTAGCTGATCTTAAGGGTGGCGATTTGGATTAAAATTTGGGGATTTCTTATGCCAGGGTCAGCGCCACGCCCGGGGCAGATGTCCGAGCTCATCGTTGGGAAGGAGAAGCTCACTCTATTCAACACAGGTAAACACCTGTTCCCCTGGATCTAATCCTCGTGAGTTTTATTTTGTCTCCGTTACCATTTGCTTTATGAGCACCAACGAAACTTGCATCAAGTTACTAATTAGTCTGAAAGCAAGAACTTAGCTGACTACTACATACCGTTTCTGCCTCCAAAACAAGCTGAAGTATTATGGTTAGTAGCGGCAAATCCTGTGAACTATTGTCGGCCATGTGAACTATCTTGTGTGGAAGCTTTATTAGCAGCCCTCATAATATGATAATTTTTTTAAGCCTTGCCTAACAATATTGTTTGGAATATGTAGGTCATATAATCGTGTAGCTTGATTTATAATTAGTTACTGTCAGGCATCAGCTTATGTTATATACATATTTGCAGTGGGGAGGAAGATACAACACATTTGCTGCTTGGGAAATTCAAGTGGGGTCACGCATTCTTGTCTCTAAACAGGTCAGTTCAGTAGAATTTTTTGTGTTTCATACCTATACTGACAAATCTTATTAAGCGATGATACACCAATCAACTAGTTTATTGTGATGAAATTGTTTTTCTAGTTCCAAATGATGAGTTCTTACCAAACTCATTATCCAGCAATGTTAAGGATAGAGATATTATTGAGTACTGAAACTTGTGTGCTAGAAATAAAGAGATGCTTAGAACTATATATGTTGTAGATATTGTTCTGGATGCGTGGGTTATATAAGGCGCTAACACGCTCCAACGCCAGTGCACGACACTTGCGTGCTCGACGCTGTCCGCCAGTGCACGCCGCCGTCGCTCGACGCGAGTATGTGTTCTCGACCCTTATTTTAGTGTTTCTTTTCTTGATATGTCATTCAATAACATGGACTTTGTGATTGCAGCAACCATTTCATCCTCATAGATATCTATCTTCAAGATTCACATATCGAGGTGTGGGACTCAAAGAAAAAGCCACTTTCTCTTATTGACTCCCTAGTCAAAGTGTTGAATAAGTAAGTGAACCCAATATCACAACACTTTCTAATCACATAGGATATTGTAATGTCCTCGGCCTTCACACTTCATTTACAATGTCACATAGAATGAAGGCATTACCTGATTGGAAAAATCTCGATAGCAAGATGCAAAAGCAATGGAGTGCCCCATTCAGTGTAAAGTATATGGAGGATCTCAAGACCCTAGATCAACCGATGGGGAACAACAAATGCGGGTTCTATGTGATGTGGGCAATGCTAAAATACTTTGACGCAAAAACAGATAATGGAGATGATATGGTACGTAGGCATCACATTTCTATTGTTTTGTCTTACGTTTGTGCATCTCAATATCATCTTGCTTCAATTACAACGCAAAGCAAACAATCACAACCAGTTGCTAGATTTTGAGATGAGAGGAATTCAAGAGGAGATAGCAAGGTTTGTGATGGACGAGATATTGACCAAGAAAGGATCATTCTCCATTACGAGGACTAAGAAGTACAAGGCCCAGTACGGAAGAGACCACATCGATAGGCTATTGTAATGCGACTCTTAATTCGATACTTAAAGTTTTTTTTTGGAACTTTTGTAATATAAATGTTGATGGGTTTGTATTGTCGCTGATCCACAACCACCTCCACATCGATATCAAATTGATCGATAGCAACCACCTCCACCTCCCCGACCTCCCACCCCACCACCTCCCCTCGAAATGAAAATAAAACAATTATTAAAATACAAATTGTGAAAAGTATATCACTACCGGTTCAAAGAAAACCGGCAGTGATAATATAATCTACACAACCGGTTGGTTAAAACAACCAACAGTGATGGCTCAAGTATCACTGCCGGTTTGTAACACAAACCGACAGTGATTGCTCAAGTATCACTGCCGGTTTGTAACACGAACCGGCAGTGATACACGAGCTATCACTGCCGGTTTGGCATAACCGGCAGTGATGTGATCAGCTTATCACTGCCGAGTTGGTTATGGCGGTTCAAAATCCGCCAGTGAAGGGGGGTTTTGAACCGCCAGTGATGTCTTTCTCTGGTGTAGTGTTGCCACAGGGGCCTCCTCCTGTGCGTTGGAGGGGAGGGTGCCAGGACCACTCGTTGGGGCTGGGCACCGAGGCACATGCGCTGGCCACCGGGTGGCCTCCAGGCACCGGTGGAAACCATGGGGAGGGATAGAGAGGGAGAGAGAAGTATTTCAATGGGAGAGGAGAGAGAGGGGTGTGGAGACACAGGGATGATAGAGAGGATGGAGGTGGGCTAAGGATCTGCGTGCTCTGTGGCCGCTGTTCGCTAGGACTCGGTGCATGGCTTCCATTTATCATCGATTTGAAGAAAACACACACCATGGAGAGAGACAAACACAGGGTTGCTGCAGGCAGCTTTTTAACATCGGGTCAGCCATTCCTCTCAACCAGCTATAAAACTTATTTTTACCGCCAATTCTTATCTCTAAATGGAAACAAAAAATATCCTTGTTTTTCTCGCCAGTTTAGGATAAGAATTGATTTTATTCTGAACCGGCGGTGATATATTTCACCAATGGTTTTAACGGAACTGGTGGTGAAAGTCCCGTTGGTAAAAACTATTTCTATACAGTAATGTGTACACTATTTGCATTGGATGAATTGTACAAAAATATCCTATTAATTTGGGATCTGTATGTTATATAAAAGATTGGAATCAATACGTTTATATGGTTAGCCACCGTACAAAAGCAACAATCAAATGATAATAATCATGCAAGAAATGCAAGATATATATGAGGAGGAGTTTTGTTGGAAGCATGTTTTTTGTCGTATCTGTGGATCCGGTTCATTAGGTGCTGTAACTGCGTGCGTGCTCCAGTAACCAGTACTGCAAGTGTGGGGTACTTAGACTACCCGCAGTGGGTACTCTAAAACGATACTCTAAAGCTTTAGAGTATGAATATAGAGTAAAAACCGCTGCACTGGGTGCTCTAAAACGATACTCTATCCTTTCTCTCACTCTATATTTAGAGTGGTACTGTGCTTACTCTATGCTCAATAGTGGCGGCCCCACTAGCTAAACAAAAGAAAAAATGCTATAACTCATAAACCAAAAATCCAAATTAAAATTCAATTGCACCATTAAATTCGTCTCAATAAACCCTTCAAAACTAGATCACATATGGATATATTTAGATAAAGTGACAAGTGGGTCCCACAGTGGATAGAGTGGATAGAGTATGATATAGAGGATGGATGAGTGCGGGAGAATTGAGTATAGAGGAGAGAATCTTGCTGACCAGGACGTATAGAGGATGAATATAGAGGTCCATGAGTGCGGGTAGTCTTAGACCCGCAGTGGGTACTCTAAAGCTTTAGAGTATGAATATAGAGTAAAAACTGTTGCACTGAGTACTCTAAAACGATACTCTATCCTTTCTCTCAGGCCTTGTTTAAATGCACTACAAAAGTTGAAATTTTTTCACTCTCTCTCCATCACATCAATCTTTGGACCCATGCATGAAGTAGTAAATGTAGGTAAAAAAAATAACTAATTATACAGTTTAGTTGAAAATCACGAGATAAATTTTTTGAGCCTAGTTGGTCCATGATTGGACAATATTTGCCAAATAAGACGAAAGTGGTACTATTCATTGGGTTGAAATTTTTTCAGCATCTAAACGTGGCCTCACTCTATATTTAGAGTGGTACTGTGCTTACTCTATACTCTATAGTGGCGGGCCCACTAGCTAAACAAAGAAAAAAATGCTATAACTCATAAACCAAAAATCCAAATTAAATTTCGATTTCACCAATAAATTCGTCTCAATAAATCCTTCAAAACTAGATCACACATGGATATATTTAGATAAAGTAACAAGTGGGTCCCACAGTGGATAGCGTTGATAGAGGATGATATAGAGGATGGATGGGTACGGGAGAATTAAGTATAGAGGAGAGAATCTTGCTGACTAGGACGTATAGAGGATGAATATAGAAATCCATGAGTGCGGGTAGTCTTATTATCGTGCATATATGCTCCGAGATCCTAAATGACGTACTCCTACACGTGAATAAAATGTGAGAACGAGGATTTAATTGTTCCTCATTTTATTTATTTGTGTCGGAGTTACTTGTTCTGTGCCGGACTGACATTAACTCAGCTAGGAGTAGCGATGAAAACGGATAGAAATGGACGAAAAAATTCTATTTCTACTTTTGTTTCTATATTTTTTTGGTGGAAATGGGATCGGGTTCGAAAATTGTGGGTTTGGAAATGGAATCGGGATATGCGGATGCACGGAAACGAACAAATACAGATAGAGAGTCAGAAAATTAAGTTAGAATAATATGATTAAATATTCATGAATATACATAAGCAAAGTCACAAATTAATATACACATACGAAGTTATTGGTCTAGTATTCACTAGCATGCCATGTGTTAACATGCATAATTGGTGATTAAATATTAATTTCTACACATCTCATATAGATTTAAAACGGGATGAAAAACGGAATAAATACGGGTCAATTTCGGGTGAAAACAGGATTCCGCGGAAACGGATGGGAAAACCCCTCACATTTATGTAAATACGGAAATGGGACCCGCAAATACGGAAATGAGCGGACAAAAGTGAAAAACGGAACGAGTTGGAACCGGAATTTTTCCGTCCGTTTTCAACGCTAGCTAGGAGTTCACCCTCATTCACAATTCCACTAATAAGAAGTGTACAAACGCACAGCATATATATGCATGCCATCCAGCGTCACAACAAAACAACTCGATCTCGAATCCATCGGATTAGCATTCTGCTATATTAAGGGCTACAAAAAAAATGCTCACATCATAGATTCTGCCTTTTCTAGTACTCTCTCCATCCTAAAATACAAAATATCATTAGAATTCTATGGAATATTATATGGTAAAATAAATAACGCATGTAACCCTCTATAATTGTCATATTTAGATTTTGGTAATAGAGTTTAATGGTAGATATATGCATATAAATATTGGCTTTTGTAGGGATTAGTTGTTCACTTAGAATCATTTATAATTTATGATAGATTCAAAAACTTTGTATATCATACTATATTTTAGGAGTACACTAGTGCCCACATTTATACATTCAAGTACGCTCACCTCTATAAATCTATGTGCATCCTACCTTTGCGCAAACGCCTAGTTGTCACGCCTACGAAGTCACCACAAGGTGGACGGCCACATCGTGGATGAAACAAGTAGTTCGTTTAGAACGTATGAATTTTGCAGGATTTACGCAGGAATTTCACAAGAATCAATTTAATTTTATAGGAAAAAAATGCACGAACAAAAAAATACTTGGTTCTTTTTCTCACTGTGAAAGAGGATACAGATGGTTTCAAAAAAAAAAAAGAGGATACAGACACCCTTCCCACTAATCATGTACAGTAATTGCTTGATTCTTTCTCGCATGGAATTGTCTTGTTCCAATTTCAATTGGACGAGCGCGTTCGCTTCACTAGACGACGTGATCTGTCCATTTTACCACCTTTCACCAACAGTACCTGAAGCGGTGAAGCCTATCCGGCTGTCTCATCTCTCTGAAGATCCCGACAGTAGCAGACGACGTACGGCGACCTCTTTTCTCCGCCGTCGTACCCGCGGCCGGTACAAGTACTCGACCGCGCCATCACGCACGCACAGTCGCCTTCCTCCCCCTGCCATTAAACTAAGGCCCCGTATGGTTGCTTCTATTTTTTTAACACACATCACATCAAATATTGCGGCATATGCATAGAGTACTAAATATAGACTAATTACATGCATGTCAGTACAGATTAAGAGTAATTTACGAGATGAATTTATTAAGCCTATTTAGTCCATAATTGGACATTAAGTACCAAATAAGACGAAAGTGCTACAATACCTGTTAAACTTTAACAAGCATACTACGCCCGGTAGCTGCAACCAAGCAGCGAGCTAGGCACTGCATGCTACTAGCAACTAGGGCCTTGTTTAGATGGCAAAAAATTTACCTGAAAAGTATTGTAGCACTGTCGGGTACCACAATTAGGGGTACCCAAATTAGGGCGAAAGCCCACCACAAATCGAGCACCTGACCACCCCTCTAAGGAAAAAATCGACAAAGGAAGACCCACGGGCCAAATCTCCCCTTGCTGGGCCTCCAGCAAGCCACGTGAGCAGACCTGCCCGTATCTCCGCTTCGTCCGAGGCCTCACGCAGAGGGGTCTCGGAGCACATTCGACTCGCCCGAGGCCTCAGCCCCTGGGGTCTCGGACACAGGACGACTCCCAACAGCATCTCCAACTCCCCCCGAGCCCCAGAGACGGCATTATTCATCTCCGACTCGCCCGAGACCCACCTCTAAAGCCGCTCTCCCATTGGTGCGCTCGAGACCTCCCATGACGTCACCTGCGTCCTCGCGTCCGCCTAATCGGACAGGCCGGGAATGACCGGGGTCAAATCACCATGCCCACCACTGCAACAAGCATGGGGGAGAGCTGCTGACCGCTATGCCACCCATGACGGCACTATACGCACGATTCATGCGTACGGAACAACTGCTCCAGACCACTATTCTCACGATCAGGGCGAGATCGTGCCGCATTTCCCGCCCCGAGGCCTCGGCCCTCTACGCCAAGTCAAACTGCAAGGACCAATACTCCACGCCGGCTACAAGACCAGGTATGACGGGGCGCGTCGCTACAATACCGAAAGACATAAACCACTCCCTCTAGCAGTGGCACGCATGCCTCACCATGTAGCAGCAGTACCAGGAGTACCAACGCCATGCCTCTACAATACAAACCCCGACGCCACCGGATAAGGCCCCCGAGGCTGCTTTCCCGACAAGGATCTCCCACACAGCAACATCTTGTAACCCTGCACCTCCTTGAGGCTATAAAAGGAGCATGCAAGGACCATTCTAGAGGAGACGAAAAAAACTAGTAGTGAAACCCTCACACAAGCACGAAACAACACACGAGCAAGCGACTCTCCTGGACCTTGCGAGGGATCCGGAAGGGTCACACGAGCACGCACTCCACTCACACCTTGAGACCTGGGAGCCCCTCCCTCTCTCACGATCGCTTGTAACCCCTACCACGAGCACTTCGGTGCAAGGTAATACAGGACTCTCCTCCCCCACTGGACGTAGGGCATTCTTCGGCCCGAACCAGTATAAATCGTTTGTGTTCTTCTTGCACACCATCCAGACCCCCTAACCCGTAGACACTCATTACTTGTTGGTGCTATGACCGCCGTTTCTTACACCGATAGTTGACGCGCCAGGTAGGGGTCGTTTGCGCGTCACGACTAACCATGTATGCAGGATCTGGAATGGCCACAATATCTCACCTCCATCCGATGAATACATCCCTAGCGGCCAGAAGCAACATCAACCTCACCCCGGGCTCCCACATCTGGTTTGGGAGTCTCGAGTTCATCGTCATCGGGGAAGGCCACGACCTCGACCTTATCCCACCGATCGATAAACCTACCAGCGTCCCCAAGCCCGCGGTCAACCTATGACGTCGTTCCGACGAGTTGAAGAACACGTGGCCCAACGAGTTTAGTGAGGTCTTCACCAACGCTTGGAGCATCGAGCAGCTATGTCGCTTTTACCCTTAAGCTCTCAAGCATTGTACATATTTTTATCTCAAAAGCAATAAAGAAGCGTTCTTTACTTACCGTACTTTCGAGAATCGATCCGGATCCCCTAGCAGGGTCAGAAATGTCTTTCCTTACCACACAATCAGAGCGAGGCCCGACCCTACCACTGGCAGAGCTGAGCCTCCCTTGGGGGCTAGGTGGGGGGAACCCCCCCCCAAATTCCAATGAATTTTTCTTTTTTTGCTTTTCTGCTTTGACTCCGTCCAAATCTCTCTCCCGCACTTCGGCGAAAAACCGTGAAATCCGAAGGGGCAAGAGAACGTCCCGAGGTCAAGGCCGGTCCAGCCACGAGACCACCTACGCCCACGGGCTACGGCATCTCCACTCACCGCCCTTCACCCAAGGGACAACTCGTGCTCTAGAGAGACTTCGTGGAAATTCGCCCAAGAACGAAACGAGAGACAAGGGTTCGGGAGACAAAGCAAAAAACGATCGCGTAACTTTCTTTCCGAGCTACCCAGCGGCGTGAATATGACAAAGTAGGAACCCCTCGGATCGGACGAACAATAGTGCGGGCTCTGCCTACACTACCGAGGCTACGGCACCCCTAAGAAACACTAAGTCGCCGAGGTCAGACCGCATGTCAAGAGGCACACACAAGTGTGGGAACTAGAAAGAAAATAACACACGTAAATTACAAGCGTTTTCATTAAAAAGGCCTCGTAGGGCTGAGCGCTTGTCCCATCACAAAAACTAACCTATTACATGGGCGCGATGGCCCAGGCTTCTTCATAGGTCAAGAGGAGGAGGGACAACTTCGTCCTCAAAGCGGACAGCCAGGACAGCACTAGGAGCCTCGGCCGCGTCAACGAGCTTCTCCAGGTCGGGGTCAGGCATGTCGACGAAGCCCTTGCTGATGTGCTGGAGGTTGAGACCGTCGTAATGCGAGGTCATCACCGACAGAGCCCGCTTCATGCCAGTGTGGAGAGTGTCGCGTACCCGCTCACGCACACCACCAGAGGGCAGTAAGGCGGCTCTAAAAAGAGCTGCCCGACTGCACCCCCTCTGGGGTCTCAAGAGCATCGCAGACCGCCCTCGCAGCATTTTGTAGGGTGGTGTGCTCCCTAGTCTCGGGGTCCAAGGCCGCCTGTAGCACCCCAGAGGCCGTGGTGGCGTCGGCCAGATCTTTCTCCAAGCCTGCTCCAAACGAATGGGGACAGGGGATAAGTGCTAAAATAGCGACCAAGACCTAGGGGTACAGTTGGAGCATTACCTTTCACTTTCTGCTTCCACTGCAGAATCTCCGCACGGGCCGCCTCGGCCATTTGGATAGCCTAAGCCGCTGCGCCCTCTTTCAACTGAAGCTCCATCTTCATCTTCGCCACCTTGGTGCGGAGGCTCTAGGCGGCAGTAGCCTCGCGATCCGCCTCAGCCTTCAGGGCACCGCTCGGTGCTCACCCAAGCGAGCCCATCCTCCAACCCTCGTGTCTTCTCCGCCAGGGAGGTCACTTCCCCCTGAGCCACGACTAGCTCCACCTTCAAGTTGGAGCAGCACACAAGGAGATCCGTCGTCTTCACGATCCGCACAGCCAGCAGCTTGTTCGTCCATGCGAGGGACACCCTCTGCTGCTCAAGCTGAGCCCGGAGACCCTCCTCTTGGCGGAGACCTCGGCCTTAGCCTAAGACCTCCCCTTGAGTTCCTGAAATAGAAAGAGCAAGTTTCAAGGCCTTCCATGGAAACTCAAAGGCAGGGAAACGACTTTATGAAAATAAAGAGGGACTCACCTCGACGGCGTGGGGAAGATCTTCAGTAAGGATACGGAGCGCCATCTTTGAGGACCGCCCAGCCAGGTTCCCAAACCCCTCGAGAACCGTCCAGTGTGCTTCCTCCTCCTCCTTAGGACTACCTAGGAAAACAGGCACCAGGGCAGCCTCGACGCGAACGAGGGCCAAGTTCCCCTCGACCTCCTGCCCTTCCGGCGCACCAAGCCGTGTTCAAGACCCTGAAGGCGTTGACCAGCGGAATCCCATCGGAGGGAGGCATCGAGCCCTCAGATCCCATCGAACGGATTTGAGGCCCACTAGACGACCCTCGGGTGACTTCGAATGCATCTCTGGACCACTAGCCAACCCCTAGCGAACGGGGCTTGGGCCTCCACCTGAAATTACCCATTAAAAGCTCATCGGAAGTGGTACTGCTCGCCCACCAAGGGTAGCATGGCATATTCCACCCCTCCTTTCTGCGAAAGAGAAGCATGAGGGGCATGAAAAAGACAAGGCGCCCTTGACCGCCCTCTCGCCACGAGCAGAGGCTCGGGGGCTGCCCTTGCACTACGACCGAGGCCTCGGATTCTCACCCCGCATAAAAATCAAGCCCTTGGAAGCATACCCTAACCTTCCAAGGCCTCGGGGGCTACACCCGTCGGGTGCGCTCACGTGCACCCCTCGGAAAAAGGCACCCAATGCCAGTCGATGGCGCGAAACCCAGCATGAGCCAACTCAGCTCCTAACCAGCGTACAACCTCTAAAGGAGTATACCTACTCCTCCATAGGCTCGGGGGCTACATCCGGCAGGTGCGCTCGCGCGCACCCCCCAAAAAAAAGCAACCAAGAAACAAGCTAAGGCCTCAGCAACGACTGGGCTAAACCCCAGCAGATAGCATAGCCAACATACAACCTCTGAAGGAGTATACCAACTCCTCCACAGGCTCGGGGCTACTGTCGGGTACCACAATTAGGGCTACCCAAATTAGGGCGAAAGCCCACCACAAATCAAGCACCTGACCACCCCTCTAAGGAAAAAAATCAACAAAGGAAGACCCACGGGCCAAATCTCCCCTTGCTGGGCCTCCAGCAAGCCACGTGAGTAGACCTGCCCATATCTCCACTTCGTCCGAGGCCTCACGCAGAGGGGTCTCGGAGCACATCCGACTCGCCCGAGGCCTTAGCCCATAGGGTCTCAGACACAGGACGACCCCCAACAGCATCTCCGACTCACCCGAGCCCCAGAGACGGCATTATCCATCTCTGACTCGCCCGAGACCCACCTCTAAAGCCGCTCTCCCATTGGTGCGCTCGAGACCTCCCATGACGTCACCCATGTCCTCGCATCCGCCTAATCGGACAGGCCAGGAATGACCGGGGTCAAATCACCATGCCCACCACTGCAACAAGCATGGGGGAGAGCTGCTGACCACTATGCCACCCCTGACGGCACTATACGCACGATTCGTGCGTACGGAACAACTGCTCCGGACCACTATTCCCACGATCAAGGCGAGATCGTGCCATATTTCCCGCCCCTGAGGCCTCGGCCCTCTACGCCAAGTCAAACTACAAGGACCAATACTCCACACCGGCTACAGGACCAGGTATGATGGGACGCGTCGCTACAATACCGAAATACAGAAACCACTCCCTCTAGCAGTGGCACGCATGCCTCACCATGTAGCAACAGTACCAGGAGTACCGACACCCTGCCTTTACAATATAGACCACGACGCCACCGGATAAGGTCCCCGAGGCCCCGAGGCTGCTTCTCCGACAAGGATCTCCCACACAGCAACATCTTGTAACTCTGCACCTCCTTGATGCTATAAAAGGAGCATGCAGGGACCATTCTAGAGGAGACGGAAAAAAACTAGTAGTGAAACCCTCACACAAGCATGAAACAACACACGAGCAAGCGACTCTCCTTGACCTTGCGAGGGATTCGGAAGGGTCACACGAGCATGCACTCCACTCACACCTTGAGACTTGGGAGCCCCTCCCTCTCTCACGACCGCTTGTAACCCCTACTACGAGCACTTCGGTGCAAGACTCTCCTCCTCCACTGGACGTAGGGCATTCTTCGGCCCGAACCAGTATAAATCGTCTGTGTTCTTCTTGCACACCATCCGGACCCCCGACGCGTAGACACTCATTACTTGTTGGTGCTAGGACCGCTGTTTCTTACACGGACAAGCACTTTCGTTTATATTTAGTAATTATTGTCCCACCATAGTTTAAGTAGGCTCAAAAGATTTGTTTATTAAATTACAGACAAATTGTGCAATTAGTTATTTTTATATATATTTAATGCTCTATGCATACGTGTAAAAATTTGATGTAACGGGGAATTTTGAAAAATTTCAACTTTTCCCACCATGTAAACAAGGCCTAGATCCATCGGCTCCTGCGGCTGCCTGAGTGCACTCAATGCATGCATGCATGCATATACATATACGCGCGCGGCCAATTATTCGAGATCAGACAATTGGTTTTATTGGGCCGTCCTCTCGTGCTGGGTCGCCTCGTCTCGTCGTCGTCGCCCCTTCAGCCGCCGCCTGCTGGCTCTGGCTCCCCCTCGCTCCACTTCAGTCTGGACGTCGTCTGGTTTGCGGCGGCGCCATTGCTAAACTTGGTTAACCTCTCATTGCCAGAAATAAATCGGTCCCAGAAAAGCCTCTGTGTGCTTTCCTCGCTCACATTTAATTACCATGTCACAATCACTGAATCACCACCTTCCCGGCCGGCCAGGCCAGGCCAAGAGACGACGTAGCTGCTGCCTGCTCCTAAAAAAGAGAGAGAGAGAGAGAGAGAGAGTAGAACCCTTTGCTGCCTTGCCGCCCGCTCCTAGTTGCACATCAATGCAGGTATATGCTCGGGTCCACTCCCAGTTCTCTTGTTTCCTGCGGCATGTCCGACAGCGATGACGGGAGATGCTAGGGTGCGTTTGGATGCATCAATCGGTTCCGTTTCTCACGTAAATCCATAGAATCCTAGCCAAATGGCATTAACGTTAGTGTGATCGTTCGTAATTGCCGATATCGGTAACTACGTTAATAAGCCTCTCTAACTTATTCATGATGCAACATAGACATTTCTTATCTTTGTCAATACAATTAATGGTTTATATATTGTTTCATCCCTATTTATGTTTTCTTTTGCATCATGCCCTCCACGTGTGATTGATATGTGTTTAGTTGAAATTATAGGTTAGCCATGTGTTTGGCATGAAAATTGATACAATCATCATTGTACCGCCCCTTCCAAAATCGGCTTATGGCCCCACTCACACATGGAATGAGCCAGGATAGGCATAATCACCATGGAATTGACATTTTGAGGTTTTGCAAAGTAGGTATGATGTGATAATAGTCAAGAAAAGCCTATATTTATGTGTTATTTTGCTATATTGTTTAAGAATTTCAATTCCAACTCAACTACACGTACGTAGGTGACGACTTCGACAATAATAGATCAGCTGTAATCACAATGTACATACCCTGATTCAAATGAGGTTATAAACAATTGTGATGTTCTGTGTAATCTAAGAGGGAGTTAACAAAAGAGCAAGTCATGGCTCTCCTTGTGCAAGGAATAGCGCGATGTATGCAAACATGACACCTAATCAAAGGCAGCAATATGGGAATGAGACCCGCATCACCCTCCCACACGGGCGGCTCGGGTGGCTAACCCTAGCCGCCACACCCTCTCCCCTTCCTTCCATTTTCCCGCTGCGTCGTCGCCGGAGCAGGCCGCCAGCAGGGCTGCGAGGCCGGCCGGGATGGCAGCGGCGGGCCCTCCTCTCGTTTGGTGGTGTGGCGGCGTGGGATGCCGTAGGCCGGTGGGCGCCGCCTTACCCGAGCTGCGTGGGGCTCGGCGAGAATGCCTGGCTGGGACTGCGGCAGCGTCGGCCAGAGCCCGGGCATGCGCATGATGGTGGCGACGGCGGCGGCCTTCCCTTCTCCATCGTCCCCTTTTGTCCTCGCATGGCGATGCCAATGGGGCCGACCTGGGCTGCTTCGGGGCCTGGCGGATCCGGTGCCCTAGTGGCCGGAGTCATCGGCACGACGTTGTCTAGAGCTGCTGGCCGGTGGCCAGATCTGCGCAACCTAGGCCCTCATCTCGGGGGGGCTATGGTTTGTGCTGGGGTGGCGAGTTCGGCGACGGTGGCTACCAGCATCGACGACAGCAGGTGGGTCGGTCAGGCAGGGCAGCGGCTGGCACAGCGGACAGGCTGTGGCCAATGCATGCGCAGGTGTCATCTCCGGATCCGCGCCGGCCCATAAGGATTTGTCATTTTTGCATGGGCCCTGCCGCACGGGCCCTACCGGTTTCTTTGAAACTTTTATTTTGGCGCGTGACCGATGCCGATCCGCCGTTGGGCCGGCCACCGTACGTCGTCGTTGGCAGGGCAGGCGCCACAGGCCGCAGCTAGAGCCATCGGATAGTGATGGGCGAATAGTCAGGCGGTAGCAGGCGTGCAGGGTCTGTTGGGGGCGGTGGATGTTGGATCTCATCTCGGCAGTATACTGTACGCAACCCGCCGCCAGGAGTTTCCCATGCAATGCAACCACCACGTACGGGAACACAACAGAAGGGAACAGGAGCAGCTGACCTGTATGGCTGTATCTCTCTATCTCGATTCCATCGCCACGCTGTCCTACTACCTGCTGGCTGCGCCTGCAGCCGTCGTGTTTGTTGTGCGCATCGCGTTTCTAGGTCTCTGCGTGCTGCCGATTGATGTATGCTGAAACAGCCAAAATCATTACACATTTCACTTATCAAGTAGTTAAAATTTTTTAAATTTAACTAGCAATATAGAAAATAGGACAATATTTGTATCTTCAGATAAATTTGATATGAAAGTATGTTTGTATGCCCAATCTAATCATACTTATTATACATCATCAAAATTAGCATATTTACATATTTTCTGTGGGATCCCTATGCTCCCTCTGGTCTGCGGATAACATCCAACCCTTCTCCAGTTCTCCTTGTACCTTCTCTTTGGATAGCAGGTAATTAAGAGCAACCGCCTAGGTTGGCGTTCGGATTGTCTCGCACAACTACCGATAGGTCCATGCTAGGACCGTGTTTCCTCAGTCGTACTGTCCTATGTTCTCCTAAGGTTGATTGAGTATTTGGAGGACCGATCAAGTGATTATGTTGCCCGACGCGTCAAGGAACAGGAAAGCACCCACGAAGTGTCAGAGCCACACTCTAGCGCATGGTCTCCACACTACTACAAAAATCATTTTCAGCGACGCACCTCTTTTCAATCAAAGGCGGTTCACCTAGCACGCCACCTCTAACCGCGCCTAGGGCACTGTAGCTTCATGACCGCCTCTGAAGATCCATCTTCAGGGGCGGTTCTATTAAGAAAACCGCTTCTGATAGCTGTCCATTTTCAAGGGCGGTTGCGTTAAGAGAAACCCCCCCCCTAAAAATGGGTCTTTAGAGGCGGTCTTCTTTACAAAACCGTTTCTAAAGTGTCCTATTTTCAGAGACGGTTCCTTAAGAGAACCGCCCCTCTTTAGTCAATCGCCCCTAAAAAATGGCCACCCCCTAAATACCTTCTTCCTTCTCGGACAGTACGCATGCTGAGCACCATTAGCTCACTTGCGTGCTTGCTTGGGGGAGCAAGAGCAGTTCTTGTCGGCCGCCGTCAAGCATCTTCTTCCAACCATTTTTCTAAAGGTTAGCATCTTCTTTCATCCATTCTAATCTTTCATTGCTGATAATGTAGATCGTTTTTCATGCTTTTTTTAGTAATAAGCATAGAAATATTCAAATATGTGGTTTTTTAGATTAGGAATAATAATGGTGGATTTTATTTTTATTTATACATCATTTATTGTTTATATGTTTCTCTAATATATATTGTTGCATGATATATTTATATGGGGGTTCTATATTTATTGGGATGTTTTTTTAGTTATTTTTGTGATGATGAATGGCGGTGGACTTTCCCAGTCACAGGAACCAGGTTTCCACCCTAGCGATCTTTCATTCACGCCATCACCAGATAGGGCTGTTCTGCATTACCCAAACCCATCAATAGTATGGAATATTTTAAGTTTTACGTGCTAATATAGTTTTGCATATATACATTCATTCATAATATGATTTTTGCATATGTCACAGACTATAAAACCGGTCAAGTGGCTGCAAACAGCACTATGGATGCTTGGGGTGTGGGAGATCTTTGAGAACACGACAAGTGAGGTTGTGAATGATGAAGAAGCCGAGTTATGGACATGCAGTCTCGTCTTAGACATCCCATTAGATACAATAATGAGGTGTGCTAAGACATCGTGTAGACTGGACGACAGTCGCCGACTAAGATAGGCGTCCAGATCGATGTTGTGCTGCTTTCTTTGCAGACAATTGAGTGAATTGACTATTGCATGCTTGATTTCTCATCCTTGAAGATTTAAGCTTTAATTCAGCATATTCTGGATGTGCCACGAGTAAGCGAGAGGCATGCGACATTCAACCATATGGATGTGGTACGTCGTGTATGATATGAGAGTAATGTTTATTTATTCTTATTATTATATGAGCGCTTCCTGATATTTTTTGTTTGTCCGCTTGTAGGTTTTGCTCTATGATTTCACCTATGCTACATATGGCTTACAGCCAATTCTCACGCGAGCTCTTAAGCGATTGGGGTACGCCTAGAACTTCGTGGAAGCGATGGACCAGAGGACGACAGCTGGCATCCAGTATTATGTGAGATTTAGATAGAACTAGGCCATCAATAGTCCGTCAGTAGGCTACATCTATGGGATGCCATGTCCTCGGCGTTGTGAGGCAATGGAGAGTGTTGTAGTGCGGGCCTTGCATTATATAGACAATAAACGTGATTACACCATCAGAGACATATGCTACTGGCAGTGGAGATAGACTAGAGTTACGTCCGATTTGTAAGGTTCATGTGTTCATTAGGTTTATTCATATTATTATGTTTGATTAGGTTTATTCATATTGTTATGTTTGATTAGGTTTATGAAATTTTTAACTCGTGTAGGATTGAAATGTCTTATGAAAGCTTAAAAAACAAATCAGATTGAACTTACTATCCTAGCGCAGCAACTAAAGAAGGAAAAAAAGCTACTCCATCTTTAGGGGCGGTTCTATTAAGAGAACCACCTCTAAAATTGGTCCATCTTCAGGGGCGGTTGCATTAAGAAAACCGCCCCTAAAGATGGATCTTCAGAGGCAGTTCTCGTTACTCAACCGCCCTTGAAAATGCCCCTCCCCCTAAATACCTCTTCTTCCTCCTCGGGACAGTCTGCTGAGCAGCACTTGTTCAGCTCACTTGGAGGGTGAGAAATAGCAAAAATAGAGGGGGGAGGTTTTGCCCTTTGAACCTTTGAAGGAGTTGGGTTTAAGCTGTGAGATAGTTAGTATCCCTAAACTCTTTTCAAACTTTACATGTTCATTTCTTTCACTTAGAGATCTAGAGAGACATGCATGATGTTAGATTTTTTTATTTTTCCTAGCAAGTTAGACTGATTTTTGCCCAACTTACTTTGTCTCACATGAACTCTAGTTAATTTCTATATTTGTTTTATCATTTTTTAAGCTTTAGGTGTAGAATAATGTAATATTTGTATAGAAAAATAGACATCAATTGCTTCAACATTTATATGCGAATAATACCTTCATACAAATATACCTTTTATTTTTGAAGGGCACATATGGATAGGTCATGGATGTACAAGAAAAGAAGATATGAAGCTTTCTACATACAAGGTGTGAATGGTTTTATTGAAGCAACTAAAAGGCACGCCTTGATTAAGTAGACAAAGGATATATATTGTCCCTATGTTGACTGTCGGAACCGTATAGTATGCCAAGATCCAAATATGATAAGATCACACTTGGTAAGAAGGGGTTTCATAGAGAAATACGAGATTTGGGATCATCATGGTGATAGATGTATAGAAGCAGGCAACATGGAAGGTACAAATGAACTAGAAGTATAGGAAGATGACGATGCCCATCGTGTCATGATGCATGATGGTCCAAGAGATGACGCTGCAGGCGGTGGTGGTGGCGAAGGTGAAAGTCCCTAGTTTGGTTTTGGCTAATTGATGAAACCTAGGACTAACCCTTGTATCTAAGTGGATGATTTAGATAAAGGTGGTCATTGAATATGAGACATGACATTGACTCATGTGACCAAGATGATGAAGACCGAGGTGATGCTTGGCTCGATGGACCGGTTGTGAAGGTGAAGGGCAAGTCGAGGCTTCGAAGCGAAGGACCATGCGATGGTGAAGCTTGAGCAAGACTTGGCGTCGACGGACCGATGCAACGGTGAAGAGCAAGTGAAGTCAAGGTCGATGGATCGAGACGGTCATGTGATGATATGAAGTGGATCATATCTTTTGGAGAAACAAAATGGGCTCAAGGCAAATGTATAACCATAGGGCCATTTTGTTTTGCACTCAAGACACCATAAAGGGTGTGAGTGGTTTAGGATCGATAGCCGAACTATTAAGAGGGGAAGTCTTATCGGTTATTCGATACACGGGTGCCACTAGGTGAATTCATGAAGTGCATTGCATGTAGGGCCTAGTGAGCTAACTGGAAAACCTTCGAAAATGATTATGAAAATGTTAACACACGTGCACAAGGTGGTGATCACTTGTTGGTGTTGGCACATTTACGAAGGTGTTGAAGGTTGAGCGGTAGAGAGGGTTTGGGTCTCTCTCTCTCTCCCTCCCGCCGAGCTTGCAAGCGTGGGATTTAGGCATTTTTGGGAACTTGAAATGCCTATTTTCCACTACGTCGGAAGTCGGAAAAGAAACGGAGGCGAACGGAGGTCACAGAGGTGACCGGACGCTGCACCGGATGCGGTCATGGTATGACCGGACGCGTCCGGTCAGTACAGCGCAGGCGCGGGTGCTAGGGTTTGCAACCAGCGTGTCCGGTCACTCACGGGACCGGCGCGTCCGTTCAGGTGCCCAGAAGGAACTGCGGTTCACGAGGACGATCGGACGTAGGGCGCGTCCGGTCACACGCGATCGGACGCGTCCGATCGTTGAGGGAGCTTACTGGACTCAAATCAGACGCGGGCACTGTTGCGTCCGGTCGTTGCGAGGGGCGCGTCCGATCGTTACTTCGCGGGCGCGCGGTGCTGTGCGATCGGCGCGTCCGGTCGTTGACTGGAGCGCGTCCGGTCACTCGGGACCGGTGCGTCCGGTCGTTTTGAGAGGCTTATCTGGTCATGGGATTTGACCGTTGGCGCAGTGACCGTTGGAGGATCGGACGCGGTCGAGCGCGTCCGGTCAGTTATGACCGGCGCGTCCGGTCATCCCGAAAAAGACCCAGTGAAGGGGTATAACGGCTCTTTTGGATGGGATGCTTATAAATACTTGTTGGTCGGCCCTTGGGGAGGTCTCTCGTGATTTCTAACATTCTTGTGCATCCTTTGAGCTAGAGCATCTCCTCCCACTCATCTCTCTTGCTTGATTGCAAATCAAAAGTGAGATTGAGTGATCCCAAAGTGTATTGCATAGCTTGAGGGCATCTAGTGGCACTTATGGGTGGTTTAGCCGGTGGATTTCTTGTTACTCTTGGAGAGTACCGCTCCTAGCTGGCTTGGAGATTGTTGGAGGCGTTGGCAAGAGAAGGTGATTGTTCTTGGCCACCTCCGGTTGATTGTAAGAGGTTCTTGTGCTTTCCTCGGCGGGACGCCAAAAGCAACTCTATTACATTACGCGTGTCATGGAGTTACCTCACTTGAGAGTGGTGTCTTGCGGTGCCTTGCGGGGCGTGCCTTGAGGGGCAAGTGACTTGAGGGTCACACCGAGGAACCATCTAAGTGTTGGTCGACACAACCGGTGACGTAGCTTGTCGGTGCACAAGTGAACACCGGGTGAACAAAAATATTGTGTCTCTTGTCTCCTGGTGATTGGTCCTCATATTGTGTTGTTGTCAATATTGATTGGTTGTATATCATCTTGGTGATTGGCAACATCTTCACTCCACCGTCGGTATAAGATTCACAATCCTATCTCTTGCTTTTACATTTACTAGTTTATCTTGTGTAGCTCTAGTGGTAGCCTTTGCTAGTAGTTGTTAGCTTGCTCACTAGTGTAAAATTAGTGACATAGCCCTTGTGTGAACTAGAGATCATAATCTACTAGACTTGTGGATAGGAGGCTTGCATCACAACCGTAGGCTAAGCAAAACTCGCTTTGCGCCGTTTGTTATTCTAACAAGTTTGCTTAGTGATTCTTGTAGAAATTTTTATAGGCTATTCACCCCCCCCTCTAGCCATCTAGGACCCTACAAGTGGTATCGGAGCCATGGTCACCGTTTTAATCAAGGCTTAACATCCTTCGGTGTGAAAAATGGCTCAAATTGTGTTCAATCATGTTGGGGGCAAGCCACCGTTCTTTGATGGTGTTAGTTCTTTTGCTCATTGGAAGAGAAAGATGACAATGTACCTTGGTTCTATTCATGAGAGAGTTTTGCAAGTCACCGAGAATGACTTTGCTATCATTGATCCCGATCATCTCACCGATGAAGATAGAGCAAATAGAATATGCAATAGAATGGCTCTCAATACACTTTACCATGGTATTGACACAAAAGTATTTGAGGGCATAAAGGACTTAGAATTGGCATATGAAGTATGGACAAGGTTGAGTGAAACATATGAGGGCACTAAGGTTGTGAAGAGTGCCAAGCTATATGGGCTCAAGAGTGAGTTTGAGAACTTCAAGAAAAAGGATGATGAAACAATCATTGAAATGTTTCATAGATTGCAAGTGATAGTCAATGATCTCAAGAGCTTAGGGCACAAGACTCAAGATCAAGATTTTTGTTATAAGTTCTTATTGAGCTTACCTAGAAGATTCAAGATGTTGATCATGATGTTGCAAAGAGATGGGCTTGAAGCAATGAAGCCTAATGATTTGCTTGGTGAAGTATTGACCTATGACAAATATGATCAAGATGTTGATGACAAGGAGAAGGTGGAATATGAGAAGAAGAAGAAGACCGTGGCATTCAAGGCCATCTCCTCCAAGGGCAAAGCTACCATCATTGAAGAAGAAGAAGACAATAGTGAAGATGAAGATTATGAAATTGTTGATGAGGCATTTGCTTTTGTAGTCAAGAAAATGGGTCACATGTTCATTAAGAGAAGAGGCTTCAAAAAGAGAAATGACAACTTCAAGAGCAATGAGCAACAAAGGAAATGCTTCAATTGTGATAGCACCGAACATCTTCAAGCCGAATGTCCCTATGACAAGAAGAAGAACAACAAGAGGGGCGAGTTTGAGAAGAAAAAGAGAGAAGCCAAGATGACTTTCAAGAAGGGCAAGAACGGAGCCTATGTGGTCACTTGGGAAAGTGATGATGATGAAGAAGAAGAAGAATCATCCAACAAGGCTTTTGCTTCCATTGCTATCAACAAGAAGCCTTCACTATTTGATTTATCCTCTTCGTGCTTCATGGCCAAAGAAGCTAAGGTATTATATGATGAGAGTGATGATGAAAGTGAAATGGAATATGTTCATGATAGTGATAATGATAATAATAATGATAATGAAAATGATGATGATGAACCAACTAAAGAACAACTATATGACTTGATGCAACAAACTAGAGATATAGCTATTGCCAAGAACAAGGAGTATAAGAAGCTTTCAATGAAAGTAGGAATACTTGAGAAAGTTCTAGGTGAGCTTAAGACCACTCATGAGAGTCTAGTGGAAGACCATGAGGATCTTGGTAAAGCTCATTCCAAGCTTGAAAAAGCTCACTCATTGCTACTTGAGCAACAAGCAAAGAAGGAGGTTGTTGTATCATATGATATAGGTGTTACATATGATATAATTGATGAATCTTTTTATAAACCTATCATCATGACAAATGCTAACCCTTCTTGTAGCTCTTCATCCACCACCACCAACTCTACCTCCACTACCAGTGATGGTTTCACTTGTGATACCTCACTAATGGTTGAGAATGAGACTCTCAAGAGAGAGGTGGATGAGCTCACTCACGCCCTAGGCAAGGCCTATGGTGGTGAGGCCCGCTTGCTTAAGTGCTTGGGTAGCCAAAGGTTTTCTCTTAATAAAGAGGGATTGGGCTACAACCCCAAGAAAGGCAAGTCGGCCTTTGCAACTCCAAAGCCTAGCTTTGTGAAGAGCAATGGTCCATTTTGCAATAGATGCAAGCAAGTTGGGCACTTAGAGCATAATTGTAATAAAAAGAACCAAAGCAAGAAATTTGTTAATGCTATACCTTTTGATTCTTGCTATGTGCTTACCAAAGGTGTGAAGGGTGTGCAAGCTAAGTTTATTGGTACACCCATTGTTGGCCCAAAGAAGAAGGTTATTTGGGTACCAAAGAGCTTAGTTACTAACCTACAAGGACCCAAGCAAAAATGGGTACCTAAGCTTCATTGATTTGCTTGTAGGTCAATTACAAAGCCGGAGGAAGGCATTGGATTATTGATAGTGGGTGCACTCAACACATGACCGGTACATCAAGAATGTTTGACTCAATCAATGACAATAATAGTGGTGTTGATTCTATCACATTTGGCAATAACAAGAAAGGCAAGGTTATTGGCTTGGGCAAGATTGCAATATCAAATGACTTGAGTATCTCCAATGTGTTGCTAGTTGAAAGCTTGGATTTCAATCTTCTATCCATGGCACAAATATGTGATCTTGGTTACAAATGTATCTTTAGGGTTGATGATGTGGAAGTCATTAGTATGGATGGTTCAAATGTGGCATTCAAGGGCTTTAGATATGAGAATCTCTATCTAGTTGACTTCAATGCTAGAGAAACTTCTTTGACAACTTGCTTAATCTCCAAATCAAGCATGGGTTGGCTTTGGCATAGAAGGCTTGGTCATGTTGGCATGAAACAATTGAAGAAGCTTACAACTCACAATCTTGTCAATGGTTTGAAAGATGTTGAATTTGAGAAGAATAAGCTTTGTAGTGCATGTCAAGCCGGAAAGCAAGTTGGAAGCTCACATCCAAAGAAGAGTACAATGAGCACATGCAAAGCATTTGATTTGATGCATATGGATCTATTTGGCCCAACAACATACTCAAGCATAGGTGGTAATAAGTATGGCTTTGTCATAGTGGATGACTTCACAAGATTCACATGGGTATTCTTTCTTAGTGACAAAAGTGAAGTGTTTGACACCTTCAAGACATTTCTCACTAGAGTTCACAATGAATTTGAGATTAGAATCAAGAAAGTGAGAAGTGACAATGTAAGTGAGTTCAAGAATACAAGAATTGAAGAACTTTGTAATCACTATGGCATTGGACATCAATTCTCAGCCAAGTACACTCCACAATCAAATGGCCTAGTTGAGAGAAAGAATAGAACATTGCTCGATATGGCTAGATCAATGCTTCATGAGTACAATGTGAGTCAATCATTTTGGGATGAAGCAATCAATACCGCTTGCTACTACATCAATAGACTATATTGTCATCCATTGCTAGAGAAGACCCCATATGAGCTACTTCATGGAAGAAAGCCCAATATTTCTTACTTTAGAGTGTTTGGTTGCAAATGCTATATCTTGAAGAAGGGCACTAGATTGGGAAAGTTTGACAAGAGATGTGATGAGGGGTTCCTACTTGGTTATTCAACTACAAGCAAAGCTTATAGAGTTTGGAACAATTCAAGTGGCATTCTAGAAGAAGTCCATGATGTGCAATTTGATGAAACCAATGGGTCACAAGATGAAGAAGAGAATCTAGATGATGTTGGTGGAACTCTATTGGTGGAAGCAATGAAGAACATGGACATTGGGGACATTAGAGCAAAGCAAGTTATTAATATTCAAGATGATGATAAAGATCAAGTGCTAAATTCTCCATTCAAGCTAGCTAGTGACTCTCAAGTACAAGATCATGATGCTAGTTCATCTCATCAAGATACATCAAGTGATCAACCAAGCTCAAGTAATCAAGTGCAAGTACTCCAACCACAACATGTTGCAAGAGATCACCCCATTGATAGTGTTATTGGTGATATTAGAAGTGGTGTGCAAACAAGATCAAGATTGGCCATGTTTTGTGAGCATGCATCATTTGTGTCAACCATAGAACCAAAGAAAATAGAAGAAGCTTTGAAGGATGCAGATTGGATCATGGCTATGCAAGAAGAGCTTAACAATTTCACAAGAAATGATGTTTGGGAATTGGTAGAAAGGCCAAATGACTACAATGTGATTGGAACCAAATGGGTGTTCAAAAACAAGCAAGATCAAGATGGCATTGTGGTGAGAAACAAAGCAAGACTAGTTGCTCAAGGTTACACTCAAGTAGAAGGTCTTAACTATGATGAGACATATGCTCCCGTGGCAAGATTGAAAGCAATAAGGATTCTATTGGCTTATGCTTGTGCACACAACATCAAATTATATCAAATGGATGTCAAAAGTGCATTTCTCAATGGGATCATCAATGAGTTAGTCTTTGTTGAGCAACCTCCCGGATTTGAAGATGACAAGAAACCCAACCATGTGTACAAGTTGAAGAAGGCTTTATATGGCTTAAAGCAAGCACCTAGAGCATGGTATGAGAGGCTAAGGGATTTCCTTCTCTCTAAGGGATTCAAGATGGGCAAGGTTGATACAACTCTATTCACCAAGAAGATTGGGAATGATCTATTCATAATGCAAATATATGTTGATGACATCATCTTTGGATCAACCGATCAAGCTTATTGTGAAGAATTTGGTGCTATGATGGCCAAAGAGTTTGAAATGTCTATGATTGGTGAACTTAGCTACTTCCTTGGTCTCCAAGTCAAACAATTGAAGAATGGGACATTTGTGAGTCAAGGGAAATACATAAGGGACATGTTGAAGAAGTTTGGAATGCAAGATGCAAAGCCAATTTCAACTCCAATGAGTACAAATGGCAATTTGGATAGTGATGTTGATGGCAAAATAGTGAATCAAAAGGAATATCGGTCTTTAATTAGAAGTCTACTCTATGTCACCGCATCAAGGCCGGATGTCATGTTTAGTGTTTGTATGTGTGCTAGATATCAAGCCTCACCTAGAGAGAGTCATCTCACGGCCGCAAAGAGAATATTGAGATACTTGAAGCAAACAAGAGATGTTGGACTATGGTATCCCAAGGGGTCAAAGTTTGAATTGATTGGATATTCGGACTCCAACTATGGGGGTTGCAAGATTAATAGAAAGAGCACAAGTGGCACATGTCAATTACTTGGAAGATCACTTGTGTCATGGTCCTCAAAGAAACAAAATAGTGTGGCAATCTCTACCGCCGAAGCCGAATATATGAGTGCGGGGAGTTGTTGTGCACAATTGCTATGGATGAAATCAACTTTGAAGGATTATGGCCTTAACTTCAAGAATGTGCCATTGCTATGTGATAATGAAAGTGCAATCAAGATGATACAAAACCCGGTTCAACATGGAAGAACAAAACATATTGACATAAGGCATCATTTCATTAGAGATCATCAACAAAAGGGAGATATTGCCATTGAAAGTGTTGGCACCGATGATCAACTTGCCGATATTCTCACCAAGCCACTTGATGAAAAGAGGTTTTGCAAGCTAAGAAATGAGTTGAACATTCTTGATTTCTCAAACATGAGTTGAATGCATCCCACCCACTTATTGACATGCCTCTCCTTCGACATTGCAAGGTAAAATTGATTGACATGTCATTCATCCTATGCTAAGGACTTGCTAGAGCATGTAGACATAATAAGTGGTATGCATGAGCATTCATGATAAATCAAATGAATTTGATGAATATATGTTACCACTATTGCTTCTATGCTTGTTTTGACCTAGTGGTGGCATATGACATGTTTGTGAGCTTGCAAACCTAGTGTTGAATCTAGAAGATTTGCTATAAGTGTTTAATTCAACATAGGCAAGATAACCCTTATTTTGAGGAGTGAAGAAGCTTGTCTTTGGTTCAAATCGAATTAAATATCTTTGGCAAGTATTCTAGGTTAAACCAAATTTGATAAATTCTAACCTACTCCATCAAACATTGCTTTTCTCTCCACAATTTGATCCCATTTTTGGGTAAGTTGTTGACAAAGGGGGAGAGAAAAAGATGATTCAACATGATAAAGGGGTAAATAAAAATTTTGATGCACAAAAGTAGGGGGAGCAACATGATAAAGGGGTAAATAAAATTTTGATGCACACAAGTAGGGGGAGCAAGCTCATAAACAAAGTTGTTGCATTTGTTTGTGCATTCTCATATGACTTTCTCATTGCACATGTTTTTAAATTCAATATACATGCTTGTGTGGTGCAAATGCTAGTATAGAACTTGAATGATGAAATGATCTACTAGCATGCATAGGAATAGTTTACATGTGGTATCTAGACATGCTTAAATCTCTACAAGTAGTACAAGTGGTCCAAGAACCTTTACATATAATGTTGATCTCACGGGGTTCTTGAGTTGTGATGGATGTCTAGTTACTTCTTGATTCTAAGGATGGTGTAAAAGGCAACTCCGATTGGTATCACGCTTCAAAGGTCCATTTCTTACACCTTAGCATCATTTTGGTAGAATTACTCTCTCAACACTTCTATCTATACATATGTGCAAAGCTTTCAATCCAAACTCTATGCACATATGTAGAGAGAGCTAATGCTACCAAAACCGAGCTTGTGATAATTGTCCAAAACTTTACTAATGAGCAAAATGATTGGACAAGTATGACAAGTTCAAAACTTTTATTATCAAAATCATCTTTGTGAGGGTTGTCATCAATTACCAAAAAGGGGGAGATTGAAAGTCCCTAGTTTGGTTTTGGCTAATTGATGAAACCTAGGACTAACCTTTGTATCTAAGTGGATGATTTAGATAAAGGTGGTCATTGAATATGAGACATGACATTGACTCATGTGACCAAGATGATGAAGACCGAGGTGATGCTTGGCTCGATGGACCGGTTGTGAAGGTGAAGGGCAAGTCGAGGCTTCGAAGCGAAGGACCATGCGATGGTGAAGCTTGAGCAAGACTTGGCGCCGACGGACCGATGCAACGGTGAAGAGCAAGTGAAGTCAAGGTCGATGGATCGAGACGGTCATATGATGGTATGAAGTGGATCATATCTTTTGGAGAAACAAAATGGGCTCAAGGTAAAGGTATAACCATAGGGCCATTTTGTTTTGCACTCAAGACACTATAAAGGGTGTGAGTGATTTAGGATCGATAGCCGAACTATTAAGAGGGGAAGTCTTATCGGTTATTCGATACACGGGTGCCACTAGGTGAATTCATGAAGTGCATTGCATGTAGGGCCTAGTGAGCTAACTGGAAAACCTTCGAAAATGATTATGAAAATGCTAACACACGTGCACAAGGTGGTGATCACTTGTTGGTGTTGGCACATTTACGAAGGTGTTGAAGGTTGAGCGGTAGAGAGGGTTTGGGTCTCTCTCTCTCCCTCCCTCCGAGCTTGCGAGCGTGGGATTCAGACATTTTTGGGAACTTGAAATGCCTATTTTCCACTACGCCGGAAGTCGGAAAAGAAACGGAGGCGAACAGAGGTCACAGAGGTGACCGGACGCTGCACCGAACGCGGTCATGGTATGACCGGACGCGTCCGGTCAGTATAGCGCAGGTGCGGGTGCTAGGGTTTGCATCCAGCGCGTCCGATCACACACGGGACTGGCGCGTCCGGTCAGGTGCCCAGAAGGAATTGCGGTTCACGAGGACGATCGGACGCGGGCGCGTCCGGTCACACGCGATCGGATGTGTCCGATCGTTGAGGGAGCTTACTGGACTCAAACCGGACGCGGGCACTATCGCGTCCGGTCATTGCGAGGGGCGCGTCCGGTCGTTACTTAGTGGGTGCGCGGTGCTGTGCGATCGGCGCGTCCGGTCGTTGACTGGAGCGCGTCCGGTCACTCGGGACCGGCGCGTCCGGTCATTTTGAGAGACGGGTCCGGTCATGGGATTTGACCGTTGGCGCAGTGACCGTTGGAGGATCGGACGCGGTCGAGCGCGTCCGGTCAGTTATGACCGGCACGTCCAGTCATCCCGAAAAAGACCCAGTGAAGGGGTATAACGGCTCTTTTGGATGGGATGCTTATAAATACTTGTTGGCCGGCCCTTGGGGAGGTCTCTCGTGATTTCTAACATTCTTGTGCATCCTTTGAGCTAGAGCATCTCCTCCCACTCATCTCTCTTGCTTGATTGCAAATCAAAAGTGAGATTGAGTGATCTCAAAGTGCATTGCATAGCTTGAGGGCATCTAGTGGCACTTGTGGGTGGTTTAGCCGGTGGATTTCTTGTTACTCTTGGAGAGTACCGCTCCTAGCCGGCTTGGAGATTGTTGGAGGCGTTGGCAAGAGAAGGTGATTGTTCTTGGCCACCTCCGGTTGATTGTAAGAGGTTATTGTGCTTTCCTCGGTTGGACGCCAAAAGCAACTCTATTACATTGCGTGTGTCATTGAGTTACCTCACTTGAGAGTGGTGTCTTGCGGTGCCTTGTGGGGTGTGCCTTGAGGGGCAAGTGACTTGAGGGTCACACCGAGGAACCATCTAAGTGTTGGTCGACACAACCGGTGACGTAGCTTGTCGGTGCACAAGTGAACACCGGGTGAACAAAAATATTGTGTCTCTTGTCTCCCGGTGATTGGTCCTCATATTGTGTTGTTGTCAATATTGATTGGTTGTATATCATCTTGGTGATTGGCAACATATTCACTCCACCGTCGGTATAAGATTCACAATCCTATCTCTTGCTTTTACATTTACTAGTTTATCTTGTGTAGCTCTAGTGGTAGCCTTTGCTAGTAGTTGTTAGCTTGCTCACTAGTATAAAATTAGTGACATAGCCCTTGTGTGAACTAAAGATCATAATCTACTAGACTTGTGGATAGGAGGCTTGCATCACAACCTTAGGCTAAGCAAAACTCGCTTTGCGCCGTTTGTTATTCTAACAAGTTTGCTTAGTGATTCTTGTAGAAATTTTTATAGGCTATTCACCCCCCCATCTAGCCATCTAGGACCCTACAGAAGGCTGTGGTGGTGGAGAAGGCTATGGTGGGGAGGATGATGGTGGTGGCAAAGGCTGTGGTGGTAGAGAAGGTTGTGGTGGTGAAGACAACGAAGAAGATGAAGAAGAAGACTTCCTAGACGACATGTTGTGCCACGTAGAACAAGAATTACTATTGAAAGGGCTAGATAACTTAGAGATGGTGCGGAAGGCAAGAGAAGAATGTTTGTACCCAAAGGAAAAGGGTTGTGAGAAAAGATGGTCGATGCTATGTTTTGTTCTAGACATACTGATCTTAAAGGATAAGTATGGCTCGTCCAATATGAGCTTCAATGACCTATTGACTCTGTTGGCTGTTGTGCTTCCTAAGCCAAACTTTGTGCCTACCAATACGTATCGAGCCAGGAAGCTTATCAGTCCACTGACAATGGGTGTGGAACGAATACACGTGTGTCCAAACCATTGTATCCTTTATCGTGGGATGTTCAAAGACCTAACGAAGTGTCCAAACTATGGTGCTAGTCGATACAAAATAAACAAAGACTACAGTGAGGGTACTAATACTGGGAAAAATAGAAAGAAGGACGGAAAGAAAAATGATGCTTCTTAGAATGTTGAAGAGGAAAATAGCACCTTAGCAATAGATGATACTAACCAAAGAAGAATTCTTGCATTGGTTATGTGGTATCTGTCATCGATTGATCGCTTGAGGCGTTTGTTCTCAAACCCAAGGGACTCAGAGCTCATGCGATGGTGGGCTTCAGATGAACTCAAGAAAGACGATGAAGTGCTACGTCACCCATTCGATGCACAACAGTGGAAGCACTTCGATGACAAGTACCTAGAATTTCATGAAGATGCGAGAAACGTCAGGTTCGCATTGAGCACTAATAGAATGAATCCTTTTGGTGACAGGATCAGCACACACAACACATGGCCAGTTATCCTGTCGATCTACAACCTCCCTCCATGGTTGTGTCAGAAGAGGAAGTATTTGTTATTGACCATTATAATTTCAGGGCCTAAAGCACCAGGCATCGACATAGATGTTTTTCTCGAGCCATTGATGCAAGAGATGGAGACACTATGGAAGCATGGAGTGAAAATGTGGGATGAGCTTGCGAAGAGTACCTTCACATGCAAAGCCATCATTTTTGTTACCATCATTGACTACCCAGGATAGTTTTCCCTTTCAAAACAGATCAAAGGATTCATGGAATGCTTGGAATGCTTGATTGACACTGTAGCTCAGTTCCTGGAGGGATCCCGAAAGGTAGTGTACATGCGTCACCGATGCTTCTTAGTGGAAGGACACAGGTACCGAAGCAAGAGGATGATGAAATACTTCATTGGTAGTACTATTGAGACAGGGCATGCGCTAGAGAGGCGGGATGGGCATTATGTGTATAACATGGTGAAGAACATCAAAGTCGCCTATGGTAAAAAGAAAAAGGATGGAAAGATCAATAAGAGAGATACGCCTCCGATTGATGGCATGCCGTTCAAGAAGATGTCAATCTTCTTCAAGTACCTATCTTATTGGTCGGACTTGGCCATGCGCCATTCCATCGATGGCATGCACATCAAAAAGAATGTGTTTGAGAGCGTCATTGGGATATTGATGGACATTAAGGCAAAGACAAAGGATAGACTGAAGTCACGGGAGGACCTAGTACGTTTGGAGTCTAGATCGGAGCTTCACCCAGAAGACCTGGGGAACAGAAGACACTACCTTCCTGCAGCCAGCTACAACCTGACAAATGATGAGATAAGAACAATCTGCCTGAGCCTAAGGGGCTTAAAAGTGCCGATAAGTTTCTCCTCCAACATCAAGAGACTAGTCTCGATGAAAGACCTGACGTTAACCGGTTTCAATGCTCATGATTGCCATATGATGTTGACATGTTTCCTTCCTATTGCTATTAGGGCTATAAAGCCCATATACATGAGGATGGTCATCACTCGGATGTGCTACTTCTTCAACCAAATTGCACGGAAGGAGATCCGTGAGGACAAATTAGGTGACTTAAAGCATTTCATGGCGGAGACTATGGGCCAAATTGAGTAGTGCTTCCCACCATCATTTTTTTGATATAATGCCATAGCTCATGATGCACATGGTTGACCAAGTTAGGGAGCTCGGGCCTATGTACTTGAATGAGATGTGGCCGTATGAGAGATTCGTGTCTATTCTAAACCGCTATGTACAAAATCATGCTCACCCTAAGGGATCCATGATAGAGAGATATTGTGCTGAAGAAGTCATCGAAGCTTGTCAAGATTACTTGCGGGAAGAGGATAAACATGCTCTTGGTTTGCCTGTAACTCGTCATAAAGGTAGGTTGGCGGGGAAAGGCAGCAAGGGTAGGAAAACATTCATCGACAAGGAATACACTCAAGTGGAAGAAGCACACTCCTATGTGTTGCAATACCTATCGGTGATGGAGCCATTTATCGAGAAACACATTGCACTCATAAGAGCATAAAATCTAGGGTGCTTGGAGCAATGGATCGTTCGTGAGCAGAAGCATCTATTTGGCAAGTGGCTTGGGGAACAAGACTTACTGGAAGGGGAAACCTTATGGAGGTTGGCTCATGGGCCATCGTCCCAGGTCACATCTTGGCAGGCATATGATGTAAATGGATACACATTCTACACCAAAGCAAAGGACCAAAAGTTGGTGACTCAAAACAGCGGGGTTTGTATTGAAAATGTCGATGCTTTTGGGGAAGTTCACACACACTATGGTTTCATAGAGGACATATGGGAATTGGACTATGGACCAGATATATAGATCACCATGTTTCGGTGCTAATGGGTCAAACAATTGGGTGTCATTGAGGTTGAGAAATTTGGACTCACATGTGTCAACCTCGACAATGTAGGTTACAAGGATCACATGTGGGTGCCTGCTACTCGTGTGGCACAGGTCTTGTATTATGCTGATCCCGAGAATCCAAAGAGGCATGTTGTTATATCTAGAAAACAGAGGATCCTAGGAGTAGATGGCATAGAGGATTTGGAGGAGCACAATCAGTAGTGCGAAATGCAACTATTCACAGACCTACCAAACAAGATCAAGCTTGTAGAAGCACAGGTGGAAAAATCAAATGTCATTCCATACCTGCGCACTGACACGGAAGGCAGAGTTGTAATAGCTTAATTATTCATTTATGTCTGGAACATTTGTAATAATATTAAGACCATGTGCCACATTGATGAACTGATAATTTTATCTGTATATTTTATTTTGTTGGCTCGTGCTTTTGAAGAATTTGTTAATAAACAAAACGCAAAATATTATTACGGTAGGGGTGGTTCCATTTGTGTCAAGAAACAAAACGTAAAAGTTCTACCTAACGTGAAGGGTAAAAAGATCGGAGCTGCAGAACGGTCTGGCCACCACTCAAACACATAGGCCGGACAAAGGGATCAGTTAGTTAAATTTTAAAAATGGAGCAGTAGGACAGTCTGGCCGGATCAGAAAAACAAAGGCCAGACTATCTTCTTTGGCCGGGCAATATTTTCAGTAGCGGTTGTCTGAGGAAACCGCCTCTGAAAAATGTTTGGCCCCTCTCACGTGAACATTTTCAGGGGTGGTTCCCCTTACATAACCGCCTCTGTTGTTATTTTTAGGGGCGGTTAACTTTACATAACTACCTCTGAAGTTACCCACGCATTACACATGTGCGGTAACTTCTCTTCTTTACCCTATACGTGCACACGCGGTTACTATTTCTGACAAGAGACCGAGAGCGAGAGCGAGACCAAGAGCGATGCTGGCCGGCGGCAAGGAGGCAACGCCGACAACTGTACATACGTGGATTCCTCTTTCCCTCTCTCTGATCTGTGGTAAGTGGACTTTTCTTTCACTGATCTAGATTATTCTCTGATTTCATGTAATAATCTTGGACAAAATCATGCACGTGCATAGACACAAACGTGCACGTGCATAGACAAAATCATGTTCCACCTAACGTGCACGTGCACTTGCACTTGCATCCCCGATTTGGTTAGTTGAGTCCCATTTCATCCATCGAAAAGTATGACACGTACTGATCTGATCTAGTTAGTGCACGTGCTATTTTTTTCAATGTTCTCGTGCTGATCTGATCTGGTGATCCCCGATCTAGTGACCCCGATCTGGCATTTAGGTATTAATCTTGGTCAAAATCGTACACGCTTTTTTTATTATATTATACCATGTTTCACCATAGAACATCACGCATAAGGGAAACAATAAAACCAATATCAGTTAATATTGTTTCTATATATTGTCATTACAAAATAAATTATCATTTTTGTGTTATAACATAAATTCTGAAGACATGGCTGGACATCTGCCTCCGCCACCCTGGAACATACAGAACACCCGTATCCAAGCATAGTAAGCATCATGTTTTCCGTAATAAATTAATATGTTATGAAGGCATGCCTCTACAGAGATTTTTTCTGTTATATATATGATTTTTAAATGTAACATAGACAATAGACCCAATCTACTGGTTAGAAGAGACACTCCCAAATTTCGGAGTCAAAGGTGTCCAAGTTGAGAGATTCCCTGTGCCTAGGGGCATGCAATGTTGAATTAGCTTTTCTATCCCCGCTAGGTGGGGTCAGCCTAGTCTGGTTCTACCAATCAGTGAGATGGGCAAGTGCCAATCCTACCGGATCATGCAAGATAAATATGCTGTGTTGGCATGTTTAGGGACACTTGCGAATGTTGAGTATCATATTCCTTCATTCTCCTACATGATGCTACGAGCTTTGAACGAGGGCATCGATGATGTAGCGCGTCTTTGTGCAAACATTGCTGCACACAACCTAACTGATGTGGTAAGCTTGAAGTGAATCTTATATCTTATATTTGTTGGTATGTTTTATATTTGTTGGTATTTGGCATGTTTAGATTTGTTGGTATGTCTATATGCATGGTTCTCATATCTATTTTTTAACACTTACAGGTTCAGGAGTATGACTTAACCTACGTAGCGTGTAGCTTTGAAGCCATTCTCAATTAGGTCATACCTTGATTGGGTCCGTTTGAATGGAAATATGATGGACCAATACTCACTACAAGAGGATTCCAGGACCGTGTGCATGTGACAATAGCGTCATCAGGCCGAGGGCCTTCTCCACCATTGCTAACCATCGTTAGTAGACCTTGGTTACGATCTTGTGAAGCAAGGGAGAGTGCACCAGTCCATACGCTGCTCCACATCACTAATGGTCTATACTCTGATATTAATGACCTGCACTATGTCGAGTACATTATAAGCCGTGGTGGTCCGCATTAGTACGTAATCTACTTATGTTTGTATGACCTTTGTTATGCACTTCGGTTTGTAAATGGACTTAAGTAATGGTTTGTAATCTACTAAATTATTATGGTTTGCACTCTGCTATTTAAATTATTTTGGTTTGTTCTTTAACTTTTATTTTATCTTCGATTCGATTTAAATAGTATTGCCGCCTACAAGGTTAAAACAAACAAAAAAAAACCAATTCTACCGAAAATCCTATCTTACCGAAGCGATATAGAGATGGCCGGACAAAATGTATATAGTCTGGTCTAGTCTAAAATTTGGTGGCCGGACTGTCCTAGCATGGGTAAAAAGAGTTAGTACCCTGAGATTAGACTTAGTACAAGTGCGGGCAAGTTTGTTTTGTAGGCTGCATCGAAATAGTTCTAGTTCTAGTTAGTTCCTGCATCCAATTTTTTTTAAATTTCATAATTTCATACTGCTCCCTAAAGCTTAAATAGAATAAAAATATCATTCTTAACGAACTTACTATCCTATTGCAGCGGTTAAGCCTCTACACTGGACCCCAAGCCCTGGGTTTGAACCCCAGCAGGCCAATTTTTTTAATTAACTTTTTAAATTTAATACTGTTCTTGAAACTTTAAATAGTCAAAAAAAAAACAATCCTACCGAACTTACTATCCTACCGCAGCGGTTAAGCCCACTCTTTGAACCCTGAGCCCCAGGTTCGAACCCCACACGGGCCAAATTTTTATTTTTAATTTCTTAACTAATACTGCGCGAGGGACGGTCCGGCCAACTAAACAACACAAAGACCGGACAATCATTTTCAGTAGCGGTTGTATGGATGTCCGGCTTGTGTTATTTTCAAACGGCCGGACAATCCTACGTCCAACCAGATTTAAAAACAGGGGCAGAACCGTTTTTCTTCTCCCATGCCCTAACCGCCCCCACACTCGTGGCCGTTGCGCTCACCATCGCCACCACCATTGCCGCCGTCGTTGTGCTCTGCTCGCCATCGCCACCGCCATTACGCTCGCGATCCCGGCCGGTTGCTCGCAGCTGCAACGCTCCACGCCGTCGTACCCGTGACCCGTGATGGTTTCGCGTGGGCGCCCTAGATCGGCGCCGCCATTGGTCGCGCCACTGACACCCCTGCCACGATGGTGCCATTGTCGTACACATCACTGTCCCCGTGTCGCGTGCATTCACCCTGCCATTGCTTGCATTCTTCTTCCAAAGGTGGGCCAGCAAATCGACTAAGGAAAGGTGATGTCTTCGCTCTCGCTGATCATGCATGCTACGTGTTCGATGAAATGCTTCTATGCTTTTTATGTTGTTTAACCTAGCCTAATGGCTTTGTAGTGGCAGAACCGCCTAATCTAATGCACTCCCAAAAGTACTTGTCTTCCATTTGACACTAAGTACCCAAGAGAGTGCACTAAACTGTGTGATTCTGTTGAGCACACCCAATGAAAGAACTCAAAAATCTACATTTTTACATCAAGATTATAGATGAGAAATAAAGCTTACAACATTCTTAGTCATTTCATACGTTACTTTTAATACAACATCAGAGGATTGCATCAATTGATTAATACAGCGGAATATAATAAGTTATCAGAGTTTCAATGGAAATAATAACTAATTAATGACAAGTTAAATATTAACATGATGAACTTTTTATATACATGAAATAACAAGTTATAAATCTTTCCTTTGTGAAACATTTTTGGTGAAAGTTTAAATAACTCTATGTCCGCAACGTAAAGGAAATCCTCGCTGGCCCCACCACGAGATTTTCACACACACAAGTGTCAGCTCCATAAACACCTATCACCTGCAACATGATAGAACAAACCCTGAGTACTCAATTATACTCTGCAAGACTTACCCGTCAAGAGAAAAGAAAAAGACTCCAATGATATGCAAGGTTATCTGGCTTGTGGGTTATTTGCAGGCAGGAAGCATTACTAAAGGTGCATCCTTATATTCAATTTTATTAACAATCATCATTAGTTCATAGCTAACCCTTCTATGTAAGCACCTATGCTACTTTCAAGCATGTGGTAAGCAATTAGAACTATTTTATCTCCTTTCATGTTCTAGTTCTTACTACGGTGCTAGACCATAGCCAAGTCGTACCATCACATAGAAACGATCATTCGCAAATCAATGTAGCCCAGCTAGGTACCCCGAAAACACATGCCTCGCTTGTACCCTAGGTACAAATAAGACCAACTCATTCCACTTCTGTCAAGGGGTCCAAGTCCCCATCCAAACTGAGACTCCAAGCCTCCAACACCTGGGGCCTAGCCTCAGTGCGGTGCTTATACCTCCTCCCAATAATCCACCCCTAACAGTCGGTCCGGAAAGAGTCGGAACCCATGACAAGAGAGTAACAAGTCTTCCCGCTCCCATAAGCAAGTATGTGCTCAGGATAATAAGTTTGTGACCTGACTACCATCCACAGCAACGGATGGTCCTCAATTGACACAGGTGGGACAACACAACTAGAGCCTCGCTCGGGTCACCTAACCAAGTCCAAATCCAAATCCAAAGTACAATCCCGCCCGGTCTCCAATTATAATTCATATATATTTCATGTGATATGAACATGATAATAATACAATAATAATATTTTCCTATCTCTTGCGAGTGATAGGTAATCACTCGAATTCTACCGGAGTTCTATAGCATAGCAATCTACACGATCCTGACATACTAGTAAGACTCATCTGATAAGAATATATATATATATATATGGGTTTCATTCAACTCCTTAAAACTTAATGCACAAGCATGAAATAAAGTGCAGAATAATAGGGGTTATACATCAGAGTTTTCCTAGGTATGATTTAACCAAAGTTAGCATTCCATTGTGTGACACGATCATCAAAACACCATCTTTCCATTACTCCAGTCAACTCCATGATCCATCATTGTTCCCTATATGATTTACGTGGATGCAACACGGAAATGTGAATAATCAATGAAAACGCAACACTTAAAATACTATTACGCCTCTCAAGCTAATGAGCTAGCTCTATGGTTAATGCACTAGGCCCCATATCCATGTTGTCGATAAGGGTGCTAAATTTCCACAGTGCTTTAGTTATAAAATCCCTAGGTGTTTCTTTATTTCCTTTTTTACAATATATATAAACTAGGGCTCATTAGTTACCTTGGCAAACTAATTATTCTGAATCTACAACAATTACAGTGAGCACCTACTAATATTACAAAGTTACTGTGAAAGTTTTAGAATTAAAACTATCACAGATTAATCATAAAAATTTCTACAAGTTCACATGTTAACAATATTAAGCATTTCAATTTAATTGGAGAACTTCTAAAAACATTATGAGACTATGTGAGAAAGCTATACCAGTAGATAGATTATGATTTTAGGAAACTAACAAAATTGGTTTCACAGTTTTTGGTTAGCTACACAAATTTATATTGAATTTGCAAGTTTATTTCAGAAATAAATTAGAAAATGTTCCCTGCGGCCCAATGCTCCCTGCGGCCCATGCGGGGGTGGCCTAGCAAGCGGACCATGGCGGGGAGCTTGCGCGCGTGCCTGCGCTTTTGTAGAAGAGGACTCGCACTTTTAGCAAATCAAGTGACTCAGCATAGCACTATTTCAATAGACTCAGATTTTGCACCAAACACCCTGCAAAGTGTTGTACTCACAACAGGGCGGTCCACGACGACCCTACGCACGCTGGTGTGGATCCGGCCGGCACTGCACCTCTACTCCGGCCAAATAAGCGAGGGACCGGCCAAACTAACAGACCGATGAGCATCAAGGAGCACAACGGAACCCTAGGTGGTGAGTAGAAGTTAAACGGTGGCTCCAATCAAGCAGTCCACGTTGGGAGACCACCCGCAATGGCGGTGCATCCGTTCCGACGAGCCTACGGGCTAGTGAGACAGAAGAGATTGTGGAGGAGCAGGAGTGGCTTACCACGAGGACGGCCGTGCAACCAGTTGAGGTGGAGGAAGGCCGAGGAACTCTGGCCATGTGCGCCCGCACCGCGTGGCGGCTCTCCGAGCCGGGCATCCTCGCGTCACCTCATCATCAATGGCTGGCCTGGTCAAGATAACGCGAGCATCGAAAAGAGGGGGTCACGACGAGTTCAAGAGCACAAGAAATCGAATTGCTATCGATCACATGGGCCATACCTCCCAACCTACCAACTTGGCGGCACACATGACTGGTGGCGAGCCCAACACCAAATTGGCTGACCACAATGTTCGTCTGAGGCTTGGTGCGGGTTGGGCTACTAGATAACCACCTAGGCTACTTGCTGATGTGAGGAATCGGATAGCGAAACCTTGAGCAAAGTGAATTAGAAGGGCGGGAAGCGCGGTGTCCCAGCTATGGTCATGTCGCAGAGCGGCACACGGTGAGCTGAGCAGTTTAAGACGGGGGTGGCACGAGCACGTGCTCCCAGCTGACGAGGCAGGGGAGAGCTTGGCGCAATGTGCATGGCTTGAAGAGACAAGACCCGAGCGGGTCCACCGGTGTCTGCTAGCGAGGTAAGGCGAAGCAGGGAGGCATCCCATCGCCACTGCGTCCGGGGGTCACCGACTAGACACGATTTCTGTGGCATACGTCTAGGGACTCGACGCAGTAGGCGGATCGAAAGGTGGAGTGAATGCCCGACGGCCACGCAGCGGCAGCCACAACCTCGCCTCAGCCTTGCTTGCTGCGCAGCGGCTCGGCGTGGCCTGGCCTGCAAGAGGGCAAGGCGAGGCGAGAGGCGCGCTGTGGCGGTGGCCTGATAGGCGGCATGTGTGCGCGCGCTGGCCCGCAAGGAGAGGCCACGACCGGCCATGGCCGAGCCCGGTGCCAGCTGTGTACGCACACCCGGTGACCGTGCCCACGGGGCCGAACGGCCCAAACCGGTGATACGCACGCTTTTTAAAGCGAAGCAAACACGGCTAACGATCGCGACTGAGGTTCGATCAATTTTTTCCAGTCTAACGCCAACACTACTATGTTCCTAACGAAACAGTTGTTATGATCAAAGGGCAGTTAGGGAGGGAGACAAGCAAATGCCAAGGTGAGCTCATGACTGAAACGCTAGTTCACGAATAAAGAACCAAGACAAGGTTCCTACTGCGTTCTGGCGAGGTTTTGAACAATTTTAAGACAAACAACATGACATCCAACCCAACTACCACCTATACCATGTCCTAGCGCTCACGTTGGTGCAACCAATGGTACAAGAACATGGATCTTGTGCCTAATCATTTTGTCAAAAATTAAATGCCAAAATGGCATTGTCTCCTTCCTTTTTGAACCGTGGAAAGGCAAGGGTTCAATTGAGCTAAACATCACATACTACTTTTGCCGAAATTTTTAAAAGACCTAAACCCTATTAACCTCAGCCAACAAGTAGGTCACGCATTATAATAGTCCATACTTCATACTAATCTATGGAAACAAAATATTTAAACACCACTTCATTAGTTTGCTCAATATAATTCGCTGAAAATGGTGCTTTTAATTATAAGCTCATATGTTTACCGACTTAACAAAAATGTCTTATCCTAAGTCCGGTTGGATTTCTGAGCTCCCAAAAATACTGACCAACCATATTTATTTTCCAAAATTAAAGTTGCACTTTTATATACATAACTCGCTCAAGTTATATTTTATTCTTGCTTATAGAAATTGTTTTCCGTGCCAACGATTAAAACTATTTATTCTTCTTTTCTTGCTAGGATTTTCATTAGCACGTTTACGCATTAAGTAACCTAACTTACAATACTTATTTTGATTTTTCTCAGCCACAAGGTGAAGTCACACACGGTTCGTCTATCATTTCATGTGCATTCAAAATTTAAAATTAGAGAAACTCGTTCGATAATTCCCCTTAAGTCTTAACCTAAGTGCTAAGCAAGGTCGTAACACCAGGGATGCTACATTTGCCCCACCAAACTCTTGCAGATGCGAAAGTGGAAGGAGAAGGCTCCTGAACCTGAGCCGAAGAAGAAGAAGAGTAGGACAGAAAAGCAACGAGAAAGCGAGGAACAAGCCACCAGGGCTATGTTGGCCCAAGAGGCAAGGCGGGGTCGAGGTCGTGGTGGTGCATTGAGGATTACAGAGAGGGAGACTAGACAATTGTCCCGCCTAGCGCGGAGGGGTGAGGAGACCCATCAGGTTATCCCAGATGGAGTACAGATGGAAGAGTATACTGAGGAGCAGATTCAGCGGATGGACACGTTCCACAAGAAACACCAAACTTCTGTGTTTGCACCGGACTTGTGCGCACTGCATGCAAGCGGTCGTCGGGCCCCTAAAACTCGAGGAGGAGGTTTAAGTGGTAGAAAGAGGAGCAGAAGTGAGCAGAGTGAGCATGAGAGAGGGCCTAGATTCTGTGATTTTACGAGAATGAGCTCAAAGAAGATAATGAACATCAAGTTCTGCGATGTTGCGTTCTGGTTTCCACAGGTCAGAGAGAAAGATTGCAGCAGGGCTTTCTGGACTATTACTTAGGAGAGCTTCCACAGGAGCTATATGATGAGAAATATTGCAATAGCAGACTAGAGGAGACTTGGCTGGGATGAGCTCGAGAGAGCAGCAGGCATGCCGATCCTCCCCTTGTTTGAGAGGTTCCAGGGCTTCGTTCGCCTTTTCAGCAAGGTAGACTGAGTTGTGACTCGTTGGGTACGTTAGTTCTATGCTTCGTTCATTCAGTTGATGGTCAATGAACATATGACACGAATTTACTTGGGCAAGATGAGAAGGCATCCTGGAGTTGCTGCCTCAGATAGGAAGGTACACCAGATAGTTTACGGTGATGTGGATCCCCCGTGACATGGGAGAGCTGGAGGTATCTTCCCTATAGACCAGCAGATACGTCCACTCTTTAGGCAGCCGTTCGCCGATGGCTCTCAACGTACACCGGACCGACTACGACTGGAAGTACAAGTTCTACACATGGCTATGAGGAAGACAATCCTCCCTCGTGGGGGCAACCGGGAGACGTTGACCAGCTTGCAGCAGTGGCTTCTCCTCTCCATTTGGACTGGAGAGCAGTTTGACTTCTTGGACTTCATGTTGTGTGAGATTGAGGATGTCATTGCTGATGCTATTAATGTTGGACGACAGCAGATGTACCCTCATATTATCTGGTACCTGCTTAATGAGACTTATCCAGATTGGTGCCGGAAGGAGTACCAGGTGACAGAAAATGTGCTTCAGACCTACCATCCAGCGTTGAGTGGCGATCGGCGTCATGGACAGCGTGCCCTCAGAGCTGCTCAGGAGCAGTTCTCAGCGGAGGAAATAGAGAGACACGAAGAAGAGGATGCAGCCCTAGAGCAAGCAGAGCATGAGGCTAGACTAGGAGGGCTGATGAATGTAGAAGAGGTGATTGGTGCAGATAAATCGACTGATTCAAACTCAGATGACAGCGAGTACCTCCCTATCGCCACCACGCCGTGCACTTGACGACAAGGCCTCAGTTTCTGCGTTCGGCATTGACGATAGCAACGTCGAGCCACATGTTACAGCGTCCTCTGCCCCTCCTCAGGTGACTCCAGCAGCTGTTCAGTAGCCATCAGAGCTTACTTAGATACTTAGAGTGTTGACTGAGTCCAATCAGAGTATGGCATGAGCCATATAGGATCAGGCGGCCGAGTCGAGACAGAATCGACATACGCTGATCATGATGCAAGAGCAGATGAAGCAGCAATCACATGTTCTTTCTCAAGCCCTGGCAAATCAGCAGGCACACGTGGCTAATATGTACACAATGTTTAGTGGCTGCTTTAATCAGCTTTACAGTGCCACAGGAATTGCACCCCCTAATTTTCAAGTCCTTGTCCCACCTCAGGGTCAGTCTCAGGCTATGTTGCCAGCTAGCCAGGGGATCGGTGGTTTCTTGCCTGTACCACTCCAGATGTTCCCATCGAGTACTCACATTCAAATAGGTCTACTAGCACGGCCAATTGCTCCAGCTCCTAGTTCAGCTGCCTCTGTATACACCGAGTCATCACCTAGGACGGTGCATGAGCAGAGTACAGTGAGGACAACCATGGAGTTAGGTACATATACTCTCGAAGCTCCTGAGGCTCTAGCGGTGACTTCCACTACCACTACAGAGACTATTGTTCCTCCTACAGGTGAGACCAAATTTATAGTTCATAGTGTTACCATTTATGTTTTCAAATATATATATTATGAAAATATATTATCTGATAGATTTAATGGAAAATATTTTGTATCATAAATGTTAAACTATTGTTGCCCCTATACGTCAGATGATCGACAAGGTTCACGATGACGTTGACGCCAATCTCGGAGAGAACATCATCATCCCTACTATGCCTTCTTCGGCATCATCTCCTCCTACAAGTGAGACTATTGTTGCTCCTTCAGATGAGATGACTGACAAGGTTCATGATGCTAGCGATGCCAGTCTCATAGAGACACATCACCGACACTCCTAGGCCTTCTTCAGCAGTAGGTGCTACAGGTGAGACTATTTCGTATCAAATGTGCAATTATGGGATTCGTATCTGTCAAAATTGCTCAAGATTGACTAAATTTATAGTTCATAGTGTTACTATTTATGTTTGCAATTGAATTTATTATCAAGATATATTATTTGATTAATTTAATGGTAATTATTTTGTATCATAAATGTTAAATTGTTGTTGCTCCTTCAGATGAGACTACCCACGAGGTTCACGATGCCGTCAACGCCAATGTCAAAGAGAATGTCACCGACCCTCCATTCCTTCATCGGCAGCAGGTGCTTCGGATGGTCCCTTGGATGCGCAGTCACCATAGATAGATAGGAGATGACGCGAGAGTTAGGGGGGTGAGATGGAATCATGGATGTTAAGATAACTTTTGATGAGGAAGACTTGTTATTTCGCTTTTGCCTATGAGACTTCAATATTTGGCTTCTACTTATGAGAACCACTATGTATGACTATTTATGGATCAACTATCACCTTTTTGTTCTTGCTAGGTGTGCTTGTTGCAAGTAACATATGATCACATTTGGGTTCATCAATGTAGTCTTCATAACAATCTGTCTTGTCAATTCACACTTCATCACCAAACATGTTTTGTGCCTAACAATCTTTTCTGCCTCAATAAGACAGTCCAGCCATGAAATATTTAAGAAGGTTCATGCCCACGATAGGACAGTCCAGCCCCCTTAGAAATGACAAGGCCGAACTTTAGCAGTATTGTCCAGCCAGCCCTATGTCTCGCACATGAAACATCAACAGGTAAGGGGCACCCACAGCCACTAGAGTGTACAATTTGTGTCTCTATAGATCTTATACAAATAGGAATACCACCCAAGGCACTATGGTGTGCCCCGCAACCGTATCGAGTTTGTCGTTACTAGCACACGACTTCATGTTAGAGGCGAACATTCCGTGCACAATATGTACAAGCACGTACACTGCTATGGCATTGTGGACCATAGACTCAGTCTTATGCACCCATAGCATGATCCCGCATGAACTCCCTCCCCACTATGCGTTCCAATACTCTGTCCCATGACTACTTCTTCAAAATCACGCCCACTATACGGTCAAATGCTTTCCATCTCCCTAGCCCTGTTTCTCTATAAGTATTGTCTACCTAAACCATGGCTACTATTTATGCTACTCAATATTTCTCAAGATTGATCAACCATTTGTGTTTTCAAATAAATTTATTATATAAATATATTATGTGATTCATTTAATGGTAACTACCTTGTACATTTATGTTTCCAAATAAATATATTATGAACATATATCATATGGTTAAATTGATGGTAACTACCTCATATCATAAATGCTAGTAACCTTTCATGTATGTTTGTTCATAGTTCAAAGCATTTGACATTTTAATAAATCGAGAGTTGCATTGATTATGGTGCGGCGAGAGTTTTGTGTTTCGCGTGTTTGGTGACTAAACATTCGTGGAAAAAGGTGTGTAGGTATTGGTTTTGGTCCTAATAGTATAAAGTAACAAGTTTAACCATAGACCAACCAACCACGATCGACAAATAGTTGCCAAACTCATTATGCCCATGATAGGACAGTCCGGGCGCCACCTCAAAAATGACAAGGCTGGGCTATAGCAGTGTTGTCCGGCCAGCCCTATGTCTCGCACATGAAATATCAACAGCCAAGGGACACTCGCAGCCACTAGAGTGTACAATTTGTGTGTGTACAGATCTAATACAAATAGGAATACCACCCAAGACACTATGGTGTGGCCCGCAATCTTATCAAGTTTGTCGTTACTAGCACACGACTTCATGTTAGAGGCGAACATTCCGTGCATGATATGTACAAGCACGTACACTGGTATGGCATTGTGGACTATAGACTTAGTCTTATGCACCCATAGCATGATCCTACACCAACCACGAAATATCAAGAGACAAGGGACAGTCGCTGCCACTAAGATTAGACATAACTCTGAGATTACGCAAGGTACAAGGACTAACACTGAGATTAGACTTATTACAACTGCAAGCAAGTTTGTTTTGTTCGCTCAAATAGTTGTAGTTACCTCCTGCATGAAATGGTAAGCATAGCACCACCAAGTCTAGCACTAGTACTTACAAGCAATGCTAATAACTAACATTACATTAACTTCCAAATTATCCAAACTAAAAAAGAAATGACTAAAGCTTGAGCTAAGACAATGACATGCAGGACACCAAATACACTTTGCCTCATCTTCTTATCAGGTGCTGCAGGCTCAAGTGGTGGTGCTACAAGCTCAAGTGGTGGTGCTGCAGGCTCAAGTGGTGGTGGTATGAGAACATCCCGATGAGCATAGAAGACTGCATAAGCTTCTTGTTCCGTCCGGTATTTTTTGTGGCAAGCTCCCCTGAACTGATCCACTTGATCATGTGCATCACGCCAGTTGGAGTAGACACCAGGGTCCGACCATGATGCACAACATACCACGGCATACACTACGGCAGACAGTGCCTTTGCCTAGCGCCTGGGTCTTTGCCGAGCGCTATTTATCGGGCGCTCGGCAAAGGCCACCTTTGCCTAGCGCCGGGCTCTCGGCAAAGAATGCGCTCGGCAATGACTCCTTTGCCTAGCGCCAGGCCCTCGGCAAAGAGAAACACTCGGCAAAGAACGTCTTTGCCCAGCGCCAGGCGCTCGGCAAAGGATAGCACTTGGCAAAGAGCCACCGCGGAATATACCGTCGTTCTTTGCCGAGCGCCCTCCGTTAAGCGCTCGGCAAAGGTGGCTCTTTGCCGAGCGCCCTGCATTAGGCGCTAGGCAAAGGTGTCTCTTTGCCGAGTGCCAACCTTGGCGCTCGGCAAAGGCACCTCTTTGCCGAGCGCTGACATTTGGCGCTCGGCAAAGAATTTTCTTTTTTTTTGTTTTTTTGTTTCAAACTTTTTTGTCATGCATTACACATTATTTAAAAGTATAGGTTAAGTTTTGGTACTTTTTTAAATCTTTTTACTATTTATCGTTAGTTTATTTGATTTAATTGAATTCTCCGATAAACGCGTGTTTGAACTGTAGGTGCATCGAATCTCCGAATTGGACGGTTCGAAAATTGATATTCGCATTACTTAGCGTATGTTAAGGCCGTATCCTGGAGCACGCATGAAATATCGAACATCTAGCGCACGGAACACGGCGACCAAGTTGCGCGTGAAGTGCTATTAAATTAAAAAAAAAGCAAACAAAGTTCGAAAATCACGAAACTTAGCGAAACGTCTTTGGAGCACATGTGGAGGCTATGGTCAAAATTTGGTAAAGTTTCGTGTACGTTGTCACGTAAGTTAGTTAGAAACCTAGACATCTCACATGTGATCACAAGTTATCACATGTGAGATGTCTAGGTTTCTAACTAACTTACGCGACAACGTGCACGAAACTTTACCAAATTTTGACCATAGCCTCCACATGTGCTCCAAAGACGTTTCGCTAAGTTTCGTGATTTTCGAACTTTGTTTGCTTTTTTTTAATTTAATAGCACTTCACGCGCAACTTGGTCGCCGTGTTCCGTGCGCTAGATGTTCGATATTTCATGCGTGCTCCAGGATACGGCCTTAACATACGCTAAGTAATGCGAATATCAATTTTCGAACCGTCCAATTCGGAGATTCGATGCACCTACAGTTCAAACACGCGTTTATCGGAGAATTCAATTAAATCAAATAAACTAACGATAAATAGTAAAAAGATTTAAAAAAGTACCAAAACTTAACCTATACTTTTAAATAATGTGTAATGCATGACAAAAAAGTTTGAAACAAAAAAAACAAAAAAAAAGAAAATTCTTTGCCGAGCGCCAAATGTCAGCGCTCGGCAAAGAGGTGCCTTTGCCGAGCGCCAAGGTTGGCACTCGGCAAAGAGACACCTTTGCCTAGCGCCTAACGCAGGGCGCTCGGCAAAGGCACCTCTTTGCCAAGCGCTGAAATTTGGCGCTAGGCAAAAAAATTTTTTTCTTTAATTTTCTTTTTTCTTCTTTCAAACCTTTTTTTGCATGGATGACACATTATTTGAAATTCTTTGCCTAGCGCCCCCGATCTGACGCTCGGCAAACGAGTGTACAGCAATTAAAAAAATTTTAAAAAACAAATAAAAAAACAAATTTTAAAAAACAAATAAAAAAATAAATTAAAAAACAAATTTAAAAAAAAACGGAAAAGTCTTTGCCGAGCGCCTCCGATCTGGCGCTCGGCAAAGGAGTGTACAGTACTTAAACGAATAAAAAAACAAATTCACAAAAACAAATTTAAAAAAAAAACGAAAAATTCTTTGCCTAGCGCCCGCGATCTGGCGCTCGGCAAAGGCACATATTTGCCTAGCGCCAGATCGCGGGCGCTAGGCAAAGAGCGTCTCAGCCGGCCAAAACGAAAAAATTCTTTGCCTAGCGCCCGCGATCTGGCGCTCGGCAAAGACACCTCTTTGCCGAGCGCCAGATCGCGGGCGCTAGGCAAAGGGCGTCTCCTTATTTACATTACCGGGCAAAATAAAAAAAAAGAAAAAAAATCAGCAGCCGCACCCGTCCGCCGCCGCCGCCTCCGCGCCCGGCCGCCGCCGCCGCCGCGCCCGGCTGGCCCTCGCCTCCGCCCCCGGCGCCGCTCCCCGCGCCGCGCCGCGCCCGGCCGGCCCTCGCCTCCGCCCCCGCCCCGCCCCCCGCGCCGCGCCCCTCGCCTCCTCCCCCGGCGCCGCCCCCCGCGCCGCGCCGTGCGGCCGGCCGGCCCTCGCCTCCGCCCCCGGCGCCGCCCCCCGCGCCGCGCTGCGCCCGGCCGGCCCTCGCCTCCGCCCCCGCCCCCGCCCCCCGCGCCGCGCCGTGCGGCCGGCCGCCGCCGCCGCCCCCGCCGCGCTCGGCCGCCGCCGCGCCCGGCCGGCCCCCAACTCCGCCCCCGGCCGGCCCCCGCCTCCGGCCCCCCCGCGCCGCGCCGTGCGGCCGGCCGCCGCCGCCGCCGCGCTCGGCCGCCGCCGCGTGCCGCGCCCGGCCAGCCCCCGCCCCCGCGCATCGTGCCGCGCCCGGCCAACCGCCACCGCCGCCCCGCGCCGCGGCCGGCCACCTTCGCCGCGCCCGGCCAACCGCCCCCGCCCCGGCCCCGGCTCACGCCCGCGCCGGCCTCGCGCACCCCGACCGTGACCCCGCGTCGGTCGCCGCACCCCGCGTCGTCCGCCACAGGTACGTCTAGTTTGACGTAGTAGGAGTAGTAGGCGTAGTAGTAGTGGTAGTTGGAGTAGTAGGAGTAGTAGTAGTAGGCGAAGTCGTGGTCAATGTGGTAGTAGTTGGATTAGTAGTAGGTGTAGTAGTAGTTGGAGTAGTAGTAGTAATTGTAGGTGTAGTAGGTAGTAGTAGTAGAAGGGTTAGGACTAGGAGTAGTAGGCGTAGTAGTGGTAGTGTGAGTAGTGATAGTACTAGTAGTGGTTATACTAATAGTGTTAATACTTGCATATATTCTTGTGCTAGTCGGCCATCGTGCCGGTGACGTATTTGTGGTTGTCGGCCATCGTGCCGTCTTTTTTTGCAGGTTTGGTAACCTCCCCGTACAGGGGAGGTGCTGCCGAAATTTTTCGTTCTCACTAATTGGTTTTTTTTCAGGAGGGCTCCCGTTGGAGGATAGCTGAAGGAGCACGACTCGGCACTGCCCCGCTAGCCTGTCTTCACCGGCACCTACGGTATGACCCCTTTTTCCGTCACATGTGGACGTAGGTCGCGTTACCCAGTTAGGCGTCTCCCGTCCGAAACGGATACGGTTGGAAGTATGTGATCTTTGCATATGTATAACCATATCTGTTTCGGATTGTCCACTTTTTTTGGACAGCCCGCGGATGCATAGACGAGGTTAGTTTCTATGGTCTGCTCTGATCCGAGACAGGGTTTGGGCCTCACCTTCGTGTTGTTCTCCGGATACACACTCTCCCTGCCGGGACGTGTATCTGGAGAACAGCGGGGAGGTGCTGCCGAAATTCTGTCTCGGCTCGGAGTAGCCCATGGAAACTAACCTCGTCTACGCATCCGCAGGTGGGATTAGGACCTATCCTTACCTATTAGATGGTAGGAACACGAAGTAGATGCACTTGATGTTTATGTTCATCTTTGATATGCATGTTAGAGGATGGATGACCGTGAGTGGATGTATGCGGGATACACAAGTAAGCATGATTTTAGCATTGAATGGGGGCAGAAGACGGAGGCTTTCTTGGAAGGTGCATTCGGCAGTGGTGTGAATAGAGCGCGATTGGCGAAGTGTCCCTGTAGCAAGTGTGCAAATAGGAAATGGCAAAACCAGGAGACCATGGCTAAACATCTTCAGTTGAATGGCTTTGTGCCGGGCTATACCCGGTGGGTACACCATGGTGAAGCGCATCGGTTGAGAGAGGAGGTCGTGCGGCCTCGCCTCGAGCATGTCGATGATGGTGGCGGGGTTTTAGACATGTTAGATGACTTCGCGCAAGCACAGATCCTCGATGGACGTGCGGAGGAGGCGGAGGCATCCGCAAAGGCGTTCGACGACATGATGGCTTCGGCACAGAAACCCCTTCATGATCGCACGACGGTTTGTCAGCTCGATGCCGTTGGACGCGTGATGGCGTTTAAGGCCGAGATCAACATGAGTCGGCAACACTTCAGTGGCATGCTGGCCTTGATTGCTAGCCTGCTTCCGGAGGGCCACGTGTTGCCAAAGAGCCTGTACGAGTGCCAGAAACTCCTTGATGGACTCAAGATGCCGAACGAGCAGATACATTGTTGTCCGAACGGGTGTGTCCTCTTCAGGAAAGATCTTGAGCAGGAGAAGTATTGTCCGAAGTGCAAAGCCTCCCGGTACCTGGAGGTAGACTCTGGTGGAGGCCACAAGGAGCAGCTTACCGTCCCAATGAAAATCCTACGGTACCTCCCTTTCTTGCCGAGGATCCAACGACTATACATGAGCGAGGAGCATGCTAAGCAGATGACATGGCACAAACTGGGGAAACGATACAATCCTGACAAGATGGTGCATCCGTCCGATGGTGAAGCATGGCAACACTTTGATCGCATCCATCATGAGAAAGCATCAGAGGCTCGTAATGTACGCGTGGCGCTGGCAACAGATGGGTTCAATCCTTATGGTATGATGGCTGCCCCGTACACGTGTTGGCCCGTGTTCGTCATCCCACTGAACCTCCCCCCTGGCGTCTCCTTTCAACGTTTGAACGTATTCTTGTCGTTGATTATTCCTGGACACCCGGGGAAGAAGATGGGTGTCTTCATGGAGCCTCTGATTGATGAACTCGTTAGTGCTTGGGAGGATGGGGTGTGGACATACGATCGAGCTACAAAGACCGTCTTCAAAATGCACGTTTGGTACCAGTACTCCATGCATGACTTCCTAGCTTATGGGATATTTAGCGGTTGGTGTGTCCACGGGAAGTTCCCATGTCCATTATGCAAGGCTAATCTGAGGTTCATCTGGCTCAAGAATGGTGGCAAGTATTCATCGTTCGACAAACATCGTCAATTCCTGCCCCTCGACAACGCATTTAGGCGAGACACCGTGGGCTTTACGAAAGGTGTCGAAGTCACTGAACCTCCACCACAGATGATGACTCCTGCCGAGGTCCATGCTCAGATTGATGCTCTCGTGGAGAATGAACAAGGTGATGGGTTCATGGGATATAGCGAGGAACACATGTGGACTCATAAGTCTGGCTTGACGAGGCTCCCTTATTTTGATGACCTCCTCATGCCACATTACATTGATGTCATGCACACCGAAAAGAATGTCGCAGAGGCACTCTGGGCAACGCTCATGAACACTGAAAAGTCAAAAGACAACCCTAAGGCTCGAGTGGACCTCGCAGAGTTGTGTCATAGACCACATCAAGAGATACGAGCTCCTAGTGGTGGTAGGACATGGAAAAGGCCTAAGGCGGATTTTGTCTTGGATCCCAGACAAAGGAGGGAAGTACTCGAATGGATGAAGACGTTGATGTTCCCCGATGGGTACGCAGCAAATCTGAGGAGGGGAGTGAACTTAAGTACTCTCCGAGTGAACGGGATGAAGAGTCATGACTACCACATTTGGATTGAGCGTCTTCTCCCGACGATGGTCCGAGGCTTCGTCCCTGAGCCCATATGGACAGTGCTGACAGAGTTGAGCTACTTCTTCCGCCAGCTCTGTGCCAAGGAGTTATCTCGGTCCATGATTGCAGACTTGGAAAAAGTGTCACCTGTCCTGCTTTGCAAGTTGGAGAAAATCTTTCCACCAGGCTTCTTCAATCCCATGCAGCATCTGATATTACACCTCCCGTATGAGGCACGGATGGGAGGGCCCGTGCAGGCCCGTTGGTGCTATCCAATCGAGAGGTGCCTAAAGACTCTTCGAAAAAAGTGCAAAAACAAGGGTAAAATCGAGGCTTCCATTGCAAGTGCATTCACTTTGGAGGAGACGTCAAACTTCACAACATCGTATTACGACGACACCCTTCCAAGTGTGCATAATCCACCTCCTCGCTACAATGCTGATGAAAATGAGTGGACCCTCAGCCTTTTTCGAGGGCAACTTGGAAGAGCCGGTGGGTCAACCACTAAACCCTTGTCAAATGTGGAGTGGCGTAAAATTATGTTGTATGTGCTGACCAACCTAGAAGAGGTGGACCCATACATTGTGTAAGTTCTCAACGTACTAGTTTCAATAATCCCACACCTTTTCTACATCTAACCCCCTTGTTACTCGTCATAGGGAATTCATTCGTCAATACTGGCACCGTTCAAGGGAGCCTACCCCGTCGGAACAAGACACCCTCCTCGCTAATGGTGCAGGACAAGGGAGGCCCGATTTCATTAGTTGGTTCTCAACCAAGGCCCGAACCGATCCTTCTATCGGTGCTGACCTGAGATGTGTTGGCAATTGGTGTGACCGCCGAGTCAAGTCATTGTCCGCTTACGACGTGAATGGATTTCGGTTTCACACAACAAGCTATGAGCGCGTGCGGCCAAATCGAAAGACCACAAATAGCGGGGTTTTTACGCCCGGCACTGATGGCAGGGACTACTATGGAAGAGTTGAAGAAATATACGAAATCGCATTCCCTGGTAGCATCAAAGCTCGTCCTGTCATATTCAAATGCCATTGGTTTGATCCGGAAGTAACGAGGAAGACCCCAAATCTTGGTCTTGTTGAAATTCGACAGGATTCTGTCTATCCAAGAGACGATGTGTATATTGTGGCACAACAGGCCACACAAGTTTATTATACGCCGTATGCTTGCAAGACTAGTCCGGATCTCAGTGGTTGGTGTGTTGTGCACAAGGTGTCGCCACATGGCGGAGCACCTCTCCCAAATGATGAAGACTACCACTTCAACCCAACCACGTATGACGGAGAGTTTTACCAAGAAGATGGGCTACAAGGGAGGTTCGAGATAGACTTAACCTGTGAGATAGGAATGGATGTAGATAATGTAATGGTCATTGATGATGACGACGAAGATGAGGTGCGAGATCCAAACGACTTACAAATGCTTGAGCGGTTGCGTCTAGGCAATGACGATGAAGACAACATTCCTCTGCCAGATGTCGTTGATTATTTTGACCTGGCTGATAGTGATGATGAGACTTACGGTCCAGCTAATCCCGATCATGAAGAATATTTGTAACATACATGTAATACTTTCAAATTTTATAATTTAGTTTTGTTTATTTTGTATCCATTTCTAATTACATCTTCGTTCTTAATTGCAGGTGATTGAGCAACAATGCCAGGGGGCCGTCAGAGGAGCCTAAGCCACTTCTACCAGGGCTCTGGTAGTGGAGGGGGCGCGGATGACGCGCCAGAGCCCACTCCAGCGGGGACGAGATGCCGCAGGATGGCGAGGAGGACGGCGAGGAGGCCGACGAGGATGACTCCCGTGGTCCAGCCTGAGCCTCAGCAGGAGGACGACGAGGATCAGCCGCAGCAGGAGGAGGAGGACGAGGAGCAGCAGGTGGTGCAGCAGGACGAGGAGCAGCAGGTGGTGCAGCAGGACGAGGGGGACGACGACGGGGACCTCGGCGGTGGCGGGGCCGAGGGCTCTGTCGGGACGTCGTCTTCCACTGCTGCGGGGAGTGTCTACTTCCGAGGTCCCACGTCTCTCCCTGACAAACCGAGGCGACGCATTTCGATTGTCCCAGAGGGGCAAGCGTAAGACACCTCTACATGTTATCACTATTACTTTGTATCCTTTGTTCAAAATCTAAATATATACTAATATATTTACTCAATCACTTCTGCAGGACCTGGAGGGTTGTGTCGGAAGAGGATTCACGCCATGTGAATGGCGTCCTAGGGGCCCTGGTCAGGCACTACTTCCCTGGCATTATAACACATGCCGGGAAGGACGAGCCTGCCTACACGTGGGCCCACTACGAGTCCGCCCACCACGCCACCGCAGGCAACGTGGCAGCGCACATCCTTCAGGAGTTCTGGGTAAGTCTTCCTCGCACTACATGCCTCAATGCAACATATTCATTGGATCCTACTTGAAATAACTAATGCCTCATATGCAGACGTACTTCAAGCTCGACGAGAGCTACGAGGGCAATGCGGACGCCGTGGCTAGGAAAGCTTGCAGGAAGCGCGTTACGGACATGTACCACGAGGCGAGAGTCCAGGCCATCAGAGATTACTATGGGAAGCAATTTGGAGAGAGCGTCAACAAGAAACAAATCCGAGATCGGAGGCTCTCTCTCACCAAAGAGGAGTTCATGCAGGTAACTGAACAACTTTAAATTAAGTTCCTTTCAACATTCGGTGCTATGAACTTGACTGCCTAACGTGTCGATTACTTCATGACGTGTAGGTCATTCCTTGGTGGTGCGAAAAGTCCCCTGAGGCGTGGGGGCAAATCGTGGACCGTTGGCTGAGCGAGGAGTGGCGGCAGCAGCACGCGGCTGCCCGGGCTCACCGTTTGGCCATGCCAGGTGTACCTCACCATCAAGGCAACCGCAACGTCGGCGGCTTCGGCCGAGCTTGGGTACGTCATCATGTTTGTAACTGTTGTCATGCTTTAATGTAACTAGGCAAAGACTACTAACAAACTTCTTTTCGTTCTCGCAGTCGGCGGCGCACGGTGGCCAGCCATGCTCCTACTTCGCTGCATATACCATGTCACACAAGGGCAAGGCGACGTCCGACGTCTCCTTCAACCCGGAGGACCCGCCCGAGGCGTACACAAGTGAGAGCGCCTACAAGAAAGTCACCGAGTACCATGAGGCGGCAAGGACGATGTATGGGTCCGATTATGATCCAACGACTGACAACATCGATGCGCGCCTCGTCATGTGTCTTGGAAAGGGAAAGCAGCATGGGCGCTACTGGATGGCCAACAGCGTGATCGACACCGCCACTACTCCCACTCTCTCCCAGATCCGAGCACAGACCACGAGTGGCTCCGGACTCCCGCCGATACGCGAGCGGCCGGCCTATGGACAGGCCCAGGTCGAGGCACTACAGGTTAGTTTTGGTTTACTCGTCGTGCATTACACGAGGATTTCCTTGTCGCTTCACTAACATTACCTTTGCAACAATGTATAGGCTCAGGTGGAAACTTCGAACAAGAGGGCCGACGAGCTAGAGGCGATTGTGGCTTCAGAGCGGGCGGCGCGACTGGCAAGTGACCAGAGGATGTCGGACGTGCTGGCGTTTCTGCAGAGTTCTCTGGGTGTTACTTTGCCACCCAGCTTGATGGGTCCACCTCAGCCTCCTCCCGTCGTTCCTCCCTTCGTTGCTCTCAACACTACTCCGGTGAGTAATATATATCATACATGCATGTTATTTAGCTATTTAACTTTGTCTCATGCAATCGCTGCTCCTGTGTGTAGCCTCAGCCGGCGGGTTCGAACCACGTGCCGAACGAGCATGGGGGACCGTCGCCGCCGTCACATGGGTGGCCCGGGTACCAACCTTCACCGCCGCCTCAGTGAGTAACATCGAAGTTGTTGTCACGTATTCCTTCTCTTGGTGATGGACCTGGACTTGTTGTGTTGAACTTCATGTCATGGACTTGGACTTGTTGTGTTGAACTTCATGAATATCAAGTTGTTGTAATGGACTTTATTGCCGAATAAGTGATGCTATTATGAGATATATGTGCTATTGTGATATATATGGTGATGGTGGTGACAGAAGCGATGAAATTGTGATATAAATGGTGTTATTTGTGTTCATGGTGATATCCATTTGATGTATATATATATGATATGTTATGTTTGCAGCGATAGAAAGCAAAAATTAAAGATTTAACAAAATCTGGGTTCCAGATTTGCCTAGCGCAGCGCTAGGCAAAGAGCCTTGTAGTTTACCCAGCTTTGCCGAGCGCCAAACTGAAGGCGCTAGGCAAAGATTTTTTTTAAAAAAAAATTGTTTCTCTTTGCCGAGCGCCAGGCGGGAGACGCTAGGCAAAATTTTTTTTAAAAAAAATCTGTGTGGTCTTTGCCGAGCGTCAGGCTAAAAGCGCTAGGCAAAGATTTTTTTTTAAAAAAAAATCAGTTTGATCTTTGCCGAGCGCCAGGCTGGAGGCGCTAGGCAAAGATTTTTTTTTAAAAAAATTGTTTTTCTTTGCCGAGCGCCAAGCGGGAGGCGCTAGGCAAAGAATTTTTTAAAAAAAATTAGTGTGCTCTTTGCCGAGCGCCAGGATAGAAGCGCTAGGCAAAGAATTTTTTTTAAAAAAATCAGTTTGCTCTTTGCCGAGCGCCAGACTGGAGGCGCTAGGCAAAGAATTTTTTTAAAAAAAATCAGTTTGCTCTTTGCCGAGCGTCTTATTGGAGGCGCTCGGCAAAGAAAACGTCACACCGTGACTACCGCCGTGACCGTCGCTTTTCTTTGCCGAGTGCCGCTTAGGCGCTCGGCAAAGGCTTTGCCGAGCGCCCGATAAAAAACGCTCGGCAAAGAAGGCTTTGCCGAGCATTTCATTGCCGGGAGCCCTTTGCCGAGCGTTGCGCTCGGCAAAGCCTTGGCCGAGCGCAATTTGGCCTTTGCCGAGCGTCTCAGGCGCTAGGCAAAGCCGCCGTCTGCAGTAGTGATAGCTTGCTAAGCTATCAAATATATTAGATTAGATTAGAAAGAAAAATTCAAAGTTATTTGTTAGCTGCGGATAAAAATAAGTAGCAAGAAACACATCACTAGCAAAGAAATCCACCCATTGGTTACTCCAAATTTAATTATGAACTAGTTTGCAGCTCACTTCATTTGTTAGCTGCGGATAAAAATAAGTAGCAAGAAATATATTTGTTAGCTGCTCACTTCATTGGTTAATTAATGAACTAGTTTGCAGCAATAAATCCACCCATTTAATTATGAAAAATGATTTAAAGTAACACATATTGTTACTCCAAATTCACCCATTTAATAAAACAATTTAAAAAACATATCTATACAATTATGCAAAATAATAAAAAGAAAACTCCTAAAATTTGGTTTAATTACCGGACTCCATTATTATTTAAATAATCTCTAAATCTGCATCTACATATACTATTATACAAGAAATATTATTGTATGAGATAATTAATAAACTAGTTTATATCAAGGAAACTATATCCATTAGGTAAATGCAAGAAGTTAATATTAATGAGAGAAACAAATACGTACCAGATTTGGCTTACTAGGGCGTGGAGGAGGCTTGGAGAAGCACGTGGAGGAGGCTTACCAGCATGCCGAGGAGATGAGGGGGAGGACGGCGGGGTAGGGGGTGGGTTGGGGGTAGAGGAATGGTGGGGGCAGGGGATGGGGTGTGGGGGGAGAGGAACGGCGGGGGCAGGCCTAGGGGGCTGGCCGGGGAGATTTGGAGCACCAGGCGGCGACAATGGTGACTAACGACAAGCGTGAAGGCCAACAAGGATGACATGTCCTTATACACTAGCGAACGGGGGCAAATTTGTCCAAAGGCTGCTAAAGTTTTCAAAACGGATCGTAGGACTCTCCGGCCGAGCATAACGTCAACAGGCCGGACATGGTGAGCAGTGGTAGGACGGTTCGGCTGTCCAAATTTTGAACGCGATGGACAAAACTCCTCAGCCCCCTGGGTATGTATTTTCAGAGAGCGGGTGCTTACGTCAGCCGCCCCTGAAAATGATCTTCAGCGGCGGTTGCTTATGTCAGCCGCCTCCGAAGATCATCTTCAGCGGCGGCTAACTTAAGAAAACCACCGCTGAAGATGCTTGTCCTATATATGCGCGCTTGGGAGAAAAATTTCTAAGTCCCTGGCGTGCTTGTTCGAAATTGCAGCGAAGCGCTACCAAAATTTTTCTTGGCGCCTGTTCATCTTCACCGTCCACCGCCGCCGGCCGCCTCCGCCTCCCACGCGATTGTCCGCCGCAGGAGGTCCCCCATCTCTCCCCCTGTGGTCCCCCGGCGCTCTCGACCGTCCTGGCACTCCCCCAGCGTCCTCGGGGGTCCGCGCGTCCGTCTGCCGCGGGAGAGCCTCTGATGCTCCCAGCAGTCCCGGTGCTCCCCAGCGTCCTCGGCGTGTGTCCATCCGCCGCCAGAGAGCCTCTGACGCTCCTAGCAGTCCCAGCGCTCCCCCGGAGGTTCTCGGCGCTCCCTCGGCAGTCCCGGTGGTCGGCGCTCCCCCAGCGCTTCCTCGGTGCTTCCCCATCTTCTTCCTTGCGGCCGGTGCTCGCGCCTCTTCTTCCTAGGTGCCATCCCCTCCGTCGGCCTTTCACCAAAGGTTGATTCTTTTTAATCTTATTAGACAAGAAATGCTTCATATATATATATATATATATATATATATATATATATATATATATATATATATATATATATCTGTGTGTGTGTGTTTAGTACCTAGCTAGTGTTATATGCATGATAGCGGATAAATTATATGAAGCATAAGAATGTACTAAGTATTTAAAATTTCTAATTTGTATCGCATGTGCATTAGCCATGTGTTGATTTTGCTAGATGTAATCATATTCATATGAGAATGATAATCTTGTTTCTAAATTCGATATGATGTATAGTTTTAGAAAAAGAGCCATAAACATATTTTTGTAAATGTTTTCACCCATTTGAAATTTTGAATGTGTGCTACAAAAAATATTTATAACAATACGCCCTTCCGTCATGACTTAGATACATTCATCCACATTCCTTAGCGATGGATAAAGAAACGACAACAAACGAAGCCAATAAGTTGGAGTGGTTGTCGAACGATGACGGCAACGACAGGTCGTCGACCTCATTAGAAGAAGCTTTAGATCCTAGTCCTAGGCCTGACCGCGGGGCTATGAGGGCCGAACTTGAGGACCCAGAATACTATCCGACCGAGGATGTAAGTCTATAGTTGCTATCATTTGACCACATTTATTTTTCACATAAGTGTGTGAACATTTTCCTTATTTTTTTATATCTATAGGTGCACATGTCTACCCGTATGCCTAGGCAAACCACAGAGCAATCACAGACACAGACAGAGATTATAGTTACATCCTCCTCTCCTCAGAGAGAGAAACAGAAAAGAGGGCAAAGAATGTGGAACAAGTTCCCTAAAGGACATACTATTGTTGTAGAAGAGGTTAGCCTTATGGGCGAGCCCATACAACCTTATGGCGTATGCGCCGCTTTGCAAGCGCGATAGGAGCGGCGGTCCAGGACATTTTGGATTGCTCAATACAACATTGGAAAGATGTGCCCGATAGTGAGAAGACCAAGATATGGAAGAAGATGACGGGGGCATTTAGTTTCCCTCTTGATTCGGAAGAGCTCGTCAAGAAGTTGGCAATGAAACAGGCTGCAAAAAGTTTCTGAGGTTGGAGGTCCCAACTAAATACTAGTTATCGGCTGAAGGGTCGTACGCCGTTCAAGGAGTTTGGGAAGATCAAACCTGATCAATGGCAAAGGTTTTGTGAACAGAAGTCCACACCTGAGGCCTTAGCCGTGAGTTTATTGAACAGTGAGCTCATGAAGAACATTCACCCTCACCGGCTCGGCTCGGCTGGATATGGCCCAAAGGTTGCAAAGTGGAGAGCAGAGGCTGAGACTGCTAAGCAAGTTGGTGTGCCGTATAAATATGAGGACTTTGATGAACGCACAAAGCTCTGGGTTAGAGCTAGGGAAGTTAAGGACAAAGAAAGTGGGCAACTAGTAATCCCTGATGCACATACTGAATAAGCCACGAAGTCCATAAAGGCACTTGCTCAGAAGAAAATGCAAGGCGAATTTAAACCCAGACGGGAGGTGGATGAGCTTAGTGTCACCCTAGGCAACAAGGAACACCCTGGCCATGTGTGGGGGCATCTCCTCCAAGCTAGGACTTAAGCATGGTTTTCCACAGGAGGCGAGTAGCTATAGAACAAGGCAACACTACAAGGACGACCTTTTTGACACCCTTTGCAAGAAGGTCGATGCATATATTGATGAAAAGATTAATCAGTTGAAAACTTCACAAGGTTTGTCTACCGTGGAGCCAACATCATCTTTAGTGCCACTGCCAAGTAGTGTTGCATCAATCACACTTGAGACTTTTCCTGTGGACACCATTGATAGGCCTACACCGTGTGCTCTGCACATTTCGTACAATAGGAAGGGGAAGATGGTAAAGGTTGCTAGCGGAACCGCTTATCCAGGACGCACTATGCACCACAATGTACTTCTGGATGATGGTTGAAGTGCTCTCGGTTTCTCTGAATCATCTCGATTATGAAGTTGAGATCCCTTCTCCTGATGGTGAAACGGTCTTGGGCAACTTTGTAGGCTATTTTATTTCTTGGCAACGATGAGACATTGTGCTATTAACCACCCTGTCGGGTGCACCTTCTGCTTCGCGTCAGTTGCAATTGCCTTAGGTAGAGGAACAAGCAGAAACAGGCCCCACGGGCGATGTATGTGCGCAGTTGTCACTGACATATGAGCAACAGATGACAGATTCGTTCAGGGATGTTTTAGTAGTCTAGGCAAACCCCAATCTCAACTTCTCCTATGAAGAATTCATGGAAGATATTATTGCAGGAAGGAGAGTACCTGAGTTTGAGGAAGCATGAAATGAAGAGGCACATCAGGACCAGACTCAACAAGGAACTGTTGTGCGAGCACCACCACTGCCACCACCATTGCCACCCCAACTGGCACTGCTTCCACAGGCACAAACTGCTATGCTAGCACCGCCACCACCACCGCCACCGCCACCGCGCTCCCAACCTCCTTCGCAGCCACAAACAGTTGTGCCGCCACTGCCACCGCAACTACAAATGTTTCCTAAGATTGTGAGAGAATTTGAGAAGGGTAGCAACCTGCCCGATGCTAGCATATCTGCGATGTGGAGGTCCCTTGGCAAAAAGAACCCCCAGGATGCTTCTGCAATCAAGGGCAAGGCGATGCCTTCGTCATCTAGAAATGCTAAGGCCAACATGGCTAAGGAAGGATCTGGAACAATCTTTAGTGGTCAACACTATTTGAGCCAAACCCTGGCGAGCGTTGAATTTGTTAAAGACATGATGGAACAAAATAATCCCGAGTGCCCCTATGAATATGTGCCAGGCAAGGAATTCCTACCTGATTTTGCCCTAGAATGCAACAAGAGATTGTTATACATGAGGGTCTTTCAGATGTGGTATTTGGAAGCGGTAGAACTTAGCTTAGAGTCAGTACTGGTGAATTACCCTGCTAATGATATATTTGCTACCGATGTAGAATTTTCAAAACTTGCCATATCTTTTGAGGACATTCAATTTTTATACCGACAGAAGAGACTCGATGTAAGCATATTACCCTGTGGTGCATGTAAGTAGTGTTTTCTTAAACTCATCCTCAATTTTGGTTTTATGTGTTTGCGCTATCCTTTTAACCGCACATTTGACTTACTTTCATGAAGGAAAGACCGGATAGATTCAGCCAAGTTGAACTTGAGTAACGCATACCTTGACCCAAATCAAAGAGTGGATAGATTCAGCCAAGTTGAACTTGAGTAACGCATACCTTGACCCAAATCTCATTTGCGAGGCACATCACGCTGGACCTCTATTGTGGCAAAATGATCATCCTGCATTTAAGGGTGCCAAGGGCAAGATGAGAGAGGCAATTAGGAAGGCTTCGTACATGGAAGCAAGGAATGAAGCTGCATTATATATCGAGAAGGCGTTCATAGCTCATCAGAGATTCCAATATATAGAAGCCCCGTACAATTTTTGGGTAAGATCGACTGCTATCTTTTTTTCATGCTATTTGGTAGATGGTTTACATTGACACTATTATCTTTTTTGTACTGAATGCAGCGATCACGTCATCTTAGCAAGCATCAATTTGAGAGTTGGCAGGATTTCCCTCTTTGACTCTATGAGAAAAGATAGAAAAATGTACCAAAATTTCATCAACGTGTTACAAACGTAAGTAATTGTAGTTCATTACTTGTGACACTATTTTGCATCCCATTTAATTGTAGTTCATTACTTGTGACACTATTTTGCATCCCATTATCGTTATAGTGAAAGTGATTATTTTGTTCCTTAAATACCGCATACAGATGGTACGTTAAAGAAGGTGGGGTGCATGACCCAGCGAAGAAGTAGAAGATGGATGTTTGTGTAAATCAATGGGTGCGACCATTTTCTAACTCAAATAACTTCTCATATTCCTTATATAGAACAATGTGTTTCACTATATTATTTTTTTGCATGTCACCGACCTGCAGTGCTCGAGGCAGCCTACCGGAAGCGTGCTTTGTGGCTACTATGTATGTCAATGGATGAGAGACAATGGGACTTACCACAATAACCCTGAAGACGTAAGCTGCTCTATCGAACCATATCATATGCATATGTTCATTAATATGAATCTAGCTAATTTGTTCCCTTTTTTATGTAGCATGAAGTAACAAGGCCAAACGAAGTAATTACCCAAAGCGATGTTCAACTTGTTCAAGAAGATTTCTGCAAGTTCATGGTGCGGGAGGTTCTTAATCCGAAGGGCTTATTCTATGATCATAAATCGAAGTATGCAACACATCCCAAGTTTGAGTCCCTTCGTCGAAAATGCCTGCATCCCTTCTTTTCATTCTTTGGGTAGGAGCACAATTAATGTTGACTTGTAACTTGTAATGTACAAATATTTTGTTGATCATGTGTGTATAATTAGTGCACTACTGTGTATTTATGAAGTTAATTTGAATCATTTGCAATCAGGTATGAAATTTAGTGGAAAAACGCGATTTCAAATTTGGCGGGAAATTTTAAATTTAAAAATTTGAAACTAATTTTCAGAGACGGTTGATAACACCGTCCCTGAAAATACATTTTTAGAGGCAGTTGCATTGCCACAACTGTCCTTGAAAAAACATTTTCAGAGATGGTTGCATTGCAGCAGCCACCCCTGGTAATGCATTTTCAGGGGCGGTTTGTATTGGAACAGCCGCTGAAAAATAATCTTTAGAGGTGGTTTGCCTACTGCAACCGTCCCTGAAAATGCATTTTCAGAGGTGGTTCTCTTAATGGAACCGCCCTTGAAAATAGAATTTTTAGAGCAGAGATTCTAACAGAACCGCCCCTAGAAATGCGTTTTCAGGAGCGGTTAAAAGCCCGTCGCTAAAGACGTCCCATCTTCACTGACGGTGGCACTGCAGCAGTTGGGCTGACCGCCCCTAAAAACCTATTTTATCTGCCTCTAAACATGTTTTCTGTAGTAGTGCCACTAGGCCTTTCAAAACTCATGGCTGGCAAATGCTAAAGTGGTGGCTAATCCAACCGGACAGTACTCTAGAAGTTTTCTTGTAATTTTTTTAAAAATAATGTAAGGATAAATAACAGTTTCGAACTATGCAAACTACTAGAGGTATGTGTTCGTTACCTGCCCCTAGCAGCCTCAGCATCCTCAGGTGGCCTAATCCTGCAGTACTGCTCTACCCCTCCACGTCTCAGTGTCGAGGATCCTAACCGGTGGTCCATCCATCGGTAGCCAAAAATTAGGGCGACATCCTACAACTTGTTTGTCATCTCGCCACACGGAAGGTGGAAGGTGTGGGTCTCCGACCTCCATCGGTCAAAGTCGGGTAGCTCAGAGTTCAAGACCCGGGCAAGCTCAACAAAGCTGGCACATCATAGGAACAGAGCGTACCGCTCATCCCAGCGGTGCGCCATGTGGGTCTGTGGCCTCAATGAGCCCAAGGCTGGCGACGGGTTGACGCCAGTCAGCAGGTGGGCTCGGTGGTTGTCACCGTAGTACCTCTCAAGCATGGGGGACACTGGATGTTGTGTTAGAAATTTAGGCAATTCCAATAGTAATTTAATCTAGAAAATAGCAATAAACAAAAGGTTTGTGACATCATGTATGTGCTTGTGTGATCTTATTGTGACAAGTATGCAGAAGATACTTAGGAATAGGAATGTAACTAGAAACCTTACAGGAAAGGTTGGATTAATAGTAACATACCCAACGACAGAGCCGGATGCACTAGTCGACATAGTGCATGTCGGTATAGTCGTCCCGCTCGATGCAGTGTAGAAGGAAAGCAGTGCCGATCACCAGAGAGCCTTTACCGTGCGCCGGGGAGAAGACCAACAAGACCCCTGGGAAGAAGAAGAAGAAGAAGAAGAAGACATAGCGAGTAGTCGTGCCGTCAGTGACACTCCCCAAAAATGTGATTGCCGTCCTTCACCCGAGCAGGTGAACCCAAAGACAACAGCGTTTCGAAGGCCTACTCTCCCAGAACTTGTGCGTGCAAGGTCTGAGACGAGAACTATGATTAGCGGAAGCTGTGGTTTTTGCAAGTGTTGAATCAGTATGAATGGACGATGGGATGAGACTTTTATATCTCATAGTCAGGCAAGACGAGCAGACACAGGAGATTAGGAGACGGGAGAGACATCACGGAATTAACGTTCACAGGAGAAACTCCCGTTCAGTTACTCACGTCATTAGCAACATTGGAAACTCCCCGTAACTTCTAAAACTCCCATATTAACCAGTGTTAATAAGAGAAACTCCGAAACTCCCATATTAACCAGTGTTAATAAGAGAAACTCCTGTACTAAGTCGTCTTAAGTGGCAAAACATCACAGGCATGACACGCCATGCATGCTTAGCATCCCGTCACAATTCCGTATGGTATTAAACCATCACGTGCACATTATTTATAGGGCCCTTAAAATTTATTTGATATATTAAATATTATGTGGGTCAAGCCAACAATATATCTAACAATCCCACCAAATTCTAGGGCACACAATAAATAATCTCAAATCTACAGTTCTTTGATATACCAGAGTTTCGATGGAGACTGTTAAGTTGAACATCCATCTAGAATAAGGGTTACATACATTCACAAGTGAATAATTAACTATGCCTTGAATTGACAGTTTTGTGCGAAATGAGTTTCACAAAAATTCTTTTCTGGTACTAGGTTGCTACAAGCATCTCCTCTGGTTGAAGCATATAAGTCACACTTCGAGGCCTTTCATGAGTATCTAGAGATTACCCACATCTCATAGACTGTGACTAGCAGTCGAACTCATATAGATGTATTTCTTTTAGGATGTTCTGTAGGACAACATCCCTACTTAAATAAGCCACTAAGATCACATTAAGGTATTAACCAATCTGCCATATAGTATATGATAAAAGTGCATCTCAAACAATTTGGACCTTATTATAAGGGGTCTTCCCATCAATCAAACACTAGCTTATTTCACCATCCTACTTCACGGGATCTCTGATCACATAGGACATATTACCACTATGGAATGACTTCAAGTGGGTCACAAGCCCATCTCCCTCGATGCACTATCTATCACATTGTGTGACAGTTCCTTTGTAATCGATCTGCTAGATCCTTAGATATATGGACATAGTCTAATGCTATTACTCCGGAGTTTCTCAATTTTCTGACAGATTTTAACCGCCTCTTCATATGCCTTATAGACTTCATGTTATCCCTAGAACTGTTCACTTTGATTATCACAGTCTGATTATCACAGTTCATGGATATGGCTGGTATTGGTTTTTCAACCACTGGTAAATTCATAAGGAGTTCACGAAGCCACTCAGCTTTAACTATGGCGGTATCTAATGTTGTGAGTTCTGCTTCCATTGTTGACCTCGTTAAGACGGTCTGCTTGCAAGACTTCCATGAAATAGCACCACCTCCAAGTGAGACACACATATCCACTTGTGGCGTAAATCTCATCAGCATAAGATATCCAATTTACATCACAATAACCCTCTAGTACCCTTGGGTACCCAGTATATTGTATGCCATAGCTCATAGTCCCTTTTAGATAGCGCAATATACTCTCGAGCACGCCAATGATTATCTCTCGGATTTAAAATAAACCGGCTAAGTTTGCTCACAGCAAACGAGATATCAGGCCTCGTTACACTAGCTAAATACATAAGTGAGCCAATTATTTGAGAATATCTCAATTGATCCCATGCTATTCTTCGATTTTTCCTAATAGTATACTTGGGTCATAAGGAGTTGAAGCAGGTGTGCAGTCACTGTATCCAAAGTGATTCAACACGTTTTCCACATAATAGGATTGCATAAGTGTTACCCCACCATTTTCTTCTCTGAGTAAATTTATGTTAAGAATAAAATCACCTTTACCCAAGTCTTCTATTTTAAAGTTACTAGACAAGAAGTCTTTCACTTCCTTGATCAAATTAATATTATTTTTAAAAATTAGTATATCATCCACATATAAGCACAAGATCACACCTTCTCCTCCAACATACCGATAATATACACATTTATCATCTTCGTTCACAACAAAGCTGGCTGATGTCAAAATTCCGTCGAACTTCTCATGCCATTACTTAGGTGCTTGTTTTAGACCATACAAATATTTCAATAACTTACACACATTCCCCTCCTGACTCTCTGCTACAAATCCATCCGGCTGATCCATATAGATCTCTTAACATCCATCTGATAAACGAGAAGACCATGTGAGGCAGTCAAGGAAAGTAGCACTTGTATAGTCGTTAAACGGGCAACTGGTGAGTAAGTATCAAAATAATCTTCACATTCTTTCTGTGTATAGCCCTTTGCTACAAGCCTCATCTTGTACTTCTCAATAATACCATCAGGCCTAAGCTTTTTCTTAAACATCCATTTACATCCCACAGGTTTGCACCCGTAAGGACGATCGACCACCTGTCAAGTTCCATTAGACATAACGTAGTCCATCTCACTCTGAACAGCTTCCTTCCATAAGTCAGCATCAAGAGATGAATATGTCTCTTCTATGGTCTTAGGAGTATCATCCACGAGGTATATAATATAGTCTTCACCAAAGGACTTTGTAGTCCTCCGTTTCTTACTCTTTCGAGTGACTATATTATTATCCTCATGACTTTCCATGTGGGTTTCAACATCAGTATGTATTACCGATTCATGTGTCTCAGGTAATAAAATAGATTCATGACTAGAAATGGCAGGTGTATTCTTCATAGGAAACTCATTCTCAAAAAATGTAGCATCTTTAGATTCCATAATAGTACCAACATTCATGTCAGGTACTCTAGAATTTATTATTAAAAATCTATAACCCACGCTGTGAATAGCATATCCAAGAAAGACTCAATCAACGATTTTGGGTCCAAACTTTCGCTTCTTATTAATTGACACATTTACCTTTGCCAAACAACCCCATGTTCGTAGGTAAGAGAGATTTAATCTCTTCTTCTCTTATTCCTCGAATGGCGTAATTTCTTTATTTTTAGTGGGCACTCTATTCAGGACATGACATGCTGTCAATATCGTCTCACCCCACCATTTCTTAGATAGTCTCGTTGTCTCTAACATGATGTTAACCAACTCAGTTAGAGTGTGGTTCTTTCTCTCTGCAATCCCATTGGATTGTGATGAGTATGGCTTGGATGTGGTGAGTATGGTTGTGTCCTTTCATGAATAATCTCACGCTCCACACAAAAGCCAATCATCAGAGAGCCTTCGCCGTGCGCCGGGGAGAAGACCAACAAGATCCCTGGGAAGAAGATGTAGTGAGTAGTCGTGTCGTCAGCGACACTCCCCAAAAATATGATTGCCGTCCTTCACACGAGCAGGTGAACCCAAGGACAATAGCGTTTTGATGGCCTACTCTCCCAGAACTTGTGCGTGCAAGGTCCGGGACGAGAACTATGATCAGTGGAAGCTGTGGTTTTTGCAAGTGTTGAATCAGTATAAATGGACGATGGGATGAGACTTTTATATCTCATAGTCAGGCAAGACGAGCAGACGCAGGAGATTAGGAGACGGGAGAGACGTCACGGAATTAACGTTCACAGGAGAAACTCCCGTTTAGTAACTCACGTCATTACCAACACTGGAAACTCCCAGTAACTTCCGAAACTCCCATATTAACCAATGTTAATAAGAGAAACTCCGAAACTCCCATATTAATCAGCGAAACTCCCATATTAACTAGCGTTAATAAGAGAAACTCCCGTACTTAGTCGTCTTAAGTGGCAAAACATCACACGCCATGCATGCTTAGCATCCGGTCACAATTCCGTATGGTATTAAACCATCACATGCACATTATTTATAGGGCCCTTAGAATTTATTTGATATATTAAATATTATGTGGGCCAAGCCAACAATATATCTAACATGTTGCGCCATTCTGGTTCACGAAGACATAGAAATAGTGAGAAAAAGTATAACTTAACCTGACTAACTAAATATAAACTAATATAACTAACTAAATATAACATAAACTAACTAACTAAATATAAACTAATATAACTAAAACCATAAACCCTAAACTGAATATAAACATATAACCCTAAACTAACTAAATATAAAAATATAACCCCTAAACCCTAACTAACTATAACTAACTAATTTTACTAAATATAAACTAAATATAAACATATAACCTAAACTAACTAAAACCTAAACTAGTTTCTAAATATAAACATATTAATATATGCTAACCTAAGCTAGTTTATAACATACACATGCAACTAGATGTACATGTACAAATCGAGGGCAAAACGTAAACAATAGTTTCTAAACATATTCGATCTAACAAAACTGCCTACCATTTCAAGGAAATTTGGATTTTGTTCAAACCCTAGGTACCTAGCTAATATTTCAAACCAACTGTGAAACAAGCAAAGGCGTGGGGGAATACCTTTTCCTACTGCTGGGGAGGAGGTTGGGAGGATTCTCCACCAAAATCCTGCCTGAAATTGGTTGATTTCGGCCAACTTGGTGGTTGTCGACAACATCTAGCGTTGGCTCGGGCGAAGTCTTGAGGAGGAAGAAGGGAGGGAAAAGGGAAAGGAGGCCGCGCGTGGCTCTGTATCCACATGCCCCGCTAGGTGAGGTGGCACGACAGGGCCGCGTTGGTTGTGATGGCGCAGCAGAAGCGCCACGTCATCTGTCAACACGCCACTGACCAACTGCGCCAAGCAGGCTGGCGCATCATAGGCGTTTGGCCGCGCGCAGGGAGATTGGTGTGGCTAGATGAGTTAGTTTTAGAAATAAAATTTTGAGGGTGTTAATTTTAGAAAATCTTTTTAAGAAGGGTTAAAAATAAAAATTCTCCATGTGCAGTAGTGACACCACCTAGCTGGATCGATCGACAAACAAACTGGCAAATAATTGCTCTGGGTCGTTCCTTTGGTTCCGACGTACAATAGAACATCAATCAATTGGCTCTGTCATCGACACAATGCGCGAGTGACCTCGGTGCCATGGTGGGACGGGAGAGATAAGGGAGGATGTATTTTTCAAGAGAAAAATAATTAGGAGGGTTTAAATAAAAAACACATGACATGTTAGCATGTCACATCAATAAGAAATGCTCGCATGGCTGGCATAGATGTGCGGTGCACCACTTAACAAGTTTAGGGACAAAAAAATATTCTCAAAGTTCATGGATCTATGTGACACATGCTTCAAGTTCAGAAGCCGCTGGTGCATTTAACACTTGTGAAAATTGTTACATGTTCTTGTGAAAATGACTTCTAGCTTCTATAGGAAAATATTTAACCTTAATAAAATACAAAAAGTTCCATTTATTTATTTACAATTTACTATATACTCATAAATATCAATATTATTTCTGTTAAAACAAATGTTGTACTAGCCATTGATGGTGTCCCATGACGAGAAGACATATGAAGTCAACAAATATAAAAAAATAAAAAGGAGAGAAAGAAAAATAAAGAAAACAGAAATTTCGAAAGAAATTGTGAAAAAAAGGCCCGGAAGAAGGCCCATGCGGGTGCGCTCTTTTTTCCCCCTTTTTCTTTACACCGTCGCTGCATAACGTGCGGGTGCATTCCCCTTCCGTCGCCCGCTCCATCCCCCTAGCCGTGGTCTGCCTCTCGCTCTCCGACGATTGGTGGGCCGCCGCCGCCGCCCTAAGCCAGTTCATGAGGCTTTAGTTGGTCTCTTCGCCGGCGACGAGCACCCACCAGGTACTCCCACCCCTTCTCTTCCCTTCCCTTCCCTTCAAGCTGAGCACCGACTACCCTAACCTAAAGCTTAGCTATTTGACAAGCCTCCTAACTTCGAAGTTTTTACAAAAATTATTGGGTGTACACATGTATACCCATGTCCCTTTACTGGATCCGCCCCTGCTGAATCGTGAGGGACCTGCATTTGAAGTTAACATCGCTGGCGGATTCTGTGTTAGTTAAATTAAATTACGGGAGCTGTAAGATGTACCCTGATGCATAGGGTGTGGGTACTCATATCATGGTTGTTGTTTATACATTTCATGATTAAATGCAAGTTGTGTGATAATGATTTGTGTTTGTGTATGTCAGTATTTTGGCATAAGTGCTATTAAAATAACAGGGGCAAAAACACAAAGTTCAAGAAATAGGGGCAAAATCACCACAAGCCCTGAAACTGGGGGTATGAATGCCAAAGCCCCTAAAATTTAAGGTGCATTGTTCCTCCCATTGTTGTGCCGCTGATATAAATGTTTAGAGCTAGTTACTGGATGGTGTCAATTGAATATAACATCTCTGAGAGAGGGAGGCAGGCGACCCAAACTTGTTGTGACTAGTAGATAAACTATTTCGCTTCTGTTTTTTTGTTCTGTTTGGCAATACATGTTTTATTCATCATCACTGAGATGATTTCCCTCCCCCTTCTGGATTAGTTTAGTATCAATGCAATGTCCAGTTCTAAAGGGGGCTGTGTGTGTTTTGGTTGTTTTTTTTTTGGTATTTTCCTGTATCCATTGATTTGGTAATGTAATAATATTTATTGTAACACAATAATCTTGTCTTTATATAAATTTGATGGTTTCTAACGTATTTCCCCTTTTTCCTTGAATGCGGTCTGAGTTTGTTGACAGTATGGACGAATCACGAAAAAGAGCTGTCTCTACTGCAAATGCTAAAAATATAAGTTCATCCCTTGGTATGTCCTCTTGTGAGATGTCAGTACTCGTCTACTAGATCATCTCAGGCCCTTATTCCTTATTTATATGCTCTGCATGGACTAAGTTCACTATACTGCTAAAACCGAGACCTCTCATTGGAAACTACCAAGGGCCATGTTCATCATACTTGACTCTTACTAGCACTACCTTTGGAAAGTAATCTATGATACTTGAACAGTATCCACAATTTTTTTGCTATGAGTTGATGGCAGTTTCTTTCTAATTTGACCTCACACATGCTTGTTATATGTTGGCAGATGAAGACTTTGGGTATGATTTTCTTTCATCTTGGGACTTTGGGAATGATTTTCTTTCATCTTGGAAGTTACCAAAATCAGGAAAAGACACAATTGACTTCACAGTTCCAAAGAGTAGCAAGAAATTCAGCTTTGACAATCTGTGAGTTAATCTTTTGAAAGGCTTGAATCCATCAACTTTTGATGTGATCAACTGATCGTTGTTCATGATGGTTCTAACAAATCATTTCTTTAACCAGAGATGATTTCGAGCTTGATGGAGCCTTTGACAAATTACCATCCTTTCAAATGGGCATGTCTGATCTGGATTTTTCTAGCCCTCAGAAGAAAAAAGTGAAGCACAGCAGTTCAAATGCAGATCATTCTGAAGAGAAAAAGGAAACTGACAAGGACAATTTCTCCTTTTCCTTTGATTTCAGTGAGTAAGTTAAACCACTGATGCTAGAAGACTGAAAATCGTATGATATATTGATATGAAACTTCATGCTATTAGTTTTTCTGTTTCTGGTTTTTGTTTGCTTACAGGCTGGGAAAGTTTAGTCTTGATGGAAAGCTAGGAATTGAAGAAAAGAGTACGAGTAGATTTACTGGCAAATCTGACCCTGTCTCCTCAGAGGTTAAGAAAGATACACAAAGAGGTCTTTCAGCCAAGGGCAATGCTATTCTTGAAGAGAATAATAGTACGAACAAAGCACATACACTTGATACTTGCACTTTGAGACCTTCTCATCTGACCAATCATGAGAGTGTGAAGAATGTCAGTCAACCGATTTCAAATATTGATGCTGCTGATTCATCTGACAAGATGCAAGAACGTACCAGTGTTAATCCTGCTACAATGGAACAAACTAAAGTAGATTCAGTGCTCAATGACAATCCGGGAGAGCAACCTAAAGAGATATACCCAACGAAGGCACCAGTTAACCTACCTTCTCAGGATTTCTCCTGCAGTGCCATATCTAGTGAAGATCCAACACAAGGGCTAGCAGATCCTGTGAACAGTAAAGATGCACCTATAGTGGACTCTGGTAAAGTTCATGTATCAAGGGAGAGTAATGACGATGAGCAGTTGAATGGTTTACGATCCAGGGACACCAGCATTATTAATCCCAATGTCTCAAGAAGACCGGTGGGCCAATTTAATTCCCGGAATGAGGTTCTGGAGGAAAGTGTTTCGCTTAATGAAGGAAGTCAAGACAACCAAAGTTTTAGTGGCGCTCCTAAGAAGTTTTTAAAGAAGACATCACATGGGACAAAGAATACTGAGGAAGAGATTTCAGGTCCCAAGAGTCTCTCTTGTTCAATGCAGAGGTCTGTCTTTGTCAAATGTGCCTTCATTGACAATATAAAACACTTTTAGATCTCCACTGTGATTTATCGTAATCAAATACTAACATAGAATGCTAGCCTGCTATTCTACTTCTGGTGCACCATGCTTCTGTTCATAATGCATTCTAATGTAGTGGCAGCAAATCTATATGGAGAAGTGTGACACAATGGATCTATTTACATGTTTGTTACTTCCCTGAAATAATTTCTCACAATTACATGCAGGGAAATCAGAAGTGTTGAACCTGCACTGACGAAGGAGAGAGGAAGCTTCTCTCTTTTATCCAAGTCTGTACATATGTATCTAGTAAGTACAACAACAACAACAACAACAACATATGTATCTAGTAAGTGCCTGTACAAATTATTATTATAAAATATAGATTACTGAGTGTATCCTGAGATTAGGTTCCTGTTTCGTGGCACAGGTTGTGGTGAAAGAGGGTGGTGTTCTACAAGGTACTTGTTTTCTATGAAAATGCCAGCTAAACAGATTGCCCCAGGACTTAGGAAAAGACAACATATTTATTACAGCTTTTTGGTCATCCAAACCACACAACCATTATACTAAAACTTTGCACTATTACTACCACCGTCTCAAAAAGGATGCAATTCTATTATCTTAAGTTTGATTAAGTTTATATACTCCCTCCATTCCAAATTATAAGATGCTTTGGCTTTTTTAGATACATAGATTTTGCTATGCACTTAGATGTACACTATGTCTAGATACATAGTAAAAGTAGTATATCTAGAAAAGCCAAAACGCCTTAAAATTTGGAATGGAGGGATAGAGAATAGTATCAACTTGTATGACTCCAAATAGGTATACTAAGAAAATATATTTCATGGCAAATCTAATGACACTTGTTTAGTACGATAAATATTAGTATCTTTTTATATAAATTTGGTCAAATTTCATATCATTTGACTTGGCATTATTCTAGAATTGCATCTTTTCTGTGGAGGGAGTATTTTTAAAGTCTGGATTGGTTATTTTCTGAAGTTTAGAATAATTCCTTTTCTACTCCAACCTCTTGGCAAACAACTGTGAACAGTCCACACGTGAATGCTCAGTCACACACACAATAATAAAAAAAAATCATCCATTACAAACAGACCTTAAAGCAGAAGAAAGTCCAACATTGTTCCCTGCTTAAAGAGACAATACAGAAGCACATACTCCCGCGGTCCCGCCGCTTCACATTATAGGTCGTTTTGGCTTTTCTAGGTACATAGCTTTTGCTATGCACCTAGATCTACGCTATGTCTAGAACTTTAGATACATAGTAAAAAATATGTATGCAGAAAAGGCAAAACGACCTATAATTTGAAATGGAGTATATTATGGAAATAAGCTCCCACCCTCTGTCCCAAATTATAGGTCATTTTGGCTTTTCTAGGTACATAGCTTTTGCTATGCACCTAGATATATGATATGTCTAGATACATAATAAAAGTTGTGTATCGAGAAAAGCCAAAACGGCCTATATATTGGAACGGAGGGAGTATTTAGCATTGGTTAAATTGTTTTTTTTACGGCAAAAGACTGGGGGGGAGATATCCACAGTACACAAAATTTTCATTGATAAATAAACAAGAGGGTTCTTACATACAGAAATTAACTGAAGGCATCAAGCAAGACACAAAAAGCATTCCTATGGTTAAATTGTTAGAAAGCTATGTCATGAACATTATCACAATATTCACCAGTCACCATGTGGTAGAATATCATGTCTCAGTATGATGTTATAAATGATATACTACATATGGTTCCTTGCCTTAAATTATTTGTCAGTTTAGGGCATGGATGCTGTCTTGCATACTTAATGTAGATTATTCTGTATTCTCTTGAACATGCTAGAGAGGTGTGCTTCATTATATTAAAGGAGAAGGGGTAAGAACCCTTAAGTATACCCACACCCACACATGTCAGAGACTCTTAGATTACGTTCACACCCTTGATTATAAAAACAGCAAACTCAACCTATGCATAGAAGTAGTTTTTTTTTATGAATCTATATATTAATTTAATTTTCGCTGACAAATCCAAGTACTTCAATGTATAGCAGTTTGTAGGGACAGAAAATCTTTGTTTGGTATTCTGGCAATGAGTGCCAAATTTGTAGCATGTATTTGTTGAGGTTTGTAGCATACATTTCTTCTCCACAGATAAGTCAAGCCAGTCGTTGGAGATGCCTCTGGAAGATATTGATCCAGTGAATCAGCCTCAGATGCATGGTGGAAGCACTAAGGTAGATTCTTATATACCCTAGATGCTGTTGTCTTTCAATCACTGGTGCTCTAAATAACCTAGTCAAGAGCTTTTATTCACGCTGTTATATAGATAAGTACCACTTCATCATGTATTACGAGCATCCTTGATGGTGAAAGAGATTAAGTTAGCTATCCTGAGTGGCAAGGAAATATTTGCTCACAGCCCAATAGCAAAGTCAGACAAGGAATCCAAACTAGTGTTCTGGGATTCTGGGATTCTGTCCTGTTAGCATGTCTAGGCAAGAGTTGGTAAGGGAGAAATGCCAATATATTTGATAATAAATTCAAACCACTAAAGTTGGCGAGCACTTGAGCAGCAATGCTCATTACTGAGGGATGCGTTAGCACGTTTGGTTCACTTAGTGGTACATAAATATGGTCACATCTCATCTGAACATTTGATGCCATCCTTTACATATATTCACATGAGCATAGGTGAAGCAGCAACCGTCAGAGATGTAGTTATTTGATCCTGTGTGCAAATCTTCGTCACACTTTTCGTTGTATAATACTCCCTCCATTTTCAAGTGTAGGGTGTGTTAGGATTTTCCAAACCAAAATTTGTCCATCAATTGCTCAAAGTATATGTATGTCTAGAATCTAGATCACAGCAGATGCATCAACAGATCTTGTTTTACATGCCTTTTAGTAAGACATTGGTTTGTGGTAATTGATAACATATTGTAACAGAAATTAATTGTCAAAGTATACCTTGAAAGACTTTCCCAAATACTAAAACGCCGTATTAAAATAAATGGTAAGTTTCATGTTTGCCTGATCTCAGAAGACAAAAATTTCATCCTTGTCTTCTTTGGACTTTCAGAAATTGGCACCTGATTTGTGCAATGCACTGTCCTTAACCAAACAGAAGAAGCAACAAGCAGCCCAAGAAGGGAAAATGAAGAAACAGTCAAAGAGGGGCAAAAAAGTGGCTGGTATTACTTCTGCTCAAAGTTTAACAAGGCGCTAGGCGACATCTAGGCGACAACCCATAGCCTAGCGCCTAGGCTGGCCTAGGCTAGCCTAGGCGTTTCAAGGCGTTTTGTATATATACTAATATACATATGTTATCTTCTAAAAGAAAAAATAAACAGCTGAATTGTGGGCTCAGATAGATAGAAAGGCTGGCTTAGAGAGATAGAAAGGCCCAAGTGGCAACCAGTCCAGCCCATCTCCCCACTCCAAGTCTCTCCAAACCTTATCCATCTGGTTGGTCTCCATCTCCCGCATCCTCTGCTCGACGCTCTTCTTCGTGCCTTCCTCTGCTCGGTCTCCCGCATCAGCCGCCGCCGCCGATTCCTCTCCCTCTCCGGCATCTCTCTCTCCTCTACTGCACGCCCACCGCCGCCCACGCCCGCGCCAACAGCCACCCGCACAAGCCCGCGTGAGCGCCCGCCGCCGCCCGCAGCTCCTCCTCCCCCACCGGCGACCTCCGCCAGGCGCTCCTCCCTCACCGACGCCGCCGACGAGCCGCCGCCGCCTAGGGGTCCGCCTACCCCCATAGGCCAGGCGGACACCCTCCGACTCGCGACTAGTCGCGCCTAGGCGCGCCTAAGGCGTCGCCTTTTTGAACATTGCTTCTGCTCAGTCTACTTTATATTTATACTTTGTTACTCCCTCCGATTCAGTTGGTACTTTTTTAACTTGGCTCATCAATATCAATATTATATAAAAGCTACAAAGATCGACAACTGATGGCTGATGTTACTAGATTCATCATGGGAAATACTTTCATAGTATATAACTTTCTTTGTTTAAAATTATATAGTTATGCAGAAATTGCAGGGCAAAGTGTTAAATGACTTGCATTTGGAACCAGAAGGGGTAGTTTCTAATGCATGTGCACCACGAGGATTCTTGTAATACAATCATTCAGATGTCATTTGGCTATTAGACTGTGGATTGTTCTTAGCTAGGCTGATACCTGCATGGCTGTATTAGAGATGTTTGGGGGTCTTTAAATAAGCAGAATCATGCTTTTGTTGTGCTTGATCAATCGTTTACATGTTCCATTTCTTCCATGTACCATTAGATTAAATCTTATACAAGGACAGCATTTTTAGAGCATGTTTTGGATCCTATACCTAACAACCTTGCCAGCAAGAATAGCAAAGATGGTTGGATATTTGCTTCTTTCCTACTTTTGGGCTAGGATTTCCTTGCTTTCAAGGGAGACACCACCCCTTTACTAGAGATGTTGTCTTTTGCCCTTAGTTTTTTTTATGGGGAAAGTTGCGAACATACAGCTGAAGGTCATCATCACCTGGCCAACTGGCCAACTTGGGCCTTATTGTTTTTTTTTCCTTTCTTGGTGACATACCTTTGTATTCGATTGTATAATGGCTTATATTTTTTTTTTGTCTGGAGTGCTGAAGTGTATTTTCTTTACAGATGAATCTAGCCATGCACTGGAAATACCCCAAGCAAATTTGGATTTGGAGAATCAACCTCATAATGATGATGTGAACATTGAGGTAGACTTCTTATTAGTTTCTGTACTGAAATTCTTGTCTTAAAATCTTATATAGAAGTAATATTCTGGGAGTGGCCAAGGTAGGATTGTTTTTCTGTTTACCATGATAATCATGTGTTATTCAGGCCAACGAGGGATGAGTAGTCACATCGAACTTTGTAGATGTGTGGCCAGACGAAGGCTTGTGTAGGGCCCTATTTTTATTCAAGTTGCATGCACTGACAAGAGCACAGGAGCCAGCAACAAACATAGATATTGCACGCACCTTTTTAAGAATGTGTTTTACTCTGAAGCTCAACATTCATATGCTTCTTTGGACTTTCAGCAACAGACAGTGTTGAGTAGCACACTGTCACCAAACCACGCTAAGGGGCAAAAGGGAGCTCAAAGGACAAACAAGACCAAAAAATTGAATCAAAGAAAAATCCTTGGAGGTCTTACTTCTGCACATTCTGTACTTTTAAAGCACAGTTATTTTCAGAAGGATACTGATGGCCTACCTTGTTTCTCGTCTCTTTTGGGTTTCATCTCTAGCCTACCCCAACTTGCTTGGGCTATGTTGTTGTTGTTGTTGTTGTAGACTGATGGCCTACGTTTCTCTTTCATGGACTTTTATTATTAGATGCTGGCCTTGAGCAGCCATCTGGAGTGAGAAGAAGCACAAGAACACGCTCAAGGCCTTTGGAGCATTGGCTTGGTGAAAGATTACTATATGGGCCTATAAATGACAGTAAGTACACTAATCTAGCACATGTGTCAGCAATGCAGACCTTTCTTTTTATGACCAAGACTTGTATCCGAATTTAAGGTCAAATATATTACAGCAAATTCATCGTACCTACTTGAAAATGCCATTTGCCTGACTGCCTGTCATTTTAATACAGCTAGTAGCTTTGTGCATCTAGACTTTTGATACTCAATAAATTAAAACCTGCTCTGTACTGGTAGTAAAAAAACAGTGGTGGAAACAAACAATAAAATCCCAGTTGGGCACTGTGTTAGCACCCTATAGTTAATACTGACATAATCACATAACACTATTCAAAGTTCTGTTTTGCGTTTCACAGCTTTACTTGCTTACCGAGTTGGCCCGATGCAAGATCCCTATGTTTATTCTGTGCATAAATAATGTAGAACAGCTACATTTTTAATCAAATACTTGTATCTTTTCCAGCTTTGCCTGCAGTTATTGGCATCAAAGCATACTCTCCTGGCCAAGATGGCAAGAGAACATTGAAAGTGAAATCTTTCGTGCCTGACCAGTATTCAGATCTTGTCGCTAAATCCGCGACATACTAAACAAGACAACATTTTCCTAAGAGGATCACGCCTTGTGACCTGTTGCTTTGTCACCTGACGTTATGTGATGTTGACATGGATCGTGGAACTGGAGTAGGAGTACTGCACAACGAAATGCTGAACTTGTAAAGTTAGAGGCAGACGTCCTATCGAATGGTTGTCAGTATCTTTTAGTTTTTTTTTTTTTGAAACTGAGTATCTTTTAGTTTGGATGCGCTATTTCCACTTCGGCTATTCCATACGTGGGAGTCTAGGCTGCGGAATGGCATTTGCATGTGCTGATGTGCAGCTGTTACGAGTTCTCCAGCGGTATACATAGTGGTACTCGATAGTAAGGCAGTTTGAGTTTCAGCCTCTGGAAGGTGTCACGTAGTACACTTTTTGTAGCACTATGGAGTCTGTATTCTATTTTTGGTTTTCTGCTTTTTAAAATGAATAGAAATAGAGGCAATTCATAGCTGTTTTAAGGGAGATTGAAAGAGATGGTAGGTTTAATCGCTGTTGTTTCAACCAAACATGTTATAACTTTTCTATATCACATAAGTAGCTTTTAACAACTTTCTCATAACTCAACAGTTTTTTTCACAGCTTACAGCTGAATCAAATAGATCCTACCATCCTAAGAGCTGGCTGGCACGTATCTAACAGAGCTATCTTGTCTTTTCGTTTTTCAAATTTAAGATGCGATACCAAGATAAAAATCCTGACCAATTGGTGGCGAGAAGGATAGCACACCTGTAAGTATCATGCGGATGCACGGGTGCCATTAGATCCAGCTATTCTTTGACCATACAGTCATCGTGACACAAGTTTTCCCTGGGAAGTGGAAACCTTCTAGACTTGAGCACTACAAGAGAAGATCTGGGTTATAGATTATATAACTTTGTAAGAATAACATTTTTTGAAAGGGAAAATCTCATTCGTTCATTATAAGAAAATTTAAGAAATGAGGTATAAAGATCTCCGTTCAAAGTCCTGTAAAGCCGTTTGTGTGGTACGATTTCGGGAATGGCCTTGTCGACTTTGCTAACTTGTGTGCAAGGATTAGTCTGAATGACCAATGACCTCGATCGTGGAACATTGTTAGCAGTATTGGCCAACATACCTGCAAGAATTTGTCTGAGAGACCAATGGCCTAGATCGTGGAACATTGAGCAGCGCTAGCAGCATTGGCTAACAGCTAACACTTGATTATCTTTGAGGTCTAAATGTCCTGCCTCAATGTATTCTCTCTGTCCCAAAATAAATGATCTTAGAGCATTTGAATTTTATCCTAAAATACATGACCTTTTTACTTCCCAATGCACCTTTTTTCTCAATACATTTTTCTCTTTTTCCAATAATCTCTGTATTCTTTTGGCTTCAAAGTGTTTCCGGAGACATATGGGATGTCTGTAAAAGTTGGTCTCCAAAGAGATGTGGGACAGAGGGAGTAGGAAAAGGGGACAAAGGGAGCAGGTGGTGAGTATGATCTCTACCACATATAATACACCAATAAAACTTTCCTAAAGCCACACTAAAGTATGTTCATCACAGTCATGAACTCTCCTAAGTGCACCAAAAAATACACCCCAAAACCAGCCGACCTTTGAAACGAAGGGACGAGATCCAATCCCACCCCTCCTTTCTCTCACTCACTCAGATCCAACGGACCAGATTTCTTGGATCAGACCTCATCACTCGTCACTCGTCTGGTCCCACGCACGGCTCCCTCTCCCCCACCGCCCTCTCTCCCGTATCGGCATGCGCGACCTTTCCTCTCCCCCACGCGAGACTCCGACTCATCCCCTCCCCTCCCTGCCCCCAACGCGTCGCAGACCCTCCTCTCTCCCGAGGCGGTCCCCGGCGGCCCTCCTTCCTCCGTTGGCGCTTCTCCGAGGGCCAGGTTGCGACCCAGCCGAGCGCCACCCTTGCCCCGGACGCTCTGTCGGGCGCCGTCCTCGCCCCCATAGGGGGCGCGAGGCCGCCGCTCTGCCCTCCCGGCACCCCGCGCTCCGCCACTCCCTCTCCCGGCTCAAGCGGCGCGACGCAGTGGTGCACCAGCGCCACAGCCCGCCCGGGCTCGCGTGACGGCCCCGGCGTGGATCCCCGACACGGGCAGGTCGCACGGGGACGGGGAGCGTGGCGTGGGCTCAGAGGGCGGCAGCCGCCATCAATGCCGCCGCGGCCTCCCATCCCTGCTGCGCGGCCGTCCGGGATGGGGCAGCCCAGCCACGGTCGGGGCGCTCGACAGGGCCGAGACTCAGGCAAGGAGGTGACACCTTCTCCGCCTCTCCCCTCTCTCCACATGCGCCAGTGGATCTCCTACGACGCCGCGCTCCTCAGCATCGGTGGCGGCGGCGTATGGCACCAACACACATGGCTCCCCTACCTATTTGTGCTGCCACTACCGCAACAGCACACACCACCTCCAACATCGAAGTCGAAGTCGAAGTCGACATTGATAGCACACATTTGGTGTTTGAGGGAATGCCTATGAGGTAAACAGTGCATCCTTTGGTCTCCATGTGTATGCCATGAATGCAAGTCTCAATTAATTGCTATACATTTTCCTTCAGCACATTATGGTTGTTCATCTCTGAAAATTTGTAGGATTGTTAATATGGAACAATTTTGGTTGACTGGTTATGATCAATGCGTGGGATGCACATTGGTTTTGTGTTCCTGGTGTTAAAAGGCTCGGTCTTTTTAGATGTTTTTGGTCAAATATATTGTACATGATCTAGCGAAGTCGTGATTCAAATTTCATGTTAATCGTAAATAGTGAAATAGATCGAGCTGCAGTTTTCTCTGTTTAGTCTCCAGCAACAGCTTGTGATCTCTTTGTTTTGTTTTTAGTGTTTCAGTCTAGCTGTAGTTCAATTCTCGTTTCATTTGTTTTCCAGCATGTCAGTCTACAACAGCTCAGCTCAGCACCTTGGTTACAGGAGGCTCGTGCTTTTCGTGTATGGTTTCTTCTGGCATCTTTTATCCTAAAGTTCATCTTGTTCAACAACCGTCGACCAGCATATGCCTAACCATCCAGTCAATCTAACATTTAAATTTAATGTTTTTTATTTGTTGCACAGGGTGCTTCAACTAGCTGGTGCCACAGTATTTCAAATACTATACTACACCCCAGTTACAGGCTTTGGTCCAGTAAACATGCAAGACATGTAAGATCAAGTTCGAATACATTTCAGTCTTTTCACGATAAGATCTCTAATACACTATAGTAATCTAACCGTGCAGCATGTAACAATTTTTTTATAAGGATGTGTGATCTGTCACTGGGTAAACTATCTTTTGTGAGAGTAGAGTCATTCCACGAGGACAAGGGTGTGATCAAGATCGAAGAAAGTTGAGTGGCCGTGGACGGGGAGAGGGAGAAGGCGGCCATCCCAGTCCGCCAGGGGGCGGTGCCACCAGGCGCGGGCACCCTGTCCTGCCGCGCCTCCGTCTCCCACTCCTGCCGGCCCCACGGATGTAGCTCCGGTCATGGTCTTCCAGATGTAGCAGCCCCCGTCGACCATCTTCCTCGTGCAGGTGTGTTCTTCTCTGTTCTTTTCTCTTGTCTTTTCCAGATGCGGAATATCTAATTAGTGAATAATAATTGATGGATCATGTGAAGTTGGCTTTAATTCTTGTTTTGAGCACCTATTTTTCTGAAATTATTACAACTCTGGTTCATGAAATGTCATTTTTTTTCTAAAAAATTGCATGTTTCATCTGATGAAATTTATGAGCATATTATCTATCAGCATGCAAAACACACTTTCATATTATCTATCAGCTAATTGTGATAATATAACCAAGTTCTGAAACATTTGATGATGGAACTTTTACAGGCTTTTGCTATGACGGGTTGGTGTTTGCTGGTCTTGTCCCTCATGTATTCAGCATCTGGATGACAACCTGATTATGATGTTATGGAAGTAATCTTTATTTGGTATCAGGTTGTCATTGACAACCTGATACCAAATAAAGATTACTTCCATAACATCATACAAGTTGTTGTATGATGACAACCTGATACCAAATAAAGATTACTTCCATAACATCATAATCAGGTTGTCATCATAATCAAGTTTTCTTTATTCTAATATTATAATATGTGATCGTTGATTTTTTTTAAATCATCAAAGCATTTACATCATTTTGGTTGTTTAATTTGTGTTGCCCTAGATATCACCGTAGCGTTAGCACGGGCACTATACTATTTACTCATTAATTAATGAAGACCAAAAGGCTTTTGATATTTCAGAGTGGTGTGCGCCTTCAATCTAGAAATAGGAATTCTGTATACAAATCATTTCCCTTATCCTTTTTCTTTTTGTAGGCTGACATATGCCAGTTGGGGATGGACCAAAGGAAGGTCAATGTGCTAGCTAAGGAGTACTGCGATGACATCAGAAGGGAGAACAAACCAATTATTCTTTCACATCGTATCCTGATTAGTGATTTTGATCTTGTTCTCTTTTTTTCCTATAAATATTTTTTTGGGACATATGTGTTTGTCATGGTCATGTGTCTACAGTGATGGAATTCATAACAAGTGGTTGTTCATTGCTTTGTTTGTGGAGCATGTATTTTTCGCTTAACCTTAAATGCACATATGCTTCCTAGTTTTAAAGAAGGCCAGGAGAAAATGTCAAATATCCATCCTCGACCATGGAGGAGGAGAGGTTTCAGGTATTGTACTCATGCCTTGTCCGTTCAAAAGCAATTCAATTACTTTAGTTGATTTAGCATGTGTAAGGTCCTAGATGGCTTGAGGGGGGTGAATAGCCTATAAAAAATTCTACAAGAACCACTAAGCAAACTTGTTAGAATAACAAACGGCGTAAAGCGAGTTTTGCTTAGCCTACGACTGTGATGCAAGCCTCCTATCCACAAGTCTAGTAGACTATGATCTCTAGTTCACACAAGGGCTATGTTACTAAACTTACACTAGTGAGCAAGCTAGCAACTACTAGCAAAGCTACTACTAGAGCTACACAAGATAAACTAGTAAAGTAAATGCGAGAGAGAGGATTGTGAATCTTATACCGACGGTGGAGTGAAGATGTTGCCAATCACCAAGATGATATACAATCAATCAATATTGACAACAACACAATATGAAGACCAATCACCGGGAGACAAGTGACACAATATTTTTGTTCACCCGATGTTCACTTGTGCACCGACAAGCTACGTCACCGGTTGTGTTGACCAACACTTAGATGGTTCCTCGGTGTGACCCTCAAGTCACTTGCCCCTCAAGGCACGCCCCGCAAGGCACCACAAGACACCACTCTCAAGTGAGGTAACTCAATGACACGCACAATCCACTAGAGTTGCTTTTGGCGCTCCGCCGAGGAAAGCACAAGAACCTCTTACAATCAACCGGAGGTGGCCAAGAACAATCTCCTTCTCTTGCCAACGCCTCCAACAATCTCCAAGCCAGCTAGGAGCGGTACTCTCCAAGAGTAATAAGAAATCCACCGGCTAAACCACCCACAAGTGCCACTAGATGCCCTCAAGCTGATGAGTGGGAGGAAGAAGCTCTAGCTCAAAGGATGCACAAGAGTGTTAGAAATCACGAGAGCCCTCCCCAAGGGCTGGCCAATAAGTATTTATAAGAATCCCAAGCAAATAGAGCCGTTGTACCCCTTCACTGGATACTTTTCGGGATGACCGGACGCGCCAGTCGAAACTGACCGGACACGCTCAACCGCGTCCGATCCTCCAATGGCCACTGATCCCCAACGGTCAAACCAATGACCGGACGCGCCCCAGGCAATGACCGGACACGCCCGTCAAACGACCGGACGCGCCCGTCAAACGACCGGACGCGCCGATCGCATAGTACCGCGCGCCCGCGAAGCAACGACCAGACGCGCTCCAGGCAATGACCGGACGCGACAGTGCCAGCATCCGGTTAGAGTCCAGTAAGCACCCTCAATGATCGGACGCGTCCGATCGCGAGTGACCGGACGCGCCACGCGTCCGATCGACCTTGCGAACTTCAGTTCCTTCTGGGCACATGATCGGACGCGCCGGTCCCGCGAGTGATCGGACGCGCCGGTTGCAAACCCTAACACCCACGCGCCTGACTGCTGCGTTGAACTGACCGGACGCGTCTGGTCATACCATGACCGCGTCCGGTCACCTCTGTGACCTCCGTTCGCCTCTGTTTCTTTTCTGACTTCCGGCGTAGTGGAAAATAGGCATTTTAACTCCTCGAAAACGCCTGAGTCCCGCGCTCGCAAGCTCGGCGGGAGGGAGGGAGAGACCCAAACCCTCTCTACCGCTCAAACTTCATCGCCTTCGTAAATGTGCCAACACCAACAAGCGATGACCACCTTGTGCACGTGTGTTAGCATTTTCATAATCATTTTCGAAGGTTTTCCAATTAGCTCACTAGGCCCTACATGCAATGCACTTCATGAATTCACCTAGTGGCACCCGTGCGTCGAATAACCGATAAGACTTCCCCTCTTAATAGTTCGGCTATCGATCCTAAACCACTCACACCCTCTATGGTGTCTTGAGTGCAAAACAAAATGGCCCTATGGTTATACCTTTGCCTTGAGCCCATTTTGTTTTTTTCAAAAGATATGATCCACTTCATGTCATCACATGACCGTCTCGATCCATCGACCTTGACTTCACTTGCTCTTCACCGTTGCATCGGTCCGTTGGCGCCAAGTCTTGCTCAAGCTTCACCATCGCATGGTCCTTCGCTTCGAAGCCTCGACTTGCCCTTCACCTTCACAACCGATCCATTGAGCCAAGCATCATCTTGGTCTTCATCATCTTGGTCACATGAGTCAATGTCATGTCTCATATTCAATGACCACCTTTATCTAAATCATCCACTTAGATACAAAGGTTAGTCCTAGGTTTCATCAATTAGCCAAAACCAAACTAGGGACTTTCAATCTCCCCCTTTTTGGTAATTGATGACAACCCTCACAAAGATGATTTTGATAATAAAAGTTTTGAACTTATCATACTTGTCCATTCATTTTACTCATAAGTAAAGTTTGGACAATTATCACAAGCTCGGTTTTAGTAGCATTAGCTCTCCCTACATATGTGCATAGAGTTTGGGTTGAAAGCTTTGCACATATGCATGGATAGAAGTGTTGAGAGAGTAATTCTACCAAAATGATGCTAAGGTGTAAGAAATGGACCTTTGAAGCGTGATACCAATCGGAGTTGCCTTTTACACCATCCTTAGCATCATGAAGTAACTAGACATCCATCACAACTCAAGAACCTCGTGAGATCAACATTATATGTAACGGTTCTTGGACTACTTGTAAAGCTTTAAGCATGTCTAGATACCACAAGTAAACTATTCTTAAGCATGCTAGTAGATCATTTCATCATTCAAGTTCTATACTAGCATTGCACCACTCAAGCATGTATATTGAATTTAAATACATGTGCAATGAGCAAGTCATATGAGAATACACAAACAAATGCAACAACTTTGTTTATGAGCTTGCTCCCTCTACTTGTGTGCATCAAAATTTTATTTACCCCTTTATCATGTTGAATCATCTTTTTCTCTCCCCCTTTGTCAACAACTTACCCAAAAATGAGATCAAATTGTGGAGAGAAAAACAATGTTTGATGGAGAAGGTTAGAATTTATCAAATTTGATTCAACCTAGAACACTTGCCAAAGATATTTAATTCGATTTGAACCAAAGACAAGCTTCTTCACACCTCATAATAAGGGTTATCTTGCCTATGTTGAATTAAACACTTATAGCAAATCTTCTAGATTCAACACTAGGTTTACAAGCTCACAAACATGTCATATGCCACCACTAGATCAAAATAAGCATAGAAGCAATAGTGGTAACATATATCCATCAAATTCATTTAATTTATCATGAATGCTCATGCGTACCACTTATTATGTCTACATGCTCTAGCAAGTCCTTAGCATAGGATGAATGACATGTCAATCAACTTTACCTTGCAATGTCGAAGGAGAGGCATGCCAATAAGTGGGTGGGGTGCATTCAACTCATGTTTGAGAAATCAAGAATGTTCAACTCATTCCTTAGCTTGCAAAACCTCTTTTCATCAAGTGGCTTGGTGAGAATATCGGCAAGTTGATCATCAGTGCCAACACTTTCAATGGCAATATCTCCCTTTTGTTGATGATCTCTAATGAAATGATGCCTTATGTCAATATGCTTTGTTCTTCCATGTTGAACCGGGTTTTGTATCATTTTGATTGCACTTTCATTATCACATAGCAATGACACATTCTTAAAGTTGAGGCCATAATCCTTCAAAGTTGATTTCATCCATAGTAATTATGCACAACAACTCCCCGCACTCACATATTTGGCTTCGGCGGTAGAGATTGCCATACTATTTTATTTCTTTGAGGACCATAACACAAGTGATCTTCCAAGTAATTGACATGTGCCACTTGTGCTCTTTCTATTAATCTTGCAACCCCCATAGTCAGAGTCTGAATATCCAATCAATTCAAACTTTGACCCCTTGGGATACCATAGTCCAACATCTCTTGTTTGCTTCAAGTACCTCAATATTCTCTTTGCGGCCGTGAGATGACTCTCTCTAGGTGAGGCTTGATATCTAGCACACACACAAACACTAAACATGACATCCGGCCTTGATGCGGTGACATAGAGTAGACTTCCAATCAAAGACCGATATTCCTTTGGATTCACCATTTTGCCATCAAGATCACTATCCAAATTGCCATTTATACCCATTGGAGTTGAAATTGGATTTGCATCTTGCATTCCAAACTTCTTCAACATGTCCCTTATGTATTTCCCTTGACTTACAAATGTCCCATTCTTCAATTATTTGACTTGGAGACCAAGGAAGTAGCTAAGTTCACCAATCATAGACATTTTAAACTCTTTGGTCATCATAGCACCAAATTCTTCATAATAAGCTTGATCGGTTGATCCAAAGATGATGTCATCAACATATATTTGCACTATGAATAGATTATTCTCAATCTTCTTGGTGAATAGAGTTATATCAACCTTGCCCATCTTGAATCCCTTAGAGAGAAGGAAATCCCTTAACCTCTCATACCATGCTCTAGGTGCTTGCTTTAAGCCATATAAAGCCTTCTTCAACTTGTATACATGGTTGGGTTTCTTGTCATTTTTAAATCCGGGAGGTTGCTCAACAAAGACTAACTCATTGATGATTCCATTGAGAAATGCACTTTTGACATCCATTTGATATAGTTTGATGTTGTGTGCACAAGCATAAGCCAATAGAATCCTTATTGCCTCCAATCTTGCCACGGGAGCATATGTCTCATCATAGTCAAGACCTTCTACTTGAGTGTAACCTTGAGCAACTAGTCTTGCTTTGTTTCTCACCACAATGCCATCTTGATCTTGCTTGTTTTTGAACACCCATTTGGTTCCAATCACATTGTAGTCATTTGGCCTTTCTATCAATTCCCAAACATCATTTCTTGTGAAATTGTTAAGTTCTTGCATAGCCATGATCCAATCGGCATCCCTCAAAGCTTCTTCTATTTTCTTTGGTTCTATGGCTAACACAAATGATGCATGCTCACAAAACATAGCCAATCTTGATCTTGTTTGCACACCACTTCTAATATCACCAATAACACTATCAATGGGGTGATCTCTTGCAACATGTTGTGGTTGGAGTACTTGCACTTGATTGCTTGAGCTTGGTTGATCACTTGATGTATCTTGATGAGATGAACTAGCACCATAATTTTGTACTTGAGAGTCACTAGCTAGCTTGAATGGAGAATTGAGCACTTGATCTTTATCATCATCTTGAATATCAATAACTTGCTTTGCTCTAATGTCCCCAATGTCCATGTTCTTCATTGCTTCCACCAATAGAGTTCCACCAACATCATCTAGATTCTATTCTTCATCTTGTGACCCATTGGTTTCATCAAATTGCACATCATGGACTTCTTCTAGAATGCCACTTGAATTGTTCCAAACTCTATAAGCTTTGCTTGTAGTTGAATAACCAAGTAGGAACCCCTCATCACATCTCTTGTCAAACTTTCCCAATCTAGTGCCCTTCTTCAAGATATAACATTTGCAACCAAACACCATAAAGTAAGAAATATTTGGCTTTCTTCCATGAAGTAGCTCATATGGGGTCTTCTCTAGCAATGGATGACAATATAGTCTATTGATGTAGTAGCAAGCGGTATTGATTGCTTCATCCCAAAAAGATTGACTCACATTGTACTCATGAAGCATTGATCTAGCCATATCAAGCAATGTTCTATTCTTTCTCTCAACTAGGCCATTTGATTGTGGAGTGTACTTGGCCGAGAATTGATGTCCAATGCCATAGTGATCACAAAGTTCTTCAATTCTTGTATTCTTGAACTCACTTCCATTGTCACTTCTCACTTTCTTGATTCTAATCTCAAACTCATTGTGAACTCTAGTGAGAAAGGTCTTGAAGGTGTCAAACACTTCACTTTTGTCACTAAGAAAGAATACCCATGTGAATCTTGTGAAGTCATCCACTATGACAAATCCATACTTATTACCACCTATGCTTGAGTATGTTGTTGGGCCAAATAGATCCATGTGCATCAAATCAAATGCTTTGCATGTGCTCATTGTACTTTTCTTTGGATGTGAGCTTCCAACTTGCTTCCCGGCTTGACATGCACTACAAAGCTTATTCTTCTCAAATTCAACATCTTTCAAACCATTGACAAGATTGTGAGTTGTAAGCTTCTTCAATTGTTTCATACCAACATGACCAAGCCTTCTATGCCAAAGCCAACCCATGCTTGATTTGAAGATTAAGCAAGTTGTCAAAGAAGTTTCTCTAGCGTTGAAGTCAACTAGGTAGAGATTCTCATATCTAATGCCCTTGAATGCCACATTTGAACCATCCATACTAATGACTTCCACATCATCAACCCCAAAGATACATTTGTAACCAAGATCACATATTTATGCCACGGATAGAAGATTGAAATCCAAGCTTTCAACTAGCAACACATTGGAGATACTCAGTCATTTGATATTGCAATCTTGCCCAAGCCAATAACCTTGCCTTTCTTGTTATTACCAAATGTGATAGATTCAACACCACTATCATTGTCATTGATTGAGTCAAACATTCTTGATGTACCGGTCATGTGTTGAGTGCACCCACTATCAATAATCCAATGCCTTCCTCCAGCTTTGTAATTGACCTACAAGCAAATCAATGAAGCTTAGGTACCCATTTTTGCTTGGGTCCTTGTAGGTTAGTAACTAAGCTCTTTGGTACCCAAATAACCTTCTTCTTTGGGTCAACAATGGGTGTACCAATAAACTTAGCTTTCACACCTTTTACACCTTTGGTAAGCACATAGCAAGAATCAAAAGGTATAGCATTAACAAGGTTCTTGTTTTGGTTCTTTTTATTGCAATTATGCTCTAGGTGCCCAACTTGCTTGCATCTATTGCAAAACCGACCATTGCCCTTCACAAAGCTAGGCTTTGGAGTTGCAAAGGCCAACTTGCCTTTCTTGGGGGTGTAGCCCAATCCCTCCTTGTTAAGAGAGAACCTTTGGCTACCCAAGCACTTAAGCAAGCGGGCCTCACCACCATAGGCCTTGCCTAGGACGTGAGTGAGCTCATCCACCTCTCTCTTGAGAGTCTCATTCTCAACCATTAGTGAGGCATCACAAGTGAAACCATCACTAGTAGTGGAGATAGAGTCGGTGGTTGTGGATGAAGAGCTACAAGAAGGGTTAGCATTTGACATGATGATAGGTTCATAAGAGGATTCATCAAATATATCACATGTAACACCTATATCACATGATACAACAATCTCCTTCTTTGCTTATTTCTCAAGTAGCAATGAGTGAGCTTTTTCAAGCTTGGAATGAGCCTTACCAAGATCCCCATGGTCTTCCACTATACTCTCATGAGTGGTCTTAAGCTCACTAAGAACTTTCTCAAGTATTGCTACATTCATTGAAAGCTTCTTACACTCCTTGTTCTTAGCAATAGCTATGTCTCTAGTTTGTTCCATCAAGTCATATAGTTGTTCTTTAGTTGGTTCATCATCATCATTTTAATTATCATTATCACTATCACTATCATGAGCATATTCCATTTCACTTTCATCATCACTCTCATCATATAATACCTTAGTTTCTTTGGCCATGAGGCATGAAGAGGATGAATCAAATAGTGATGGCTTCTTGTTGATAGCAATGGAAGCAAAAGCCTTGTTGGATGATTCTTCTTCTTCTTCTTCATCACTTTCCCAAGTGACCACATAGGCTCCATTCTTGCCCTTCTTGAAGATCATCTTGGCTTCTCTCTTTTTATTATCAAACTTGCCACTCTTATTGTTCTTCTTCTTGTCATAGGGACATTCGGCTTGAAGATGTTCGGTGCTATCACAATTGAAGCACTTCCTTTGTTGCTCATTGCTCTTGAAATTGTTATTTCTCTTTTTGAAGCCTCTTCTCTTAATGAACATGTGACCCATTTTCTTTACTATAAGAGCAAATGCCTCATCATCAATTTCCAATTCTTCATCTTCTTCATTGTCATCTTCTTCTTGAATTGAAGCTTTGCCCTTAGAGGAGGTGGCCTTGAATGCCACGGTCTTCTTCTTCTTTTCTTCCTCCTTCTCCTTCTCATCAACATCTTGATCATACTTGTCAAAGGTTAATACCTCTCCAAGCAAATCATTGGGCTTCATTGCATCAAGCCCATCTCTTTGTAGCATCATGATCAATATTTTAAATCTTCTTGGTAAGCTCAATAAGAACTTGTGGTAAAAGTCTTGGTCTTGTGTCTTGTGCCCTAAGCTATTGAGATCATTCACAATGACTTGCAATCTATGAAACATCTCTAAGATTGTTTCTTCTTCTTTTATCTTGAAGTTCTCAAACTCACTCTTGAGCCCATATAGCTTGGCACTCTTCACAACCTTAGTGCCCTCATATGTTTCACTCAACCTTGTCCATACTTCATTTGCCAATTCTAAATCCTTGATGCCCTCAAATACTTTTATGTCAATACCATTGTAAAGTGTATTGAGAGCCATTCTATTGCATGTTCTATTTGCTCTATCTTCATCGGTGAGATGATCGGGATCAATGATAGCAAAATCATTCTCGGTGACTTGCAAAACTCTCTCATGAATAGAACTAAGGTACATTGTCATTTTTCTCTTCCAATGAGTAAAAGAACTAACACCATTAAAGAACGGTGGCTTGCCTCCAACATGATTGAACACAATTTGAGCCATTTTTCACACCGAAGGATGTTAAGCCTTGATTAAAATGGTGACCATGGCTCCGATACCACTTGTAAGGTCCTAGATGGATAGAGGGGGGGTGAATAGCCTATAAAAAATTCTACAAGAACCACTAAGCAAACTTATTAGAATAACAAACGGCGTAAAGCGAGTTTTGCTTAGCCTACGGCTGTGATGCAAGTCTCCTATCCACAAGTCTAGTAGACTATGATCTCTAGTTCACACAAGGGCTATGTTACTAAACTTACACTAGTGAGCAAGCTAGCAACTACTAGCAAAGCTACTACTAGAGCTACACAAGATAAGCTAGTAAAGTAAATGCGAGAGAGAGGATTGTGAATCTTATACCGACGGTGGAGTGAAGATGTTGCCAATCACCAAGATGATATACAATCAATCAATATTGATAACAACACAATATGAAGACCAATCACCGGGAGACAAGTGACACAATATTTTTGTTCACCCAGTGTTCACTTGTGCACCGACAAGCTACGTCACCGGTTGTGTCGACCAACACTTAGATGGTTCCTCGGTGTGACCCTCAAGTCACTTGCCCCTCAAGGCACGCCCCGCAAGGCACCACAAGACACCACTCTCAAGTGAGGTAACTCAATGACACGCACAATCCACTAGAGTTGCTTTTGGCGCTCCGCCGAGGAAAGCACAATAACCTCTTACAATCAACCGGAGGTGGCTAAGAACAATCTCCTTCTCTTGCCAACGCCTCCAACAATCTCCAAGCCGGCTAGGAGCGGTACTCTCCAAGAGTAATAAGAAATCCACCGGCTAAACCACCCACAAGTGCCACTAGATGCCCTCAAGCTATGCAATGCACTTTGGGATCACTCAATCTCACTTTTGATTTGCAATCAAGCAAGAGAGATGAGTGGGAGGGAGAAGCTCTAGCTCAAAGGATGCACAAGAGTGTTAGAAATCACGAGAGCCCTCCCCAAGGGCCGGTCAATAAGTATTTATAAGCATCCCAAGCAAATAGTGCCGTTGTACCCCTTCACTGGATACTTTTCGGGATGACCGGACGCGCCAGTCGAAACTGACCGGACGCGCTGAAAGTCCCTAGTTTGGTTTTGGCTAATTGATGAAACCTAGGACTAACCTTTGTATCTAAGTGGATGATTTAGATAAAGGTGGTCATTGCATATGAGACATGACATTGACTCATGTGACCAAGATGATGAAGACCAAGATGAGGCTTGGCTCGATGGACCGGTTGTGAAGGTGAAGGGCAAGTCGAGGCTTCGAAGCAAAGGACCATGCGATGGTGAAGCTTGAGCAAGACTTGGCACCGACGGACCAATGCAACGGTGAAGAGCAAGTGAAGTCAAGGTCGATGGATCGAGACGGTCATGTGATGATATGAAGTGGATCATATCATTTGGAGAAACAAAATGGGCTCAAGGCAAAGGTATAACCATAGGGCCATTTTGTTTTACACTCAAGACACCATAGAGGGTGTGAGTGGTTTAGGATCGATAGCCGAACTATTAAGAGGGGAAGTCTTATCGGTTATTCGATGCATGGGTGCCACTAGGTGAATTCATGAAGTGCATTGCATGTAGGGCCTAGTGAGCTAATTGGAAAACCTTTGAAAATGATTGAGAAAAAGCTAACACACAAGCACATGGAGATGTACACTTGATGGTGTTGGCACATTTGCAAAGGTGGCGTTGGTCGCGCTGTGGTTTGCGGGTAGAGAGGGGTTTGGGTTCCTCACTCGCGGGACCGGCGCGTCCGGTCAAGTGTCCAGAAGGAACTGCGGTTCGCAAGGACGATCGGACACGGGGCGCGTCCGGTCACACGCGATCGGACGCGTCCGGTCGTCGAGGGAGCTTACTGGACTCCGACCGGACGCTGGCACTGTCGCGTCCGGTCGTTGCGAGGAGCGCGTCCGGTCGTTGTTTCGCGGGCGCGGGTGCTGTGCGGATCGGCGCGTCCGGTCGTTGCGAGAAGCGCGTCCGGTCGTTGCTTCGCGCGCGCGGTGCTGTGCGACCGGCGCGTCCGGTCGGTTGAGCAGCGCGTCCGGTCATAGCGTTTGACCGTTGGCGCGCAGTGACCGTTGGAGGATCTAACGGTCGCATTTGAAATTTGAGGGACACGTGGACGTCGCAGGGCGACCGGACGCGGTTGAGCGCGTCCGGTCAGTTTCGACCGGCGCGTCCGGTCGTCCTGAAAAAACGGTCAGTGGAGTGGCAACGACTCTATTTGTTTGGGGTGCTTATAAATACTCGTTGGCCGGCCCTTGGGGAGGTCTCTTGGCATTTCTAACACTCTTGTGCATCCTTTGAGCTAGAGCTACTCCTCCCACTCATCTCTCTTGCTTGATTGCAAATCAAAAGTGAGATTGAGTGATCCCAAGGTGCATTGCATAGCTTGAGGGCATCTAGTGGCACTTGTGGGTGGTTTAGCCGGTGGATTTCTTGTTACTCTTGGAGAGTACCGCTCCTAGCCGGCTTGGAGATTGTTGGAGGCGTTGGCAAGAGAAGGTGATTGTTCTTGGCCACCTCCGGTTGTTTGTAAGAGGTTCTTGTGCTTTCCTCGGCGGGACGCCAAAAGCAACTCTATTACATTGCGCGTGTCATTGAGTTACCTCACTTGAGAGTGGTGTCTTGTGGTGCCTTGCGGGGCGTGCCTTGAGGGGCAAGTGACTTGAGGGTCACATCGAGGAACCATCTAAGTGTTGGTCGACACAACCGGTGACGTAGCTTGTCGGTGCACAAGTGAACACCGGGTGAACAAAAATATTGTGTCTCTTGTCTCCCGGTGATTGGTCTACATATTGTGTTGTTGTCAATATTAATTGATTGTATATCATCTTGGTGATTGGCAACATCTTCACTCCACCGTCGGTATAAGATTCACAATCCTCTCTCTCGCATTTACTTTTACTAGATTATCTTGTGTAGCTCTAGTGGTAGCCTTTTCTAGTAATTGTTAGCTTGCTCACTAGTGTAAGTTAGTGACTTAGCACTTGTGTGAACTAGAGATCATAATCTACTAGACTTGTGGATAGGAGGCTTGCATCACAACCTTTGGCTAAGCAAAACTCGCTTTACGCCGTTTGTTATTCTAACAAGTTTGCTTAGTGGTGCTTGTAGAATTTTTTTATAGGCTATTCACCCCCCCTCTAGCCATCTAGGACCTTTCAAGTGGTATCGGAGCCGTGGTCACCGTTTTAATCAAGGCTTAACATCCTTCGGTGTGAAAAATGGCTCAAATTATGTTCAATCATGTTGGGGGCAAGCCACCGTTCTTTGATGGTGTTAGTTCCTTTGCTCATTAGAAGAGAAAAATGACAATGTACCTTGGTTCTATTCATGAGAGAGTATTGCAAGTCACCGAGAATGATTTTGCTATCATTGATCCCGATCATCTCACCGATGAAGATAGAGCAAATAGAACATGCAATAGAATGGCTCTCAATACACTTTACAATAATATTGACACAAAAGTATTTGAGGGCATCAAGGATTTGGAATTGGCAAATGAAGTGTGGACAAGGTTAAGTGAAACATATGAGGGCACTAAGGTTGTAAAGAGTGCCAAGCTATATGGGCTCAAGAGTGAGTTTGAGAACTTCAAGATGAAAGAAGAAGAAGCAATCTTAGAGATGTTTCATAGATTGCAAGTCATTGTGAATGATCTCAAGAGCTTAGGGCACAAGACTCAAGACCAAGATTTTTGCCACAAGTTCTTGTTGAGCTTACCTAAAAGATTCAAGATGTTGATCATGATGCTACAAAGAGATGGGCTTGAAACAATGAAGCCCAATGATTTGCTTGGAGAGGTATTGACCTTTGACAAGTATGATCAAGATGTTGATGAGAAGGAGGATGAAAAGAAGAAGAAGACCGTGGCATTCAAGGTCACCTCCTCAAAGGGCAAAGCTTCAATTCAAGAAGAAGATGACAGCGAAGAAGATGAAGAATTGGAAGTTGATGATGAGGCACTTGCTCTAGTTGTCAAAAACATTGGCAAAATGTTTATCAAAAGAAGAGGCTTCAAAAAGAGACATGACAATTTCAAGAGCAATGAGCAACAAAGGAAGTGCTTCAATTGTGATAGCACCGAACATCTTCAAGCCGAATGTCCCTATGACAAGAAGAAGAAGAACAAGAGGGGCAAGTTTGAGAAGAAGAAGAGAGAGGCCAAGATGACATTCAAGAAAGGCAAAAATGGTGCCTATGTGATCACTTGGGAAAGTGATGATGAGGAAGAAGAAGAAGAATCATCCAACAAGGCTTTTGCTTCCATTGCTATCAACAAGAAGCCATCACTATTTGATTCATCCTCTTCATGCTTCATGGCTAAAGAAGCTAAGGTATTATATGATGAGAGTGATGATGAAAGTGAAATGGAATATGCTCATGATAGTGATAATGATAATGAAAATGATGATGATGAACCAACTAAAGAACAACTATATGACTTGATGCAACAAACTAGAGACATAGCTATTGCCAAGAACAAGGAGTGTAAAAAGCTTTCAATGAAAGTAGCAATACTTGAGAAAGTTCTTAGTGAGCTTAAGACCACTCATGAGAGTCTAGTGGAAGACCATGAGGATCTTGGTAAGGCTCATTTCAAGCTTGAAAAAGCTCACTCATTGCTACTTGAGCAATAAGCAAAGAAGGAGGTTGTTGTATCATGTGATATAGGTGTTACATGTGATATAATTGATGAATCCTTTAATGAACCTATCATCATGTCAAATACTAACCCTTCTTGTAGCTCTTCATCCACCACCACTAACTCTACCTCCACTACTAGTGATGGTTTCACTTGTGATGCCTTACTAATGGTTGAGAATGAGACTCTCAAGAGAGAGGTGGATGAGCTCACTCACGCCCTAGGTGAAAGCCCAAGTTTGGTTTTGGTAATTAATGACACCAAGTTGCTAATGCCATGTGTTAAGTGTTTTGAGTTAGGCATAAGCAACGCATGTGATGAAAGTGTACGTGGCAAGGAGTGGTGGCCACAAGATCACAAAGAAATGGTGCATGGACATGAAATGACGATCATGGTGGAGATGCACATAATATGATGAACTTGATGATCAAGTGGAGGAGAAAGATCTAAGAGCGCAAGGCAAAGGTATAACCATAGGGTTTTCCTTTTGCCGGTCTAAGTTGAGTAGAGAAGTGATTGACCGGATTTAGGATACATAGTCGACTATCAAGAGGGGCAATCACGGTTAGCTCGGGAATCAAGTGCCACTAGATCAATGTCTTGAGCATATGCATTAGGATCTAGTTGAGAGCTAACATAACGCCTTGGAAAATGTTTGTGAAATGCTAACACACATGCACTTTGTGGTGTACACTTGGTGGTGTTAGCACATTTGCGAAGGCGGTGGTGTTTGAGCGGTAATAAGGGGTTTGGGGTTCGCTCTCCCTCCCGCCGAGCGTGCGAGCGCGGGATTCAGGCGTTTTCGAGAAAATGAAATGCCTATTTTCTATTGCGCCGGAGGCGAGAAAAGGTGGCGAAAGTCCAAAATATTTTTCACTGAAAAACGGCGATCGGACGCTGCACCGGACGCGGTCTCGGTTTGACCGGACGCGTTCGGTCAGTTCAACGCGGCGCGAGCTCTAGGGTTTGTGACCGGACGCGGGTCTGGCCTGACCAGCGCGTCCGGTCAGTACAACTGAGCGTAAGAGAGAAGCACGCGACCGGCGCGTCCGGTCCTTCACGGGACCGGAGCGTCCGGTCAGGCGTCCAGGAACACAGAGCGAAGCGGAGTGACGATCGGACGCGCGGCGCGTCCGGTCACGTGCGATCGGACGCGTCCGGTCGCAGCTGGAGCTTACTGGAACGCGACCGGACGCTGACACTGTCGCGTCCGGTCACTCGGTTGAGCGCGTCCGGTCAGGGCAACGGCTAGTTCTGACGCGCATTGTTCACGTTTGTCGTGTAGTGACCGGACGCGTCCGGTCACCCTGACCGGAGCGTCCGGTCAGCGCGTTTTTGCTGCGTCGTCTGTAACGGCTAGTTGCGTACCCCTTCGTTATAAATAGACGTTGGACGGGGTTTGAGGGGAGCTTTTTGCACATTCTGAGATATAGAGACATACTTTGAGCTAGAGAACAACCCCTCCACTCATCTCTTTGCATAGTTGCACATCTTGAGTGAGATTGAGTGAGATTCAAGTGCATTGCTTGAGAGTTGCATTCTAGAGGCACTTGATCTTCGAAGTTGCTGCGGATTTCTTGTTACTCTTCCGTGTTTCCCGACACGGTAGACGGCTTGGAACAGCGGAGGTGATTGAGCTCGCAATTGGAGATTGTTGGAGCCTTCACCAAGTGTTGTAAGGGGTTCTTGATCCTTCCCTGCGGGAGTTCGTGAATTGGATACTCTAGTGGAGCTCGTGGCTTGGAGGATCCCCATCTTGTGTGCGGTTGTGCGGCGCCCGCCGAGGGCTCAACTCTTGATAGTTGATTAGCTCGCGAACCGACAAGTGGGTGTATCGCCACAACGGGGAGTAGCTTGCCGGGAAGCAAGTGAACCTCGGGATAAATTCTTGTGTCATTCTCTTCCCGAGGATTTCTCTTGTGTGATTGATTGATTGGTACATCTCATCTCTACACGGCGGTATAATCACTCAAAGCTCTTCTCTTGTATTACTTCTTATTTCTAGCTTGTAATTGTTGTTGTGTTTATTGAATAGCTTTGTTATAGACTTGTGTAGGTGGCTTGCTTAATTAGTTAGAGCTAGTGCATTTGCTTCGCCACCTTTCGTACTAACGTGTGGTTAAGTAATTCTTGTAGAAGTTTTAATTAGGCTATTCACCCCCCCCTCTAGCCTATTTGGACCTTACAAGTGGTATCGGAGCCAAGGCACCGTTTATTTGAGGCTTAACAACCTACGGTGAAAAAGAAATGGCTCAATTAAGCTTGCACATCAACAACACCAAGAAGGCACCTCACTTTGATGGCACAAATTATGCATATTGGAAGGTTAAGATGACCGCACACCTAAAGTCAATCAATAGAGAAGTATGGAAGGTCACCGAAACAAAATTTGAAGTTGCTAATCCGGAAGCACCTACACCGGTGGAAGAGAAGAAGCTCCAATGCAATGACATTGCCATTAGTGCTCTTCATGAGGCATTAGATGACAAGACATTTGAGCAAGTGAAAAACATAGAAGTTGCACATGATGCTTGGGCCAAGCTAGAAGAAACATTTGAGGGCACCGAAGGCACAAAGACCGCTAAAGCATATATCTTGCAAGAAAAATTTTCAAGCTTCAAGATGCAAGATGATGAGAGTGTTCCGGAGATGTTTCATAGATTGCAAGTCATTGTCAATGAGCTCAAGGCACTTGGTGAGGAGGTCAAGGACAATCAATTCTCTATGAAGTTCTTGAGAAGCTTGCCCAAGAGATTTGATACATTGATCACCGTGCTAGTGAGGACTACATTGAAGGATTCAACTCCTCAACAAATATTTCAAGAGGTGATGACCGATGATTCATATAGAGAAGATGATGAGAAGGATGAGTTGGTCAAGAAGAAGAAGAAGGAAAATGAAAAGAAAGATGATGAAAAGAAGAAGAGTGTGGCATTCAAAGCCACCACATCCAAGGGCAAGTCCAAGATTGAATCATCAAGTAATGAAGACTCAAGCTCTTGTGATAGTGATGACATTGATGAGAAGATGGCTCTCTTTGTCAAGCAATTTGGCAAATTCATGAAGAAGAAGGGCTATCGTGCAAGAAGGAGGAAGAACTCATCTAAGAAGAATGAGCATAACATGAGATGCTTTAGATGCCATAGCAAGGATCATCTTATTGCAAAGTGTCCTTATGATAGTGATGATGAAGATGCTATCAAGAAGGAGAGGAAGAAGCAAAAGAAGAAGCAAGAAAAGAAGGAGAGCTCTTATAAGAAGAAGAATGATTCTCATGTTGCTACATGGGATAGTGATGATTCCTCAAGTGATGATGAGGATGACTACAAGAGCAAGAAGAAGGGACATGCTAGCATTGCCATCCAAAAGAAGGTCTCCCTCTTCGACACTCCATCATGCTTCATGGCTAAGGCCGCTAAGGTATCATCCAATGATGAGAGTGATCATGATAATACTAGTGATAGTGATAGTGATGAAGAGGAATTCACTAAAGATGAACTAATCACTATGCTAGAAGATTGCACTCAACATTTTAAAGAATCTAGAAAGGAGTGCAAGGGCTTGCTTAAGGAAAAGAAAAACCTTATGCAAGAACTTGATGAGCTTAGGGCATCTTATGAGAGTCTAAAGGTAGACCATAAGAAGCTTCAAAAGTCTCACATTAAGCTAGAAGAAGCTCATTCCTCTCTAGTTGAAAAATATGAAAACATACCAACTAATGTTGAGAAAGCTAAAACTTGCAACATAGGCATATCATGTGATATAATTGATGAAACTTTTCATAAGCCTATTATTGTTGCTCCCACTAACCCTTCATGTAGCGCATCTACATCATCCTCATCTAGTAGTGATGGTTTCACTTGTGACTTCACACTTATAGTTGAGAATGAAAATCTCAAGAAGGAGGTAAAAGAGCTCAATCACACCTTGGCTAAGGCTTATGGTGGTAAGGACCGCTTGCTTATGTGCTTGGGTAGCCAAAGAGCATCTCTCTACAAAGAGGGATTGGGCTATAACCCCAAGAAAGGCAAGGCCGCTTTTGCTCCTCACAAGACTCGTTTTGTGAAGAACAATGGTAGCTATTGCAAAAGTTGCAAGCAAGTTGGTCACATAGAGCAAAAATGCATGAACAAGAAATCAAATGCTAATGTATCCTCAATTAAGTTTGATTCTTTCTATATACTTACCAAGGGTACAAATGGTGTTCATGCTAAGTTCATTGGTGCACCATGGATGGGCTCAAAGAAGAAAGCCATTTGGGTACCAAAGAGCTTAGTCTCTAACCTTGGAGGACCCAAACAAGTTTGGGTACCTAAAAAGAATTGATCTTGTCTTGTAGGTCAATTACAAAGCCGGAGGAAGGCATTGGGTGCTTGATAGTGGGTGCACTCAACATATGACCGGAGACTCTTGTATGTTCAATTCAATTGATACAAGTCAAAATAGTGGTTTTGATGCTATCACTTTCGGCAACAATAAGAAAGGCAAGGTCAAGGGGCTTGGTAAAATTGCTATCTCAAATGACATGAGCATATCAAATGTGTTGCTAGTTGAGAGCTTAGATTTCAATCTTTTATCGGTGGCACAACTTTGTGATCTTGGCTTCAAGTGCATATTTGGTAGTGATGATGTTGAAGTCATAAGTGTTGATGGATCAAACTTGATATTCAAAGGATTTAGACATGGTAGCTTATACTTGGTTGACTTCAATGATAGTGAGACACAATTGACATCATGCTTGCTTAGTAAATCTAGTATGGGTTGGTTGTGGCATAGAAGGCTTGGTCATGTTGGAATGAAACAATTGAACAAACTTTTGAGTCATGACTTAGTTAGAGGATTGAAAGATGTCACTTTTGAAAAGGATAAACTATGTAGTGCTTGTCAAGCCGGCAAACAAGTTGGAAATTCACATCCTAGTAAAAGTGAAATGAGCACATCAAAAGCATTTGAGCTATTGCACATGGACTTGTTTGGGCCAACAACATACACTAGCATTGGTGGCAACAAGTATGGTTTTGTGATTGTGGATGACTACACTAGATACACTTGGGTGCTCTTTCTCTATGACAAGAGTGATGTTTATGATCTATTCAAGTCTTTTGTCAAGAGGGTGCAAAATGAGTTTGAGACTACCATCAAGAAGATTAGAAGTGATAATGGTAGTGAGTTTAAGAACACAAGAATTGAAGATTTGTGTGATGATTATGGTATTGGGCATCAATTCTCACCAACATACACTCCTCAATCCAATGGTGTAGTTGAAAGGAAAAATAGAACTTTGATTGATATGGCTAGATCAATGCTTAGTGAATACAATGTGAGTCATTCATTTTGGAGTGAAGCTATCAGCACGGCTTGCTATTGTAGCAACCGTCTCTATTGCCATGGGAAGCTTGGAAAGACACCATATGAGCTATTGAATGGAAGAAAGCCCAACATTGCATACTTTAGAGTGTTTGGTTGCAAATGCTATATTCTTAAGAAAGGCACTAGGTTGAGCAAGTTTGAAAAGAAATGTGATGAAGGGTTCTTACTTGGTTATTCTACCACAAGCAAGGCATATAGAGTTTGGAATCTCACAAATGGCACCTTGGAAGAAGTTCATGATGTTGAATTTGATGAAACCCAAGGGTCTCAAAATGAAGCTCAAAACCTTGATGATGTGAGAGGAGATCAATTGTCAAATGCAATGAAGAACATGGACATTGGTGATATAAGGCCGATGCAAGTTGATGATGATGATATTCATGTGATCAACCAAAGTGTGCAAATTGATACAAATCAAGCAAGCTCTAGTGGTACTCATGATGAAGCTCAAGTTCAAGGTCAAACAAGTGAAAGCAATCAACTCCCAATACTCCAACCTACTAGCATTGCAAGAGATCATCCGTTGGACCAAATCATTGGTGGAATTCAAAGTGGTGTTCAAACTAGATCAAGGCTAGCATCCTTTTGTGAGCATTACTCATTTGTCTCATTAGAAGAACCAAAGAAGATAGAAGATGCATTGAAAGATTCCGATTGGGTAAATGCCATGCATGAAGAACTAAACAACTTTGCTAGAAATCAAGTTTGGGAACTTGTTGAAAGGCCAAAGAAATACAATGTGATTGGTACTAAGTGGGTCTTTAGAAACAAGCAAGATCAAGATGGCATGGTTGTGAGAAACAAAGCAAGATTAGTAGCACAAGGATACACTCAAGTTGAGGGTCTTGACTTTGGAGAGACATATGCACCGGTTGCAAGATTGGAGGCAATTAGAATCTTATTAGCATATGCTTGTGCACACAATATCAAGCTCTATCAAATGGATGTCAAGAGTGCATTTCTCAATGGCTACATCAATGAAGAAGTTTATGTTGAGCAACCTCCCGGTTTTGAAGATGACAAGAAGCCCGACCATGTGTACAAGCTAAAGAAGGCATTGTATGGTTTGAAGCAAGCACCTAGAGCATGGTATGAGAGATTGAGGGATTTTCTTCTCTCTAAAGGGTTCAAGATGGGAAAGGTTGACACCACGCTCTTCACCAAGAAGCTTGGAAATGACTTATTTGTGTTGCAAATCTATGTGGATGACATTATCTTTGGATCAACTAACCAAGACTTTTGTGAAGAGTTTGGAAATATGATGGCTAATGAGTTTGAGATGTCTATGATTGGAGAGCTTAGTTACTTCCTTGGACTTCAAATCAAGCAAATGAAGAATGGCACTTTTGTAAGTCAAGGCAAGTACATCAAGGACATGATCAAGAAGTTTGGATTGCAAGAAGCTAAGCCAATGAGCACACCAATGGGCACTAATGATCAATTGGGTATTGATGCTAGTGGCAACATGGTAGATCAAAAACAATACCGATCCATGATTGGAAGTTTGCTCTATGTCACCGCTTCTAGGCCGGATGTGATGTTTAGTGTATGCAAGTGTGCAAGATATCAAGCTTCACCTAGAGAAAGTCACTTGAAAGCAACCAAGAGGATATTGAGATATCTAAAGGGCACTCATGATGTTGGATTATGGTATCCCAAGGGATCTAATTTTGAGTTGATTGGATATTCGGACTCCGACTATGGTGGATGCAAGATTGATAGAATGAGCACAAGTGGCACTTGTCAATTGCTTGGAAGGTCTCTTGTTTCATGGTCATCAAAGAAACAAAATAGTGTTGCACTATCTACCGCCGAGGCCGAATACATTAGTGCCGGTAGTTGTTGTGCACAATTGCTTTGGATGAAGGCCACTTTGAATGACTTTGGAATTAAATTCAAGAATGTGCCTTTGTTTTGTGATAATGAAAGTGCTATCAAGATGACACAAAATCCGGTTCAACATTCAAGAACCAAGCACATTGACATAAGGCATCACTTCATAAGAGACCATCAACAAAAGGGTGATATTAGTATTGAGAGCATTAGCACCGAAGATCAACTAGCCGACATCTTTACAAAGCCACTTGATGAAAAGAGATTTTACAAGTTGAAGAATGAATTGAACATACTTGACTTCTCCAACTTGAAATAAGTGCACCCCCACATTCTTATATGACATGCCTCTCCTCCAACATAGCAAGGTACAGTTGTTTGGCATATCATTCATACTTTGCTAAGGACATGGTTAGAACATATAGACATATTTGCATGACAAATAAGCTCATTCATGAAAATCAAATGATTTTGATGTATATATGGTACCACTATTGCTTCTATGTTTGATTGATCTAGTGGTAGCATATGACATGTTTATGGGCTTGCAAACCTAGTGTTGAATCTAGAAAATGAGCTCATGATGTGTAATTCAACATGGTCAAGATAACCCTTATACTTTATGAGGTGTGAAAAAGCTTGTCCTTGGATCAAACCGAATTACATATTCTAGGCAAGTGATCTAGGTTGAACCATAATTTAGACTCCCTCATATTGATTGACTTATCTCTCACTAAAATTACCTATTCTAGGCACCTTTTTGGTGATTGTTGACAAAGGGGGAGAGAAAAGTCACAAAGATATTGCAAAGAGGAATAAGATAAAATAAGGGGGAGAGAAAAGTCACAGGGGAGAGAAAAGTTACAAAGGGAGAGAAATCAAGGGGATCAATTAAATTTGAGCACATAAGTAGGGGGAGCAAGCTCATGGATTATTTGTTGCATTTGTATGTGCATTAACATGATGAAATGTTGCATTACAAAAGTTTAATTTCGATATTCATGATTGAATGGTGTATGCTAGATATAGAACTTGAATGATGTTTTGTTAAGAGTAGCTTTACATGTGGTATCTAGACACCTTTGCTTTTAATGTTGATCTCACGAAGTACTTTAGTGTTTGTGATCTTTACAAGCGATGTATTACAAATGGTGTCTAGCTACATCGATGCTAAGGATGGTATATAAAGGCAACTCCGATTGGTATCACGCTTCAAAGGTCCATTCTATATACCTTAGCATCAATTTGATAGTAGTAACTCTCCCAAAATTCAAATCCATACATATGTGCACAATTGAACCAAACTCATGGAAGCACATATGTAGGGGGAGCTAATACTATCGAAATTGAAAATTGATTTCATTTCATATCTTTGTGATGGTTGTCATCAATTACCAAAAAGGGGGAGATTGAAAGCCCAAGTTTGGTTTTGGTAATTAATGACACCAAGTTGCTAATGCCATGTGTTAAGTGTTTTGAGTTAGGCATAAGCAACGCATGTGATGAAAGTGTACGTGGCAAGGAGTGGTGGCCACAAGATCACAAAGAAATGGTGCATGGACATGAAATGACGATCATGGTGGAGATGCACATAATATGATGAACTTGATGATCAAGTGGAGGAGAAAGATCTAAGAGCTCAAGGCAAAGGTATAACCATAGGGTTTTCCTTTTGCCGGTCTAAGTTGAGTAGAGAAGTGATTGACCGGATTTAGGATACATAGTCGACTATCAAGAGGGGCAATCACGGTTAGCTCGGGAATCAAGTGCCACTAGATCAATGTCTTGAGCATATGCATTAGGATCTAGTTGAGAGCTAACATAACGCCTTGGAAAATGTTTGTGAAATGCTAACACACATGCACTTTGTGGTGTACACTTGGTGGTGTTAGCACATTTGCGAAGGCGGTGGTGTTTGAGCGGTAATAAGGGGTTTGGGGTTCGCTCTCCCTCCCGCCGAGCGTGCGAGCGCGGGATTCAGGCGTTTTCGAGAAAATGAAATGCCTATTTTCTATTGCGCCGGAGGCGAGAAAAGGTGGCGAAAGTCCAAAATATTTTTCACTGAAAAACGGCGATCGGACGCTGCACCGGACGCGGTCTCGGTTTGACCGGACGCGTTCGGTCAGTTCAACGCGGCGCGAGCTCTAGGGTTTGTGACCGGACGCGGGTCTGGCCTGACCAGCGCGTCCGGTCAGTACAACTGAGCGTAAGAGAGAAGCACGCGACCGGCGCGTCCGGTCCTTCATGGGACCGGAGCGTCCGGTCAGGCGTCCAGGAACACAGAGCGAAGCGGAGTGACGATCGGACGCGCGGCGCGTCCGGTCACGTGCGATCGGACGCGTCCGGTCGCAGCTGGAGCTTACTGGAACGCGACCGGACGCTGACACTGTCGCGTCCGGTCACTCGGTTGAGCGCGTCCGGTCAGGGCAACGGCTAGTTCTGACGCGCATTGTTCACGTTTGTCGTGTAGTGACCGGACGCGTCCGGTCACCCTGACCGGAGCGTCCGGTCAGCGCGTTTTTGCTGCGTCGTCTGTAACGGCTAGTTGCGTACCCCTTCGTTATAAATAGACGTTGGACGGGGTTTGAGGGGAGCTTTTTGCACATTCTGAGATATAGAGACATACTTTGAGCTAGAGAACAACCCCTCCACTCATCTCTTTGCATAGTTGCACATCTTGAGTGAGATTGAGTGAGATTCAAGTGCATTGCTTGAGAGTTGCATTCTAGAGGCACTTGATCTTCGAAGTTGCTGCGGATTTCTTGTTACTCTTCCGTGTTTCCCGACACGGTAGACGGCTTGGAACAGCGGAGGTGATTGAGCTCGCAATTGGAGATTGTTGGAGCCTTCACCAAGTGTTGTAAGGGGTTCTTGATCCTTCCCCGCGGGAGTTCGTGAATTGGATACTCTAGTGGAGCTCGTGGCTTGGAGGATCCCCATCTTGTGTGCGGTTGTGCGGCGCCCGCCGAGGGCTCAACTCTTGATAGTTGATTAGCTCGCGAACCGACAAGTGGGTGTATCGCCACAACGGGGAGTAGCTTGCCGGGAAGCAAGTGAACCTCGGGATAAATTCTTGTGTCATTCTCTTCCCGAGGATTTCTCTTGTGTGATTGATTGATTGGTACATCTCATCTCTACACGGCGGTATAATCACTCAAAGCTCTTCTCTTGTATTACTTCTTATTTCTAGCTTGTAATTGTTGTTGTGTTTATTGAATAGCTTTGTTATAGACTTGTGTAGGTGGCTTGCTTAATTAGTTAGAGCTAGTGCATTTGCTTCGCCACCTTTCGTACTAACGTGTGGTTAAGTAATTCTTGTAGAAGTTTTAATTAGGCTATTCACCCCCCCCTCTAGCCTATTTGGACCTTACACTAGGCAAGACCTATGGTGGTGAGGCCCGCTTGCTTAAGTGCTTGGGTAGCCAAAGGTTCTCTCTTAACAAAGAGGGATTGGGCTACACCCCCAAGAAAGGCAAGTCGGCCTTTACAACTCCAAAGCCTAGCTTTGTGAAGAGCAATGGTCGGTTTTGCAATAGATGCAAGCAAGTTGGGCACCTAGAGCATAATTGCAATAAAAAGAACCAAAGCAAGAACCTTGTTAATGCTATACCTTATGATTCTTGCTATGTGCTTACCAAAGGTGTGAAGGGTGTGCAAGCTAAGTTTGTTGGTACACCCATTGTTGGCCCAAAGAAGAAGGCTATTTGGGTACCAAAGAGCTTAGTTACTAAGCTACAAGGACCCAAGCAAAAATGGGTACCTAAGCTTCATTGATTTGCTTGTAGGTCAATTACAAAGCCGGAGGAAGGCATTGGATTATTGATAGTGGGTGCACTCAACACATGACCGGTACATCAAGAATGTTTGACTCAATCAATGACAATAATAGTGGTGTTGATTCTATCACATTTGGCAATAACAAGAAAGGCAAGGTTATTGGCTTGGGCAAGATTGCAATATCAAATGACATGAGTATCTCAAATGTGTTGCTAGTTGAAAGTTTGGATTTCAATCTTCTATCCGTGGCACAAATATGTGATCTAGGCTACAAATGTATCTTTGGGGTTGATGATGTGGAAGTCATTAGTATGGATGGTTCAAATGTGGCATTCAAGGGCTTTAGATATGAGAATCTCTACCTAGTTGACTTCAATGCTAGAGAAACTTCTTTGACAACTTGCTTAGTCTCCAAATCAAGCATGGGTTGGCTTTGGCATAGAAGGCTTGGTCATGTTGGCATGAAACAATTGAAGAAGCTTACAACTCACAATCTTGTCAATGGTTTGAAAGATGTTGAATTTGAGAAGAATAAGCTTTGTAGTGCATGTCAAGCCGGGAAGCAAGTTGGAAGCTCACATCCAAAGAAGAGTACAATGAGCACATGCAAAGCATTTGAGTTGATGCACATGGATCTATTTGGACCAACAACATATACAAGCATAGGTGGCAACAAGTATGGCTTTGTCATAGTGGATGACTTCACAAGATTCACATGGGTATTCTTTCTTAGTGACAAAAGTGAAGTGTTTGACACCTTCAAGATATTTCTCACTAGAGTTCACAATGAGTTTGAGATTAGAATCAAGAAAGTGAGAAGTGACAATGGAAGTGAGTTCAAGAATACAAGAATTGAAGAACTTTGTGATCATTATGGTATTGGCCATCAATTCTCGGCCAAGTACACTCCACAATCAAATGGCCTAGTTGAGAGGAAGAATAGAACATTGCTTGATATGGCTAGATCAATGCTTCATGAGAACAATGTGAGTCAATCATTTTGGGATGAAGCAATCAATACCGCTTGCTACTACATCAATAGATTATATTGTCATCCATTGCTAGAGAAGACCCCATATGAGTTACTTCATGGAAGAAAGCCCAATATTTCTTACTTTAGGGTGTTTGGTTGCAAATACTATATCTTGAAGAAGGGCACTAGATTGAGGAAGTTTGACAAAAGATGTGATGAGGGGTTCCTACTTGGTTATTCAACTACAAGCAAAGCTTATAGAGTTTGGAACAACTCAAGTGGCATTCTAGAAGAAGTCCATGATGTGCAATTTGATGAAACCAATGGGTCACAAGATGAAGAAGAGAATCTAGATGATGTTGGTGGAACTCAATTGGTGGAAGCAATGAAGAACATGGACATTGGGGACATTAGAGCAAAGCAAGTAATTGATATTCAAGATGATGATAAAGATCAAGTGCTCAATTCACCATTCAAGCTAGTTAGTGACTCTCAAGTGCAAAATTATGGTGCTAGTTCTTCTCATCGAGATACATCAAGTGATCAACCAAGCTCAAGCAATCAAGTGCAAGTACTCCAACCACAACATGTTTCAAGAGATCACCCCATTAATAGTATTATTGGTGATATTAGAAGTGGTGTGCAAACAAGATCAAGATTGGCTATGTTTTGTGAGCATGCATCATTTGTGTCAACCATAGAACCAAAGAAAATAGAAGAAGCTTTGAGGGATGCCGATTGGATTATGGCTATGCAAGAAGAACTAAACAATTTCACAAGAAATGATGTTTGGGAATTGGTAGAAAGGCCAAATGACTACAATGTGATTGGAACCAAATGGGTGTTCAAAAACAAGCAAGATCAAGATGGCATTGTGGTGAGAAACAAAGCAAGACTAGTTGCTCAAGGTTACACTCAAGTTGAAGGTCTTGACTATGATGAGACATATGCTCCCGTGGCAAGATTGGAGGCAATAAGGATTCTATTGGCTTATGCTTGTGCACACAACATCAAACTATATCAAATGGATGTCAAAAGTGCATTTCTCAATGGGATCATCAATGAGTTAGTATTTATTGAGCAACCGCCCGGATTTGAAGATGACAAGAAACCCAACCATGTCTACAAGTTGAAGAAGGCTTTATATGGCTTAAAGCAAGCACCTAGAGCATGGTATGAGAGGCTAAGGGATTTCCTTCTCTCTAAGGGATTCAAAATGGGCAAGGTTGATACTACTCTATTCACCAAGAAGATTGGAAATGATCTATTCATAGTGCAAATATATGTTGATGACATCATCTTTGGATCAACCGATCAAGCTTATTGTGAAGAATTTGGTGCTATGATGGCCAAAGAGTTTGAAATGTCTATGATTGGTGAACTTAGCTACTTCCTTGGTCTCCAAGTCAAGCAATTGAAGAATGGAACATTTGTGAGTCAAGAGAAATACATAAGGGACATGTTGAAGAAGTTTGGAATGCAAGATGCAAAGCCAATTTCAACTCTAATGGGCACAAATGGCAATTTGGATAGTGATCTTGATGGCAAAATGGTGAATCAAAAGGAATATCGGTCTTTGATTGGAAGTCTACTCTATGTCACCGCATCAAGGCCGGATGTCATGTTTAGTGTTTGCATGTGTGCTAGATATCAAGCCTCACCTAGAGAAAGTCATCTCCCGGCGGCAAAAAGAATATTGAGGTACTTAAAGCAAACAAGAAATGTTGGACTATGGTATCCCAAGGGGTCAAAGTTTGAATTGATTGGATATTCGGACTCCGACTATGGGGGTTGCAAGATCAATAGGAAAAGCACAAGAGGCACATGTCAATTACTTGGAAGATCACTTGTGTCATGGTCCTCAAAGAAACAAAATAGTGTGGCAATCTCTACCGCCGAAGCCGAATATGTGAGTGCGGGGAGTTGTTGTGCACAATTGCTATGGATGAAATCAACCTTGAAGGATTATGGCCTCAACTTCAAGAATGTGCCATTGCTATGTGATAATGAAAGTGCAATCAAGATGATACAAAACCCGGTTCAACATGGAAGAACAAAGCATATTGACATAAGGCATCATTTCATTAGAGATCATCAACAAAAGGGAGATATTGCAATTGAAAGTGTTGGCACCGATGATCAACTTGCCGATATTCTCACTAAGCCACTTGATGAAAAGAGGTTTTGCAAGCTAAGGAATGAATTGAACATTCTTGATTTCTCAAACATGAGTTGAATACACCCCACCCACTTATTGACATGCCTCTCCTTCGACATTGCAAGGTAAAATTGATTGACATGTCTTTCATCCTATGCTAAGGACTTGATAGAGCATGTAGACATAATAAGTGGTACGCATAAGCATTCATGATAAATCAAATGAATTTGATGGATATATGTTACCACTATTGCTTCTATGCTTATTTTGATCTAGTGGTGGCATATGACATGTTTGTGAGCTTGTAAACCTAGTGTTAATAAATTTTTTTTAACCTTACATGTGGTATCGAATTAATTTCCATCTACTCCATCAAACACTTTTTCTTCTCTCCACAATTTGATCCCCTTTTTGGGTAAGTTGTTGACAAAGGGGGAGAGAAAAAGATGATTCAACTTGATAAAGGGGTAAATAAAATTTATGATAAGAAAAAGATGATTCAACTTGATAAAGGGGTAAATAAAATTTGTTGATGCACACAAGTAGGGGGAGCAAGCTCATAAACAAAGTTGTTGCATTTGTTTGTGCATTCTCATATGACTTGCTCATTGCACATGTATTTAAATTCAATATACATACTTGTGTGGTGCAATGCTAGTATAGAAATTGGATGATGAAATGATCTACTAGCATGCATAGGAATAGTTTACATGTGGTATCTAGACTTGCCTAAAGCTTTACAAGTGGTTAGCTTTACAAGTGGTCCAAGAACCTTTACATATAATGTTGATCTCACGGGGTTCTTGAGTTTTGATGAATGTCTAGTTACTTCATGATGCTAAGGATGGTGTAAAAGGCAACTTCGATTGGTATCACACTTCAAAGGTCCATTTCTTACACCATAGCATCATTTTGGTAGAATTACTCTCCCAACATTTCTATCCATGCATATGTGCAAAGCTTTCAATCCAAACTCTATGCACATATGTAGGGGGAGCTAATGCTACCAAAACCGAGCTTGTGATAATTGTCCAAACTTTACTTATGAGCAAAATGATTGGACAAGTATGACAAGTTTAAAACTTTTATTATCAAGATCATCTTTGTGAGGGTTGTCATCAATTACCAAAAAGGGGGAGATTGAAAGTCCCTAGTTTGGTTTTGGCTAATTGATGAAACCTAGGACTAACCTTTGTATCTAAGTGGATGATTTAGATAAAGGTGGTCATTGCATATGAGACATGACATTGACTCATGTGACCAAGATGATGAAGACCAAGATGAGGCTTGGCTCGATGGACCGGTTGTGAAGGTGAAGGGCAAGTCGAGGCTTCGAAGCGAAGGACCATGCGATGGTGAAGCTTGAGCAAGACTTGGCGCCGACGGACCAATGCAACGGTGAAGAGCAAGTGAAGTCAAGGTCGATGGATCGAGACGGTCATGTGATGATATGAAGTGGATCATATCATTTGGAGAAACAAAATGGGCTCAAGGCAAAGGTATAACCATAGGGCCATTTTGTTTTACACTCAAGACACCATAGAGGGTGTGAGTGGTTTAGGATCGATAGCCGAACTATTAAGAGGGGAAGTCTTATCGGTTATTCGATGCATGGGTGCCACTAGGTGAATTCATGAAGTGCATTGCATGTAGGGCCTAGTGAGCTAATTGGAAAACCTTTGAAAATGATTGAGAAAAAGCTAACACACAAGCACATGGAGATGTACACTTGATGGTGTTGGCACATTTGCAAAGGTGGCGTTGGTCGCGCTGTGGTTTGCGGGTAGAGAGGGGTTTGGGTTCCTCACTCGCGGGACCGGCGCGTCCGGTCAAGTGTCCAGAAGGAACTGCGGTTCGCAAGGACGATCGGACACGGGGCGCGTCCAGTCACACGCGATCGGATGCGTCCGGTCGTCGAGGGAGCTTACTGGACTCCGACCGGACGCTGGCACTGTCGCGTCCGGTCGTTGCGAGGAGCGCGTCCGGTCGTTGTTTCGCGGGCGCGGGTGCTGTGCGGATCGGCGCGTCCGGTCGTTGCGAGAAGCGCGTCCGGTCGTTGCTTCGCGCGCGCGGTGCTGTGCGACCGGCGCGTCCGGTCGGTTGAGCAGCGCGTCCGGTCATAGCGTTTGACCGTTGGCGCGCAGTGACCGTTGGAGGATCTAACGGTCGCATTTGAAATTTGAGGGACACGTGGACGTCGCAGGGCGACCGGACGCGGTTGAGCGCGTCCGGTCAGTTTCGACCGGCGCGTCCGGTCGTCCCGAAAAAACGGTCAGTGGAGTGGCAACGACTCTATTTGTTTGGGGTGCTTATAAATACTCGTTGGCCGGCCCTTGGGGAGGTCTCTTGGCATTTCTAACACTCTTGTGCATCCTTTGAGCTAGAGCTACTCCTCCCACTCATCTCTCTTGCTTGATTGCAAATCAAAAGTGAGATTGAGTGATCCCAAGGTGCATTGCATAGCTTGAGGGCATCTAGTGGCACTTGTGGGTGGTTTAGCCGGTGGATTTCTTGTTACTCTTGGAGAGTACCGCTCCTAGCCGGCTTGGAGATTGTTGGAGGCGTTGGCAAGAGAAGGTGATTGTTCTTGGCCACCTCCGGTTGTTTGTAAGAGGTTCTTGTGCTTTCCTCGGCGGGACGCCAAAAGCAACTCTATTACATTGCGCGTGTCATTGAGTTACCTCACTTGAGAGTGGTGTCTTGTGGTGCCTTGCGGGGCGTGCCTTGAGGGGCAAGTGACTTGAGGGTCACACCGAGGAACCATCTAAGTGTTGGTCGACACAACCGGTGACATAGCTTGTCGGTGCACAAGTGAACACCGGGTGAACAAAAATATTGTGTCTCTTGTCTCCCGGTGATTGGTCTACATATTGTGTTGTTGTCAATATTAATTGATTGTATATCATCTTGGTGATTGGCAACATCTTCACTCCACCGTCGGTATAAGATTCACAATCCTCTCTCTCGCATTTACTTTTACTAGATTATCTTGTGTAGCTCTAGTGGTAGCCTTTTCTAGTAATTGTTAGCTTGCTCACTAGTGTAAGTTAGTGACTTAGCACTTGTGTGAACTAGAGATCATAATCTACTAGACTTGTGGATAGGAGGCTTGCATCACAACCTTTGGCTAAGCAAAACTCGCTTTACGCCGTTTGTTATTCTAACAAGTTTGCTTAGTGGTGCTTGTAGAATTTTTTATAGGCTATTCACCCCCCCTCTAGCCATCTAGGACCTTTCACGCGCTCAACCGCGTCTGATCCTCCAACGGTCACTGATCCGCAACGGTCAAACCAATGACCGAACGCGCCCCAGGCAACGACCGGACACGCCCGTCAAACGACCAGACGCGACCGTCAAACGACCGGACGCGCCGATCGCATAGTACCATGCGCCCGCGAAGCAATGACCAGACGCGCTCTAGGCAATGACCGGACGCGACAGTGCTAGCGTCCGGTTAGAGTCCAGTAAGCACCCTCAATGATCGGACACGTCCGATCGACCTTGCGAACTTCAGTTCCTTCTGGGCACATGACCGGACGCGCCGGTCCCGTGAGTGACCGGACGCGCCGGTTGCAAACCCTAACACCCGCGCGCCTGACTGCTGCGTTGAACTGACCGGACGCGTCCGGTCATACCATGACCGCGTCCGGTCACCTCTGTGACCTCCGTTCGCCTCCGTTTATTTTTCGACTTCCGGCATAGTGGAAAATAGGTATTTTAACTCCTCGAAAACGTCTGAGTCCCGCGCTCGCAAGCTCGGCGGGAGGGAGGGAGAGACCCAAACCCTCTCTACCGCTCAAACTTCATCGCCTTCGTAAATGTGCCAACACCAACAAGCGATCACCACCTTGTGCACGTGTGTTAGCATTTTCTTAATCATTTTTGAAGGTTTTCCAGTTAGCTCACTAGGTCCTACATGCAATGCACTTCATGAATTCACCTAGTGGCACCCGTGCATCGAATAACCGATAAGACTTCCCCTCTTAATAGTTCGGCTATCGATCCTAAACCACTCACACCCTCTATGGTGTCTTGAGTGCAAAATAAAATGGCCCTATGGTTATACCTTTGCCTTGAGCCCATTTTGTTTTTTCCAAAAGATATGATCCACTTCATATCATCACATGACCGTCTCGATCCATCGACCTTGACTTCACTTGCTCTTCACCGTTGCATCGGTCCGTCGGCGCCAAGTCTTGCTCAAGCTTCACCATCGCATGGTCCTTCGCTTCGAAGCCTCGACTTGCCCTTCACCTTCACAACCGGTCCATCGAGCCAAGCATCATCTTGGTCTTCATCATCTTGGTCACATGAGTCAATGTCATGTCTCATATTCAATGACCACCTTTATCTAAATCATCCACTTAGATACAAAGGTTAGTCCTAGGTTTCATCAATTAGCCAAAACCAAACTAGGGACTTTCAGCATGGACGCATGGTTGCATGATGGTTAAACATTGATGGATTATTCCAACTTCCAACCATTCTTTTATGATGATGACTGATTTGCTCAAATGTTGACTGAACTACTATTTGATGCATGATTCCTTTTCACCAATTAATGCCATTAAAAATTCAGAGGAAGTCTTAGGGACACCTTTGCCGCAATTACTAACCGTTATTTTTTCAATAAATAACATTTGTGAACATAGTCATTGTACTTGCAGTTAGTGAATGTCATGGATTATTCTCTCCTTGTGGGAGTGGACAAAGGGAAGCTTGAACTTGTGTTTGGCATCATTGATTATCTGAGGCAATATACTGCCCTTGCTAACAACTGGAGACATGGCTGAAGACTTCTAGATATTGTGTATCATATAATATCTAGATATTCATGAAAAATATATATGAATTTTATTATTGTTTAATTGAATTATGGTTGCACCGTATCATCACGTATTGTTATATTTTAATACTATATATATATATATATATATATATATATATATATATATATATATATATATATATATATATATATATATATATATATGAAATGAGGTGTTTCCTCTGTTGTGTATGATGTTTTTAATATTGTTGATTGGGAAACAAATATTTTCTTACAAATATTTTAGTTATTTGATTTGTCCGTAGCGTTAGCACGGGCATTATACTAGTGATGCTAATGCCCTGATTAATTTTGGATAGGATTGACTACCACATAATGCAAAGAATCTATGAAAGAAACAACATACAGAACCGTATTGACGCTTTGCAGGATTTATGGCACGCTACAAGGATGTGCCTTTGCCACCCTACCTTAAATCACCACAAGGAAACCATACAGAGGCTAGAACATTGACACGCATTGTATAAACTGGAACATGCCTTAGGGCCCGTTTGGTTAGAGGTGTTAAAGTTTAACAAACACTGTAGCACTTTCATCTTATTTGACAAAAAGTTTTCAATTTTAGACTAATTAGACTTAATAGATTCGTCTCGTAAATTACTCATAATCTGTGCCGACCTGCATGCAATTAATCTACATTTAGTACTCCATGCATTTGCCGCAACATTGATGTGATGGGAGTTAAACTTTAACATTCATGAACCAATCAGAGCCCTACATCTTTTAGCCCCTATGGAACCCATGTTGGCCTGAACATTGTACAACACTGAAAATAATATGCAACTTCTGATGATACCAGGCCTACACAGTAACTTGCGCTCTGCTTTCTGAACGAGACTCCAGCCCTTGTTTTTTGGTAGAAAAGACAAGGATACTAGTTGAGAACAACAATTTTCTGTCTTTTATTGGGCTTCTTTCCTTTGGCTGGACCCATCTCCGCGTCATCTGGACCTTTACATTTATTATCTTTGTCAGACACGATAGGTTTGTCACCAATATCTTCATCGTTGTCATCACTATCATCTTCCGAGTCAGATGAGCTGCAAGCAAATGGCATTTCTGAAGGTTGGGATCCGTTCATTGTTGCTTCAGCAGCCTCCACAGCTTGCTCTGAATGAAGATCACTAGATCAGCAACACCAAGAAGCAGATCCTGTAGAAAACAAATACATAGAAAGAACGTCATGCAAACATCAGTTCAAACAGCTTGGACCTCAAGGTTTCCTCCATGATGCAGCTGAGACAATATACTAATATACTATCTCTCTCACCATCTCAATGTACTATTCCTCGTTCCCAGTAAGGGCTTCAATATCGTACTCCACAGGAGGCTTGTTCTGCAATTGCGCGAATAGAATTTAACCACATCGCGAATAACATGGTTAATACAAGACTGGTTAGAATCTTAGAATTGTACTTGTGCGTCGAGCTGCAACTTCTGGTTGGCCCTTGCAATCTCCCCCAAGAAATCCTTCACTTTCCCAATAACTGAAATCCCAAAACAATCAAAATTCAGTGAACTGGCACACGAAAGAATACCAAAAATTCTTCTGCGTACCACCTACTAACTATGCCAACTGCAGCCCTAAACCTTGAAAACTACATGATTCGGTGGTGTGATTTAAGACTATAAGGAAATACAGTACAAACAAAAAGATAATGTGATAACTTGGGAGCTAGTGTTAGCCATCAAAGTCGAAAAATGTTATAATATAAAAAGTATGTACCGCTAGAATCCTAAGTTCCTAACACTATGTACTGTAGGAAACAGAGACGGATTCAGGCCCCAGGCTGGGGTGGCTGCAGCCCTGGGCCAGCCCAGAAAAAATCCACTACAACTCTTCTGTGCAGCCCAACAAAAGCCCACAAGAACAGGCCGCCTCCCACTTCTCCGACTGCCGAGCACAGAAGCTGCCCCTCGACCGCGCCCCTCCACTTCATGTCCGTTCTCCTCCGTGCTGGTGCGGTGGTGCCCCCCGGGACTCACCATCAGCCCTCCGCCCCTCGCCCCTCGCCGCTCGAGACCTTGCCTCCTCTTCCTCAGGCCTCGCTGCTTGGGCTAGCTGACGCTATGGCTAGGCAGCGGGCACGCTGCACAGATCCGCCCGCACCCGCGCCATTGCTTGCTTGCTTCTGATCCCCTGCATCTGCAACTGTTCCAGCGTTCGCCGCCACCGCAGCAGACTTGGTGCCCAACCGAGAACCAACCACCCAAGTCGAATCGAGAGGGAACATAGAAGAGCACATTTGTCGCGTCACACAAGTAAGAGCATCTCCAGCAGGACCCCCTACTTGACCCCCTACTCCAGATTTAGGTAGTGGAGTCTAAAAAATCAACTCCAGCAGGCCCCCTACTACACCCCCTACTTCTGTTGCCCCCCTACTTTCTCCCCCAAACCCCCTACTTCTGTTGGCCCCCTACTCCACTCTCCCTACTTTTTTCTGTGATGGGACCCACATGTCATTCTGTGCTGGGATGAGTTTAGGTAGCCTATTTTAGGTAGTGCTGCTGGAGCAAACCACGAAATATAGGTAGTATGAAAATAGGTAGCACCCTAAATAGAGAAGTAGGGGGTGTGTTTTAGGTAGCATTGCTGGAGATGCTCTAAGAGGGCTACTATATCAAGATTTTCAATATATTTTCATTATCTGCCGAATGCTGATGCAAGACAACCTGCTGTGTTTCCAATCCTGTCTCAGGTTCCGTTTTCACGGTCCTCCCTGTATCACAAATCAGTCTTTATAATGGATAGGCCGTCTAGGATCTTTTTCAGTGGCTCTAATTCTAGCACAGAAACAAAGCATTGGGTGGTGTTAAGGATCTAAAGGAGAACCGACACTTGAGCAGATGTGACATCACAGCAATAGGTAGAGCTACAGACAGTTGATCTTGCAAAAAGAAATGGCTAAAAAAATGCTAATTCTAGTTTTATTTGCATTGTCACTTATTGTAGAGGATGGGAAGCTTGTTGGACATTTGTGATTCTGATGTTGGTGAGTTTTGGAACCTGTTTAGAGGCTCGTGATTTACCTAACGCAGAGGAAGAGCTGCTGACTGCACCATTGAAGAAATTCTTTTGGTTAAGTGCCCCGGCTTAGTTTAGACTTAATAACTAGCCTAGAGTTGCATGTAGCGTTATGATTTTCTGCCTACAGGCAATGAAATTGATATGAAGAGCTAGTTCAACAGTACCTTGGCTTTTGGGGAGGGGATCAGTGGGCGGCCCCGACTTACGCTTCCCCTCCTTGTCCTGCTGCTGCTGCTCCCTGCCAGCGAGAAGCGACTCTGCCGGTAACACGGACCAAAACGTCGTCAAGGGGGTGAAGAGAAGAGAAATCGCCGAAGGGATTAAAAGTTCGAGGCGAGAAAAGGAGGGTTAGATAGATGGGGAAGCCTACCGATGAAGGAGGCGGGAGGCCTGGGGTCGGAGGGCAGGTCCAGGAGTTCCTTGCTCGGCTCTCCCATGGTGCTCCTGTAAAGTGTGCTAGCTTGTCAGCGGCGCGTCGCGAGGAAGAGCCGAAGGCGGCGGCGGCGGCCGGAGGAGCAGGGCTCAGCGCCACGGCTGCGTAATAATTGAATGGGCCGAGTCGGGCCGTGTAGTTTAGGGCTGGCACTTGAAGGTGAGGGGCCTGATTGTTAGGGCAACAGGGAAAAAAAAGTTACTCTACGTGTCTTAAAAATCATTGCAATCTAATTTTCCCTAAAACTCTAAAACCAGATATTTTACCTCTAAACTCTCAAGACCGTTTAAATTATCTGTTTGTTCCACTTTAGAGTGGTTTTATAATTTTTTAGTTTTAAAAATAGGTAAATACTCGATTAAGGTTCTAAAACCAGAAAAAATATCTTTAAGCTTTTAAAAAATCTAAAAAGTAAAAAATAAATTGGTATATGAAAAACCCAAAATATATTTAAATATCATAAAAAATATCTCTAGATTATTTAGAATAGATTTACTTCTAGGAAAATAGAAAAAAATCCAAATAAATTACAAAAATTCCAAACAACTAATTGATATGTATATGTGTTTTGAAAACTTTTCGCAACAAAAAACGTAACACGCAACCATCACAAATGCATAGCATGAACACATTCAACATTAATGTATGTTACATTCATGTTGGTTGCATAAAAGGATGTTGCAGATGTGGGATTGATTCATCAAGTAGAATGGATCACATCTACTTAATTGTTTTGCAGTTTCCATAATCGTCATTTGTTGCAGTATTTTATAAACCTTTCATGTGATAGGCTATTTTGGCCAAAGTGTATCCTTATTTGATATCTGTTGCTAATTCTCAATACTGAAAATGTATCGGTTTATGGAGGCAAAATACTAAAATTAATATGTTTATTGCTATAGCTAGAGTCTAACACTTGATCATTATATATATATAAAAACTTGACCGATGAGGGAAAGAACCGCCCTCACGGCTTTGTTATAGGTAGGGACCATATAACCCCGGCCAAGAAACCCCCTGAACTCTGATACATGTCCCGAAGGGCCAAGTAAACCGGGACAGATCATCAGGCTGGAGTTGCCAGGGGCGCACCGTTGCCGACGCAGTCACCGGCTCGCGGGCATAGCGAGGGGGATTTTTTGGGTGGGTACTGGGGTTTGAACCCCGGTTGGCAGGCTCCCACCAAGCAAGCCTTGCCACTCGAGCTGACGCTCGGTCGCGATCATTATATATATGGAAAATTACTCCATGTGCAACAACTATAGCGCTGATTATTTCATAATGTAGAGTCATAATTCTTGAAATTTTATGGACTCCTTTTACTGTGCTCCTTTTACTGTGAATGTAGGTTACAGTTTGGCTCATCCATCATCCAAAAATAAATTTAATTAGCGCTAGATCAATGCCCGTTTTTTTCCCTAAGCATATTAATGTGGTTCCTCACATTTTTCAACGCAATATTTCTCTGGACAATTTCACATAATCCGTCTCCCAAGTCATGAACAATCCTTGTCCGATGTTTTTTTTCCAACCATGTATTCTTTGTTGTTCTACACGGTTTTCTTTTATTTAATTGTTTCCTCGATGTCGCTGACTCGCTGGTCGCGTGCATCAGGGGCAGGATGAGTCGTACACATGGAGAGGGGCTCAACTCTGGGTACCAATTAGCGCAATATACCCTAGGACATAATAACATTCTACACCCAACTATTATACTGAACAAAAATTTCAGTAGTACTTTTTGTAGTCGTATGCCAATACAGGACATGCACTATTGACTGCTAGTAAACCACGTTCAGTAGTTTAGTATTAACTACTGGGTGTGGAATATTATTCTATCCTATAAGGGCGTCTACGACAACGGGCGATGTAGCCGGCTTACATCCGACATGGACAAAGAAACGAGGAGAGAGAAGTAGATAACGAGCGAGTAGATTTCACACGAATCAAGAAGACTCGGAGAGAAAAATGGGACCCATGTCCTATAAAGTATGGCAAAAAGTCTTTGAATCCCCCTCAGCGGCTCAGGTGCGGAGGCGCCCAGCCCAGCAGGCGATCGAGCACAGAAACAGAAACGTCAGTTCCCCGTGCGATCGGCAGACAGGCCGAGAGCAAAACTGCAGTCTTCAGAGGCGTGGAGGTCCGGTGTCGCCGCTCCGGCCGCCAATCGTCTTGCCGTCGGCTGTCGCGGCATCGCGCATCGCTGCTTGCGGCCCGCTGGAGGCTGGAGCCCGCAGGCGAGCGCCGAGCAGGTAGCAGCCGAGCGAGCATCACTGAGCGATGTGCAAGAAGCAAGAGAGCCGCACGCTACACGCACACAAGGTTTTCATTATCGGAAATTAAAATTTATCGGACGTCATGGATAAAAAAGATAAGCAAGATATATCGAAAATATCGGACCAAATTTAAAAAAAATAATTTTTTTTTTCAAAAAATGTGTATAATTTGACTTGAAACTATTCTTAAGATATTAAACATCACCTGTTCACAAATCAAAACAAGAATAAATCATTATAAGTGTCGGACCGTCGCGTGACTGATTTTGGATTGTTTGTGTAGAAACAGAAAAGAAGGGAAAAATTTGACTGATATCAAATTTTATCGGACCCCGGGGATAAAAAGAAAATTTTGGAAATATCGGCGACTTTCGGCCGATAAAAAAACCCTGCACGCACAAGCACATGCATAATTTACATGATACGATTTTATTTTTTTATTGTTATTTGCAATGATTATCCATACAAATTTTTAATTCAGTTTGTATCATTGTATGTTTATACCAATTCAGATAGGAAATAATGGCTCCCCCTAAAAAAGGACAATTGATTCTTTTTGCTGGTTCTCATATTTGTCTAACCAGACTAGCCCCCCTTATTATTTTGCTGGTTCCATCACTGCTTCTGCCTCAAGGGTGAATAAAATGCATAATTGTATTACACGCGGTACTCAAAATGAATCAGAACACAATACCTTTCAATAGAAAAATATGAACACACCTTCTGCAGTTTTGCTGCACATCCTACATCATCCCGATCTACAGCTCGGCCTCTGGTAGCTCACGCTGACAGAAAATATATAGACAATCAAGAAAAAGACTAGCTATAGTAAGAATGAAGGGAAAAAGAAGCGAGTAATCTCACCATGTTAAAATTGAGATTCAGATTTCCAGCAACACGGGCAGCACAGATCAACGGATAGGACGAAGTGGAATATGAATTAGAATGAGAAATTGGATTAAAAAAAGAAGTTGTGCTACCATATATATCACCATGGACGAAGATGAATATATCATTTACCATCAGATGGAGCGGAGACACGTACAGCAGGGTAGGCGGCTCAAACAGTCTAGCAAAATTAAGATCGCCATCTAGAAAGGGATCCTCCATACATCTACATGTTGCATGGAGATTGAAATTACAAATGCATCAAAGTATATATTGCACAAAAATTCTAACACGTGACTGCAACTCATCTATGAAAAAGCTCTAATCTGCCAAAATGGATACATAGGTGGCATGCCATTAGTGTCCAACAGATCGCCGGCGTTTGGGTGGTGCCGTGTTGGTGAGGAACGCATATGAGTGTACCGCTGCCTCCGAAATGGTGAAATCGAATGCATATGTATATGATTCGAGATTGGATATGGAAAGGGAAAACATGATAACCAACTAGAACTGCACAGCTGTGGATCGGAGATCTCAAACCTGGTGATCCATTTCTGTGAACCGAACTGGATTGGACTGCTGCCGACGCCTGTGATGCGCCTGGATCGATGATCTGACTACCGACGGTGGTTGCCGTGTGTCCATGTGTGGATACCACCGCGCCATGATCACAGCCACCGCCGCTCCACAGGTGGAGGTCATCGGAGGAGATGTCGTCGATGATGTAGAGAGCGCAGCCACTGCCGACGAGGGGAGTAGGCACTGCCGATGGGAGTGGGTGGGGGAAGGGGCGGGGCTGCTGAATCCATGCCGCCGCGCCGTTGTAGTTGTAGCGCATGCATGCGTGAGATCTGAATCATGATGAGAGATATAAACGAGTGATAAATTAGAGAGAGATTAGAGCATCTCCTACAGCCTCGGTCTAACCTCCGATCCGTGAAGGCCGGTTTACCGAGCTTGTGAGCCAAAAAATCGCGTCCAAGTCCAACAGATTGCCTATTGCGTTTCCTTTTTTTATCTACCCCGTCATTGTCGGTCACCATATCTTCCGATCCGCAAACACTCGCTATCCGTGCCATGAGTGAATCCTCGTGTGCGTGAGTGCGTCTCCCTCTCTCGTTTACACCAGGGACTGCCACCGTGCCACGGACACGTAATGGTGGCAATCGGTTTGGAGCCACTTGGATCCATTGAATTGAACAAGCAAAGCAAGGTTAATTTGGAGGACTCAAGTTTGCTACTTCGATTGAATTAATTGGCAGGATGCCATTTGGGTTCCATAAGCTCACGGATCCGGCCGTGGTTGGAGCTTGCGTAGGTTGCCATGACCTCCATCGCCGGTGTGGAGCTTGCGTATGTAGCTGCGCGCGCCTTTGATTTTGGGGCTTCATCATTTATTTGACACAACTTCACTTTGATGTTGGCTTGCCCATGAGGGAGACGGCCATGAGCTCGACTGGCCGCGCAACGGAGATGGGAAGGACTGCACACGCCACACCGTCCGGTGGTGGCGGCGCCACATAGGACAGTCAACGCGGTGCCACATCAGCTTACCACTATCAAAAAACCACACATGGAGGTAAATCAGATGGTTTGAAAGGTTGGAGGAGTCTAGAGATCTGGTTAATTTTCCTGTTGAGGGCGACAAATTGAACTTACACAATAGTTAGAGAAGTCAAGATGAACTTATTCCTAAATACTATAGTAAGATCTCATCACCCCTCGCTTGGTATGGGCCATATCCACTTGTTTTGTGCCAGAGTCAGGCTTGTCTCATGCACCTATGACAAAGTCATTGTATATGCCTCACTATTTACAAGCCCATGGGCCTCCGCCATGAGTCATCCCTGGGAATCACCTGGATGAGGCGAACACTGAACGGGTTGCTTTGGCAAGCTTTTTTGCCATGCATTGCGAGTTCGTTGGCCCTGATAAAAGCCCAAGTTTGGTTTTGGAAATTGAGTGACACCAAAGTTGCTAATGTTATGTGATCAAGTGTGATTAAGTTAGGCATAAGCAACATGTGATGGAGGTGGAAATGGCATGGAGAGATTGCCACAAGACCACATGATTTGGTGCATGAAATGATGAGCAAGATCATGAAGGAATGCACATAAAAATGATGGACTTGATGATCAAGTGGAGGAGAAGGATCTAAGAGCGCAAAGCAAAGGTATAACCATAGGGTTTTCTTTTTGCCGGTCTAAGATGAGTAGAGAAGTAATTGACCGGGTTTAGGATACATAGCCGACTATCAAGAGGGGCAATCACGGTTAGCTCGGGAATCAAGTGCCACTAGATCAATGTCTTGAGCATTTGCATTAGGATCTAGTAGAGAGATAACATAACACCTTGAAAAATGTTTGTGAAATGATAACACACATGCACATGGTGTTGTACACTTGGTGGTGTTAGCACATTTGCGAAGGCGGTAGAGTTTGAGTGGTAGAGAGGGGTTTGGGTTCCTCTCTCCCTCCCGCCGAGCTTGCGAAGCGGGATTCGGCGCTTTTTGGGGAAGTGTAACACCTATTTTCTACTGTGCCAGAGGCGGAGAAATGGAGGCGTAAGTCCGGTGTGTTTCTCACTGAAAACAGTGACCGGACGCTGGACCGGACGCGGTCCAGGGTGGACCTACGCGTCCGGTCAGCTCAAGTCGAGGGCTAAGGCGCAGCGCGCCTAGGGTTTGTGACCGGACGCTGGTCTGGTCTGACCAGCGCATCCGGTCAGTTCACCTGGGCGCAGAGAAAAGACGCGCGACCAGCGCGTCCAGTCCCTCATGGAACCGGAGCGTCCGGTCGGGCACCCAGAGGGGCAGAGCGTGGCGAAGAGCTGATCGGACGTACGGCACGTCCGGTCACATGCGATCAGACGCGTCCGGTCACGGTGGGAGCTCTCTAGACTCCGACCGGACGCCAAGTGTAGCGCGTCCGGTCAAACAGTGAAGCGCGTCCGGTCACGGCAATGGCTCTCTCTGACGCACACTGTACTGTTTGTCCTGTAGTGACCGGACGCGTCCGGTCATCACGTTTTTCTCTGTGACGTCTAGTAACGGCTAGTTGCTTACCCCTTTGCTATAAATAGATGGTGGCTGGGTTTGGGGAGTGCTGACTGGCACATTTGAGATATTGAGGCACACTTTGAGCTAGAGAACAACCCCTCCACTCACCTCTTTGCTTGGTTGCACATCTTGAGTGAGATTGAGTGAGATTCAAGTGCATTACTTGAGAGTTACATTCTAGAGACACTTGATCTTCGAGTTGCTGCGGATTTCTTATTACTCTTCTATGTTTCCCAACGCGGTAGACGGCTTGGAGCATCAGAGGTGATTGAGCTCACAATTCGAGATTGTTGGAGCCCTCACCAAGTGTTGTAAGGGGTTCTTGATCCTTCCCCGTGGGAGTTCACAAATTGGATACTCTAGTGGAGCTCATGGCTTGGAGGATCCTCATCTTGTGTGTAGTTGTGCGGCGCCCGCCGAGGGCTCGACTCTTGATAGTCGATTAGCTCGCGAACCGACAAGTGGGTGTATCGCCACAACGGGGAGTAGCTTGCCGGGAAGCAAGTGAACCTCAGGATAAATTCTTGTGTCGTTCTCTTCCTGAGGATTTCTCTTGTGTGATTGATTGATTGATTGGTTATTCTCATCTCTACATGGCGGTATAATCACTCAAAGCTATTCTCTCACGTTACTCCTTGTTTCTAGCTTGTAGTTGTTGTTGTGTTTAGTGGATAGCCTTGTACTAGACTTGTGTAGGTGGCTTGCTTAATTAGTTAGAGCTAGTGCATTTTGCTTTGCCACCTTTTGTACTAATACTTGTGGTTAAGTAAATATTGTAGAAGTTTTAATTAGGCTATTCAGCCCCCTCTAGTCTATTTGGACCTTACACCTGACTTGTAAGTCTGTCGATAGCCTCTTTATTGTTCCTCCCCTGTTCCCTTGAGTGTGGTCTTCCAGCTCTTGTGGCCTCATGGCGTTGCTGGTGATGCCCGGCCTCTCTTTTGCACCTGGTGCTTTGATCCAGGACGATGCTGCTAGTATTCTTGGCCTTCCTATCTCTTGCCAGGATTTTGGCTCTTCTTTTGCTCTTGTGGTTGCCTTTGGAAGGTGCAAATTTTGCCTTGACACCAATTCGGTTGGTTTAATCCTTCAAGTTACCATTGGAGGTTCTGCTCCTCACTTTCGTGTTTCCCTGCTTTCTGACAGGACGTTCAATTTCTTTGTCGGTTCCAAACGTGTGGGTTTCTTTGTTGCCAAACTTCGATCCTTTTCTTGCGATCAATACTCTCTCACCTTCCATTTCCAGGGCGGCGGCCCCAACTGGAGAAGAGAGCTGACCCTCTTTCTGGCTAAGGAGGCTCATTCTTAGCAAAATGCTTCTAAGCGCCATGTCCCTCCTCAGGTTTCTCCGCATGTTTCTTCATTTGCTCATCCTACCAAATCCTTTATTGATGCTATTCGATTGGACCCCGCTCCGTCTCTCACGGGTGCTAACGTGATCCCTGTTCGTTCGGACTCTGCTCCGTCGCCGCTCACCAGTGCCAATGCGATACCGCTCCCTTCTAGACTGGTGGTGTTTCATCGTCTTCAACCTCCGATCAAGGGTTGCACCCTTGGTGGACCGGTCAATGGCGCCCCAACCACCCAATCTTGCAAAGATCACCTTGAAGACAGGTCCCTGGCACCCTTCTGTCAGCGGTGCCTATCTCTTGGTCATTACAGAGCATCTTGCAAATGCCCAATTCGGTGTTGCGTGTGCTTTCATTGGGGACATGCAGCTGTTAATTGCTGCACCCAAAACCTGACTGAGCAGCGGCAAGTTACTGGCAATAGTACTAGGCAGTGACAAGTTACCGGCAACAGTAAATCCTTGGCAACCAACCACTCTCCTTTTGGTTGGTTTAACTGTGCTGCTACTGGTCCATCTTCATCGAGCCCACCAACTTTCAACTCATTCTCTGAGATGGCTCAGGAGCTTTCCCTATCTTTCGCCTAGGTTGCTAGGGGAACTGCGCCTAGGATTAATGCAGCTCAGCAAACCAAGCCCACTATTGTGCTTCCAAATACACAACTTGACCCCCTTCTTCTTTCTCTTGCCCCTTCCTCTTCCACCGTACCCCTCACTGCCTCAACTAAAAACCCCACTACTCAGCTATAGTGCAACCAATTGGGCGGAGCTCGAGAGGTCTCATCACCGATGACGATGGCGTACCAACACGCTGACCCAAGGACTTTCATCCTTGACACCTTCCAGTGGGTTGATGTACCCAACAGAGAGTTCATGTGCTGAGCGGTGGCTCTAATGAGGTCGTTAGCAACAAATGAGGACCTGGCCATCGTCACATTTGATCCCCTCCCTGGTAATGTTCTTAACTTCGCTGTTGTTAGGAACATTATCAGAGATTTCTTGATCGAATGTCATGTGGTTCCTCGTGCTATCCTTCCCTGCCACCTGGGTTAGGCATATGTTAGGTTCACACATGCATATGAAAGGGACAACATGGTTAGGCAGAGTCCTATGGCTTTTGGGAATATTTAGATTTCTTTTGTTAAGCACAACGAGGGCCATAACTAGAGGAGGGTTTTTTTAATAAGGAATGTTGGATGATGCTGCTTGGTTTTTCTGAGGATTACACAGCAGAACGTCACATTCAGAATGCCATTAGTGATTTTGCTAGAATGATCCTATGGGAAGAAAGTGACACCTATCTAGGAAGGATCATGGTCAGGGCTAGGGTTACTAGTGTTGAAGTTGTACCACAGTTCATCGTTTACTCTAATCCTATAAATGTCAATGGGGATTCATTGACCATACATAGTGATGTAGTGCAGCATCATCAGGTAGGAGGACCCTTTGCCCAATGAGCTTGAAATGGATGTTCATGTTCCCTTTGACTTCTTTGGTCTTGGGCAACTAGTTCCTCAATAGGAGCAGAATGGTCAAGAGGAAGAGGATCAGCAGCAGGAAAACCAGGATCAGGAGCAGCAGCAAGGCCTCAAGGATCAGAATCAATTACAATAGATCAATCCTTGGGATCTATGGGCTGAATGGCCTGATGAACTCCTAGCCCAACAATAGGCCCAACAACTTGATCTAAATTTTCAGCAACCGACCCAATAGCTCAACATGAATGCTTTGCCAAAACAAGCGGCACAAATGGAGATTGATTTGAATTTGGATCCTCTAGAAATCATAATCAATCCTGTTAACCCCCACCCAATGATTTTCTAGAACTAACTGATTTTATTGAGGAGATTGAGCAAGTCATACCTCAAAAGAATGATGCAAATCAGCAATAGAACCTAGACCTAGAGGTTCAAAATCAAAACTTGATGCAAGTGGATGATGAAAACATTCCTTTCCTGAATGGTTTGCCCATTCCTCAGTTGCCTAATCTTATAGGAGAAGAGGTACCATTGGATCAGTTGGTTGATCAAGCAGTTGAATAGCAACAGCCTAACAATGATGAAGAAGAAGATGACATTCAACTGGAACAGTTAGTGGGGCCTAGGGAAGAAGGGTTCCCTATTCTCAACAATGGAGGCATGCAATTGCCCCCAAATCCTGCAGAAGATGACCTCCTTCAACTTGCTGATGAGATGCATCAGGATCAGCTCATGGGACAGAAGCAAATGATGTGATAATGCAGGAACAACATCCATTGTCTCATCTTGAGCAAGATCAGCAGGATCAAATGGTGCCTGAAATCGAGCCAGAGCTTAATAATCAACACCTCTAGGTGGGTGTTCTGATGACATAGTTTTAGTGGGGTCCCTTCTTCAAAACCTAGGAAGAAAAAAAGAAGGAACCTGAACCCACAAAATTATGGGATAACCTTTTTTTTCAAGGTAACTCAGAGAGCTCTTCTATCAAAATTCCTATAAATTGGGTTTCCTTTTTTATTTCAATGTTGACTTCAGCAGATAACTTTGGATGGGCTAAAGAATTCTTAGTCTCTAGTGCCACTGCTCTTTTGGATGAAAACACTGGTACTATTTCCTTACTTGTCCCCAAAACCTGTCCAACTAGCTCTTCCAATACCAGTTCTCTTTGCATCATTGAACTTGATAATGATGTTGCATGGAGAACCATTGGAGGGGATAACAGCATTCAGGACAAGGAAGGGTCAGAGCATCTCCCCGAGGACTGATGAGGCGAAGAAAAAAAAGGTCACTAAAAGGCTAACTCCTATAGTGAACAGTCAGGTGCATAGAAGTGAAAGAGTTAAACAAGGAAACAATGGGTTCAAACCTTCTGAGTGTTCTAATAGAAAATGCACCTCTTGTAACCCACCAACTTTATCTACCAAAATAATAAGAAGTTTGGCCCTGATGATCTGACAGAAGAAAACCTTATGAAGGGAGGAGGGAAGAAGGACCCAATTGCCAAAAAGAACAAAGCTAGTAGCAGCAAAAGAAGCAGGAAGGACATAGATGTCACCAATGAAGGTGGCAATGCTCCTGAGAGCACATGATGAAGCTTGCCTAGGCTATGAGAATTTTGCTTTCTATCAAACTATGTTAACTGTTTGTCTAGGCAGTGGAGATTGTGTCGTGTATCAAGTTGTGATGTTAGAAAACTTGTCTGAGATGTCAAGCTACTCTGGTTACTATAACTATTTACAACCTTGTGTTCTGGTGGTTGTCCTATTTTGGAGAAGGATAGATGCTATGCATGTGTCTTTGTATGAACCCTTTCTCATTGGTTTAAAATGAATCAAAATCAAGCTAGAAGCTGGAAAGTTATGACTTGGAATGTGAGGGGTATTAATTCCTCATGGAAATGGGATTCAGTCAAAAACAAAATAACAATAGCCCAATGTGATATTGTCTGCTTACAGGAAACAAAAAAGGAGGACTTTGACCCTTTATTTCTGAGGAAAATATGCCCCCAATTTGACTACTTTGACTTCTTACCGTCAATAGGGGCCTCTAGTGGAATTTTGGTTGCCCGGAAGGGATCCTTCTTTTCTGCAAATAGAGTCGGTCGCAACAATTATGCACTAACCATGAAATTCTACTCTAGGCACAACAACAACAACAAATAGGTCCTAACCTATATTTATGCTCCCTGCACTCCTGATGGGAAGGAAGCATTCATTGATTGGTTAAAAAATGTTCAAATGTCACCTGAAATTGATTGGTTAGTTCTGGGAGATTTTAATCTAATCAGGAAGTTAGAAGACAGAAACAAGCCTGGTGCTGATTTATCAAACATGTTCAAATTCAATGATGCCATTAGTCACTTGGAAATTAATGAAATTGCTCTTTAGGGAAGGAAGTTTACCTGGTCCAACATGCAACCCTCCCCTCTTCTAGAAAAATTGGATTGGTTCTTCACCTCGAATAACTGGGCTATTTCCTACCCCAGCACCACTGTCAATGCTCTAGACATGATTCCTTCTTACCACTGCCCTTGTGTGGTTGTTGACGGTGGTTAACTATTAAAATTAAAAGGCAAATAAATATGAAAAAGGGCATGGAATAATCATCAACAAAGGTTTAGGGTTTAAACTGATAATTTTTATGAGTTTTGGTGAGTTACTATTTTCTATAGGGATTATTCAGAGAGAACGAAAATAAGGATTAAATTGACAAAACACCACGAAACTTGATCACGATGAAAGGACACACCAGAAGACTCTAGAAGGCACTAGAAGGCACGGGACCAAGGCGGAGACCGAGAGGCCACCAGAGGAGGCCAGCTGGCCCCCCTTCAAGCCGGCTGGCCTGGCCTAGAAGCCAACCGCCTTTTCCTTCACGTGACACAATCCAACCGACCTCTACGTCGTGACCCTTGTTTCAAGTCGGTTTGATCTGAGGGCTACGGTTCATCCTACTGGACTATATAACCAGACCCAGACCCTCCTGAGGCAGATCTTCTTCCCATAATTAAAGACAGGATTAGAAACTAGGGTTTCTAGAGAGAGGGATTTAGAGCTCTACTTCAAGTTTAGAATTAGAACTAGCTAGATTCAAGTAGAGTTGGGCGTTGCTCAGGATTCCGGATCACCATCGGGAGGTCTGGTAATTCCATTGTATCTTGTTATTTGACTTTGTGCTACTTTAATATTATTATATTTCTATTTATTATGTTCTTAGTTTATTCTAGTTGTATATTTGATATAGTCATGATTGATAATGATTTTATGCATATGTTCGCAAAGCGCTTAACTCAATCCTCGAGTGAGTTAAGTGGTAGAGGTAGTGTAGGCGTGGTGCTTAGATTATATTTGCCTGTGAATGCACCCTATATTCCGGGACACCAAGTGGTAGATCATGAGTGTGATATTCCTGTTGAGTCCTATGTAGCCCACTCCCTGAATATAGGCCAAGTAGAACCTGGTTACAAGGAAAGGATTGCTATGTTCTTGATATTCCTTAGTAATGTTCCTTATGCATAGATGAAGGATTGATTATGCAATAGATGATAGTGTATATACTAGAGTGCGCAAAAGACTTAGTAACTATGAAATGACTTAGGAATCTAATATCTTAATTTATCTCCTATTTTAACTCTACTTGATTTATGAAGTCTCTCTCTATCTCTAGAATTCTCATTGTTATCACAATTGCATTTATCCTTTATACCTTGTCTTACCCCTATAAAGATAAGTGTGGTTGTTTGAGCTTTATCATAAGTATGTTTATTTGTCAATCTCTCTAGCCATTACTCTCTTACATTTAAACCATGTTAAGCTTCCGATGGTAAAGTATAAATAACGATACTTGGAACATTCCTGGATGAAATGCTACAACGGGTGTATTTTATCTGTGTGCTTGCAAATAATCTTTCTTTTATATATCTTTTGAGTAAGTGTTATGATTATAAGTACAACCACATTTCTAGTACCATGTTAGGGATGATAACTTAACTTAAGTGATGCTAAGAAATGTCAACAGTGGTTAATATGTCCACCTCAATCCCTAGAAATTTTGTTTTCAGGTTTGAAAACTTCTGGCTAAAACATTAGGACTATCCTAACATCTCGGGACAGATTTGGGGTACTCAGTAAAACACAAATGATTCAGCAAAGCTCATCTCTACCAAACTGAAGGGCTTAAGGAAATGCCTGAGGGAATGGCAAGCATCTATGACCAACCTCAAAACAACTATTGCAAATGTCAGGATTATAATGCACTTTCTTGAGGTCATCATAGGGTTCAGAGACTTGAGCCTACCTGAATGGAGCTTTCATAAGATCCTAGAAACTCATCCTCTTGATCTACTAGAAAAACAGAGAATCTATTAGAAGCAGAGAGGCAATGTTAAATGGGTATAGCTTGGAGATGCAGGAACACACTTCTTCCATGCAAATGCAACTCTGAGGCACAAAAGCAAACTGATTAGTCAACTAACTTCTAGGGATGAAACAGTTGTTTATGAACATAAAGAGAAAGAAGAACTACTTTGGCAGGAATTCAAGGCAAGAATGAGAATTTCTGAGTTTTCTGGTTTCACAGTAAACCCTTCAGATTTGATTCATGGTAACTCTACTTTGCAACACCTTGAAGATCCCTTTCCTCAAGATAAGATTGACTGCATTATCAAGTCCCTGCCCAACAACAAGTTACCTAGGCCAGATGGCTTCAACAATGAATTAATCAAAGCCTCTTGGCCAGTAATCAAACATGACTTCTATGAGCTCTATAGGAATTTCTATGATAACAACTGTTGCCTTCAAAGTATAAATGCCTCATATATCATACTGATCCCAAGGTGGACAATCCCAAGTATGTCAATGACTATAGGCCTATCTCACTACTGAACTCTTCAGTTAAACTCTTGACTAAGCTGTTGGCAAATAGGCTACAAACTCATTTTATTGGTGCACAAAAATAAATATGGTTTTATAAGATCAAGAACTATACAAGATTGTCTTGCTTGGGCATTTGAATGCATGCATCTCTGTCATCAATCAAAAAAAGAAGTGGTCATTCTAAAACTAGATTTTGAGAAGGCTTTTGACAAAATGGAACACCAGGCCATGATAAAAGTTATGCAAGCACAGGGGTTTGGTCAAAGATGGATCTCTTGGATGCAGGCTATCTTCAATTTTGGTACCTCTTTAGTTCTCCTAAATGGAATACCAGGGAAAAGGTTTCATTGTAAAAGAGGTGTCAAACAGGGTGACCCCCTATCTCCACTCCTCTTTGTTTCGGCTGCAGACTTCTTACAAGTGCTAATCAACAAAGCCAAAGATATGGGGTTATTGAAGCTGCATGTCCCTATGCAAACTGATACTGACTTCCCATCATACAATATGTAGATGACACTTTTATTATCATGGAGGGTGATCCCAGGCAGCTTTTCTTCCTCAAAATAGTCTTACAAAACTTTTCGGATTCTACTGGCCTAAAAGTGAATTATAATAAGTCCATGATGATACCAATCAACATCACAGAAGCAAGCATGGAGTTGCTGGCCAGAACCTTTGGTTGCTCAAAAGGGACACTGCCATTCACATACTTAGGTTTGCCTTTGGGAACAACCAAGCCAAAGATCATTGACTTCTTGCCTCTAATTAGCAAATGTGAAAGAAGGCTAGGAAGGATTTCTTCTATGCTAAACCAAGCTGGTAGGTTACAAATCACAAATGTTGTTCTATCTTCCTTACCAACCTACTATATGTGTACCCTGGAGCTACCCATGACTGTGACAAAATAGATTGACAAATTCAGAAAAAACTGCCTCTGGAGGGGGAATAATATAATTGGGGGAAGTCAACCCAAGGCTGCATGGAAAATGGTCTGCAATTCAAAAGATGAAGGAGGCTTGGGTATCATCAACTTGGAAGCTCAAAATCAAGCTCTTCTAATGAAAAATCTAGACAAGTTCTACAATAAGAAAGATGTTCCCTAGGTAAAACTGGTATGGGAAAAGCATTACAAGAATGACAGGCTACCTAGTGCAGTAAAGAAAGGGTCATTTTGGTGGAGGGACATCCTAAAATTGTTACCCAAATTCAAAGAATTAGCAGATATTCAAGTCCAGAATGGGAAATCATGTTTCTTCTAGAAAGATCAATGGTCTTCACAGCCCCTTTTGGAGCTCTTCCCTCAAGTCCACTCCTTTGCCAAGAACAAACTGATTTCTGTCCATAAAGCCTTCAGTCAAGATGAGTTCACTAATCTTTTTGCCCTACATCTGTCCCAAGTGGCATTCCAACAAGCTCTGAACATTCAGCAGAAAATGGGCACCATAGTCTTGGATGAACAGGTTAATGATATTTGGACTTACTTTGGTAGAGCTTCCAAATTCAAGTCTGCCGTAGCATACAAAAAGATACTTGGACACCATGAAATTGACCCAGCCTTCAAATGAGATCTTACTGTCAGCCTAAACATAAAGTCTTCTGTTGGCTATTACTAAAAGATAGGCTAAACACAAGGAATATGCCTAGAAGAAAACACATGGCCTTGGACTCTTACAACTGTGAGATCTGCCTCACAAGGGAGGAGGAAACAGTAGAACATCTCTTTTGGAACTACCCTTTTGCTCAACAATGTTGGGGTATTCTAAACCTAGACTTAATTCAGACAGGAGGAACATTTGAAAATATTTTGGCCATCAAAGATCAAATGCATAGTTAATTTTTCATGATAGCAATCATCCTAATGTGCTGGACAATCTGGAGGGCCAGGAATGAGCTTATCTTCAAAAATAATCAAATTGGGATTCAAGAATGCAGGAATTATTTCTTCAAGGAAGCAAAATTGGTCTCCCTATGGGTGAAGGCAGGACTCGCAATAGCTTACGAACAATGGATTCAAAATCTTTGATTGACAGTAGTTTTAGCTTTATTTTCTTTGTTTTCTTTTTTGTTCCTTGATTCGCCACTCTTTGTTGTAAAACTCTCTTAAACATGTTCCTTTGATTTTAATAAAATTCTCTGCAGGGGCAAGGCCCCTCCAGTTTCCTCAAAAAATTTACAAGCCCATCATCTTGCATGCTATGATAATTATCTCTTAGAGTAAGTATGTTAGTGTTTTCTAATACATGGTCTTATATAGTGCCACATAATCTTAAGGCGTACGACTTAATAGATAACATGCATAATGGTTGTATTTTGAGTTGTCTCACAGTAACTCGATTTTTTGTAAATTTATACACATAATACAGCTCGCATGACAACTATAACTTATACAACTGCGCAATAGTTATCTACTAAATTTTAGCTCACAAGACGGTTGTTTCGCGAAACAACGATATCTTTTTGCTCTCTCATCTCTGTTTCCTCCATACAATTGTAACACCCTAAAATCTTGGAAGATTTAAAAATAGGTAAATATGGCTTTTATGTATTTTTGTGAGCATACAAACTTAGAAAAGTAATAATTTTTATTAATTTAAAATCAAATCTAAGGGTAGAAACATGATTGAGCATTCATGCTGCTGCATTTGAATTTTTGTATTAAGTGTTTTGAATCAAATTCAAAAGAGAATTTAAAATCTTTTTGGAAAATGCTTTGAAAAATTGGAAAAGGAAAAAGAAAAGGTTTTTCGTTCATTTCGGTTTTTGGCCTAGCTCAGCCCGAGCCCAGCAGCGCGCGCCCGCGTCTGCTTCGGCCTGGACCCCCCGCGCGGCCCACTCTCCCTTCTCCCTGTTTTGCGTCACGGGCTGACCCCAGCCGCTGGCCCAACGCGCGCCGCGCCTTCCCTTTCTCTCTCTCTGACACTGACGCCGTGGGCCCACACGTCAGGGTCACCTTCTTCCTTCCCACGCCGGCGTCGGATTCCTTTCCATGTTGCCACCGAATCAAATCCGCCTCCATATCTCTTCCCTTCCTTGTTTAGAGCATCACAGGGCTATAAAAACCGGATGTCGCACCCCTCCGCTCCATCTTGCCCCGAAGCAGAGATCCATCGTCATCCCGAGGAGGCCACGCTCGAGACGCAGCCCTAGCCGTCCGCCTCTCCGAGACGCGCGTCTTCCTTGTCTCATCCTCGGCTTCGATTTGACGTTTGGTGAGTTCGCATTTGTGTGCTCTACCCGCTGGTATCCTTCTTTCGTGAGCTCATGCTTTGTAGCGCTAGATAGTCGTCTCCGGCCATGGAGCCACCGCGGAACCACCGTCGGGCCATTGTTTCGGCAGTAGCGCCGCCCAGTTGTTCCCCGATCCGATCTGAGCCGTCCATTTTAAATCCAACGGCTGATAATCAAAGATACCGGTTCAGCCGACAATTTTGCTAAAGAGTCCCTGGAAATTTTAAATATAGAACCCACAGTCCAAGGCGTATTCCTGAGTTACGTTTTCTTTTTCGTAAAGCGTAGTTTGATCGCGGTAACTTCAGAAATACGTTTTCACTTATTTACAGTTTTGCCACTAGGTTAATTCATGCATAGAATCTCCGTTTTAACTGCGATTTGACCTGTTCAAATTGCGTTAGGTTCGTATTTGCGAGCTCTATATGTTAGTACTACTATACAGTAGGTTTGTGACATTTTATTTTCGAGTTTGAATTAAAGTAATTATTTTTCTATAGGAAATCTTCGTAAATTCATAACTTCGTCATTTTAGCTCCGTTTTTTCTGATCTTCGCGCCTGTGTGATCCTACCGAGTAGTAGATTCGTTTTAAAGACTTTTTATCTTATTTTATTACTGTTGGAGTACTATTCTAATTATAGTCTTGTTTGTTTATGCATGATTATTTCTGGATGAATGTTGTTGCTGTTGTTGATCGAGTATAGACGGTGAACAATTCGTTGGGGATCAAGAGTTTTTCTACGAGCAAGATCTTCAGGACCAGTTTGAGCAAGGCAAGTATAGCATGTGATTATCCTTGTTATCCTATTCACAATAAACAAATAATATCATTATGCATATATTCCCTTGTTAAGGATGACTTAATTTTGATCTTATACCTTGACACCTATTATATTGCATTGAGGTAGCATTGCTAGTACGTAACATGAACTATGATTATGTAATTTGACTAATGGAATATGCAATAAACATTAAAAGATGACTTTTGATTACTATTTAAAGGGGATTAGAGCATGGGGTTATTTTTGGTGCTCTAGTTACTCTCCTTAAGGACTTATCTATAAGCGAACGTCCAGGATTTACAGTACAATTATGAGGGCTATATGGCTCTGGCTTTAGTCATATAGAAGGACCTTTTCTAGCTTGTTAGTGGTAACCTTTTTGGCGTAAGAATGGCTTGACAAATCGGGTATAGTGAGGCCTCTGTCCTTATGTGTATAGGCTGCACGTCATTGTGCCATTTGGAAGGGGGGGCTCTATATCTGTTTGCCGAGTGAATCTAATGGCCCTAATTTGTTAGACGAACCTTCGAAAGACTTCATAGTGTTACCCTGCCTGCTCACCTTGGAAGTGTTTTGGGAGTAATTAACCCAGGCATATGGGTAATCATGACTCACAGTGAAAGTGTACAACCTCTGCAGAGTGTAAAACTGTTATAACAGCCGTGCTCACGGTCACGAGTGGCCTTGGACCCTTATGGAATAGTTGATCATTAATAATGAATATGTTTTTGCTATTCATTAATCATTTCACATGGATCATATGTTTATTGTTTACTTTGAGACATCTTGATGCTATTAATATGCTAAAATTATGCCAAATAAAAGCTACATGCTGATAAACAAATGTCATGCATTTGAGCCTCATGAACCCCATGTTACACTTGTTGAGTACGAGATGTATTTATGCTTGTTTATTTTTCTTACTTGGATAAAAAATCCCGAATGGATAACAGATGGTGCAAATAGTGACTACTACTCCTACTTCCCTGAAGATTACTAGACTTGCAGTCAACCAGTCAATGTGCCTGTGATTGAAGCTACCATGAGAGATTTATATTTTTACTTCCGCTACATTTGTGTAAAGACTATGTGTTAATAATCGTGATGTAATAACATTTGTGATGATACTTCCTTTATAATTTGTTAACTTATGTGTGATTGATCTCTGGACACACATAAGGGTATGCATTCCATTTGGTCTTTAAATGGGTATGACAGTAATAAAAAAATTCTATGTGATACTCATAAGACGACCAATGAGACCATTGACATGTAACAATGCTATTTGTCCTTATGATGCTTCAATCGACACCTCACTCCATGTTGTTTGTGATATTAATTCTAGGGGGAGGAGGTTAGGTTTTGCAGTTCAGGTAGCCACAGAAGCTTAAAGGTATTCCTATGAGAGTGAGAGGAGGGCCATAACGGGCCGGAGACGATGATGGTGGCAATTGGTAACATGTGTTGGATGGGTGATGGTTGTGAAAAAAAATGATGGGAAAAGTCCATTTTGCCTCCTTCAAGTATCCCAAAAGTCAATTTTTCCTCCCTCGACTCTAAAACTAGAAATAGCTCATCCCTTGTCTCCCAAAACCAGCCACTTGACCCATAGTTGTTTCCCTTGGTGGGTTTTCCTTTTTTTCTTTTATTTTATTTTGGCCGAATCTTTGAAAAATCGTTGTAAGTCATAGAAAAATCATAAAATGGAAAATCCAATTGTGATGGGATCCAATTGTAATAGCACAAGGAAACACTGGTAGCAAGGGCAGTCGTGGATTGATGATGATGGCCCCTCGCCACCATTGGTGACCGTTTGTGTAACTTTTCAAAAAACTCCATTCCTCTTGATGAAAAACAAGCTAAATCTCCGACCGCGAAAAAAACAATACATGTGTTATTGTAACTCAAGATAATATATATATTTACCACAATTTCAGCGGCGAAAGACGTAATATGGCAAAGTATGGCGAGTGCCATATCTTGACTTAGGTGAGTGCCCTGCAAATCGCATGCCGTATTTCCGAAAAAAGCAGATGCAACCATGTAGGAGGAACAAAGATGATACGGACCATTATTTGGACTTAGCTTCATCGTGATCGTGGGCTGAAGCATTTAGCACTTTCGATTTTACTATTTAGCCCATCTATACTCGGTGCTGCGGCCTGACCTGATTTTTTCCAGTCCCTTATTGTCGACATTGCTGTCTGCAGACTGATCGAGGCACGCGAGGCAACACTGTGGAGTCACGTGTTGTTCTGATTTCCCATATATACATCCCCCTCTGTCCCCCTCTCCGCTAGAGGCTAGACTTGTGTACTCTTCACGAACCACGGTTTCTACTCTACTCGAATACTCCTGCCATCCGTCGCTGGTCATGGATGGGGTGAAAATGACATGGATATTTTCTGACCGTATTCGAGATCGAATCCATTTAGTGGGGTTTAGACATGGCCGTATCCGAGTTCGGATATTCAACATCTGATACCCTATCCGTATCCGAATACTTAAATCGTATATTTATGATGTTGATATCCAATTGTATTATATCTGGCATGGGTGACACTATTCGTCCTTATCCTATCCGTTTCCATCTTATTCATGGCAATTGGCAAATGGCAGACGATGGAACCAGAACCAGACAGCATGGTCATGGGCTATCGGGCTCATGGGCTCATGGCAAGGCAGACGATGTATGTATAGTCATGGCGCCAAAAGATGCTCGTCTTTTTTTTCAAGATGAGCGAGCAGACCTGGAAAAGCCTGGCAGGCGACTGACCTTTTTTTCAAGGGCTGTGTTTAGATCTCTGAAATAAGGTAAAAAAAGTACTGTAACATGTTTTGGCTTTATTTGGTAAATAGTGTCCAACCGTTGACTAATTAGGTTCAAAACGTTCGTCTCGCAAAGTACAACCAAACTGTACAATTAGTTTTTGATTTCATCTATATTTAGTACTCCATGCATGTATCGCAAGTTTGATGTGACGGGGAATCTTTTTTTTCGTATAGTGTTTTTTTTGAGGAAAAACACAGCCAAGATAAGAATGCACGGAGCGTCCAGTCAAGCACCAATAAGGCTCAGAGAACTGGTGCGGGGCCGCTGACAGGCAGGAGCACGCCCGCAAAGATGGAGCACCTAGCTGCGCGCATCATTCATGAACAATTCATGAACCGAATGATTCATGAACCATGAATCATGCTAGCGTCGCGTAGCGTATGCACATGTCCCCAGGAAGATGGAGCAGTAAAAAGAGCTACACCTCTCGGATTAAAAAAAAAGAGCTACAGCTCTAAGAGATGCAACATCTGTTGCCTCCAGTTCAGTGTTCAGACAATGTAACGGCTGACAAAAAAAAGATCAACAGATACACATCCGATCAGAGTAGGCAACACCAATCACTCGGACAGTACGTACAATGTAATAGAAACCACACTAGACGCAACCGGCCATCAGCTCATCACTTCTGAACCATGCGTCCATGCAATGTAAGGCCGTGTTTAGATAAAAAAAAAACTTTCACCCAAAACTATCATATCGATTTTTGCGGTACATGTATGGAGTATTAAATATAGACAAAATAAAAAAATAGTTACATAGTTTGCGTGTAAATTGCGAGACGAACATTTTGAGCCTAATTAGTCCGTGATTTGACACTAAAGTGCTATAGTAACAAATATGCTAATGACGGATTAATTAGGCTTAATAGATTCATCTCGCGGTTTCCAAGCAGGCTATGTAATTAGTTTTTTTATTAGTATCCGAAAACCTCTTTCGATATTGCACGAAACATCATTTTCACAAAAAAAATTCACATCTAAACAAGGCCTAATCCTAGAAACACCAGAAACGCAGACAGGAAGCTGATTATTGTAACAGCAACGCACACGAGTGCTGCAGGCCTTCCAATCATGGACAGAGAAGCTTGCCAGTAGTAATAACACACCGACAGATATGTTGAAGCTGCAACAACACAGACAACGTAAACCGTAAACGATTGATTGCAACACAGGACGACCATTACAGACCATATAGCAGGGTAAAACCTTGAGTTCGATCGTTATTGCACACAACGTAACACAGGAGGGTACTAGCGAACTTGTAGACAGCAACAGCAGCACACACAGGAGAACTGACGAACTTGTAGACAGGAACCCACACAGGAGTAACCGAGTAACACATGACAATGCATTATTACACAAAAGCACCGATAGAAACTCAGCTAATTAACTAGGTCGACGATGAAGCCAGTTGTTGCATTGATGGATCTAAACCTGGTGAAGGGTGAGCTGCCACCTGTGGGCCCAGCCATACTGGAACTTGTAGACATAGACCTGCCCAACGCGGAGGAGGTGCACGTGCGCAAAATCAGCCCAGCCGCCGTGTATCTTCGACACTCCGTTGTTAGGTTGATCTCCTCCGAGTCAGGCCCAATGGCCGACTCGGGCCCTGATCTGTGCCCTAATCGGGTGCGTCCAACCCAACAAGATTGGTGGGCCTCCGTCGCACAGTGCCAATAAAAGGAGGTGGGAGGCTGGGGCACTTGAGATGAGGTTCACCGTGCCGCCACAAACCCCACCGACTAACCCTAATCCGATCTAAGAGGGGCACTGCCAGCGATGGGAAGCGCCACCGCCTCGCCGCCGCCTGACGTCACTGCTACTCCTTCATCGACACTCGCACCACCACACCGATAGCGTCGATGGCGAACTCCTCCACTCCCAAGTCCGATGGTCTGCACCTCTACCACTCTATCTCTCTTCTTCTAGATCTCTCTCTAGTACCTCTCTGTTGTTCATGTTCTTGGTCATTTTATCTCGAATAGAAACATGGACAACCATTGATCTACGCTTAGATGGTCCTAGAATCTTAACATTGGTATCGGAGCCTAACCTAGGTGTAGATCTGGTTTGGGGTAGGAAAAGCAACAGAAAAGAAGAAGATGATACAATCAGTTTTCGGATCGTAACCCTAACCCTAACCCTAACCCTAGAAGGTTAAAGGAAAGAAAAGGGGGAGAAACCTACCTAGCCTTCCCGCCACTGCCGGCGTGCGGGAAGATCACCGTGCCGCCACCTCGCCGACGCACGGGAAGGAAGTTGTAACGCACCGTGTAGATCTGCACGAGCATGGGACTCCAAAAGGGCACCACCGTAGTGCCGCTCGACGGCGCCGCGCGCGGCCTTGGCCGCACGCATGCATCGACGAGGGGTACCACGGTGGCGCTACCATCTCTGTTGCGAGCTCGTCTCCGGCGTCTTCTCCATGTGGTCAACGGCGGCTGTGTGCGAGAAAAGCGGGGGAGAGAGAAGAGGTGGGGAGAGGCTCCGGCGGGGGTTTTCCTCACTGGCGCCGATGACCAAGTTGGCCGCCGCCACCGCTGCCGCTATGGCAAAGAGAAAGATGGCGACAGCGCGAATGAGAGTTAGGGTTTAGGGGAGGCACGGCAGGGTGCCATTTGTCCAGCCGAGAAGGGCGGACGACCGTCTGATTCACATCGACGACTAGGAGCGCACGGGCTGGCTTATGGCCTAGGCGGTAGTTGAGGTTCCCGGCCCAGGCCCAGGTTCCGGCCTAGGCGCGGGAAAGGGCGGCACGAGCAAAGTTGTGGGCCTTTTTCGCTGCTGTGACGCGCACAGCGCGCGAGTGGGCCACAGTGTTTTGGCTGGGCCGCACACTACTGCTGCGCCATGGGCCGCGGCGGTGTATTTCCAGACCGGACCAAATGAATAGTACCAGCTGAGTTTAAGTTTATTCTTTTTCAGAAGCGTTTTTCATGATGTTTTTTAGTTAACTTTAAATATTTAATCTCTAATCAAATTTGAACCATCGTGACAATTTATTTAAAGAGCAGATGAGTACATATAAAATGCTTCTGAATTAGTATCATTTTTAAGTTTTTTTATGTTTCCGCTACAAAGTTGATGTTTATTATCTCCTAATTAAATTCGAACCAACCGGAGAATTTAATTTGAAGAGTAGTTATAATATTTAGTGATTTATAATATTGTTATTTTCTGACCAAAGTTGATGATAGCAATATTATAATTTTATTTATAAGTTTTATGCATTAATTATATTTTTGTCAATCGGTGATGTAGAATTAATGTAGAAGAATGTTGCCCAACGGTGATATAGAATAGAATTTAAAGTTTGATGCGCATGTTTTTTTAACCAAACTAACGTAGGGTTATTTTCATGCTCATTATTGTAAATTATTGTTTGATATTTTTAGACAAAGATCTTCATGCTTTCATTCTTGAAGGCAGAAAATAAAATAAGCTAGGTATTTGTGACTCCGATGATGAAAAGCCTAAGTGTAAGTACTGTAAGAAAGAAGGTCATTTGCATGAGGGACTGTGTTCTCCTTAAGAAATGGCTTGAAAAGAAAGGGATTCAGGGATACAATTAATTCAAGAAAAGGTGATGAAGGAATAAGGGTCGCAAATGGCGTCGAAGTTAATATGGAAGTTTAGTTTAAGAAATGTCTTTTATGTACTCTCTATGAAGAAGAATTTAATTTCAGTTTCAGTCATTATGATAAGAGTTGTAATAAGTCAGATGCATGTTTAATTTGACCAATGTTGGATTAAGCATGTGTGTTACAGAGTATTCGGATTTATTTTTGAATCTGAAGGATTAAATGTTCAATCACTTCCTATGTCCTGAGAGCTAATTCTGGTATTTATGTCCCTTAAAGGGAATTTATCCCACATGGTGGGAGAAGTTTTGGCATAGTACTTGTGCTGCATGGCGGGAGAAGTTCGTGATGACTCATGTGTTTTGTATATCCCGCACAACGAGAGAAGTTTGGGGTAGCTCTTATATTGTCCTAGTATTGATCGTGCAATTCTATTGTGTTATGGTCATTAAGCACTCAATGGGTTGAGGGCCATAAGGGGAGCAATCCCAAAATTACACCATTGCTAAATCTGAAGAAGGTGGAGAGTCGGTTAACTGACTCCTTACAAATGCATGCGGGCACTCTAATTGAGTAGCTCATTACAGAGTAATCTAATAATGGTAGAACACATATTTTGAATGTAAAATATGGCCACTAAGATAGAGTCATTAGACATAGATCAAAAGGAAAGGGAAAGATTAAGGCTTGACAGGTTGAGTCTATCAACTGAGCTGAGCACATCAATTAGAAAATGAATAATTCAAAATCCTTCCCTATAGTATCATTTTGACATAAAATGAGTTTAAGGACAAAAGGAAGTTACATACAAACCAAATGATAAGAAGAACATGCGAGCATAACTTGCAGAAGTACCGCTAAGGACTTTGTTGAGTTCACGAAGTAGAATGAGGAAAGTGTACTCCCATACGAATTAAGAAATAACTTTGTTTGTATGACATAATCATCTGAATGAAGTAAGTCATAAATGTCTCCTCATTCACAAGAGTTTTGAATAGTTTTTGAAATTATAGCAGTAAAGTTTATGCCACATTTCGAGGGGGAGAATTGTGAGATCAATTAAGAAAGACAATTAAGAAAGATACTCCCCTATACTTCAGATAATGTGATGCATAGTGTGCATTGAGGGCAAGAGTGATCTATAAAAGATGAATGTGATCGAGGGAGTACAACGGTCATAATAACGATACCCCTAAGCAGAGAAATAGCTAAATTCCTAGACCTTCTACAGTTTCGATAAGAAGATAGTGTAGTCAGCCAGTATTCATGCTGCACGAGCCTCAAAGTTATTAAGGCGGTGCTTAAAGCGCCATATGAGTTTAAACCTAAATAAGAAATTTAAAGATACACTATCTTTACAGAAGATGATGTAATCTGGGGGAACATGGTATGCAGAGACCTAAAACTTGAATAGAAGTGGGATTGCATGCCCACTCCAATGTTTTAAGAGCAACAAATTTCTCAATACCTGTTGATGTTGTATGACTTATATAACACCTGTTGTTAGCTCTTCAAAGAAGATAAATAATGTAAACACGAATCTTGTAATACAGAAGCTTGTAGAATCAATTATCTCTTGGCAATGAAGAGCAATAATAGCCCCATATGAAAGAACTGCCAATAGTTGAGGCCTCAAAAGTTCTCAAAGAATTAGAAAAACCAGCTATTTTTTATGACTATGAAGTCTATGTTAAGAAAGAAATTCAAATGGAGGGTGATCCCACCTCATTTGAAGAAGCCATCACTACCCTAGCCAAGTTTTTTCCTGACGGCTGGAACCGTCACGAAAAGTGGCAAATACCATTAGGGAAAATGTTCCGTGACGGTAACCATCAGGGATAAGCCGTCAGGGATAGACTGACGGGGAAAGTCCATCTTCCCTAACAAAACACCGTCACCGAGTGATCCCTGACGGTTAGAATCATCAAGAAAGGGCTTTAGCGTCAGTTTTACCCTTTCCGTCAAGGAAACATTCTGCATCGGTTACCTATCATCAGGAAAAATATAGATCTCTCCTGTCAGCCGAAAACCGTCAAGAGAAATTCCGGATCTTTCCCATCAGATTCAAACCGTCAGGGAACGCCAATTCTGCATATCCATATACCATTATTTAACCATTCAAAACAGTGATTCATAGCTCATTTAATCATGCATCCTAAATGTCACACTCAGTAGTCTTGGTACATATAATCTAATAATTATCATTTAGCCATGCATCCACACAAGTGGTAAATGTTACACTCAATAATCTTGGTACATATAATCATATCTTAAAATTGTACATACATCATAGTACAATGTTCAACAAATCAATCTTAAGCTACATTCTAGTTGTCTTGCAAAATAAAGTGAATGTAAGAAGAAATCAAGTAACGATTGCTTCCTAACAGGCCCTGTGCCGGCAATGCAGCAGCTACTGCACATCTCTGGTCCCTCTCTACAATCAAAAACCATTCATGAGATCATCATATGTCATGGGACTAAAACACTAAAGCTTCTAATTGCAGTTCAAATACAAATAGAACACTAAAGCACTAAAGCTTATGTTTGTAATAATGCACAGCTCAGTGAGGACATTGTGGATGGCACTATGCAGCAGCTGCATGTTTGTAATAATGCACAGCTCAGTGAGGACAAATAAACTACATATCTATTACAACATGCCTTTACTAGATCGTCACTTCCCACTTGTTAATTTTATTGAAGAAATCATATTTTACCTATTTTTTTAACATACCCTTTTTCATTTAACTTTACTGGAGAATATCACATTTATGCCTGATTCCTAAATCAATCAAAAAATGAAAGAGAACAAAAACAAGGTTGCCTGGTTCCAAAAGGTGCTGATTAGCATTAAGGAGACATCCAATGAGCACGGTTACAGTAAGAAATGAAAGAAAACAACTACAGGCAGCACAAATTACAAGTGCTAACTCCTAACAAGTAGCACAAGTTAAAAGTGCTAACTCCTAACAGGCACTTTTGATGGCAAATGTACCTCCCAACAGAACTGCAGGTGTTAAAAGAGTCAAGGGCCTATTGGGCCTTAGCCCGTTAGGGTTAATTAGTCGCTTGCTTAGGGATTAAGTAAGACCTCTTCTCTATATAAGGAGAGGAGATGTATCAATCTAATTAAGCAAGAGATTAGAAGGAAAAAAACCTTATCTCTTGCCGGCCGTGGGCGAAGCCCCGCGGCCGGCGTTCCCAGCGCATCTCACAGCCCTAGCCGCTGCTCCTCTGCCTCTCGCCGACGTGAACAGTACCCACGCGGGTACTGTTGCGCGCGGGTACTGTAGCGCCGCCGACTCTCCCTTCTCGATCCCAACAGCGACCATAACAATCTGGTATCAGAGATGCCAGGTTTCGCTGAGTCGCTGTGGGATCAGCTCGCCAAGGCGCTGGCCGACATCAACGCATGGGTGACCACCATAGAGAGCCGTCAGGCGGCGTTTGCGTGCCAGGTGTCGGCGGCGGTGCGGCTGCAGGCGACGGCGCGTGGCCTCCTGGCGCGCCGGCGAGTGCGGCGGCTGTGCGATCTGTAGCTGATTCAGCCCCGCACCCCGTCGCAGTTCCTCCAAGCTGTGCTTCGCCGCGCAAAGGCAGACACCGCACAGCAGATCAAGCAGCGAAAGGACATCACAGCGCAGCCAATGCTTATTCACCAAGTGTCGGCTGTGGTGCGGCTGCAGGCTGCTGCGCGCGGTCTCCGAGCACGGCAGCGGCTGCAGGAGATGCGCCAGAAGATGCGGGAGGCGGTCCTGGCGGCGGTGCGGTTACAGGCTGCAGCACGCGGACTCTTGGCGTGACGGCAGGCGCGGAAGATGCGTGGGTTGCAGCTGGTGCCTGTGCCCCGTGCCTCTTTGCTTCGCCACCAGGCTACGCTTCGCCACATAGAGGGCCCTGATCTCATCCGCTGCGTCATGGAGATCGGGCGTGGCATCGCCACCTCGGGTGGCGAACTCGGTGTCTACAGCGCCGGCGTTTGGGGACGCGAATGGTTGGCCACCCATAGGCGGACCTTAATTAGCGCTGCCGTGCTCCGCCACCGGCCGCCGCGAGGACGCCTCCGCTGGTCGCTATCGTGACTAATTCCTGGTGGCTATACCCGTGCACCCCTCTCGTTCCGGTGGGCTCCATGGGATCCAGGTGGCTACACACGTGTAGGTTCATCACGCGAAGGGTGTCCGCCGTATCTTCAGGAGTCAAAAATAAAGAGTCGTAGTCTATTTCAGGTCAATAAAATAAGCCGAGATGTAAAAGGCTTGTTTTTAGGTGTTAGGTTTGTGTCTAGCAAAGTCGAGCTAGGTTGCAGCTCGAGGACGAGCTGCATGTCCAGGTGGGGTGTAGTGTTAGAAGAACCAAGGGCCTATTGGGCCTTAGCCCATTAGGATTAATTAGTCGCTTGCTTAGGGATTAAGTAAGACATCTTCTCTATATAAGGAGAGGAGATGTATCAATCTAATCAAGCAAGAGATTAGAAGGAAAAACCTTCTCTCTTGCCGGTCATGGGCGAAGCCCCGCGGCCGGCGTTCCCAGCGCATCTCACAGCCCTAGCCGCCGGGTTTCTGCCTCTAGCTCATGAACAGTACCCGCGTGGTACTGTAGCGCCGCGGGTACTGTAGCACCATCGCCGCTCCCCTCGATTCTCTCCTCTCAATCCCAACGACGTCCATAACAATCTGGTATCAGAGATACCAGGTTTCGATGAGTCGCTGTGGGATCAGCTCGCCAAGGCGCTGGCCGACATCAACGCATGGGTGACCACCATAGAGAGCCGTCAGGCGGCGTTTGCGCGCCAGGTGTCGGCGGCGGTGCGGCTGCAGGCGGCGGCGGCGCGTGGCCTCCTGGCGCGCCGGCGAGTGCGGCGGCTGTGCGATCTGCAGCTGATTCAGCCCCGCACCCCGTCGCAGTTCCTCCAAGCTGTGCTTCGCCGCGCGAAGGCAGACACCGCACAGTAGATCAAGCAGCGAAAGGACATCACAGCGCAGCCGATGCTTATTCACCAAGTGTCGGCTGTGGTGCGGCTGCAGGCTGTTGCGTGCGGTCTCCGAGCACGGTAGCGGCTGCAGGAGATGCGCCAGAAGATGCGGGAGGCGGTCCTGGCGGCGGTGCGGTTACAGGCTGCAGCACGCGGACTCTTGGCGCGACGGCAGGCGCGGAAGATGCGTGGGTTGCAGCTGGTGCCTGTGCCCCGTGCCTCTTTGCTTCGCCACCGGGCTGCGCTTCGCCACATGGAGGGCCCCGATCTCGTCCGCTGCGTCATGGAGATCGGGCGTGGCATCGCCACCTCGGGTGGCGAACTCGGCGTCTACAGCGCCGGCGTTTGGGGACACGGGTGTGTGGCCACCCATAGGCAGACCTTAATTAGCGCTGTCGTGCTCCGGCACCGGCCGCCGCGAGGACGTCTCCGCTGGTCGCTATCGCGACTAATTCCTGGTGGCTATACCCGTGCACCCCTCTCGTTCCGGTGGGCTCCATGGGATCTAGGTGGCTACACACGTGCAGGTTTATCACGCGGAGGGTGTCCGTCGTATCTCCAAAAATAAAAAATAAAGAGTCGTAGTCTATTTCAGGTCAATAAAATAAGCCGAGATGTAAAAGACTTGTTTTTAAGTGATAAGTTTGTGTCGAGTCGAGTTAGGTTGCAGCTCGAGGATGAGCTGCATGTCCAGGTGGGGTGTAGTGTTAGAAGAGTCAAGGACCTATTGGGTCTTAGCCCGTTAGGGTTAATTAGTCGCTTGCTTAGGGATTAAGTAAGACCTCTTCTCTATATAAGGAGAGGAAATGTATCAATCTAATTAAGCAAGAGAATAGAAGGAAAAAACTTTCTCTCTTGCCGGCCGTGGGCGAAGCCCCGCGGCCGGCGTTCCCAGCGCATTTCACAGCCCTAGCCGCTGCTCCTCTGCCTCTCACCGACGTAAACAGTACCCGCGCGGTACTGTAGCGCGCGGGTACTGTAGCGCCGCCGACTCTCCCCTCTCGATCCCAACAACGTCCATAACAGCAGGTATCTAGCTTCTATTTGCAAAATAAAGTAAGCAGACCCAAGTTGCAATGCTAGTTCATGCCTCTACATATGTAGGAAATAGAAGTTTAGCCATTACTACTTCCTACAAGCCCTTTGACATTGATACACAATAGCTGCTACATCATTCATCTCCATATCCTACATTCAAAATAAGATAAAAATAACAGTTCATGAGAGATCATGTCATAATGCTCATGGAAAACTGATCAGTATTGGTAGATGAAAAATCTGTTTTCAGGCATAACTTGTGCTGAGTTACTCATGAGTTAGTAATGTTTTTTCCAAGTAAAGTTTTTTACAAGCAAAAAAACATGTACTAAATGTGTTGTCTACCAAAAGCACGCTACAGTTAGAAATAACAGAGCTCAAATTTCACAAAACAAGAAATTATCTCAAGTAGTTAACTGGACTTCACATATAACTCTGCAGCAGACCTTGTTTCAATGAAGCACCTTAGCCTACATAACAACAATAATAACTAGACAAGTCAAGTGAACATTGATATTGTTGCTTGGAAATCATCTTTACTTTGGGAAAGGAAAAAAAAATAATTCTTAAGAACTAGAATTCCAAAAAAGTATAGATTGGGCATCAAGCAAAATTAAGACTCACATTCTGCAACTGCTTTCATAAGGCACTAAGGTCCTGTCCACTGTTTTCCACAACACCTAAAACATAGTTAAGACAAAAATAGTTCAAATCCCAAATAAATTAGTTGCATATTTGCTAATCACAACATGAGATGCATACATAAGGCACTAAGGGAGCTTATTAAATGTTCCTGTAGGACAAAAGTTTAACTAGCTAGATCTCACAAATTATGAAAACTATATACATGTACAGATTAATCCTAACAATTGAAATGCAATAGTAGAAGGAGCAGATGAGCAGATATAATTACTCTAATGTTTATAGTGTACTTCACTTGTAAGTAATAGTCTTGTTTCAAAATTGGTTTAACTTACAAAGATGGCAGGTACATCGTTTGGTTTAATTTACACAAGCTAAATCCATGCACTATGCAAATGACTGAAAAACAAGAAAATATTCTAGCAGTTAACTGCATGTCAGTTCAGCAAATGAGCGAGGACATATGGCTGCACACCTCAAGTGCTGCAACAATGCCATGGCCATGAGTGGGAAAGAAAAGGAAGAAGATGTTAACTGAACTTCACAAAACAAAGGAATTATTCTAGCAGTTAACTGAACTTCACATATAAATAGGTTCTTCACCTACAATTTCAGGATTCGTCATGCCGATTACTAATATATAAAAGTCTCAAATTTTTAATGAGGGGAAGAATGCCATCACACTTAACAGTTACATAAGGCAATATATTACAGAGGAAAACCCTACCAGCTATTCAAAATGTATATAATTTAAGATTAGGCTGGAAGTAGATGTCAGCTTCACTTGGACAAATATGAGGTCGATGGTTGGAGCTCAAACAAATGAGTCAGAAGTATGCTTCCCCTTTCCCACCTTCTGTACAAGTACCACAGTTTGCTTCAGATTAGTCAGATTAATACTATCATGATGCATGCAGTGTGCAACCTGAACTTGTTGAAATGGTTACACAGTACAGAAGAAAAATCAGAGGGAGAACTAACCAACTAGATATTCACTGGACAATCAGTAGCTCAAATCCCAGGTCGTCAATGGACGCTTGAGAAAATTTCTGTCAGACCATGGTTCACCTCTCCCACTTGTGTACATACACAGCACAATTTGCTTCAGGCCTAAAAAAATGAAATTCTCTACAAGCAATTGGCGTGACAATGTTGCGAGTACCTGGAATCACGGAGCAGGGAGATGAACTTGGATTGCTGATGCAACTTCAGATCTGTGAGGTTGAAAGCAGCCACCTTCACAAAACGAATTTGCTTCAGTTAAAAAAGAAAAGAAATTTTCACTTTCAGCATAAGAACAGAATTGGTGGTACCTGGGTGGCAGCCGAAGACGAGGATTGATGGCTGGATGTGTAGAAGACGATGAGATGGATCTTTGTGCTGCCTCTGCACTTCGGTGGAGAATAGCAACAGTGTCCGTCCAAACATCGAGGCCCTACCAATAGCCAACCCACTCAGCAGATCTCATGGAAACACATCTGTGGTGTGTGGTTTTGGAGGTAGCAGCTCGGGATTTTGGAGGCGGCGACGCAGCGCATGGCGAGACGAGGGGCGGCGACGCTAGGGTCTAGGGGTGGCGGGGCTCGGATCCAGGGACGGGGTTGACGGGTCTGGTGGCTGGTTGCGTGGGTGGTGGGCAGCGACGCTGGGTGTGGCGAGGTCCGAGGCGGCGGGCGGCGGCGTAGCTCGAGCCGGCGGGCTGGATGGCGCGCTGTGTGTGGCGGATAGAGGTGGAGGAGAATAGGATTTGGCAGAAAGTTCGAGCGGTCACGGACGGGACGGTGGCACGTATGGTAGCGAAAAAATTTCCTCTTCCCGCGCGCCCTTCCTTGTCTGTCTCTCTGTTGCGTGGGCCAACAACCAGGGCAGTGCGCGGGATGCCAATTCTTGCGCGTGGAAGGAGCACCCGTGAGGTAGGGATGAAAACGGACCGAATTTCTTCCTGTACCGTCCCGTTCCGTTTTCTATATTTTTCCATCCGTTTTCGTATTTGTGAAATCTCGTTTTCGTATTTACGGAAGTAGAAAATGGTGTTTTCCGTTCATTTCCGAGTAATCCCGTTTTAATACGGAATAGACTCGTATTTATCCCGTTTTCAATCTATGCTCAACATGTTCAACAATTACATATCCTTACGTTATGTTAATATAACTACGAATCACCAAATATGCATGTTATGTTCACGTACATAGCATGTAAATGAATATTAAACTTTGTATATATTATTACATGACTTTATATATGTATACTTTGAGAATATTAGATTATGTGATCTTAATTTAATTTTCCGGCTTTTCATCCGTATTTATCCGTTTCTGTATGTCCGCATATTCCGATTTCGTTTTCGAACCCGTATTTTCCGAACCCGCTCCCGTTTCCACCAAAAAAAAATATAGAAACGAAAGTAGAAATAGGGTTTTTCCGTCCGTTTCCGTCTGCAGGGAGCCGGACAGTACAGCAGGCACGTGGGGGATGGTTCTAGGTCCGTGATGGAGGACCCGTAGCCGATGGGGCTAGTTTGGGCCGACAGGAGAAAATCCATCTCCGGTGGTGCATGAGAAGCATCCATTTCTCTAAATGGCAAGAAGCTATATACGAAACATAAAATGAAATCGATGAATACCAACGATGTTTAGAAGGTAGAAGAAATTCCTAATAGAGCCAAAATATTAGGATAAAATAGACTCCAAAGCAAATGTGTAAAGATATAAAGCACGACTTATAATAAAAGGCTTTAAACAAAGAGAAGGAATATATTATAATGAGAGCTTTTTTTCAGTCTCATGCAAGGATTCTTTTAGAATCATAATAACATTAATGGCACGCTATAATTCATAGTTACATCAGAAGGATGTAAAGACAGCATTCCTCAATGGGGATTTGTATGAAAACATTTATATGGCACAACTCAAAGGTTTTGTCGTGGAAGGAAAAGAACATAAGGTATGCTGCCTGAAGAAATCATTTATGGATTAGAGCAAGCCTCTAGACATTAGTATTTAAAGTTGAAGAATCAGTTAAAAACTTTGGGTTTTAAAGAGAATGAGAAGGACAATAGCGTTTATGCAAAGTTCAAGAATGAAAAATTTATTTTCCACATCCTGTGTATATAGATGACATCCTACTAACTAGCAGTGGTGTTAATCTGACATTTGAGAAGAAGAACTTCTTATCCTTAAGTTTCAATATAAATGATCTTGATGAAACGTCATTAATTCGTTCTAGGAACTAAAACTCACCGAGATGGAAGAAAAGAAGTATTAAGACTATCTCAAAGAATTACTTAGAAAAAGTTTGAAAGAAATAAAGTACGCATGCGAGTAAACCTACGCCTGCTTCTATGGTCAAGGGTAATAGATTTGAGAACTTTAATGTTTCAGGAACCAATATGAGATAGATCAAATGAACATGGTTTCATATACTTCAGTTGTTGTAAGCTTTATGAGTGCACAAGAACTTATCCTCACGTAGTTCACGTATCTGAGTTGTTTTGGCAAAAGTCCAGTCCAGATATAGATCACTAGAATGGAGTTAAGAATGTCTTGTAATTTTACAAAGTATTACAGACCTCATGCTAAGTAAGAAAGAACAAGTACTCTCAAATGGTTGAGGGTACAAATGCTAGTTTTTGGTGAGATATGTAAAGAAATCCACAATAGTTGCTAACACTCGCGGTTGGAGTTTTATTGTGAAAAAGCTTCAAGAAACAGTTTTGATATCATCAATAATGAAAAGCTATGGTATAACATGTTACGAGGCTAAGGGACAGGCAAAATGGTTAAGAGAACTTGTACCCGAAGTTGATAATGGTAGACAACAGCAATAACCATTTAAGTAGTTCACTATTATGACAACAAGTCAAGTATGCTGCCAAACACATTGACATTAAGTTATACGTTGTAAAGGAAAAAGTCCAGAATTATATTAAAAGTATTAAGCAAGTACTTGCGGATCCGCTTACCAAAGGTTTATCACCCAGTGCATTCAGAGAACACACAGTCAACATGTGTGTACGGGAAATCCTATGATTTCTGAACAATAAGGGCATAGTTGAGAATCTGTTTCAAAATAGAGAGCTATATTGTAGCTATTTAATCTAATGGTACTAACAGTTATGATGGAGCACGCTCTATTTGCTAATCTGTGATGGAATCAGAAAAGAGATAAGTATGTTAAGTTTAAGTCTAAAGTTTAAGTGATAAGTTGAGATTAAGGGAGAGAATGTTATGATTGATCTCCACCAAGTTGGTGCAACTGCCAACTCAGGCCCTGATCCACACCCTAATAGGGGGTGTCTAGCCCAGTACATGTCTGGTGGCCCCCTGTTGTGCAGTGCAATAAATAGGAGGTGGGGGCTAGGGCAGATGACACGGGGTCCATTGCCGCCGCTACACCCCACTGACTATCGATAGGGGGCACTGCCAACGACGGGAAGCTCCACCGTCGCCTCTACGCCACACTAACATCCACGCCGCCACTGGACGCCTCTGCTACCTCTTCACCGACACCTTGCGCCATCGACACCATCGCCATGGCGAGATCCTCCGCCAACCCTACCGATGGTCAGCTACCTCTACATCCCTCTCTCCCTCACTCCAATTTATCTCCCTAGTTGAAGTTCTAGGTTGGATCTACATGTTTTATCCCGAATAGAAGTCAACCACCCACTGATCTGCACCTAGGTGATCCTAGGGTTCTAACACAAGTGACCAACAATAAGAAGGATAAACCAAGCGAGGGATGATGCATTACATAGAGCATCTGGCCGACATTCCCGTTCTCGGTGGGGCTGGGGACGGTAGCGAGATGGATGGTGGTGCGGCTAGAGGGGTTGTCCGTGACGAACCCGAATGGATTGAACTCCCATCCTCGCTGCTCGCCGCGACTATCGCATGTCATCCTCTTCACTCCCCCCATGCACACAGCTTCGCACTGCCGTGGCACAGGGAGAAGGCAACGCGACTGCCGCGCTTCGGGCATCGGCAGGGACGGAGCGGGCGAGGAGCAGAGGAGCAGGAGAGGAGGAAGCATGAGGTCATCGCGTAGGGGCAGCAGTGCGCCATGGCGGCGGGCGGTGGTGGGGTTCCTGTGGAAGCATGGCCGCGAAGGAGGTGCCTTGATCGCTCGGGTGGCGCAGCGGCTTCGAGCCAGTGACCGGGGCTAGCCAGTTCGTTCATCCTGTGGCTAGGCCGCTGTGGGAGGCATGGCCACGTGTGTGGCTGGCTAGCTGCCCACCTCAACGCCAACAGTATTTTTTCATCTAAAAAAAAGAAAACATGTTAGGTTGATCTCCTCCAAGTCAGGCCCAACGGCCGACTCGGGCCCTGATCTGCGTCCTGATCGGGGGCGTCTAACCCAACAAGGTGGTGGGCCCCCGTTGTACAGTGCCAATAAAAGGAGGTGGGAGGCTGGGGCACTTGAGATGAGGTTCACCGTGCCGCCACAGACCCCACCGACTAACCCTAATCCGATCTAAGAGGGGGCACTGCCAGCGACAGGAAGCGCCACCGCCTCGCCGCCGCCAGGACGTCGACGCTCTACATCACGTCTGACGTCCACATCGCCGCCGGACGTCACTACTACTCCTTCACCGACACTCGCGCCACCACGCCGACAGCGTCAATGGCGAGCTCCTCCACTCCCAAGTCTGATGGTCTGCACCTCTACCCCTCTCTCTCTTCTTCTAGATATCTCTCTCTAGTACCTCTCTGTAGTTTATGTTCTTGGTCATTTTATCCCGAATAGAAACATGGACACCCATTGATCTACGCTTAGATGGTCCTAGAATCTTAACATCTGTCGCCTCTCTTCTTGATCGTCCCCTCGAACATGAGGCCGCTGCCGTTGAAGCGGAGACCGATTGGAGCAGGTCCCGTTGGGAGTTTCGCAGACGTCCTCTTGGTGAATGACTTTGATTTGATTTATGATGAATTGTCGTTGTTTGGGAAGAACAAATATTGTTAATTAGCGTGTGTGTATAATAATTATTGCATTATTGGAACTCTAGAGACTTCAAAAGCAGAGTGGGAAAAACTGGAATTACCACTGATCCACGTTGGACGTAGCTTTGTTTCATGGTAGCAGCGTAGAGTATGATCGGGTGCCGAGAAAGAACCCATATCGAGTGGAGGATGCTGACCAGGGCGTCGGTCCGGCGAGTGCCAGGAGATGTCAGGAAACGGACATCTTCCCGTTGGACAACTGTTATATACCAGCAGGTAAATCAATACTATAAAGGAGCGAATGAATTGGAAAATACCTGTCACCTAAAAACTCCCTACCCACCTGATATCTCCACCCTCGGATGTGTTTTGATTTTACATCCAACGCTTGATATAAATCTGACAGACAGACCCTAAGATGAAAAGGACAATACTTACGTGACAAAACACGCTTTCCTGTTATGATCGGTCACCGATCCCTCTTCCCGCTGCGATTTTTTTTACCCACGACGAACCTACCCGCCGCCTAGCGTTCCTTCGTGACTTTGCTTTTCGCTCCTCTTAACCGTTCCGTCGTGATCCCGCCTCCCCGTTTTTCCTCACCGACGAAATCTATCCGCGTAATAATAATAACCGCCGCGTCCCTCCGTGATCCACATGAAGGCCGGGACATACCAGGAGAACGTGGAGGTTCCGCCGTACAAGACGAACGTCGCCCTGGTCGGCGAGGGCGCGACACGACGGTCATCACAGGCAGCTGCAGCGCCGCCGACGGCTGGCTCCATCCCCATCCCGTGCTAGCGTACGACTGCCGCAATCACCGAGCGTCCGACTACCGCGAAGGCTGAGGCCGGAGGGTTGTCTCCGTGACTCCATCTTCCAGATCAAGGTCAGTCAACGTCACGTAGGTCATGGCGCCACCACCACTGCCCAATGCAAGTCGCCTGCCTCATGGCGGCCTGAAATTTCCGTTTTGTGTTTGTGAACGGTTTGTCGCAGGCACCTTGCATGAACCCGCATCGCATCGCAAGGTCCATCCATCCATGTCCTACTGTGTGCTGTCTGCCTGTCACCAGGAGGCTAGGTGGTGTGATTAGTTTTCTACTGATGCAGCGTCTGTGTTTGTGAGACAACCCTCTTCCTTCCTCCATCTCCCCTTGTGTGTACTTTATCTGCTTGAGTAGATGCAATATTGGTTTGATCTCATCGTCTCGTGTTTGTTTATGGCTGACTTCTAAGTCTGGACTAGAGATTGATAAATGTTTAGTGAACTGCTAGATAAATTAATCTTCGAATTGTCAGTGTACTATTCCATTGATGCAGCGGATGCAAGGGATGAATTGTTCATTGTTGGGCGATCTGGTTCCCTGCCCTTTTCAGGTAAACAATGCAGTGCTTTTTGTCTCCATTACTTGCCAGTGTTTTACACTATAGATTAATCTGATTCCTATGGCCTACTTTTTTTTTTCTTGAACCAGTTCTTGTCATTTCTAGGCATGGACGCATGGTATCCATTCATATAGTAATACAAAGCCACATATTATCATCACGAAAATAGTTTCATTTTTATACTTTGTAGTAGTATCTATCTTAGCGTCACTTGGCAACTGCCCTTGATTCTCAGGGCCATGCCTTATCTAACAAAACATGAGTGTTAAGATGATCTTTTGAAAGTTACATCTCAGGTGGTTGCCTTGGCAAGAAGGGTGCCGTGGACAAGCCTGATCACCGGTTGCCAGCGTACGTCTCACATCTGTGCAGAGCCGCTTTGAAATTTGTTAAGTTTTATCTATTATAATTGATTAAATTGAATCAGATGATCTGTAAAGTTTCCTGGGCGTTGGAGCTGAAAAGAATTATTTGCAGGAAAGAAGAGGGTTTGGATGTTTGGATGACAGAGTTGTTGAGGATGGGGAGGTGAGTTGTCATCTATCGCATTCATGGATGGAAAGTGAGTTCTTAGATTCTTCCCTTTTCAGGTGAAATTCTACATGCAAAATCGGTTCAAATTTATAGGTTCAGGGTGGCTCATTGGTGCAGAAGCTTAATCTCAGTCCGATGAGAACTTGAGCGCAGGCAGCACGGATATTGGATCCGATACATTGGTTAGTGCTTCTGCTCTGTATGCATATTTTTTTATAACTACCAGTGTGTGTTCTGTCGTTGTAGTGACCTTATCTCTTTGAAAAATCTTCTGAATAATGGTGTCAGGATGGCAACGTGTCAGAGGAAAGCCATCAGATTCACAAGGATGATGAAATCACTGCAGATTGATTGGTGTGTTATCTGCAAATGTTTGGATTAACTTCTCTCAAATCAATATACATCAATATTATATTTGCATGACTGCAATTATTGAAATGGCTTCATTTGGGGGGAAAATGGTTTCAGTCCACATGCACGATCTGGTTAGTGTTTGTTTGCTGTGCAACGTTGGGAAAACTGAAACCTTTATGCTATTTTGCATGCACTGTGATTATTTAATTGGCTTCATTTGGGGGGGGGAATGGGTTTTAGGAGAGCAAGCATAATAAAGAGAAAATTGATGAGATTTTCAGGTAGCAATCTGTCGAGGTTCACACGCATGATCTGGTTAGTGTTTGTTTGTTATGCAACAAAAAACTGAAAGCTCTTATGCTATTTATGCAGTGATTGTCATAGCCTCTTATGCAGTGATTGTTTAATACACTTAAGGAACCTTGGGATGGAGTTGCTCTGATATCTTGTAAAAAGATTATTGATGCAAGAAGCAGTAGAATTGTTACATGGTTTACATTTGTAAACTCTTCAGGATGAGTCAATTGTTGACATTGATAGATGTTGAGCGCAAACAGATGCCAAAGCAACTATGAAAATAGTAATCACCTAGAGAGTTCAAAATATTGAATAAATTATTATGCTCTGTATAATGATATTGTTACTAACATGCTGTCTGTATCTTTGGTATGACCCTGTGCAGTCTAGGTTCAGTCTTACATTACATAAGAAGCTCAGCTCATTTTACGGGGCAAAGACAGGATGAAGACAAGCAGTTCAGTTTTTTGAAAATGTACATATGTGGTTAGATTGGTTCAGTGTGGACTAGGTAAATTCCTCATGTTAAACAAATTAAATTCATTCATGAATCTTGATATATCATGGAAGCACATGTTCAAATGGCATTCTTCTCATTTGACAACTGACACATGCTGAATTTGCATTCTGAAACATGTTTTTTGTTTGAACATTAATTTGTAGCAACTGCAGCACTCAGGTTCTATATTTATTGATTAACAATTTTCCTTTTTTATGCAGAATGAAAAAAAATCATCAAGAGTACTTAGACTCAATAAGAATATTGGAGGAAAAGTTAGAAGTACGCGGACAATCATGTAAGAAACAAGTAAATGCCTAATTCACTTTTACAAATTAATTAAACTTATGCTATTTTTCTTCATTTTGGGAAAGAATTCACTATCACTTTTTTATGTAAATTCTATGATTACCATTTCTGGCTTGCACTATAATGCTACCTAATGGATTGGTCTATTTTCTCTTGTTTCATTCCAGTATGGTCAAACCAAACAAAAGGTGTCTTGATAGGCCAGGGAAAATATTTCCTGGTTTAGATTCATCTATGTCTTATTAGACTTGAGGCTTGCAACTTAGAGAGCAGAGCAATGGACCTTGGTCCTTTTGTATGATGACCTTCTGGATATGGAGCACATCATGACTTTGTTGGTACGATGGCTTTCATGAATTCAAATTTGATACCCTTGGAGGCTCGTTGGCATGAGATATACTTGTGTTTATCAGCCAGAATCAGCACTACTTTTAAGCCATGGAACAATGTTTTTTTCTCATAACAAATCAGCATCAGCAGAAGCCGCAGAAACCATCAAACGAACAACTTCATAGTTATTGATGGATATGTTCAACTCAATAAGTTAGTGTATTTAATTTTTACTGTAGAGCAACTATTTATCAATTTTATCCTTTTATTAGTTGATATAAAACATCTAATCTAGCTTTTCAAAACATATAATATTTTTGCTTTATAACAAATATTTTTAAAAACACGTGTGTGTCGCACGTGCATTTTCACTCGTGTTAAATAAAGACGTGTACAGCTTGTTAGTGACCGATCGATGAGTGCTTTTGCGAGTACTAGTACTACTGCAATGGAAGGACGAGAACTAATGCTTGCTAATGATGAGCAGGGTTTACGTACATCGTCTCTGTCCACCACCACCTGGTGATGGCAAATGTCGCGGGACAAACTGCTTCTCCAGGCCATCTCCGGAGTGAATGGTGAGCGAGAAGGCCAGGTGTGCGGTGCGCAAGAAGCAACCGATGTCCCCCTGTGCGACGCCCTCTCTGGCCATGAGCTCAGCCCAGCCGTTGGTGAAAACAAGCCTGTGGGCGCCGTAGCGTTCCATCCGCACCTTGTGCACTTGGCCACTCGGCGCGGCGATGTCGAACCACTGCTGGGACACACACTCGTCCTCTACGCGATATCCTCCCGGGAAGAACTGAAACGAACGGAATGCAAACAAGAATTAATTTAACAGACGTTCTAGCATGATTGCCTATATGGTTAACAGCTTTACTTATTAGAAATTAGAACTGATGTTACCATCATCTCGGATACCCCGCCGCGGAACATCTTGATGAAAGCTGATCCTACACCAAACCTGTGCGTCGTTGGGGGAGCTGGAGCTGGTAGGTCGCTTGGCGCCGGGGAGACGATTGCTGCTGCTGGTGGCGTGGGCACAGCTGTGTTCCATCTGATACATGCATTTTCTGGTACTTCTTCATCATGCATGGGAAATGCAATAAAACTACAGTACCATTCATGGAGGCTTGAGGAATGAGGATGGATAACTTGCCTGACTTGTGGGAGCGTATGACCGATGTGGGCCGGAGATGGGGTTGGTGGCGACGACAGCAACATCGCAAGGGTTGTAATGGTGTCCATATCGACAGCCATGGCTATGGCTTCAGGTGGTGGTTTGGGGGGTGGGGGGGTGGAGGGGTGGGAGTGGGGTGGGCGGGTGGGGATTGTGTGGGGGGGATGGGGGGTGGGGGTGGGGGTTGGAGGGGGTGTAGCAGTGCAGCTTAGCTGATGGTTTGCCTTGGTGCTGTGCTGACTATGGCCTATGGAGATTTGGTGCTGTGCTGAGTATGACCTATGGAGATTATTGGAGAGGAAGGGAGGGGGGTTATAAAGCCATTGCTGCGGCATGACTGCATGAGCGGGCAGTAAGGCTTGCCTGCCTTTCACGGCTACTAGTAGAGAGCTGTGTGGGCCACTGATGAAGCCATGAAGATGAATGGCCTGTTGCTTGAAATTCAAAAGGGCCGGGGCAGGGCAGGGATGACGACTGTGTGCTGAATGAAAAAGCATTCCATACCACATCGACTTGAAATTCACGGCCATAGGGGCTAGCCTAGCCGGCCTAGGGGGGCTAGCTAGGAGCTACTGGGGCAGTGCCATATCGCCGAGCTGGTTTGCACTCCTATAGGAAGAAGGGTGTGTGCGCACACAGTTAATATAAAAAATTAATAAACAAAGAAAAGGTATCGCGGACCGCGCCAGACCTTTTATATCCGATCCAATAGAGTGACAGCCCGAGCTGAGGAGGTGGTTCACGAGATGGGGCACGGCCAATGCCTGCCCCAATCCACGGTGAGTAACGAGGTTGAATTGCATATCATGGGGTATTAACCCCTAAACCCTTACGGCTAGACTTGGGCTGGTCCAGACCTGAGGGTCCGGTCCATCAGAAGATGACGTGTGGCCCAGTCGATCTGCTTGGCGTCCCACGCGAGGAAGAAAAGCAAACTTAGAGATCAAGCAAGATCCTAATCGGTTAGAATCGGAATCCTTATCATACCAGCTATGACGATTGTAACCGAGCAGGATTAGTTTTCAGATTTGTAACTCTGCCCCCTGGACTATATAAGGCGGGTAGGGACCCTCTCAAAACACATCTCATCATACACAACAATACAAACCAGACGCAGGACGTAGGTATTACGCCCTCACGGCGGCCGAACCTGGATAAAAACCTTATTGTGTTTTGCGTCACCATCTAGTCCGTAGCTTGCGCACCTGTCTACCGACAAATCACTACCTTGGGCATACTCCTTGGTAGACTGCCGACTAGGTTTCATCGACAGTGGCGCGCCAGGTTGGGGGTGTGCATACAGCTTCCCAGGCGAGCAAGATGGTCATCATCCCCGACTCCGCGGCCATGGGAGACGGTCTCTCGTTCACCGTCGGTCAGATCACATGGACCACTGGTGTCGACAGCTTCACCGCCACTACCACGAAGGAGGCGCAGATCCGATCTGCGTCGACCACGTCTTCATCGGCTACGGCTCTGACCACGCTGGCTACAGCTCCGACCACCCCAGCAACAGCTCCAACCACGCCGACAACTCGTCGACCACTTCCCCGCTACAAAGGTAGGGTGATTGACAACACTGACCTGATCGAAGCTATCGACCAAGTCGGCTACAAGCTCTCGCAAACCCCGACTTTGGTAGATTTGATCCAAAATCAATCTACCGAGCAGGTACTTTCTAACCACAACAAATCTATCCGACCAGTTCGGGCTCGCCGTCCAACACAGCTAGATACAGATCTAGTGGTCACCGCTACTCCTAAAGGACGTACGGTACACCTTCGTCTGGTTCCTACACCCGGTCTCAGGCTCTCTGAATACCAAGTCCCAACGGAGGATTGCCAGGCCTTCCCATATGGCCTGAAAAACGCTGCTTCCGAGTACGTGCACCGTACATCTCATCTGTTCATGGGTCCCACGGAGCGAGACCATGTTTCAGATTTGTACTTCCTAGATATACGTCGACCACAACCAGACAACGCCGTCAACATGATCGGTATCCGGGAGTATCATGAAGGTTCAGCTCATACATTGCTCGAGGATGGCAACTCTAGCACCGGATCTACACGATCTATCCACACAGAGGCTGAACACCTTGACGACGACGAATACGATCGGGACCCACTACCGTACCCTCCGAGTTTCTCCCCGATCCCTAGGTTCCCACCAAGATGTGGCGACATGGTGCTCAACGTTAGCAATGACGAGCCCGCAGTTGCGGGAGAAACTGACGAGCAACGGCAACTTCGCGAACAGCGTAACGCCAACCGCGCCGAACGTTGTCAGCATGAGGCTGAAGAAGAAGAAGAAGCACGTCTCCAGGGATCCCGACCTCGAGATCTGGCTAATGCCTTCGATAGAGTAGGTGATAGGCAAGTTTTTAGGACCCCAAGCGCCAACATGCCATCGCCATGGCCAACCTAGACCGATTACCAGACACGCCGGAAAACCACGCGGTTCGTGAAGACATCAAAGCATATCTAACCGTCGCTATGGGCCAAACTGTTGAGCTCGCCCAGCGAGCCCAAGCTGCTACAAGCACGTCCATCACATCTAGTTGGAGCCATCATTCCCGCACTTTAGAGCATCCAAGTCGCCAACATCGCGACGATCCGTCCCCACGTGCTGGCGGTGGCGGCGGCGGTGGTGGCAACGACGATGAAGGCGGACGAGAAGGTGGTCGAGGTCATCGTGACAACAACCATAATCATCGCGGCAATCAAGACCAGGAGGTCAACCAGAATCCTCCTCGTGATCTCCGTCACTGTCTTCCTTCTCGTGACGTCCGCAGTCACATCACTAGTCGTGCTAATGACCGCTAGGCCCATGAGAACATGCACCGCATCCAGTATGACACCGAACACGGCCCCCCAGGCCTCAAACAGTTTACTCCTCATCTCCGATAAGTCATTTGGCTGAGGAATTTCAAGCTCGAGAAGCTCAGGAAATATGATGGCAAGGAGAACCCCGAAAGCTGGGTCACGCTCTATGAGATCACCGTCCGATCCGCCACAGGTGATGAGCACGTAATGGCTAACTATCTTCCAGTTGTTCTTGATTAGGCAGGTCATCAATGGCTTCTCGGCCTCTTGGAGAACTAGTTCGATAGTTGGTCGGACCTTTAGCAAGCCTTCATCGACAATTTCATCGCCACATGTGACCAGCCGGGCAACAAGTACGACCTCGAGCGCATACGTGACCGAGCAGGCGAGCCGCTGCGCGACTACATCTAACGCTTCTCGGACATGCGTCTGAAGATCCCAAGCATCACTCATGACGAAACAGTCTCGGCTTTCATCAAAGGCCTTTGCCACCATGACGCCCTCAAAAGCAAGCTGCTCTAGAAACAACCGTCTACGGTCTTCGAGCTCCTCGCTACTACCAAGAACTACGCGGATGCCGATGATGCTGAGAAGATTATTAAGGAAGATGTGGGTGGGTCATCACGCCCCGAGCACCCACTGTGTTGGGACGAGAAACCCGATGACCGTGGTCGGAACAACAACCGCGAGCGTCGCGACCGGCGCAACAACAACAATCACGACCGCCGAGATAATCATGATCAGTGGCCCGATAATCGTGGTGATTACAGAGGCAAGCGCCCCTACGAAGACGACCATGAGGTCAACGTGGTCAAGAAACCTGCTGGTCGCCGTGACTATCAAGAGGACTACAACAAAGCTTTGAAGGATCCCTGTCAGATCCATCCAAAGTCTAATCACACCATGGAGACCTGCCGCTTCCTCAAGAACATCTATGCTAAGCAACTTGCTAATGATGATGCTCCAGAGGCCATTGATGACGGACTGCAGCGTGACGGTGATGACGACGATGATGACAAACAGGATAGAAATCCTCGTCACCAATATGTCAATCCCACCAAAACTGTCCACTCCATCTTTGGCGGAAAGGTGTCTTTAGAGTCCAAGCACGAGCGCAAGCTACTGAAGTGGGCCTGCTTGAGCGTCGTCAACACCGATGACCTCATCTCCAATCCCTGGCTCCTGGCTTGGTCCCACCATGAAATCTCCTTTAGCCGAGCAGACCGGTGGGCGGCAATTTCAAAACCTAGTCGTTTCGCCCTCATCCTCGACCCCTGCATCAACAGTGTTTGGTTCGAGAGGGTGCTCGTGGACGGTGGCAGTTCCATCGATATCCTGTTTCACAATAGTTTGCCTGCACTTAAACTAACTCAGGGTAATCTTAAGCCCTACGATGCACAGTTCTGGGGCGTCCTTCCCGGACAGAGCTCTGTACCTCTTAGGTAGATCATGCTTCCTATGCAGTTCGGCAATCCAAACCACTTCCGCACTGACTATGTCAATTTCATGGTCGTGGACTTCGAGGGTACTTACCACGCCATCCTTGGTTGACCAGCGCTCACTAAGTTCATGGCTGTGCCACACTACTCTTACTTGGTGCTCAAAATGCCTACCGAGCAGGGCGTCTTTACTCTCAGAGGCAATGTTTACATTGCCTATACCTGTGAAGAGGAAAGCTTTAAGGTGGTAGAGGCCACCGACCTCTCAATTCGCATGGAGCAAACCCTGGTCAACGCCTCCAAGATTCCCACCGGTCAACTGGAGATCCCAGAGCGCCAAGCACTGCGGAAGCACATCAAGTCCAATGAGCACAAGGAGATCTAGCTGGTCGACGGCGATCCTAGCAAGACAGCCCTTGTCAGGGCCAACGTGGATCTTAAATAGGAAGACGTGCTCATCAGGTTTCTGAGGGACAACGTAAGCATGTTCGCATGGAAACCTGCTGACATGCCCAGTGTTCCTCGTCACCTGATCGAGCCCAGTGTTCGCTCACAACAAAATTGAGGCTATTAGGGCAGAAGTTACCTAGCTTTTAGTAGCTGGATTTATTAAAGAAGTGTATCATCCGGACTGGTTAGCCAATCCGGTCCTTGTATGCAAAAAGAATAATGAATGGAGAATATACGTTGATTATACTGATCTCAACAAACACTACCCTAAAGACCCCTTCGGCTTACCTCGCATAGACGAGGTCATTGATTCCACGACCGGCTGCGAGATGCTTTCCTTTCTCGATTGCTACTCTGGTTATTGCCATATCGCTCTCAACAAGGACGATCAGATAAAGACGTCCTTCATTACACCGTTCGGCGTCTATTGCTACACGACTATGTCATTCGGGCTTAAGAACGCTCATTGGATATCTAGAAGCTCACTGGATGCATGGCTGCCTTAAGCCGTTTTATCTCATGACTAGGCGAAAAGGGTCTTCCTTTCTTTAAGCTACTCAAAGCTTCGGAAAAGTTCGTATGGTCAAAGGAGGCTGACGCTGCCTTCATGTAGCTCAAAGAATTCTTAACCTCTCCTCCAGTCCTTACAGCCCCTTAGAAAGACGACGTTCTTCTTCTCTACATTGCGGCCACCGATCGCATGGTCTCCACAGTCATCGTGGTCGAGTGTGGGGAACCCGGCCACGTGTATAAAGTCCAACACCCTATTTACTTAATCAACGAGGTGCTCAATGAATCCAAAGATAGGTACCTGCAAGTTCAAAAGCTGATCTATGCCATCCTAATTATATCCTGAAAGTTGAAACACTACTTCGACGGATATCGGGTGGTTGTCAAGACTAATTTCCCATTGGGAGACATCATTTGAAATAAGGATGCTAACGGACACATCATCAAGTGGGCAGTGGAATTATGCTCTTATTCAATCGAGTTCCAGGGTCGCACGTCCATCAAGTCTTAGGCTCTGGTGGACTTTATCGTCGAATGGACAGAACTTAGCGCACCTGTCGATCAGGGGCCAATCGAATACTAGAAGATGTATTTCGATGGCTCTCTAAACATCGATGGCACAGGCGCAGGCATGCTCTTTATCTCACCAACCAATGAACAGCTCCACTACGTCCTCAGAATTTATTTCCCTGCATCTAACAACACTACAGAGTACGAGGCCTGCCTCCACGGCATGCAGATTGCAGTTGAGCTTGGCGTAAAACGTCTCTACGTCTACGGTGATTTGGCCTTAGTCATTAACCAGCTTAATAAAGACTGGGACACGACTAGTGAGAAGATGGATGCTTATTGTAAGGAAATCAGAAAGTTGGAAGGCAAATTCTATAGCATCGAGTACACACATGTGGTCTAGGACAAAAATCAAGCAGCCGATGAGTTGTCTAAGTTAGGGTCATCCCGTGCTCAAGTTCCACATGGCGTGTTCGTCCAAGACCTTATTAAATCGTCCATCAAGGAAGAAGTAGATAAGGTGGTCGAGAAGCCCCTAGACCAGCCTCTGGTGGCTACGGTTCCTCCTCCGAGCACTATAGAATCCTCTCCGACAACTCCTGCAGTACCTCCGACCACAAACATTGACGATTGGAGAGTACCTTTTATCAAGTTTTTGCAGGATGGGATCGGTTATGCTGATCAAACAGAGAACGAGTGGCTTATGCGCCGTAGTAAGCAGTACCTACTGGTCGACGATGTCCTGATGCGCAAAAATGCAAAGGAGGAAGTTCTGATGAAGTGTATCACTCAAGAAGCAGGTATTCAACTGCTCCATGAAATTCACAGTGGTACTTGTGGCAATCACGCCGCTTCTCGGACCCTAGTCGGTAAAGCTTTCCGAGCAGGTTTCTATTGGTCGTCTGCCGTGGCCGATGCAGAGAAGCTGGTTCGCCATTGCGACAGATGTCAGTTTTTTGCCAAACGTATACACGTACCAGCACATGAGATCTAGACCATACCAGCCTCCTGGCCCTTTGCATGCTGGGGACTGGATATGATTGGTCCCTTAAAGCCGGCCCCTGGCAACTTCAAATGTGTCTTCATGTTGATTGACAAGTTTTCCAAATGGATCGAGTACATACCTTTAACCAAGGCATCATCATAGAAGGCGGTCGAGTTTCTTGATCAGATTATACATCATTTTGGCCTCCCCAATAGCATAATTACAGACCTAGGAACTCAGTTCACTGGTAGTGCATTCTGGGACTTCTGCGATGAAAGGAGCATAGTTGTGAAATACGTGTTAGTGGCGTATCCCAAAGCTAATGGGTAGGTCAAAAGGGCCAATGGCATGATCCTCGATGCGCTGAAGAAGAGGTTGTACAGGGAAAATGACAAAGCTCCTGGAAGATGGCTTAAAGAATTGCCGGTTGTGGTCTAGGGACTGTGAACCTAGCCTAGTCGCAACACTAGCACCTCCCCGTACTTTATGGTCTACGACGCAGAAGCAGTACTCCCTATAGATATCGCTTAATATCACTACGTGTTGAGAACTTTGATGAAGATAGGTCTGATGCAGCACATGAACTTGAGGTCAATTGCTCTGAAGAACGATGGCTTGACTCCTATGTACGAACAACCAAGTACCTAGCTATCCTACGCAAATACTACAACAAGAACGTCAAATAATGTCTCTTCATAGTAGGGGATCTGGTCTTGAAGTGGAAAACAAACCAGGAAGGCATGCACAAGCTCTTATCTCCTTGGGAAGGACCATTTGAGGTCATCGAAGTTACCCGACCTACTTCATACATGCTGGCTCACCTCGACGGTACTGAAGTACCGAACTCCTGGCATATTGATAAGCTTAGGTGTTTCTACCCATAGAGCACATGAATAAAGATATGTACCTTTCCTGTACCTTAATTATTTCAATAAAGCATATATGTTCTCTTTTGGTCACTCTAACGTGTTTATCTGGAGACTACTCTCTATCAGTATTTTATAAAAGACTAGATTAACAGACCACCATTCTTTCTGAAGTCCTTGGAGCCAGCCCCATCTCCGATTTCTCCCCACGCGTGCACGGGACCAGCTCTCTATGCTCCGGGTGGTCGGCGGGTGCTCCCTGGTCTGACCTGTGCGCTCTTACGTGTGAATAGGCTCCGTGCCTCGCACTCTGATCACAGATCTAGCTAGGGCCGTATGGATTCCATAAGATGACGTGTCTTCCAACTGTTACAACTAAACTAGAATACTTATACGTTCTAACTTAGTTATCAAACATAATATACAAGCTTAACACGTTTTAGATAAAAAACAACACAAGCTTATATTATTACACTAGTACTTTATTATAAGCTTGCCTGACGAGGTACAAGTTTACAATAAACTAAACTATTGTCTGCTCTATAGCTACAGGTCACCAGCTACTCGAAGGTTGGTGCTCGAGCAGGGCTTGGCTCGTGATTACCACCTATCTATGGCTATGGCGCTGCCTCCGCTGATCGAGCCTAAGCCGTAGAAGTCTGGCTGGTCATGACTGTAGGCTCTGGCTGCTCCCTGCTTGAAGACTACCCGGCCTGGGATTGGCTGGTCGAGACCGCAGTCCCAGGTGGTCAGCTTGAAGACCTTGGAGCAGACGTCGTCAGCGTTCCTTGCAACGAGGGCATTGGTGTTCCACACAGGTTTATGTCGCCAATGATTGTCATCGCCAGCACAGTCAACTGGCCCCGCAGCTCTCTCGCTTCCTGCACGCCAACTTCCTTGGGGTAGCCCTTGGCAAGGCGCGTGAAGTTGATCAGGGGATAATGCGCGCGCACCATGCTTAGCACATCAGTGCCCACAAACTCTTTGGTCTCCTTCACAAACTGCTGAAGCCAACCCCAGGTGAGCTGACATTTGCTATTACTCCTAGCTGCTGGGCTTGTTGTTCGGTTGGTGGCAGTCCTGGATCGATCAAGTCGAGCACTGGCCCGATCCCCCGCACCATCTGTGCGTAGCGATCCTTCCAGAGGTCGTGATCCTTTTGCAGCTTCAAAACATGCTTCTTGGCATTGGTCTTTAATGCTGCAGTAGGGTACTTTGGTCAAAACAACACCAAAGGACATACATTGAGTTGTGAAACCATGATCAGGAAAATGGTCACTTACTGGTTATCTCTTGGTTTCTAGTCTTCACCTCCTTAGCCATCTTCATCGACTGGTCTCGGAGCCATGCGTGGTCCTCTACCAGCTAGGCAGTCTCCGCTGATAATCGAGCGCACTCCTCAGCCATGCGCGTGTTATCTGTTTGTAGCCTGACGACTTCTTCCGCTAGGTCTACAACAAGCTCCAGGAGACACATAAACACATATGAACAATATTTTTCAGTGTTTGGGGGTGTGCAACTAAGATAAGTTACCTGCTCTTTCCCGCTCTTTCTGACCAAGTTGGAGGACAACATTTAGCCTTTGTAACTCGATCTCTGCCTGGTCTTTTTCAGCGGGCTCGAGCAGCTTGCGCAGCCGATCTACTTTGGCTGTCAGCTTCTTATTATCTTCGGAGATGCCTTGAATCTGGTCAAAGCACCGTTTATGGTACTTTGCCGTCTTCACGAGGCCCTGCAAGTCAAATATAGTATCATATATGCCTGACCATAGATTTGAACTGGTCTACGACAGTGATCAAGGAGTATGTTACCTGTACTTCCCTGATGAGTCATCTTGCTGCTCGCTCCACTCTCTCCGTCTCTTCATCGATGGAGATCTCCTCGTGGCAGACGTAATGGTCTCCACGTTCACGGCAGACGTACACGTGTTGCCACCTGTCTTGTGGGTGCCCTTGGATTTCTTTGACGACGTCATCATCAGACTAAGCCACCTGATCCATACTGGTCCGCCCTTGCTCTTGGTTTGGCCTAGTGGTTGATAGTCCCACCGCCATTTTTCCTCTGGCTACAGTGTCGGGCAGACCACCTTGCGTCAAGCTCATGGTGGCTGTGGTCTGCTCGGGCATGCTCTGATTGGTCTCGGGGACTTGCCCTTCACTCAGTGTACCCGAAAGACTCTGCTCGGGCACCACCTGTGCCTCCTGCTCGGACACCTGCTCAGGCACTTGCTCGGGCACTTCCGTGCTCGCCACATTCACCGCATCCTTGCTCGTTGTCGGCTCCACCGCTCTGGTGGTCTGACCCTCTGGTTGCTTGGAGGATGTCATGGTGGTGGTCAACATAGTTGTCCTGGCAGTGGCCAGTTGCTTTGGTCTCTCCGTTGACGCCGAGCTAGCACATCACAGCAGAACAGTCACCTTTACTAATTATACGCTCGCTACTACTATTGACGTGTTATTTACTGAGTTTTTAGGAACTTATAGATCAGAGCTCTGATGTATGGTGGTGAAGGCGCGATGCCACGGTTGCCCTTGGCTTGTCCACTGGGTGGAGGAACCCTGGCCTCCATCCTGTGGTGGCAGCCTGGCTTCCCCTTCCGCTGTTCTCACGCTGGGCATCGGCCCCACTAGTGGCGTCTGGCCCTCTTGCGGCTTCTTTGCCGGTGGGGTCGATCCCCCCTGTATTGTCTGCTCACTCCTCTTCTTCCGAGGATTGAGCATATAGGCGCCTACATCCTCCTCTGCTTCATCCTCTGACTAGTCACGCACCATGCGATGGCATTTCTTGGTCGAGTCTTCTGGGCTCTCGTGTGTCCGGTAGCTTCCGGCCCTCTTCTTCAATTGGTCGGGGGCGCTTGGACTCTTCCTAGCTCCTGATCGAGCCCTGGATTCGTGGTCATCCTCGACATCCGCGTAGCACCGCTGCACATTCCGTGGTGGCGGCTCCACGCTCTGCGGGTGCTCCACTCCAGGCGCTAACGACATGAACAGGTTGTGCCTCTCCATGTTGTGCACCTATATACACGAAAGATAAGAAAAAACAAGAATTATTACTCTACGGTGGTCGGCAACACTTCTTGGAGCTAAAGAGTTTGGTTGTTTACCTTTGGGGCTGGTCGGATGAGTTTATATGCATGCTAGATCCTGCTCGGGGGAGAGTAGCTTTGGTCTGCCAGATTGAACAACTCCCCAATCTGGTGTATGACTTCGTCGTGGTCCAGATCCTCTGACCGCATCCTCGTCTGGTCAGCTGAGCCTTGTTACTCGTACCCGGCGTGCACCCTCCTCTGGCATGGCTGCACACGCCAGCTAATGAAGTTCCTGACCACGGCCGATCCGTCCGGGTGATTCCACGAGAGCAGCGCCATCAACTCCTCTACCTGCCCGGCCAGCTTTGGTTGCTCATTCTAGGCCACTCTCTTGTCTAGAATGTACCTGACATTGCAAAGTGTAGCACTGTCGGGCTCTTCACAAATGTAGAACTACTTCTTGTACCAATCTCCGAGAGAGGTGTTCTAGGGGCAGTTGAGATACTCTTGCTTCATCCCATCCCGGAGGGTCAGATACACTCCGCCGGTGATTTTGGAGCAGCCTTGGGACCCCTTCTTCCTTAAGCAGAACAGATATCTAAAGAGGTCGAAATGGGGTTGGATTCCCCCATACGCCTCACAAAGGTGGATGAAAACAGAAACAAGGAAGATCGAGTTGGGATGCAGATTGCAAATCCCAATCTCGTAATACAGACAAAGACCTTGAAGGAAAGGATGGACTGGAACCCCAAAACCTCACTTGAAGAAATCTTCGAAGACAACTATCTCACCAGGCTAGGGATTAGGGTAGCTGTCGCTGCCCGCTGGCCGCCATCTAGCAAGCTCCCGATTATGAAGCACGCCCAGCCCGACGAGGTTGTTGATGGTTGATTCGGTGGACTTCGACTTCCACCACTCCTTCCTCATCATTTTGGCCCTTTCCGCTGCCTTCGTCTTGGCCATCTTCTACCTCTCTCGCCTCTTTGCTTTGGCTCTGCTAGTGTTCGGAGAGCACGTCGCTCTAAACGGCGGCGAGGTGTGCTAATGGCGGTGGCGGAATCAGAATAGGGCACATGGGCTGGAGGAAGAAGGCGGATGGTTTGCAAATGCGACTGTTGGGTGTAAATGGGGAATGGCCACACTACGGCTATTTATCTCATTGACTGTGCCATTTCACCTCTCTGAGATTCTCGGGATACGTACGCGAGAAACGTGGCACGATCCCTTCGGTTTCCCCTTTTTTTCTCGGTCACTGCGCCCGTAAATGCGCCCCTCGTTTTCTCTGCAGGAGGGCCCACACTGGCATGCTACGTCTGGTGGACGTTTCGTTGTGACACTGACAAGGAAGTTGGGCGTGACAAATAACGTCACATCAGTCAACTTTTTGTGATATCATGTCAGAGCAAAGAAGAAAGAAAAATATAAATTATATATTTCGTGTCAGACAGGAAGACAGTAAGAAATGCTCGAGGATTGGTCTAGCCATAGATTTTCATAGGCCACCGAGCACGTTATATTCCTCGACCAGGCTCGGGGACTCATCGACCATGTCTTATTCTGCTCGGGGACTCGTCGACCACGTCTCATTCTGATCGGGGACTCATCAACCATACTTTCTGCTGTGCTCGGGGACTGTTTCTACCACTCTTCGACCATAGCTCGATGTCTGATTTCCTTGGCTACATGTGAAATTTGACTCACATACAATTGAGAGATCATTACTTTTTAGACCTTGCTACAAGGCTCATCCTTTGCCTTCCAGCAAGCTCGGGGACTACATCGGTATGATGCACCTGTCGATGCATCTCAGCATCACATTTTCATGGAGTTTTATTTTAGACCCTGGCACCATGTGCTTATGTCACCTACTACCAGACTCGGGGACTAAGTGGGCACACTTCACCTAGTGGTGAATGTGTTTATTTTTTTGACCCCTATGCTTTGTTTATCCTGCTTACATTTCATTTCAGAAATACAAGTGGGCACACTTCACTAGAAAGGAAATCTTTTCTTTTTCTCTGAGCACCATACATTCTTTGGACAACCTACTTTCTCCGATAACAATGGTGGGCGGATGTATTACAAGCTGGTCGGATGCCTGCAACAGCTACTCGGATGGTGTTTTGGCTGGTCGGAGATGTCAAGAACTCAAGCCTCACTGTTCGGAGAAGGTCAAGATGGCATGTCGCATCATAATGCATAGTGCTCGGGGACTAGCTGTGGGGGTATTAACCCCTATACCCTTATGGCTAGACTTGGGCTAGCCCAGACCTGAGGGCTCGGCCCACTAGAAGATGACGTGTGGCCCAGTCGATCTGCTCGGCGTCCCACACAATAAAGGAAAGCAAACTTAGAGATCAAGCAAGATCCTGGTCAGTTAGAATAGGAATCCTTATTCGTCCAGCTATGGCGATTGTAACCGAGCAGGATTAGTTTCTAGATTTGTAACCCTGCCCCTCGGACTATATAAGGCGGGCAGGGGACCCCCTTAAAACACATCTCATCATACACAGCAATACAAACCAGACACAAGACGTAGGTATTACGCCCTCACGGTGGCCGAACCTAGATAAAAACTTTATTGTGTCTTGCATCACCATCTAGTTCATAGCTTGCACACCTATCTACCGACAAATCACTACATTGGGCATACCCCTTGGTAGACTGCCGACCAGGTTTCGTCGACACATATGTATATGTTTGATCCTCTTTATTAACAGACTTGTTGTAACAAGGCTCGTTGTGTTGTACACAACACAGAATGGTTGTGCATGCGAACACATGGTCGACATGTACCCATGTGGTTTGATGTGTGATGAGTACGGGTGATTGTCAACGTGTAGCGCTTTGGGTTTAGTTGTCGAACTAATTACCGAGGTGTGAGTTTGGGTTGTGCAACATGTCTCTTGGCTTGTGATGCGCAAATATTGAGCTCGGAGACAGTGGTCAACGGCGAAGGCGAAGGTCAAGCAGGTTTGCGCCGATGGACTTTGAGCGGTGAAGGATGGATGCTAGGGCTTGGACCGAGGGACCGGAGAAGCCGAGTGACTGACCATGTGGATGGTTGATGCCTAGGGTTATCGACAAGTGCATGAGTACATGAGAAGCGGACCGTGTTGTCCAAGTCAAGATTGCAGCAGGCAAGTCAAGAGGAGGCTCTGGAAGACTTGGTGTTCGGGAGGTCAAGGATGACGGTGACACGTGTCGAGTTCGTGGGGTGAGTGTATGGAGTACGCTACCCGCGAGTGGTTTGAGCCTCAGAACCATCGGTGGACGGTTTTCAGGGCATGAAAACCATTGATTACACATTAATCAATCATCATATCAATCATCATTGTGACCTAACTTAGAATGTCGTCTTTACAGAAAACACGTTGATCACAATAATTGTGTCATCATTAAGCACCTAAACCAAATTAGGGGCCTAGATGCTCTCAGTCTCCCCCTTTTTGTGATTGATGACAACACAACCTTGAGCATATGTATAAAGAAATGATTTGAGGTTTTCAACACATGATTTGCTGGAACATGATACATTAAGAACAAAAGGGGTTAGAGCATGTTCATGCAAACCAAGTCCACAACATGTATACAACAAATATGAAATATAAGTGCGTGTATGAAGGAAGATAGCTCGTTCGACATAAAATTTAACGGAAGCATAGAAAATGAGCAACACATGTGATGGGACGAATTTGGATGGTTCTAATTTGGATGAGGAGTGCTAGGCATGATGGTTTGAGATGATAATTTGGATGAGAAACACAAGCTGCCAAGCATGATGCTTCGAGATGATAATTTGGATGACAAGTTATAGCATTGTTTACGTTAAGATATTATGAGAAAGAATTAACTATAATGATGGGACAAATTTGCCATGAAATAGCTCCGGCTAATAACTAGGACTGCGAGTTAGCACTATTTTATAAAAGATTTACTAGAATCTATTTCTTTCTATATGTGATTTACTATAACACATGCCTGGATAACTTTATTCTCTTGAGTGACCATATTGATTGCACTAGTTTATGATATTACTGGAACTCTTCCGATCCTAAGTGATTCACTATAACACATTATGTGGTAAATATCATCATGAGTTATTGTAACACATGGGTCATAAATATGTATTCATCACTTTATGGTAAATAAGTACAAAAATTGTCGTAAATAAAGGTAGCCATAGAATAAGTTATTCTATGTCGGCCACACATTAGCCATAGAATAAGTTAAGATAATTCCAATAGCTTGAGGTGCAGGTGATAATTCAGATGAGTCACCACGATTTGACCCCATGATATCTAGAGAACCAGTTAGTGTAATGATGTAGGAAATTTACCATGATTTAATTTCCGATAGTTCTCATAGTTTGATATAGTTACATCAAACTATTGTCACAGTGTTCTAAGGATTCTGTTACTATATTGATTAGACTGATTTACCATGAATCAATTATGATAATTCAAATTGTTTGAGGCGATAGTTATAATGGAAGAGTTACCACACTTTCAAAATGACGATATTCCAATGAGCAAGTTACTATTGACAAGACCAATTATTTACCATAATATAATTGTGATAGTTCGACTTGCTTGAGCTACAATGCCTATGTACTATAAACTATTAACAACGGGAATTTGAATAATTGAGCTAATAGATAGAATAGTGAGTTACCACAATTTTTTTAAAGAGGAAAACCTCTGTTTTTTAACAAAGCAACATTCAGGTACATAACTGGGGTTACTAGTAACAGTCTTAAGCAACAAAAAAACAGCTAGCCCTATTACAAGAGTATATCCCATAGATGTCTGTCAGCATCACCGAGCTTGGGCTAAAACTTCTCATCCAGCAGACCACCGTGTCTTTCACCTGTAGAACTCTCAGCTTGTCTCCTTCCTTTAACAGTGTAGACCATTTCTACAGTAAAGAGAGAGTAGCATAGAGCACATCAGATGACATTTTTGGAAAGATCTTCTCAATAATAGCCATCTTGTTCCTGGTAGTCCAGAGGACCCAGGCAAAAGCTGCAAAGAAAAACATTATCAAGCGAATAGGTAAGGGCCCCTTGCCCTGTAATCAATTTTCAGATAATTCCTTAAGAGATCTAGGGACCGAATCCAAACCAACGGCTTCTTTTAGGATAGTCCACACCATCTTAGCCGAGACACATTTCAAGAAAATGTGATCAACAGATTCCTCAAAGACCACAAACACAACAATTACCATCTCCCCTCCAACCCCTCTTAATCAAAGCTTGGACTATTGGAAGTTTATGGAAGAAATTTATTTTCAGTGGGATCTTACACTTCCAAATAATCCCAGCCACCCTGCTAGACATGCCTCTACTAGACAAGAACTTATATAATGATTTACTAGAAAAGAGTTTAGTTTTTATCCAAAGCCCAGATAACAGCGTCATTCTCACCACCCTCTAATGAAATGTGTTGAAGTTCATCATATAATAGAGTCCATATCTGAAACTCAATGTTGGATAGAGATCTTCTGAAATCAACAAACCAATCCTATTCAACCCAGCAATCAGAAACAGAGCATTCAGTATTTCTAACCATTTAAATAAATCCTCACAGTGAATTTTAAGTGGAACTTCATACAGCCAGCTATCTTGCCAAAACCGACAGTTTCTCCCATCCCCAACCGTCAAAGTGACCCCACTTGAAGAGGTGTTTAACCTTGTGTAAACCTTGCTAGAACTGGGAAGCCCCTTTGGTTTTGGAGGAGAAGAAGTTAACTCCATCCATGTATTTGGCCTTAAGCAAATTAAACCACAGAGAATCAAGTTCTTCGAAAATTTTTCAAATCCACTTGACAAGAAGACAATCATTCATCTACCTAGTTTTAATGATCCCCAGATCACCTTGGTCTTTTGGCCTAGTTACCATTTCCCATTTTGCCATATGGTACCTAAATTTATCCTCGGTGCCTTGCCACAAAAAAGTAGCCCTGATACTATCCATCTTTTTGTGAACCCCATCCTGCAGCCAATAAAAACCCATACAATATAGAGGAATACTACTTAGGCAGGAATTAGTAAGAATTTGTCTCCCCCCAGAGGTTGGATGCTTCCCTTTCCAAGGGTCTAACCTCGTATACAGTTTCTGTAAGGAAAGAGAAGGCCCCAATGTTAAGATGCTTATGACTAACCGGGATTTCTAAGTACTTCATTGGCATTTTCCCTAAGAGAGTTACCACAATTTAGGCATATCATGTTGTTATGAGAAGACAATTACTATGATTGCAAGACCAATTGCCTATTATAGGTGCCTTCGTGCTCTTGCAATTTTTGATAGCTATCATTTGTGGAAATTTGGTAGATGATTTACTAGAGTCTATGCCAATGAGCTAATTTGATTTACTAAAATTTATGCCCTGCTATCCTCGTGCATTCCAAACTATGATTTTTGAGGATTTTTAATTCAATACACTAGAATCCTTGCCCTTTAATACCATTATTTACTACTCCCTTCGATTCAAATTATATAAAATGTTTTGGCTTTTTTGCATATACTATTACTTTTATGGGAAATTATTTCCTACTCCCAGGGAGTAGTTACTCCCATGTGTATATCTCTAGATTTAGGGTGTATATGGCCCGACAAAGTGTATGTAGATGGAGAATATCATCATACTAGACCATCTAGGTACTGTGTGTGTCAAGTATGTAAGTATACTTAGAGTATATGGTTATACTTATTTTATATACTACTGTCGCACTATTAAATAATATATTTAAAAATATGGGCTCTTTTAAAAAAATTTCACATAGTAAAGATATGGAGTATCTTAATATGAGTATATCAACATACTCAAACTGATAAATAAGTATGTACACATACACAACGTGACTTATTGATCATGGAAAAATGCACCATGCTTTTATTATGTATCTAGACATAGTGTATATATATTTAAGTATGTAGTAAAAACTTATGTATCTAGACAAGCCAAAAACGTCTTATAATTTAGAATGGAGGGAGTAGAATCCAGGTCTTTCTTCATATGTAATTACTGTAATCTATATTCACAATAATTTGCATTCGCTGGTAGCCTAGGCGGCCTGTGCCTGCTACTTTCCAGAATTTGATTAATCATCACTTCTCCTATATTTTAGGTGCCTTAATTTTTGATGATTTTAGGCAAAATTTTGTACACCAACTAGTACAGGTAAAATTGTTACTTTTGTGATTTGTTATTTGTCTTTGTGTCATAACATATTAAATTTTTATCTATGTATGCCTATAAAAATAATTATAAATTGTTAATTGTCTTTGTACCTACACAAATCAGATTTTGTCGGATTTGTGGTTTTGTCTAACAGGTTTTTATTCTCGGTGCCAAAAATTATAGATTGCGCCTACAGAAATTGCAATGAACAAAATCTAAAATTTTAATATAAAATATATGCAATAACTGTCGAAAGGAAACTAAGTCTCTTAATTAATTTGTAATATTTGAATAGCTGCTCTACTGATATCATGGAAATGGTCAAAATATGATGTTCGAATGAACAAATTATATAGTGCATGGAATACCATGGCCAAGGCAACCATAGACAACCATGTATACGGACTTGGTAGCGCCCGGATGTCAGTCCGAAGCGCTAGTGTGCGGACACTGCCGCGCAGAGGGAGCAAACGAATGCAAAGGGCGTTGGGCACGTGAGGGAGCACACCGGCATGGGCCCGTGCCGCCCCGGACGTCGCTCACGCCACCCCAAACGTTGTCCGCGTCGCAGGCCACTTCCCACGCGCATTCCATGTGTAACACACGATCTACTTTTGAAACATCCAGAAGCAATAGTTACAACATACAAAAGAAGACAAATAAAATACTTGAAACAAGCGTCTAGAACACTTGCGAAAACGTCTAAAAAAACATTTGAAAATCATTGCTAACATATGCGACATCCAAATAAAAATACTCGCAAACGTACGTTTGAAACACCTGAAAACCCTTGAAACATATGCTTGCAACATGCATATATATGCAACATCTAGATCTACTTTTGCAACATCCAGATAAAACACTTGCAATATTCGTCTGAAACAGATGAAACATTTGGAACATACACTTGAAACATATATGTATAGCTATTACAATATGTGCAACATCCCGATCTACTTTTGCAACATTGATATACAACACTTGCAATATACCTCTGAAACATCTGAAACACTTGAAATATACTATTGCAACATGTGATTTCAGCGTAGCATCTGCTTTTGCTGCTTGGACGAATGTAGGCTCGTCGACGCGGAGCTCTATGACGCGGAGGTCGCCGGTGTGGAGCTCGTTGGTGGCACGAACCTCGGCAGGGGCAGGGGCAGGCGGATAGAGCGCAGGTGTGACAGGAGGCGCGAGTCCGGGCACGGGGGGAACGCGACGCGGGCGGGCGGCGGGGGCGCAGGCGGGGCCACGCGATGTGAGCGGGGGCGGCGCGACCGAGGGCGGGGTCCGTCCCGGAGCAAAGGCGCACGCGCTTAGCGAACAGGCGGCGCGGGTGAGGCGCAAAGCGAGCAGATGACTTATAAGCAGCGTTACCGAAAAGTATACTGTATAGTGTATGGCAGTCTGCATTTTACAATTTATAGATACGAAGTCAGCCATACCCAGGGAATGAAAATTCAGTTTGGAGCTTTTGACTAATCTAATATAGGGCACTGATAGGAACATCAACAATATATGTGTGCACACCCATACTTTGTGAATCAAAGGGGCATTTTATGAACCATTCAGAGCTCCTTCTATGGCTGGATCAGACACAGCAGACAATGCCGCCAGCAGCGGGAAGTATGATAATCAGTATGTGTACACACCCATAATATATTGTTGTATAAATTAACATACAAGCGTCTATCAGTGCAATTGCGACACATATAGTCATATATCATGCGCGCGGATAGCCGGATACACACACAAATAGTACGGAAGATGTACACGGAAAACTATTTTATACGCAAGTGATCATATGGAGCTGCAGTCCGCCGGCTGGAAGGAGAGCACCCCGGCGGCGAGGTCGTAGAGCACGTGCATGTTCTGCTGCATGTGGTTGCCGATGACGGTCGTCTCATTCATCGGCAGCGTGCTGTTCGGCCCTCCCGAGCTGAACACCACCATGCACGCCGTGGCCGTGTCCACGGCCGCCCAGTAGTTCCTTGGCGGCACCACCAAGTCGGCGCCGCCGCCGAAGTGCAGCACCAGCGGTACCAACCTGTCGGCGTCTTGCAGCGCCAGGCACAGATCGAACGACGACCCTGCCGTCCCGGGCGGCGGCTGCACGACGCTGGTGCCCAGCTGCCGCGCCAGCTCCGCCCTCAGCGCCTGGTAAGCCACGTCGACGAGGCTCGTCCACGGGGTGCCGGAGTCGATGAACGTTCCCGTCCACGTCCCCGGCGCGACCTGCCGGAGGTCGAACGCGGCCGAGGGGACAGCGAGCTTGGCTTTTCCCACCGTGATCCCGGTGAGGGGCAGGTAGTAGAACGTGCTGAAGGGGTACTCGCTAGGGCTCCTGACGAACGGCACGGATGTCACGGTCGACGCGCTGCCGTTGATGAGGCCTGCCGACGCGCCGACGATCATGTGGCTCGGCTCTATGGTGTCATCGTTGGAGTACGGCGTGAGGCAGTAGGAGAACCTTGTGTCGCCGAGCTGGGAAGTCAGCGACAGTTTGCCCCTGCCGAGCCCGATGATGCCGGACGCGCCGTTCAGGGACCCCGGCAAGAGCTCGGTCCGGACGATGCACCCGAAGACGAGGCGCGCCGTCTCCGACTCGAACGTGAAGCTCTCGGTGCCCAGGACCCCGAAGATGTTCCCGGCTCCGTAGCTAATTCCGACGGCGCACGTCTCGTTGTTGCTCAAGCACTGGGTCTCGGAGCCCAGAGCGCACGCGGCGTCGTTGCAGCCCACGGCGCGGCCGGTGCGCGACCGGGAGGGCTCGTAATGGGGAAGGTTCTGGCTGAAGCACCTGGGGCGGCAGGCCGAGCACTGCGTCCAGATAAGGTTGCTGCCGGTGTCGATGATGGCCTCGGCCCGCTGCGGCGGGTCGCCCATGAGGTACTGGGCGATGTACTGATCCTGGCCACCCCAATGGATGGGCGCGGTCACCCCGCCCATGGACGCCAGACGGCGGTGGGTGCGCTCGGTGGCACGGCGCATGCGCTCCTCCACGGTGCAGTTCTCCTTGGCGTCGACGTGGATGAGCTCCAGGCGGATGCCGGCACAGGTGGTGAACGCCATGGAAGCGCACAAGAGCGCGAGGCAGAGCAAGGGTCTTGCCATTCTGTGTTATATTATGTGAATCAATTCTCCTTGGAGATGGAGACTGTGGGTGCATGAGGAAGTGCAGGGAGGGTATATATAGCATGCAATTGAGTGGAATTATTGGATGGGATAGTCGAATTTAATTTCTCATTTCGACATCAATGTGCAAGTGGGTTTATTTTTGAGTTTAACAGTTTTTGTAAATTCAAAAATTTGTGTGGATCGGATAGGACTCTATGCGATGGATGAAGTATCCAATTACGTTATTGACTAACTTGATCTTAGCACGCGGATTTGGATTTAGTCGTCATGCATCTCTTCCGGGATGAATCAAGTTGACCAGACATAAAGCTATACTCCCTCCGTATTGGTAAAAGAAGTCGTTTTGGACAGCAACACGGTCTCCAAAGCATAACTTTGACTTCTTATTTTTATAAAAATATTTATCTAAAAGTGATATTTGTATACTTTTATGAAAGTATTTTTAAGACAAATCTATTCATGTGGTTTTCATAGTTTGAAACTCAACAAATTAAAAGTTATTCTTGATTTAAATTCCCAATGTTTGACTCAAATCTTGTCCAAAACGACTTCTTTTACCAACATGGAGGGAGTATATACATTGCTAACTAAGCATAAATGGAGCAGTTCAGAATTTGTATTCTTTTTAGAGCAGATGTCACTGATGTCTATGTTATTGAACTTGAATTCAGGTCTACCAAGAGAAGATACAAATTTAAATGTCATTTCTTATATAAACGAAATTGTGTAATTGGACATTGCTTTCAAAGAGTAGGTAGGGTAGCATTTTTGTAGCTAGTGGCTCCGTCGTTCAAACTCATGTATCAAGTTCTTCAACAAATGGATGGCAATTCCACATTTACCCTCCAAATGTCAAAGCATATCCGGAATACTTCCTATGATGAATTGCTCAGTGCTGAATACGTAAAATATATTTATTATTGTCGTGTAGGATGAAAGAGCTCAAGAATTTGGGCCTAACAGATCAGTTTCAGATTCTTAAAAACTACTTTTTGACTATAGTTTCTAAAATCTGGATTCTGAGCAAAAACTAGTGGAACTAGTAGGGTGTTTGGATCCCCTATTTTTTAAGAATATGACTTCATTTATGGCTCTATGGGTCATAAGAAACTGACAAAAGCTAGGTATCGATAGCTTTCTGGTTTTAAGAATTTGACAAAAACTGACAGTAAAAACTAGCATATTTATATCCCATATAGTTTCCAAAAACCAGATTAACTAGCAAAAACTGGAGGGATCCAAATGGGCGTTAATCTAGCTACTTATATCCCAAAATATATGTGCTGCAGTTGAATGGATACATGGTCAAAACAATGTGGTTTTTATTAATTTAGGAGTAAACAAGTTGCAAGTACAAAAACAGCTCAAGAGTTTGATGTTTAGCTTACACGCAGCCCATAAACACAGCATATTAATTAAGTGAAGAAAAAGAGAAGAAGGTGAATGCAAAATGGTGAAAGGTGGGATAACAAAAAGGTTGATAAAAAGTACAAGGCAAAAACATTGCTACACAAATGTCCTCCTTCACTGTATAAATAACCCTCACCTTCATCATATGCGTTGAAAGCAAAGGAACATGTAAAATGTTTGGTTCGACTTGTTCAGATTGCCGACTTGAAGATGCATGAAGCCACATAAACTTATATCTTTTTAGGTGGCCACGCCAACTCCAAAGGATCATACATGCATGGTCAGAAGACTTGTTTCTAAAAATTTATTCAATTGTTATTTAAGAAAGGCAATTGATTGAAGATGTACCGTTATTTAAAGATACGAAGTTCGCAAAAACAAAAAAGATATGACGTATATGTACTGTATTGCTTTGATTTGATCTCACATTCCATACCAATATCATGCCGTGGGCCTTTTGGGCCACGTATCTCTAGTGAGGCCGGAAAAAAATGGCAATGGCCACGGCCTTGCCCAGCCCGACCCAGACCACTTGTTCCTACAGGCAGGCTCGTCGCCGACGCCGGCAACCCCCGCACTTCCGTGGCGGTCCGTCTGCCCGGTTGCGGCCCTTCGGTCTCGTGCGGCCTCCGCCCTCCATCTCCACCTCAGCTGGTGAGCTCTGAGCCAACTCAGAGATATCCAGGACCTCGTCGCGGCTTAACTATGTGGAAAAAGAAAAGGAACTTCCCTAGTTCCCAACTGTTACGTCGTACAATGCTGTGATGGGAGCAAGATGATTCGCTGGTGCGTTGAATCGATCCCTCTCTAGGATACTCATTCGTTGGGCATACCATTCCAGCATTATCAATTTAATAGTTTTTTTAGGTATCTGAGCTTGATTATTCAGTTATCTTTTATGCATCACTATATATGGGCTCAATGGAGGCTTATTGTTTTAGATGCTTTGGTTAATGTCTAGGTATATCTTCATCTACGAAAATGGCTAGTGTTATATGTATCATCAGCTGTTTGTTATATGTCAGTTATAATTTTGTGTTTTTTTCTGCTGCACATGGTGCAGTGCCTTGATTGCCTTCTGCAGTAGTTATTCTGTTATTCACCTTTATTTAGAAAATAAAGGTGCAGTATGTGAACAGGAACCAACATGGTTGAACTATTTTGTTTAGTGTTCACTTCAGTTATATACTTTGTCATTTAATCCGTGTTCTGTACAAACAATCATATACTTATATAAAGACTAGAATTCTGACTTGCAAGGTAATCTGATAACTCTGATGAGAACAACTCAGTTTTGTTAAAAATCTACATTCTTTGCATCCTGATTCAACTCTATCTATACCTAATAATAAATTATGAAAGTTTCTGCACACTTTTTAGTTTCCACCATAGATTTTTCTCAGCCCAATTTAGCTAGCCCAATGACCCACTCTAGCCTGTGGTCCGAATAATTTCCGGTAGCCAAAAATTGTGCCACCGGTGAGATTCGAACCCTAGGCACTAGGATTGATAAACAAACTGCCTACCACCACACTACAATATGTCATATGTTACAATAATACTTTTATATTTATTAGGTAAAACTTCTGCCATATAAATTTCCTTTTGTTTGATTTTTGTTGACCTTCCATCCGATTTCTTTTTTGTTGCATCCGTTATCCTCATAGGTGGTTTTTTGATTGATTTTTTTAAGAATAATTATTATGAATCTTTGAACCCTGATTTTTCTTTATAATTTTTTTCTACTACCAAGTTGTTAACATAATTTTGATTAGAAAATATTCAAACCTAGATTAACATGTGATTCACCTAATCAAAATGTGAGTAGAAAATTTAAATAGTTTATTGTCTAATCTAGTCTAAATAAATGTATCTATACAATCATCAACGACGGCTAGCATGCGAAAACTCAACTCAAGTGAGTTTTCCATCTAACTCTTTGTTGGCATTAATATGCTGCCGCATCAAGGACGTGAGCCCAGACGCCATCCATAATAGCTCCACATCTATATCAACAACACTGTCTCACCGAAAAGACGAGTCTGGATGTCATCGTGGTCGGATCCGCATCTACACCAATGATACACGCCTAATGCACGTAATGTGGTCATCGTAAGATAAATTAGGGCTTTTAAAGTTTATAGAAAGGGTAAAACATAAATACATATGTAAAATTCTACCCTCGTTTGCTATTAATGTTTGATAGCTTTTTTTTCCTCCCGTTGCAACGCACGGGCATCTTTGCTAGTGGTTATTTATATGAGAACTGACAGTTAGTATAGAAATATGCTTAATCTTCTCTGAAATAGCAGATTCTCTTCACTCGGTGTACAGGTTAATTGTGAAACTATGATGAAAAAGAACTTCTGAGACTAGTATGTGCTATAGAAATAGTGGAATAATAACAAAGTCATTAGATAATGAACCCTCTGTTTTTTTAGTACTGTTAAATACTTATGAATCTTGTATAAAGGGATCTCCAATTTGTGGCATGGATTTCATATATTTCTTCTGGTATCTGGAAATAGCAGTTAAGTATAATATAGACAAACTTGTTCACATCAGACTATGTTTGTGTACCCAAGAATCATAGCAATCATGAGAGATGTTTTGAGTCTTGATTCTCTTCCCTATCTCCATTGAACTGTTTGCCTCAATTTTGGAGCTATTAGCAAACAAGTTTTCTGCAGATTTAGCTCCACTCCCGAATTTTTTTAGATAATGAAAAAACTCCACTCCAGAATTTACATCTTTAATTTCTATTGTAAGCATCCAGCATCCATATATGGAGATTTGTGCAATTAGTCACTTGATTTAACAACTCAATAACATGATGAATACAATATCCTGATGCATCTGACTTATTCTTTGAATTCTTGAACCTTAACCATACAATTTGAAAGACTGATCTCATCGTGGCGCAGGACCTATTTGAGTTTCTGATATATTGCCGACCTGTTCCAACTCAAGCATAGTTTCCTGTCTTGCTTCACTTGCTTGTGCATCACTCTGCAAAACACCACTAGTTGCACTGAGATTGACTGTGCTGCTCGGCTCTGAGCTGTAGTATCCCATTCCATGCAGGGCATCCAGCTCTAAGGTCTCCTTGAGCTCCATCACAACCTGAGTCATTGTTGGCCGTTCCCGCGATGGCCGCTCTTTGCACTGCAGAGCCAATTCTGCAACTTTCCAGACAGAGTTGACATCATACTCTCCTCCCATCCTTGGGTCAACAATGCTCTCGATGTTACCCATTGAGAGCTTCTGACGCACCCAAAGTGCAATGTGGATGCTATCTGTGCTAGTGATAGGGACTGCTGGTGGCTGGCCTGTGATGAGCTCAAGTAGCACAACTCCAAAGCTGTACACGTCACTCTTCTCACTGAGCCGGGATGTGTTATAGTATTCAGGGTCCAGATACCCTAGGGTACCTGCTGGTTGGGTTGTGATATGGGTATCGAAATCATCCGCAAACACCTTCGTGAGCCCGAAGTCTGATATCTTCGCCTCTAGATCAGCAGACAGCAGAATATTTGTCGTCTTCACATCCCTATGGATCAGTGGTGGTTGGCATGCCTTATGTAGATACTCCAATCCTGCATTAGCCAGTAATTAGGTTGCAATTGGTTAAGCATTTGGTGAATTTGAAGAAGCTAGTTTAATTTGTTATTGAAGCATCCCAGATTTAATTGGGATAATTAACTGGACAGTACATGCATATAAGTTCAATCTACCATGATACAGGATATATCTCTTATTACTAATTTCCTATGTTAATACTTCAGGTGTATACAGGCTTACAAACCATGGGCAGAGTCTAGAGCAATCTTCAGACGTTGATGCCAAGTGAGGGGTGTAATAGCAGAGACCTGGCCTGCGATGTATGATCATAACAAATTGGTTATAGAAAGGTTTGTGCAAAATCATGATAATAATAGCGTGTGGTTCATTGGTGAAATTGGACAGTAGTGTAAGTTACTTGATTCTTATTCCCATGACGAACTCATAATGTGTTAATATCCCCATAAGATTTTTGGCATATGTTCTGAAAGTCTGGAAGTGTGTTTGACAAAGCTATCTGAAACTCACTTATGAGTTCACGAGGTGCTACCATACCTCTTAGATGGTTCTCTAGGTTTCCACCTTGCATATATTCATAGACAAGGGCTAGATGTTTCTTGTCTTTGCAATATCCAATCAAGGAAACAAGGTTTCTGTGATGAACTCTAGTCAAGTGTTGAGCCTGAAACACGTAATAAGGTCATTTATTTCAGTTTTCAAGTGTACACAGAAGTCAGAAGGTAAGTTCAACTGAATGTCTTACCTCAGCTGAAAATTCTTTATCCCCTTGAGATGTTTTTGAACACATCTTGATAGCAACCGGACTTCCATTCTCCAGATATCCTAGGAATACAGCACCAAATCCTCCTCGTCCTATTTCTTCTCTGAAGTTAGCTGTCATGAGCTTTAACTCTTTGTAGGTGAACTGTCTGTTTCCAAATGCAGTCGACCTTTCTTGAGGACTAGGAAGCCTTGAGTTGTTTGCTGTCCATGTAACTAGAGCGAAACCACATCTTATATGAATAACCTTCAGTGAATACAGATTTTGTGGTTTCGTTTATGGAATGTTACCTTGTTTATGTTTCAGTCTATGAAGGATAAGAAGTGCCACCACAAATAGTAGTGTCGCTACTGCTATTGGGACAACTATTTTAATGGCAAGTATTCTCTTGCCATTCTTGTCCTTCGGTTCACAGGTAGAAGCACCATTGTCACACATATTTGCATTGTTACCAATCCTAGCATCCGCACAACACTTTGAGTTGGTTAAATGGAAAGAAAGTAGTGACTGTACTTATTTGATTCAAGTATAGTAGTTGTTTCTTTTACAATTTCTTGTCCATGGATCATTCTAGGGGAACTGCATAATCCCTCAAAAAAGAACCTCTTTGGATTAAGTGAACTCTGGAAGTCAGCTACGTGATGCAAACCTTAATACAAGAGATCCATTTTGATGTTTTTGTAGTAGAACAGCTGGAACCGGTCCACTGAGTTTGTTGCTTGACAAATCACTGCAGAAACCCAGCTTGATATGTTGATTGAATTTTGGATAAAGTGGTTTCTGTTCAGGTATATAGAATACTTACAGGAATGTGAGTGATGGCATTTGTGCTAGAAAATCAGGTACTGGACCAGATAAACTGTTATTGGACAGGTCCCTGCAATTATATTCTTGTGAAAAATACTGAGATAGACATTAGAGCATAAAAGTAAAACTTGAACATTATGCTAATTCGGCATTTTGTAACCTTGATCAACTAATAACTAAATTATTATATTCATGTTGCACCAAGCACTTTGTTTTGCCTAATCATGTTGACTTACAGGTATTGGAGGGATTTTAGATCTCCTAATGAAGCATCGATTCCGCCGCTCAACCCACTAGATGACAAGTGTCTGCAGCAGCCACCAAGTGCAATAGTTAATCGAATGTCAGGGAATGAAAACAACATTAAATTATTCATTCTCTTCAGTTGTCTAGCATCCATGTAAGTCTACCTATACTTTGTGGCAGAATGCCTTTTTTTAAAAAAAAATATGGTAATGTCTTTAGGGATCATACTTACAGAGCTGTAATCCATGCAGGGCCTGATGAAAAATAACTGCAGTTCAGTCCATCCCAAGCAAATGCTTTCGGTGCACAAGGATCACCCATCCAATTTTTCTTCAATGCATATTTCGTGCGAATTGCCATCATGGCTTTGGCTGTTCATATGGAAAAAAAGATGGTAATTCTGAAGTCATGATTCGTAACGTGCAGATCATTGAAAATTGAGATTTTAAATTTTAGTTGAGATCAAGATATGTTGACAAAATATCAAATGAACAGGTCAATGCAAAGAAGTTATGCACCCTATTTGCTTGCAATCAAAATATGCCGATCCCATGATTCTTCGAAGACAACATAATGCTGGTGGATGCAGGTTGCTTGAAAACATTTTGGGCAGATTTAAAGTGTCAAAACTGATACCATCTGCATCATTTGTTGCGAGCTCAGTCATTGGCAGCACTGAATATATCTCGAATGCACTCAGGATTGGTGGAAGAGTTGCATCTGGTGTGGCAATCAGCGAGACAGTGTGTTGCCTTGATCCCAGCACCATCCTCTTCACAAGCTCGGCAGAAAGGTACTTCGGGGTGTAGCGCTGGCTGCCGTTCCATGTAGAGTTGTCGACAAGGATATCAAACCACCTCACCGCATTGCTTGGCAAGCTCTGCACCTCTACGAAGTACAGCAACAGGATGTATGATGTGTTGTCATTGTTTATGGAGGAATCCGGGCTCCATGTGAAGTCGATCTGGGTTCCATTCACTGGTGTGGTGGCGCTCCACAGTATCTTCGATGACGTATGGAAGCTGCTGATGTTGGAGACGTCGATGGGTGTTGAGCTTGTTATGTTGGTCCATGCATCAATGTCGCCATAGGCCTGCCAGAGCCGGTCATATGGGTCAAATGGGTACCTGTTGTTTGCAGAAGACCATAATGAAGAGAATTGACGAAAGGGTGCTGAAATTTATGCAGAAGACTATAAGAGAAAGTACTAGGGCTGTAGGGCACAGCAACTGTAGAACACTGGAGATCTGAATGCAGAATTGTAGCTTGTTTGACGTTGGAAGAGGAATGGGGGTTTCAGTCAGAGCCATAGGCGCTTTTAGAAGATCTTGGTGGGTTTTCCTTTTCAGAAAGTTTTGGTGTCTCGGATTTAAGAATCAGAATCAAACCATAATTTTAGGGCCGTTTTGGAAAGTACTGGAAACGGAAGAATGCTGAAGAAGTCCAATCGAAATGAATGGAAAGGCATCCTAACAGCCTGCTTGGAGGAAGTTGACTTAAGAAATTTTGTAGGAAAGTCTCTTATCACACAGTATTTATAAGGGATAAGGCAAAGGTGATGCTAGTCTAAGCTGACCCTGAAATTTCTTCGGAGTTGTCGGAAGCAACGTTTCTCCTTTTCACTCCTGTCTGTCTCTGCCTAACCCATATACCTTTTAAATCTTACGTGTTCTTTTATATATATCGGAATGAAACTTTTGACTGCTGTGTGCTTTCATATATAGCCTTGCCCTTTTCCTATTCATATTCATATGTTTCCTATTTCCCGTGAGCCGTGATCCATACGTGATCATGCTCATGCACGTATTTGATTTAAAAGAAGATCCCTACAAGCCTTATTTTTGTCAATAGCCAGCTATGAATCAATTACATTTTGCAGAGCCCCTTCATGTACTTAACTTGTGTGCATAATTTTCCTTATGTTTTAAGTCTAAGACGTGATTTGATTTACAAAATACATTTGTCGTGGGAAGAATTTTATGATACATTTTCCCTATGTTCTGTTATCTCCATCCAAAAAAAGATGTCATGCTAGATTTGGACCAAGTATAACTTTCTAGAATCAACCTTTGTATCTCCAAATAGACTTATTATGAAAATATATTTAATGATACATCTAATGATTAGATCCTTGTTATGTAGCATGAATATTAGTATCATTTTTTTGTATATATCTGGTTAAACTTAGTTTATTGACTCCTCAAAAAACAAAAATGACATTTTTTTAAAAGAACCAATGGAGTAATAAGTAGAATAAAATTAGATGGATGGTATAACAACTAACAAGTGAATACAAAGGTGCTCCACGGATTGAAAATCAGAAATTATCTAGTCAGGGCATCCGATCGTTCGGATGGTTGTGTTTGTGGGCCGCGACACCAGCCCAACAACCCAACAACATCTCTAATCTTATCTTGCTACCCCCATTATCTAGACGAAAGGATAAGGTTCTCTCCACCTCACGCGATCGAGACCGAGGGGCCGTAGCCCGCCTCGGCGTGCCGATATGCCATTCCCCATCCCGACGGTGGCAGTGGCACCCTGTCCCATTCCGACGGCGGCCGTTGTGGCCATTCCTCTCCTGACGACAGCACTCCCTCTCCTTCCCCTCCGGCGGCGCTTCCTCCTTGCCTATGGATTTTGCCGCGATTCCCTCCCTTCCTCCTCAATGGTGGCTGTGGCAACAAGCCGCCTCCCCTCGCCACCGATGGTGGCAGTGGCGGGCGGGCATCCTCCCCTGCACGGATCCAGATCCAGTTCTCATGGCGCCTCAAGGGGCCTGTGGCGGGGCATAGAGCGTGGCTGTGATGCGTTCAACGGCATCATGCCCCCTGGCCGATCGCTTCGCGCCACCGGTGAGCTCTACAACGATGAACTTTAAATGCCGAGAGCCTCCATTTCTCCCAAGTATCAAAGAGATGTTGCGTTGAAAGCACATGTTGTAAGTGTACATTTCAAATGTTTTATATGTTTCAGAGGTAGTTTGCAATTGTTTCATGCAAATGTTGCAAAAGCATATCGAGACGTTGCATATGTTGCAATAGTTGTACATGTATGTTGCAAGCTTTTGTTCCCTATATTTCATCTGATTTTTCAGACGTATGTTGTAAGTGTGTTTATCTGGACGTTGCATACGTTTCATACATATGTTGCAAGTGTTTTATCGGCATGCTACGTATGTTTTGCAATGTTTTTTCAAGTGTTTTCTAGGTGCTTTTGCAAGTGTTTGAGAAACATGTTTCAAGTGTTTCATCTGTCTTTATACATCTATACCTAATAATAAAGAGACAAAATTTCAGGCTCTTTTTTTTCGTCCATCCATTCTTTTGGTATAGCATTCTCTAACTAACTCCATGAATGTGAAATCTATTTCTGTACGTCTCTCTACGACTCTCCTATTTTTTATATATAGTCGCGTCTCCCTTTAACTGTCGGATGATGGAGAGTTTCTTCGGTCCGAACACGTATAGGAATAGGAAACAAAAGAAATAACCGAGACAATAGAATATAAGTCAGATACAAAAACTGCTTTCGTAGTCATATGGGACCCGACCATAGTCTCGTGATGCCCACAAAACCACGTGTCCTGGTGGCTGTGGCATGCCATGAGGACTATCACGAGTTTCTATATGTGTTCATAACGGATTCGAGTTACATGTCGGTGTTCTCATTGAACAGATCTCTCCGAGTTTAAATCCTTTTTGTGTCCGCACCCGGTGCTCCATATATAACGTGTGCACTTGTGCCGGCCGGATAACCCGCAAGATCGATGCCAACACGAGCGTACAAGCCGGCTACAAGGTAGAGCCGGATTCGAACGATCGATGTAGAAATATTACCGCCAACATGACCATGCGACGCGCCGATGCCTCAAGATAAAAAAAGAAAAAAGAAAAAAAATGACAACGCGCGGGTGCGGGCGCATGCAAGGAGCTTCAACCAGAGGAAGAAGGGAGGCATGTGTTCTCGTGACGTGCTATGATGTCGAAGTTGCGTGATCTGTGCTCCATGTTGGCGTTGCGCTGGACATGTGAGAGTCAATACTCACGCCGTCATGCGCACGAGACGTTCCTCTTGGCTCTTGCCATCTCGGGTGGCCCTCTGTAGTTGACGACCAGCAGCAGTCGGTGATCTACATGCCCAGCTAAAATGGCCCATCGGCGAGACCTGCAAAGCAGGCAAGTTCCTCACCGTTGCTACCTCTCGAATCTCGAGGAGTCTTACTGTTGGTTTTTTTTTCTATTTGTTCCGAGATCCCTCATTTTCTTGTCTTGCATCTCTCGCTTTCCTCGCACCTATCCAGCAAAGATCGAGCAAGCAGCGCCGGCAACGAACCGTGACTACCGTGAGCACCTTTTCATGAATTCATGTACCAAGAGTCATGACTGAACCAAAATTTCTCCGCTATTTTTATTTTGGTTTAACTATCCTATAACTAATTTTGTGCATGTGAAAAATATCTATATCCGTCTGACGTAGACATGATTTAGACACACATAGATATTATTACTCCCGTTGCAACGCACGGGCATGTTTACTAGTATATTACAAATGTTGCATCTTGATGTTTTAAAAGTAGATCGAACGTTGCATATAGGGACGCGCGTGGGAAGCGGGAGGGGGCACGAGCGGTCCCCCGCGCAGTCTGGCATCGCCAGGGGAGATGTCCGGGGGCACGCTGAGAGAGACGTGCTGGCAAGAGTGAGTGCGGCGAGCGGGAGACGGAGTACAGTATGGGCATCCGTCCGGACGTACGGGTACTAGCACTTTGCATTGAAAATCAGCTCAGGTTGGTATGCGACGATTTTGTTGCTCAAACTTGACTAGCGGCAAACTAAAGCTTCATCACGGACCATACTCACCTGAACACAGGGTATGTGCTCGCCGGCCGCCAGAAGTGGTACCGGTTGAAGCGGTATGTCGCCGTCGGCCGGCGGAAGTTGAGCAGCGCCAGAGACTGGTTCACGGTGGCCTCCGGGTACATGTCGTCCTGGAGCGGCCTCAGATCAAGCCCGGAGATGAACGGTGTGCCCAGGCCTCGGTTCACCAGGCACACCTGAAAGAATTCTGCCGGCGACACCACCACCGCCTCGAAGATGTAGATGGCGCCGGGCGCGGTGACGTTGACGGTGACCCAGCGGTTGACGCCAAGGTGGAGGTCGAAGACGGGGAGCCTGTTGAGTGCGTCGTAGTTGCCGTAGTAGAAGGTGGCCCTCACCAGGTACCTGCCGCCGGGGGTCACCGGCCGGAGCGTGTAGCAGCTCCTCCGCGCGCCGCCGTCGTCGTTGGGGAAGTAGCGGGCGGTGAGGTAGCGGTCGGCGATGCCCTTGACGTTGTAGGGCGGGTTGACGGCCGCGTTGAGCCCGGCCGCCGCATCGGCGAACCCGGCGTCCGAGACGTAGCGCAGGCCGCGCGTGGACTGGTCGGCGTACGCCGCGCCCTCCGCGATGCCGCAGTCGATGCTGATGAAGCCCAGCGTGTCAAGCTGGCCGTGGGCGACGAGCCCAGGAGAGATGGCGAGGCACAGGAGGAGGAGGACCGCTGGCATCTCCATGGCAACTTGCATGAGCTGCTTGTTGTCTCACCTAGTCACCTGAGGACTTTGCATTGGACATTGGTTGGTGGATAGGTGGAGTGGCCAATATAATGCATCGGAATTTACTAATTATATATAATAATAACTAAATAAATAAATCAAGCAGCGTGTCGTCTCGTGTTGTGGGTAGGCTCACAGGCGCTGGGTCAACAGCGTCGTGATTGGGACCGGGAGTGATTGGATGGAGAAGTCTGGTATCAAAAGTCAACTCTGGGTAGGGAATAAGGCAGCATTTAGTTCGTAAAAAGAAAATATTTGGGTGTCATATTGGATGTGTTGAAAGGATGTCGAGAGGGGTTTTCGGATACTAATAAAAAATAAATTACAGAACCCATCAAGAAACTGCGAGACGAATCTAATGATACTAATTAATACGTCATTAGCACATGTTGGTTACTGTAGCACTTAAGACTTTTCATAGACTAATTAGGCTTAAAAGATTCGTCTTGTGATTTTCCTGAGAACTGTGTAATTAGTTTTTTTCGTCTACGTTTAGTACTCTATGTATGTGTCTAAACATTCGATGTGATGGATAGAGGCAAAAATTTTTGACAACTAGACCAGGCCTAAGTGAGAACATGCATGATGTGTACGTGTGCACGAGCTCAGCGTGCAATCAACTGCCGAGGCCGGCATTATCGGCGCAATTAACAAAAGGATCGTCGAGCGAATACGAATCACTCTGGATACCCTTTTTAACCAAATTCTAATCGATTGATGATGAGTTTCGACGAATTTAATACATTTTGCTTCATGATATCAATCATGCAACGCATAGCGATTACTTTCGCGATAATAGTCCAACACGGACATCCGTCCGTGACTCCTGTCCAGACGTGGCTCCATGGGTCACAGACACGGCTCCATAGGAACGGGCCCTATCTCTCTTAGAAACAAAAAACAAATCCCCAGTCCCTCGAATACTTATCGCCCTTTGCCCGAAGCAGTGTGGCCGCTTATCCATCCACCCCTTCCCCCAACGCGTGCTTGTCAGGGCTGCCGCGCCGTGCCCTTCCCCATCGCGGCCATGGGCGGCGGGAGGGGTATTCCTTGGAATACCCATGATTTTGGTACAATAACAACAACAACAACAAAGCCTTTTAGTCCCTAAGCAATACCCGTGGTTTTGGTAAAGCAAACAAATATATATGTTAGCATATTTATCTTGTATTGTGAAAGACAATTACAAAGACAAAGAAAATAGCTTTCACATCCCCACCAAATACTCCTTGCTAAAGACTTTTACATTGCAAAATTTTATTCACATGGAATACCCTGGTGTAACATCCTAGCTCCGCCACTGATCGTGGCCACGCCGCATGCCCTCGCTCCCTGCGTCGCTCGCCTGCGTCCCAGTCACCTACGCCACTCGCTTTCTCACCATCCGTCCATCGCCCATCGCCCATCGCCATCGGGGGCGTCGCTGACCCTGATGGCCATTGGGGCGCACGTGCCATGGCGCCTCAAGTCTTCTCTTGCCGAGCTAAGGGCACACATGAGCATGACCGGTGCTGGTGGTGCTCGCATGTCGTTGTTCACTGCCAGATCCCACCCCCACGACCATAATCAACTGGCCTTGGCCTTCCCCTCCCCTATGTTGCAAATGTGTGTTTCAAATATTTCAAATGTTTTAGAGGTATGTTGCAATTGTTACATATGGATGTTGCAAAAGTAGATCAGGATGTTGCACATGTTGCATATTTTTGCAAGTGTTTGCAGTGGTATGTTGCAAGCGTTTTGAAAAGAGTTTTATTTGTTTCAGACGTATGTTGCCACAAGTGTTTTATTTGGATGTTGCATATGTTTTCACACACATATTGCAAGTGTTTTATCTGAATATTGCATATGTTTCACACATATGTTGCAATAGTACATTTCAAATATGTCATTTGTGTTTGACGTATGTTGCATCCAACTGTTTCATATTACAAGTGTTTCACGGGGGCACGGTGAGTGATGGACGCACAGCCCAGGCACCGGGGATGGGGGCATGACAGAACTGGGGACCGACGGACGGGGGCACAACGAGCTAGGGGCCAGCTCCCGGGTCCTGCCCACGCGAAGAGAGAGGAGGGGGTTAGGGGTAAGAAGCAGGGCGCAGGGTGTGTATGCGAGGCAGGGGCGAGCTGCGCGGCCGTCCATCTGGACGCGAGGAGCGGCGGGTGGAACATCAAGGACAGGGTACACGTGCGAGTCGGAGCGAGGTGAACGAAGGTGGGCTGCGCGGGCGTCCGGGCGCCAGCCACATCATGAAAACTGCACAAACAGAAGGCAGACTATGGTTAGGAAAGACACATTACAAGTGCGCATCAGTAGTTTAGACCTAAGCTGACATTTGGGCTGCACTCGCAGCAACCCAATCGACCTGCATTTTACTTGTGGACCTTGGATGTCCATGCTTGCTATGCGTTTAGAGCTAGCATATACTCAACTCACGCATTTTCCAAAATTCACCTCATAGGCTTTTGAGGTGAGTAAACGTATATTTTGAATCAAAGGTGGAACAAATGTCCTTCGCAAAGAGAGGAATAAACGTACTCCCTCCGTCACAAAACAAATCAATTTCTAGATCATCTTAAGTTAAACTTATCTTAAGTTTGACCAATTTTATTGAAAAAGTAACAATATCTATAACACCGAATAAGTAATTATGAAAAATATATTTCATGATATATCTAGTGATACTAATTCGGTGTCATAAATGTTGGTCAAACCTAGAATTGTTGACTTAGCGCAATTCTAGAATTTGATTTAATTTGAGTTATGTAGGTAGTCAACTTTCACCTCCATTGTGCATTGAGCGACACCCAAAAATGAGTTTTTTTTATTGAAGACACCTTGTATGATTAATTTACAAACTGCACGTTGAGCAACGAGCAAGATCACATCAAAGGCTCGGATGAACACTATAGTGCATCCTTGTGAGATTTAGTCCTTAGAGCTTGAAAGGTTTGAATGATTGGGCCATGTTGCCCTTGTATATTAGCGATCCTGATCCTTTGAGGTCTTTGTGACCGTCTGGTGAATGCTTGGTGGCCTTTGATGTGGCGTCCTCTCTATTCTTAGTGAGGAACATCTACACATTGGTGTGTCAGGGACGAAGAGATCCCATCCCTGTGTAGATAGAAACTATGCAGTGTACATGGTTTCAATGTGACTGCAATTGGGAGGAGGTGGTGAGACTGTGTAACTCACACCTATATTTGGTTTGTATTTGACACCTTGACCAAATCAGGGTGACAGTTGCGAACTATGAGACTGAGTGATTCACGACTCTATCTTTGGTTGGCGGAGGCCTTGTGTGGCAGTCCAACACAGTAGTAGGGATGGAGTGGCATATGGAGGTTGTGGGCTCTATTGCCTTTAATTTGGTCGAGCAAACACCGTGACTGGAATAGACTTGGTGACTAGAAGGATATCTTGGTGGAGCCCCAACATAGAGCAGGGGTAACCCACACCATGTGATATATCATCGTGTTTTTGGGGGCTTTGCACTCTCTATCCTCAACTCTTTACTTAGCATGTATGCTTATGGCTTATGCCTGTCACTACTATAGAAATAATTTGTAGCAATGCCTTCTTTTTTTTTGTGAGGTGGCTTTATATTGAGCTACCCTTACAAATGATTCTCAAACGAGCTGCCCCAGCCGCCCCTACAAATAGACGTTGAATAGTAAAAATTAAGTACTAAAACTTGAATTTATTCAAACGACCCCGGAGGGAGAAATGACGGAAATAAAAGTTGTAGGTCTTGATGACCTCTACAACTTTACTATTTACAATATTTTCATTTGAAACCATTTACTATTTCAAAAGGCTGTTGAAAATTTAATTTTTAAATGTTGAAGAACTTTGATTTTCCTTTTCAATCTCTGGCTAATACTTGTAACTAGTCTTTCTCCCTCATACTAACTTCAAATTTGATGTTTTTTTCTAAAATTTTCTAAAATTATGCTCTGTCAATTTATTATGTTGTTACAGCTAGGGATAAAAACGGATCGAATACGAACGGATATCACTGATATCACGTTCGTTTTCATATTTCTGTCCAGATTTGGACCCAAATACGGTAGTGTCAACCATGCTGGATATGATACGATTAGATAGCGACATTATAAATATGCGATTTGAGTATTCGGATACGGATACAGTATCGGATGTTGAATATCCGGACTCGGATACGGACATATCTGAACCCCTCCAAACGGATTCGGTCTCGAAAATGGTCGGAAAATATCCGTACCATTTTCACCTCTAGTTACAACTATTATCTTGGTCATCTTTTCATGTGACTTTGTTTTATCAATTCAAAATTTGAATTTTAAAAAATAGCAACTTGAATAAACATTTTGAAAGAGTAAATGATTTCAAATGAAAAGGTCATCAACAACAAAGTTGTAGAACTCATCAAGATCCACAACTTTTATTTAGGTCATTTGTTCATCCGAGCAAGTGATAGTAACATTGTTTACAAATTTACATATCTCTCGTATAGTTTCATAGACTCTAAGAGAGATATATAAATTTATGAACAATGTATACTACCACTTTGTCGGATGAACAAATGACCTAATTAAAAGTTATAGATCTTGATGACTTCTACAACTTTGTTGTTGATGACTTTTTCAGCTGAATTCATTTACTCTTTCAAAATATTGTTTGAAGTAGTCATTTTTTTAAAATTCAAATTTTGAATTGTTCAAACAAAGTCACATGAAAAGATGACCAAAATAAAAGTTGTAGATCTCGAAAAGTTCTAGAAGTTTGTTGTTGACAACTGTTTTATTTGAGATCATCTTATCAAGAAAAACTACGTTTGAATTTCTCAAATTTGAAATTTGAATTTTTCAAACGACCTCGGATAGAGAAACAACCAAAATAAAAGTTGTAGATCTCGAAAAGTTATAAAAGTTTGTACTTGACAACTTTTTCATTTGAAATCATTCTGTCAAGAAAAACTATGTTTGAATTTCTCAAATTTAAAACTTGAATTTTTCAAACGACCTCGGATGGAGAAAAACCAAAATAAAAGTTGTAGATCTCAAAAAGTTATACAACTTTGTAGTTGACAACTTTTGATTTAAAAACATCTCGTAAAAGAAAACTATGTTTGAATTTCTCACATTTGAAATTCAAATTTTGTAAATGACCTCGGATGGACAAACACCAAAAATAAAAGTTGGAGATCTCAAAAAGTTATACAACTTTGTAGTTGACAACCTTTTCATTTGAATTCGTTTAAGGTCTCAAACAATTAATTTAAATTTGGTTTAGGATAATATGTGGGAAAAGAAAATCTATAATAGACACACAAGTGAGTGTGAGGTGCAGTGGCTAGAGGAGTATCACGCGAGGGGGAGGTCGTAGGTTCGAATCTCGCCGGCCATGAAGCGTGCGATAAATGCCACCACTTGTGACTTCGACGGAGCGGGCGAGGCGGCTGACCGGTGGGGGCCTCTCCAGATTAAAAAAATTGCTATTTTTTGGGCTCGGAATTGTGATTTCTGGAAAATGATTCGTAGAGGCGGCTATATATCAAGCCGCCTTTACAAATCATCAGCCGCCCCTACAAAACCGATTTACAAAACCGATTTGTAGGGGTGGACGACGCCGTAGTAGCGGCTGCCAAAACCATCCCTAGAAATCATCTGGAGCCGTCCCTACAAATTAGTTCTGTAGTAGTGTGTACTTTATTTGTGTGACCTTTCCTTTCCTAGATTCACTATGGGTTAGTTGATAGGATTGGATGGTTGCTAAAATATTTTGGGTTGAGAATAAGTTAAAACACACTAGAAAAACCTTAAGTGCAGATCATGCTAGAGTAGTTTATGATTTTTCTAGTGGTAGTTAATTTGAGCCCTTGATTTTAAGTTTGAATTAGACAGGTGTTCAATGCTCATGGGTCCTTTCACCATTCTAATGGTCGAAATCTGATATGACAATACTGAGGAAGCTGAGTTCGTGGTGTTGAAGTTTAGGCTCCAGAAAAGAAGAAGTTGCCAAGGAGCAAAGTTAGCGCCAACGATGCTGTTGATTGCTGCCATTGAACTTGGCGACATCTGCCTGTTGGCGCTTGTTATCGACAATATTGAACATGGGGCTGAGCATCAGATCTATAACTTGGTGGTGCCTACCATTAATTAAAATTTTCTTTCCAAATGAATACTTCTCTCTTTAAAAAAAACTGAATGTTTTAGTTTTGTTCTAAGTCAAACTATCTATAGTTTGACCAAATTTATATACTAGAATAAATGTTTATGTTAAGGATCATTAGATTCACCATGCAACATATAGTATATCTATTTGGTGTCATATGTGTTAGCAAACTTATCTATTGGTTTGGTCAAATTTAAGATAGTTTGACTTAGAACAAAACTAAAATATCAGTTTTTTTTGGAGAGGGACAGAGGAGTATTTTCAAGCACTATATGCCAGCAGTCTTCTAATCTATAATAATTCACAAATCCAAATCCGCCGATTGTGCTCTAATAGCACCTACTCCTGTTGCAACTTCCTGATTTTGTAATGTTGCAAAGCCTGGGGTAGGAAAAAGCGATAACTATAGTGGTTACAGGATGAAATTATTTCATTTTCGAACAAATCCTGTAATAGTAAGAAAGTAGTTTTTTTAACGTTGGGCCTAGCAAAAGAGAAATCACCATTCCCACTACACCACAACCCAAAAATAGCGTCGGATGTGGGTCACTAAAAGTACCAAAATATCAATGGACGGTCGGTCGCTAAAAATTTGTAACAGATGGTGGGTTGCTATTTCTCGTTTCTCCAACCGAACGTCGGTTGCTATTTTTATTTTGCTTTATCGTTGGAGGATCGGTCGCTAAAGCCTGATATTTGGATCCAACCATCCATCATTATATTTATATTGGGCTTGCGCGCGGTCAACTGGCCCATTTCGCACCTAAAGAGCCCATCAGTCAGATGAAACCCTAGAAAACTTTGTCGACCCCAATTTTCCCTCTCATGCCGCCACAACCCCGCGCCTCACACCTCCGACGCGGCGCTCCCTGCTCCTCACGTCAGCCCGTGGCCACGGGCGCAACTGCCCCACCTAGCGCCGCCCGTGTTTCGCTCCTGCCGAGGTCCGGCCGCCGCTACCGCGCGCGACGACGGCCACCGCCTCGTTCCCCGTCCAGCGTCGGCTCTCTGCCCGCACCGGTGCCGTCTCTCCGTCATCTCACCTCTCCTCTTCTCTGCATGGATTAGCAATTCCCATCCAAGAATTGATGGTTTCCCCTTTCTTTTCCCTTTGTCCTCAGCAAGCGGTGACGGCTCCCATGTCGGCCCTTCAGCACCGCAGTGCAGGGATCCAAGGCGGGGTGCTGCACGGCGGCAAAGCAGGGGCCTGACGCGTGGTGCTCAGCGCCGGCTGCGAAGGGGTCTGAGGGCGGCTGCGCCGGCCTGTGTGCTGCCGCGCTAGGGTTTCATTAGCAACTGTAGGGGTCCGTCGCTATAACCTTTAGCAACTGACTGTCCATCGCTGTGCACTCCTTTTAGCTCCAAATCAATCGTTGTTTAAAGGTTGTGGTGTAGTGTCCACCAATTTCAAGTCCTTATTATGATTTCTTTTATGAGGAAAAATGTCTAATGATTTAGATTCTATCATTACTAATCTTTTATGTACTTTAGTGTTCCTGTAATCACTCACTAACTATTGATAGATTGCCTTACGATTTTTAAGTTATAGTAATAACTCAAAGAATTATAGTAATGGAATTCCATATCGCCAATCCTTTATTCTTGTCCGCTTCAAGATACGATGATTAATCATCACATTTTATCCCCACTCCCAAAGACAAGTAAATAAGTTATAAACCTTCGGCTTGAGGCCTGAGGCGATGCAAGCAAGGAAACATAAAGAGCCTCCTCTTACTAATAAGTATTTCTTATTTATACTAATAAGTACAATAGATGGGATTGATTAATAATCCATTTGTCGCGTGATTAAGACCAAGTTGTTGTGTGCATGGTTCTAGATATAGCCTGCTATAGCTTTTTTAAGGCCTACCCTACGATATTACCGGTTGTTCTACTGTTATAGCTATATAACAACGCTTCGGTAGCTAAACACTGCAAAACTCGATCCGTGGTGGCTAGACAGCCCCCGAGTATTCTAGCTTAAAAAGAAGATCTTATTATGCAGATCGAGAAAACCCCCGAACCCCTACCCTACCCATACACAACGGCACCACAGCTCCGTGAGATGAGCTAGTCACGGACCTGTGCTTTGGATGTGGGGCAGATGATGGAGTTTTTTTCCCCTTGGTTGTTGTGGCCGAAGCCACAAATAAAGAGTGAGTCCCTTGGAACTCGAACTCTGACCACCCCAAGGAGGAGGTACTGAGCCTGCACTGACCACTCGGTCAGCCAGGCCGTTCCTATCGCCAAACACTGCTATTTGGCTTACCATGAAATTATTTAAACTCCACTGATCTGGACCAAGGTAAATACTCATTATTTGTTTTTAGATTACTAGAATGACTGTCGAGCTGTTTATTGGTTGTTTATGTGGATTATTATAGCCGTGAGTGTAGTATATATTGATTGATTAAATGGCTAAGTAATTGACCTTGCACACATGCTATCCTAGAGCACTGGACATATACTATTTAAGTATTTATATTTATGAAATTTCCTTAATTTTATATTTCTATGCATAACTAATTGAGAATTTGAATGTTTTTAATAATAATAAAACCACTAAATGTTGTTGACATATCCCGCTATAGCGTTTATAAATAATGTTTTTTTTGAAGAAAATGTTGAAGGATGGCTTACCTTGGTTGTGTGCATTTGTATAGCAGAACATAGAATGTTTAGTTAGAGGCCGGCATCATATTCAACTTGTAAGCCACTTTCCACACTCTTCAACTCGTAATTAAACTAATATTTTGTCCAACCATGTTCGACGTAGCAGTTACAGGCATCCTTCCCTAATCCCTATTCATAGTAAGAAATCCTGTAGCTTCACCAAATGACCTAATGGCTCGAAAAAGATTCTAATTTTAAGCTGCGACCATTTGGCCATCTGGACCTCTAGTCAGAATCCCTTTCTCTTCAGTCTCTGTCACACGCTAGACGCCAAGAAAGAACCTTTTAAACCACCGTATCAGGGATGCTAATTTTGTTTTTAGAGTTCATGGATGCTAATTTTGTTCCATATTCTTGCCTATATATACCTCATCTCAGTCTACAACATAGGTGCTTGTAGATGTCGTGCTGTAGTTGCACATTCTGCTCCTCCATATCCTTCTGACCAGAGGTCGTCGGGGCAACCAGTAGTGCCGGGGATGCCGGCCGCGGTGACGATAGTGGCGGGGGCGGCGTCCCTCGCCGTGGCGTACGGCCAGCTCCTGAGCAGACCGGACGACCTGGCGCTGGCGTGTGCGGCTTTCACGGCGGTGTACTTGATGGTGCACTACGCCGCGCTGGCCATGGGGTCGTCGTCGTCGTCGGGCGGCGACGAAGGCAGTGTTGAAGACGCCGAGAGGGCCCGTGGGAAGCGCGTGGCTCTGGCCATGGCGCTGGTCCTCTACGGCCTCGCGTGCGCTGAGGTCTGGGACTTCGCCGCGAGCCGGGAGATCGCCGTGGCGGCGCTCGCGAGCTGGTGCGGCGCGGCTGTGATGCTGCTGGTGTACTTGGTTGTGGCAAGGGCAAGCTGTGCTGGCGGATGCTACAGTGCTCTTGCTACTGACGTGCCATAGAAAATCGTGCGCGACGATGGACATACTTGTATTTGACCGACTCCATGTAGCTAGGACTATTAGTATCTAGCTGCATATATGCATGACGGATGTGTATGATATAGGCTCGCTCTCAAATAAATCAACTTTTAGGTTGTTTTAAGTCAAACTTTTGTGACTTAAAACATGAACTATATTTTCTCATACTGTGCTTATGTGGTATAAATATCCTTTTTCTATAAAAGTTAGCTAAACTTATAAAAGTTTGACTTATGATAACTCTAAAAATAAATTTATTTTAAGGATAGAGGGAGTAGTTTTTACATGTTGCTGGTCATAATGTAATAAGAAGCTAGCAGTAAGGATGAATAAATTTGAATATTATTGAGATTCTTCATTGCCTAAACAATGTGTACATGATACATTCATTATTTATTTGGTTCATGCGCATCCATGGATATGGGCTGTTTGTTGGTGATGGATGTGCTTTGTCACATTGCGGCGACACATAAGTCATTTTCATTTATACAGATGTAACAAATATTTTAACTGGTGAGAATGTTATTATATACATCACCTTTTTGTTTCACAACAGGAAACCATATTGAGCATTTCTAATGTATTGAGTCGACATGGTCGTCCTTAGGTAGTAGGTGGGAGGCACGAATGTGTGTCATCACCTTGTTCCAATGTTTTGAAAAGGGGTTGAATTCATAAACAGGACCTACAGGATTGAATTTGAATTGGCGTGGTAGTTACGTTGTTGTAATTGGAAATTTATCTATTTCTTATTCAATTGGAGCCATCTCCGTAGATAGGATTTGCTTTCTCATGGGTTCACATCCCACTGTCCAGTAATCTAGTAACCTCGTAATAGCTAACTTAGACACATTTCTTGCACAAGAATTTCCAATAGCTTCCATAGTTTCTTCCTAAGCCGCGCATGCCCACTACTAAAAACATGCCCAATCAATGTCAAACATACAACAATAAAATTGTAAACCGCACCATAACTCTTTATGAAAATCTTTCTAAGCAACCTATTTGACAAGAGAACAAACAAAGCACATACCATAGATATGACATAAAGGGGCACTAAGTTTTAATTCCACAATATGACCAAGAGATAGAAAATAAATAACCCATGCTTAGCCAGAGGTAACATTCTAGGTACATATCGTTCCAAAGCAAACAACACACACAACAAAATTTTCCAGTAGTTGCCATTGCAGGACTCCCTTATCTGCATCACAATTTGACATAGGCATGCCGAGGTGACAACCCTATGGAGTCAAGGGTTGTTCTAATCTTCCATTTGCCCCTCAAGAAATCATTCCACCCAGTCGTCAGATGCCTAGCTAGCCCCATCCACATGCTCAACTTCGCACGTATACAACTCCATTGCCACAGGTCAGTACTAATTAAGTGCAGTTAAGTGTTAATAGTGGGGTTAGGTGTTCATGTGATTAGGCTAATTAAGATTCTATCTTCTTTTGCAATGCACGCTGATACTAAGAAATCCACGTAAGTGTTTATCATCACTCTTGCCAGGGGAGCCATATCGTGGAATGGCTTCAACCTATCCTTAAAGTATGGTTTATAATACAAACTAAGCTATAGCATGTTTAATTACTATAAATTAAGTTTATTTTGTTTTAAGAATAATGTTATTAATATAAGATTTCTTTATCTTAGGATATTCATTCCGGAATATGTTGAGTGCAATTTTTTATTTGAGTAACATGTCAAGTAGTGGTATTGCCAAATCAAAGACAGTGTGAAGGATCAATCTAAAATCAATGTTTAATCATATTCAAATGTTGGCGCTTATTATATAAGTTTAAGTGTTCAAGTGTTGAGCACCATATTCAGCTTAGTTATTCCCCAACATAGGCTTGTCTTAAGTTGTGGACACATAAAGATTGTTAGTACCCTGTCATATGGGGATAAGATTGAGATCTCAATATTGTGATTATGAAAATGTCTATATTTCTTTTCAATGTGCACAAAAGGTATAAGTGAAAACAAAATGCACAACAGGACATGAATATGTCATCATATAAGACTAAGAATTAACTATAGTGAGATGAAATAGTGCACTGTAGTAACTGGGTTCAATAGTATTTAACTAACTATTGCAATCTTTTTGTCTTGGTATATATTTTTTTTATTGAAGAATGATTTTAAGATACATAATACTATCTCCCTATAAGCATTTTGAAGAATAAGTTATTTTCCAATCAATATAATATGACTTACTGTAGATGCTTAGTCCAATGGTACTTAACTGACCATTGCGACTATTCATATTGGTGTGTTAATCCTATTGAAAGTGGGACAATAATAAAACACTAAGCTTCTTTTTCCAAGGGGCCGGAGAGAAGGTTAGAGTTGATCTCAGTTTAGTCCATAACTAACCGAGTCACTAGGGGCTTAATAGTCCTTTGACCATGTCCTGATCGGGGGCCATTAAACCAACTAATAATCTGGTCTCAGGTTTATTCTGTGCTATAAAAATAAAAATAAAATGGATCTCACGTACGTGTTACTAAGTGAACTCCTTTCACTAGTCCATCTACAGTATCTAACTGATCGAGATACGCACGGGACTGGCTTGAAAGCCGAAACTGACTTTCAGGCCCCTGTGCCGGCGTACAAGAGCCCTAACCACCGACAACCACTACAGGAGATCGACACATGCCTGCTAGCTGTACAAGAAAGCACGTGGACTTCAGCGGCCTTTGGCATCGTTCATTAATGAAGCGTGATTAAAGGCCTGTTTGGGAAAGCTCCTCTAACAAAAAAAAAAATGAATCTAGATCTAAGATTCAGCATGGAGCAGCTCCACCAGTGGAGTTGAGATTTACTAAAAAAAACCGTTTGGCAAAATAAGCAGATCCAGATCTACCCAAGGGCATTTTGATTGGAACTGCCTATTTTGCCCTTGGAATAGGCCCACTTGTCAACGTCTCAGCTTTCTTCCTCGGGCAAAAAACTCTCTCACTGCTGCTTCGACCGCCATGACGCAGGGAAGGGCCAGGACTGGCAGCTTGTCGGTGGTGAGACGGCTGACGCGGCCGGGCCAGGCTCCAACGGCCACGACTAGGGGAAGAAGCATGGGGGGCAGCCGTTGCGGCCGTCGTGGGGCGAGGCCGGAGCAGGACCGGAGACGGAGAAGAAGAGCATGGTCGGACCGAAGACAGAGAAGAAGAGATGGGCGCAACCATGGCCGGCTTCACACACGGTGGCCGGAGAAGGGGCACGCGGGCCTGGCGGGCGTGGCCTCGCTTCGCCAGGGAGAGGCGCGGGGCCAGGCAGACGCGACCTCGCCGGGGAGGGCCGGGGCGGCGGTGGGGGCTTCGCCGGCGAGGGGCGCCGCCGGGAGAAGGGGCGTGTGGTGCTGGCGGCCGCGCCCTCGCCTCACCGGGTAGGGCGCCGCCAGGAGGAGGGGCGCTGGCCGTGGTAGGGTCGAGTGTGCTGCTAGGAGGGGCGAGGACATGGTGAGTGTGACCGGAAGAGAAAGACACGGAGAAAGAAATAGAACAAAACGATATGTTTGTGTAACGAGTGACATTGGTGGGTAATTTTCCCCAACTCCACCAATTTGATTTTGGTGGAACACCCCTTGAGGAGATCCACCAAATTGGTGAATCTGGCCCTCAGATCCATTATTTTGATGGATCTGGATTTGGTGGAGCTATGGTGTTTGGCAAACTTTTTGTGGAGCGGAGCTGTTTTTGGTGGATCTGGAGTTAGGGGAGCTATCCCAAACAGGCCCCAAGTGTTAACATTGGGATTAGGTACGGTGTTCATGTAATTAATTATTAGGCTAATCAGAAATTCTAATTAAGATTATAGCTCATAATATGAATAGCACCACATAACAACCTTACATGATCTTAAGATATGTGCATGAGTAATAAAATAATATACTTAAAGCTAGCTCATCAATCACAATTGAACCTGTGTCCTTGTGACCCTTTTTGTCCCACGTGGTGCACAATCATTCTATGTTGTGTACAACACAACGAGCCTTAATTTGTTACAAGTCTGTTAATAAAGAGGATCAAACATATGCAATTCAACCTCGTTACTCAAGGTGGATTGAGGGGCAATGCACGGTGCCCCCATCTTGTGAACCACCTCCTCATCTCGTGCGGTCACTCTATTTTCGGTAATTCTGGGAAGCGGGCGTCCGTTCTCCCTGGACACTTCATTGATAGGCCGCGACACTGGCTCAACTACCCCTTCCTATCTACTTAGGAGTTTTTTTTTTAAAAAGAATTGGTCTTCCTACCTTGCGGCCCTCTTCCTTCCTCAATGCAGTTGCACCCCGTGCGCAGCTTGAAGGGTCATGCCTTCGCCTGCAGCCCCACCGGCCACCATTGTAGTCGCACGTCCTTGCTGCCTTCTCGCTACTCCGATCTAGCATAGCGCCGTCCTCCCTGCCCACCTTTCGCGCCGCCACGGTTGCTCCCCCGCGCCATGGACCGTCGGACCGCCACAAGGACCGTCGGCTCCTTAAACTCAAGGTGGGAGCCAAGGACCACCATCTGCCCTTCTTTTGAGATCCATTTGTCGCTTCCTTGAACTCGTTGTGGGCACCATCTTCTCCGCTCCTCGCCCCTTGCTGCTGCCTCCGGTGAACACACACCGATGAGCCTCCATTCTCCCACGCAGCAAGGAGATATTGCGCTGAAAGCGTATGTTGCAAGCATATGTTTCAAATGTTTCAAATGTATGTTGCAAGTGTTTCGTACGAATGTTGTAAAAGTGGATCGGGTTGTTGCATATGTTGTAATGGTTGTACATGTATGTTGCAAGCTTCTGTTCTCAATGTTTCATTTGTTATTTTCCAGACGTATGTTTGCAAGTGTGTTTATTTGGACGTTGCATATGTTTTACACATATGTTACAAGTGTTTTATCTAGATGTTGCATATGTTTTAAAATGTTTTTAAGTGGTTTTCACGTGTTTTTGCAAGTGTTTCAAATGATGTTTCAAGTATTTCATCTACCTTAAGACGTATGTTGCAAATGTTGCATCTGAATGTTTCAAAGTAGATCAAGTGTTGCATCTACATCCTCACTTTCTGCTGCCTTGCCTCGGTGTCTCCTCCTCTTCCTTCTGTCACCGCCGGCTGCCATCCGCCACCCCTCCCCCTCTTCTCGACGCTTGTGACGTTCGAGGGCGGCGTGGGCCCTGCGTGAATACGCGAAACGGTGCAGAGACGGCGCGGGAAACAGCTAAGGCGCGGGCGTCCGGACGTCCAAGCGCTAGCAAGCCCACGAAACGGTCTGCCGGTCCGCACGCACTATGTAGAGTTTACGGTTTACCCCTCTTCTTTGTTTTAATTTTTAACTGTGCGCGGACACACCCTTCTACATATAGGAGTGCAAACCAGCTCAGCGATATGGCACTGCCTGCCCCAGTAGCCCCTAGCCCCCTAGGCCGGCTAGGCTAGCCCCTATGGCTATGGCTATGAATTTAAAGTCGACGTGGTATGGAATGCTTTTTCATTCAGCGCACAGTCGTCATCCATTCCCTGCCCCGGCCCGTTTGAATTTCAAGCAACAGGCCCTTCACGGCTTCATCAGTGACCCACAGCTCTCTACTGGTAGCCGTGAATGGCAGGCAAGCCTTCCTGCCCGCTCATGCCGCAGCATGGCTTTATAACCCCCCTCCCCTCCCTCCCTTCCTCTCCAATAATCTCCATAGGCCATACTCAGCACAGCACGAAGGCAACCATCAGCTAAGCTGCACTGCTACCTCATCACCCCACCACCACCAACAACTGAAGCCATGGCTGTCGATGGACACCATTACAACCCTTGCGAAGTTTCTCTCGCCGCCGCCAACCCCGTCTCCGGCCCACGCCGTTCCAGCGCTCCCACAAGCCAGGCAAGTTATCCTCAAGCCTCCATGCATATGGTACGTAGTTTTCATTGTTGGATTTCCCATTCATGATGAAGTACTACTTGAACACATGCATCATCAGATGGAAACAGCTGTGCCCACGCCACCACCAGCAGCAATCGTCTCCCCGGCGCCAAGCGACCTACCAGCTCCCCCAACGCACAGGCTTGGCGTAGGATCAGCTTTCATCAAGATGTTCCACGGGGGGGTATCAGATATGATGGTAATAACAGTTCTAACTTCTAAGACCGTCTCCAACAGAGTTGCTATTATGGCACCCAAACTCATTTTTGCGTCCTTCATGTGGCTTCGAGGGAAAAAATCACGGTCCAACCGAATAGGCAAACCAATGACGCATTTTGCGTCCGAGCCGAGTCGGAACCCAATTTAGCGTCTCCTCTCTCCATTCTCTCTCTTCGACCAAATATCTGCCGTGCAACCGTTTCGCAGGAGGGGAGCGCACCTGGCGATAGGGAAGCTTCACCACCGGCGAGATCTCCACCGAGCTAGGTTTCCCAGGTATGGATATCGCTCCAACCTCGGCGGATCCACCACTAGGGCGACCTACGCAGGAGCAGGATGTGAGGCCGCAAGGGGAAGGGATGAGGCGGCATCATGGGCCTGCTGCTGCCGCTCGACTGCGCCTGCGTTGCCGTTGTCGCTCGACTGTGCCTGCGTTGCCACTGCCGCTACCGCTGCCCGCCTCCACGGCTCCGCCCTCCAAGCTCACCGCTCGCCGCTAGCCGCCGCGTCGCAAGCGCTGGCCAACGTGGATCCCTGGCTAGCCCACCCCGTGACGGCGCATCCCTGCCCCAGTGGCCCAGCCGCTGCCGCTCGATGCTTCGGCTACCGCCGGCCGGCTAGTTCCCAGCTGCTTGTAGCCTTGTGGGCGGGGGATTTTGGTGGTGGATTTTAGATTTGGTGATTCACTGATTTGGGGATTTGGTGATTCACAAGAAGCTTGTGTATGCTATGGACACTGCTTTACTGCTTCTGTGAACCTTTTTGTTTTAACAGCTATTGTAAAATTAGTTGACCTTTACAATTTTTTGATGTTCCAGAGAGCATAACTGCGCTAACTGAATTAGCTTGCTGTTCTGAATGCTTGTCATTGGCTTATCTTTCTGTTCCACTTCCAATGAATTAATGGCAATCTAAACTCAAGGACTTAGCTTGCAAGCATGAAACCTGTATTCTGGCCAACCTTCAGCTGTGATTGTTTATTACTGCTATTGTTTCTTCCTCTTATGCACTCCTATCACCTAATTGGTTGTTTAATTACATGTGTTTTTGTGCCTACATCCATCACCATCAGTACCGTTCTATCTTTGGACTATTGGTGATTCACTGGTTGTTTAATTACCTGTGTTAAGTTCTATGCGTATTTTGTGCCATGTTTAAATGAATATCTTTTGTATTAGGACGATGGATAACATTTTTAGTGGCTCAAGTGGTCGTCCTGGTGAATCTGAAGAAATCTTTGGGGCAGATCAATGGGTTTTTGGTTATTCTGCCGCTTTGCAATCTTTGGATGTTCCTCCAAACCCCCAGGTTTATTGCAGCCATGTATCTGATGGTTTGTTCTATTTACATATCAATACATCGATGATTAACAGTTTTTTTTCATCACTAGTTCAACATGCATGGCTCCTCCCAGATGTCCTGCCCAGCTATGAATGGGCAACCTAGTCAGGGGTTCTCCATTGACAAAAACTATTGCTCTCAGGACCATCCATCATTGAAACCACAGAGGGCTGCAAACAAGAAAAACGTGTCCAGGAGAGGAACTGCATTTACCAAAAAGGACTTGGTGGTGTGTTCGGCATTTCTGAATATTAGCAAAGACCCTATTACTGGAAATTGTTTGCAATGTCTTTTAAGAAATCTTTGACCCTTTGATGCCCAAATAACATGGTAGCATAACATGCAGGTGTGAATCAGACTTCTGGTGGTTATTACAAGAGGATGCATGATTATTTCAATGAGCATAAACCCGAAGGGTCCAACCATAGCTAGATTGCAGTTCAGCATAGGTGGGCATTGATTCAGAAAGCGATGAATAAGTTATGTGGGCTCAAAGAAGATATTGATAGGCAAAATGAGAGCGAAAAAATGAGCAGGATCGGGTATACATTCATTCATGTTGTCCTCCATCTCTCTAATTTTTGTATGTTTATTTTCTACAACCGGTTTAATTTATATTCATATTTGCAGATAGATGATGTTGTACAAATGTACGAGACGAATGAACCTTTTACCATCATGCATTGCTGGAAAAAACTTCGCAATGAGGCCAAATGGACCAATAAGTTTCTTGAGCTAAACAACTCTACATCACCTGATGGAATGTCATCTCCTCCAACTCAAGGTCGCTCCTCCAACTCAAGGTCGTACTGTGGCTGGCCATGCAGAATCTGGGAATGAGAATATAGACACATCACGGCCTGAGGGTAGGGATAGTGCGAAGAGGCGTAGATCAAAGAGCTTCACAGAGACATCATCATCTAGTACGGCTGTTGAAGTCCTCCAGCGTTTGCAGGAGCAATCAGAGAAGACTGAACAGAAGCAAGACCAGCAAATGGCTGAAATCCTTAGCAGGAAGGATGAAAAAATTAAAATTCAAAGGGATCTTTTCAACCTTCAAAAGAAGCATATGAAGATGTCTATGCAGCAGAAAAAGAAGGAAAATGCGTTTAGAGAGAAGGAGTCAGAGGCTCAACTGATTTCAGCTGAGTCTGGTATTATGTCGATTGACATTGAGAAGGTCCCCCCTCATCTGAAAAACTATTATCTTGGCATGCAGCGGCTAATCATGGAGCGCAGAGGGTTTATTAGCCCCTCCAACAACGAAGACTAAGGAGCGTGTGTGTTAGATATATGCTCAACTTCAGTTGAACTAGAGTTGAATAAATGTATTGTGTGCAACTTTTTCTATTATATGTTGAACTAATGTATTATCTGTAGTGTTGTGAACTAATGTATGTCTGCTAATGTGAACTATTGTTGTGTCAATATGATGTTTTTTTTTTGTGAAAGAGGTCAAGTATATTCTTTGTGCTTGCTTTTGGATCACTGGTGTATTATACCTGATTACCGACATAACCATCTCAGTCTGTCAGGTGGGAAGTGGTACTGTTTCTGCATTTTTTTTGGCCGGCTGGGAGGTGGTGCTGGTTCTGCAAAAAAAAAATTTGCTGGCCGGGAGGTGGTGCTGGTTCTGCAATTTTTTTTGGCCGGCTGGGAGGTGGTGCTGGTTCTGCAAATTTTTTGGCCATCGTTACCATTGATGCACCATCTGAATGAGACCGTAGTAGGTTCCCTGTCGGAAGATGCTATTCTGAACCTGAAGTTCAGGAGCCTGGTCCTAAGATACAGAGTGCCTGCTCTTAGCCATAGGAATCAGATCCTGCTGTCATATTGTCATGTGACGAAGCGACGCCGTGTTGTTGTCGGCACCGTTGCTTTCTGTATAGCTTGCATTCCACCAGAGTTTTTTTTAGTTATTACAAGTTTCAGAATTCAGAGTAATGAACAACAGTAGAAGAAAATTGATTGTTTTTCAGCCTGAGAACCATATATTACTAGTATTGCTCTGAAAAAAAAACATATATCCCTAGTATCTTTAACCTATGTATGTACTTGGTCAATATGTGAAAATACAAGTGATGATGCCACCCATCGATGAGAGCCGATAACCAACGCGCAACCTGATGGGAATCCGACAATAGCTCTGAGCGCCATAGCTGATTTCATTTGTCAGCACAGGCTGCTGCAATGTATGCCACTTCCTGGCCTGCTCTCCTTCTCCCTTCCTCCCTCCATCTATTTGTCTCCTTCCACCACAACCAAAGCAGTGTTATGACAGTGGACTGCTGCTGTGCTTCCAGTCTAAACTCAACTAGGCAAAATTACACACAGATTAGATTTCCCCAAGATCAGAAAGCCAACCTACCTTTTCCTTGCAAGGACTACTCTGCTAGTTGTACATGAATTTCTGAGATGATATAATTCTGTATTCACACATTGTCTTTTTTATTTTGAAGAGTTAGCTTAGATTATTAGTCTAGTCTCTCCAGCTTGATTAAATTGTCAAGTGCAATGTACATTTTCTTGAACATTCATGAGAGCTGGGCATTATTATATTAACAAGAAAAGCACAGTAGTTTCAGTATGTTCTCATAATTGCCAGGACAGAGTTAAACATTAATGAATAGCAGCTTCTTGAACTACAATAATATTTTATTCCAAAGTGTCCTCCAAGTAAATTGAGATTGATAGAAGCTAAGTAAATGAAAGTTCTCAAATGCAATTCCATCTCAGCTTCCATCCATTTCAAAACTAGAAAGGAACTGCACCCAATTTTCTTATCATCAGGCAACAAAATACAAAAGTTCCTGTAATTAGGAGCATCTGACAACTAAAAACTTCATGTCACTATAATTCCTACAACTACAGACCTGTGATTAGGAGCATCAGGCAACTAATTCAAGCCACTACAGTTCACGTGAGCTGCCAACAAAATATATCAGGCAGCTGAACCTACAACTGCAGACTTTAGTTCCTGTGATTAGGAGCAAAAGGACCAGAGCATTGGCCGTATAGCGTCCACATGTGTTCCATCAGGTCGTTCTGAAGCAATGCTGCCGTCTCTCTGTCCTGAATGATGTTTTATGCATCAACAAGTTTCTCAATTCCCGGGATTTCCCTATCTTGGTTAATAGGTGGGTCAGCCACTCCAGGCCATTCTGATGGGTGGACAGTCGGTACCTGAACCCCACGCTCATCTTCAACTACCATGTTGTGAAGTATGACAGAAGCTCACATGATGGAATTAAGTACTTTTGGATTCCATAAACGAGCTGGCCTATGCAAGATTTTCCACCTAGCCTGTAGGACACCAAAAGCTCTCTCCACATCCTTTCTACATGACTCATGTCGCTCTGAAAAAAACCTTTTGCTTGTTGCTAACTGGCATTGGAATGCTTTTCACTAGTGTAGCCCAATCGGGATAGATGCCATCTGCTAGGTAATATCCAAGGGAATAGATGTTGCCATTGACATGGAACTGAACAGAGGGTGCCCTCTCATTAGCCAAATCATCAAAAACATGGGAACGATGCAAAACATTAATGTCATTGTGAGAACCTGGTAAACCAAAGTAAGCATGCCAAATCCTAAGATCCTCTGTCGCCACTGCCTCAAGTATTAGAGTTGGCTTGCCTTTGTGCCCTCTGTACATGCCTTGCCAACCAGTTGGGCAGCTAGACCATTCCCAGTGCATGCAATCGATGCTGCCTATCATTCCCGGGAAACCTCTGGCCAAATTGATGCTTAATATGTGCTCTATCTTCTCACTTCTGGGAGGATGGAGAAATTCTTTGCCAAACACCTTGATCACAGTCATAACAAATTCCTTCAGGGTCTCCAGGACAGTACTCTCTCCCATTTTCAAATGATCATCCAACTCATCAGCTAGGCCTCCATATGCTAGCATCTTTAGAGCCACCGTGCACTTGTGGAGAGCAGAGAATCCTAACTGCCCAGCAGCATTTCTCCTTTGTTGGAAGAACCTATTCTTGGCTGTGACCTCATCCACTATCCGAAGAAACAGTTCCCGTCTCATGCGAAACCTGAAGACAAAAATTACAGTTTTTTATCAAATTAATTAAATGTGTCATGGAAATAGAAATTGGACCAAAGATTGTACCTCCTTCTAAAATACTCCTCATTGTAAAGTGGACGTTCAATGAAGTAGTCCTGATTCCGTTGCCAATCTGCTGCAAGTCGATCCCGCTTGTAAGTCTTGTGGCCTGGGACTGAACCTCCCCAAGGGCATTTTTGTGGCATCTGGGTGAGGACGGCCACCGCGGCTATGATCTCATCGTCTTTAGAGTATGCTGCGGCTGTCCCGAACATTGACATTTTGACGTAACTCCAAGCCATGGCCAAAACAACCGCAGTCGAGGTCTAAAGCCAAGCCGATTCAGGGACAAATTAGCGACAAATCATGGGATTGAGATGGATTTGATCCCCTATAAGTCAGAATCCCTCTCAACCCCTTTGATCCTCTCCAATCCACAACAATTTGGAGCGAAACGCACAAGCCCTAAAAGGAATTGTGACATCGAACATGTAAATTGGCAGAAAATCAGATTACCTGTGTTCTGATTGACTCACGCCAGCCTTGTGCCGACGGGGACTCGGGCGGTGGCAATGTGGGCAGCCTGGACGTGAAGCACCGATGTTTGAGCGCGTCTCTTGCAGCAAGCCCCGCCTCCTCCTCGCCCTCGCTGTCCGTGCCGCCCTCGTCGAAGTTACGCGCATAGCTAAGGGCGTCGTACTAGAAGTCCGGGGACCGGCGACGCGCGTGCCTGCCAGACCCGAGCCTCTGGATGCACACCGATGGCGACCGGATCAGACACGGGGACGTCGCCGGGTTGATCGAGCGAGCCAGCGCCAACGCCGACTACCTCGCTGCCACCTCGATTCCCTTCACGCAACCAGGGCGGCAACACAATCCCGCCATCGAGCGAACCTGCAGTGCCGCACCCGGCTCCCTCTGTTTCCCGCGGAAAATTTCACCGTGCGCCCGCGAAATAAACTGTCCGTGCGTGGGGCTGCTTTTTTGCGGCCGCTGTTGGACAAGGAGGATTTTGGGTGCGTAACCCATTCCCTGTGTCATGACTCAAATCATCAAATAGGTCTCCTATATGCATCCTTGCTGTTGGAGATAGTCTAACAAGTAAAGTTGTTAACCATAGGCAATCATACATGCTAGAACGTCTGTTAAATTAATTCTTGTTTGTATTCCGTTCGTTTCAGTTCTTGCCGAGAGGATATCACGTAGAGGCCGGATGAGTGTGTCTGCCAGCAGTGGTTCAACATCGCCGCGCCGAGCAGTGGTGCGGATGGAACGGTACGGCGCATAGGCTGGTTTTCACCAACGGCTGGGCTGAGCTAATGGACAGAGAGGGTGTCGCACAGGGGGACATCGGTCGCTTCTGGCGCACAGGACACCTCGCCTTCTCTCTCACCATTCACTCCGGAGATGGCGCTCACTAACAAGTTATCTGATTTTTACTTAGGCTTGTTTAGTTCCCAAAATTTTTTTTGGTTCTACAGTAACATCGAGCGTTTAGACACATGTATGGAATACTAAATGTAGATGAAAAAAAACTAATTGCACAGTTTAGTGGGAAATCGCGAGACGAATCTTTTAAGCCTAATTAGTCCATGAATAGCTTTAAGTGCTACAGTAACCCACATGTGCTAATGATGGCTTAATTAGGCTTAATAAATTTGTCTCGCAGTTTTCAAGCGAGCTATGTAATTAATTTTTTTATTAGTATCCGAAAACCCCTTCCGATATCCACGAAACATCCGATTTGACACCCAAAAATTTTTCTTTCCCCAACTAAGCACAGCCTTACCTCCTAGACCTTAATTAATACAGTTGTCCGATGGGAAGATGTCCATTTCGCTGACATCTCCCGGGACTCGCCAGACCAGAATTTTTTTTATTTTTAATCCTTTTTCAAAACTATTTTCAAATTTGACACTGTTTAATTTTTTTTTTCAAAACTAACCCTTTTGGTGCCTATTGCCGTGGTGCAGCAAAATCAAACTTCTGCGCTATGCATGGCGGCGCGGCAGGGCTGCCACCGTGGCAGTGACCAGGCCCGCTGGCCGCTGACGTGGCAGGCGCTGCCGCAGAGCGAATCAGGGCGCGGCACTGCCGCACCACCCCACACGGCACGACAAGGCCCATCACAGGCCCGCGTTCGTGGCCTCCTCTTCCCTTTCTCTATTCCTCTGTCTGTCTCGCCTGCCCCTGCCCGACACCGCCGCCAGCCGCCCACCCGACAGCAACACCACCCTCCCATTGCGCTCGCCCCCGCCCTTGGGCCCTCCATTGTCAGTTGTGCCTCCATCCCTGCCTCTCTCCCCATTCCCCTGCTCAGAGGGTGGGGGTCAACCCCTAGGTCACCGGTGCCCCCTCGCTTCCTATCCGACCGTGCGTGCACCGCCGTCGGCCGGTGAGGCCGCCGGCGACCCTCTCCGTCGGATGGGGTGACCCCCAAAAGGTCCCCCCGTCTTTGCCAAGGTATTTCCTCCCTCGAAGACTCTCGATTTCGTGATATTTGTGATTATTTTTTGAATGATCTGATTAGGGTTAGTGATTTAGTTTAGTTTGGGTTAGTGATTTAGTTTAGTTAGGTAGTTAGTTTTTGGGGTTTAGGTTGTATGTTGTAGTATAGTTATGGTTTAGTGTTCGGTTAGGTAGTTTGGGTTTAGGTTTTTGTTAGTTAGGATTTAGGGTTTAGGGTTTGGTTAGGTAGTTAAGGTTTAGTTAGTTTGTAGTAGTAATTGTAGTTAGTATATATAGTATTTATTAGTGTTGGTACTTAGTTGCACGTGGTACGGCAATTTCGACAACTTGATGAAGTTTCCTCAAATGCTTTTGTAGATGGATTATTGTGTCTGAGTTTTTTATGAAGGAAGTGTTAGGAAAGAAGATGGTATGTTTGAGGATATGGAATAAGAATTGGAATGGTTTAATGAACCTCCTAGCTTCAATGACCTTTGTGTCCGTTTGAATGGAAAGTTTGGTGGTAATTTCAAACTGAAGGGGAGGTTTGATAGTGGGAAGACTAGGGCACACTACGTCCTGATGCCCTTGCACGACCATGCTCACTAGTCCCGCTACAATAGGGTGATCCAAGGTTCTAGTGTGTCTATGGCTGAGGTGGTGGTGGAGAATGGGTACAGGATGCAGGGTGTCTAGGAAGGGCCGTCCATTGGCGGTGTTGGAGGCAATGAACAACAATGGGGGTTGATAGGGAAGCAACTCCGGGTAATATGGATTTGGACGGTCAGTTGATGCAGGAACACCTTCATTCAACACCAATGGCAGTCGATGATTCTAGGCGCGCGGTTCTGAGTAGGCCTTATAAGCAATGACTTCGATGCAAGCGAGTTCGAGCAAGAAGAGGATGAGCAGGAGGAGGAGGACATGATCGGTGATGTAGTTATCAGTGATTCAGAGGATTCGAACGATGACCAAGGAGGCAGAGATGCTATGCCAACACCGGTTCATGCTATGATAGTACCGGTTCATGCTATGCCAATACCAATACCAACCGAAGTACTTCATGCTATGTCGGCTCAGGGAAGACTAGTCATAGATTTGCAAGAGGATAGCACCCCCTATGATTCATGGGCTAGAATTAGCGAAGTACAGTAGTACGTTCCCCTAGAGGCCAACACAGCGACAAAGCTTATGCAATTAAGGTCGATGAACGTACCTTTTAGTGGCGTTTTGAACTATAGGGATGTTAGCATGACGGATATGGTAGTTTGTGACACCGGGCTGCAATGTGTAGGAAATCATTGTACGACCATGAGAATCAAATCCTTGAAAAGGGGATGATATTCAATACAATGTCTGAGATGAAGCGTTTCCTTCAGGACTATGCTATTTATCACCATAGGCCGTACACCGTCACTCATTCTGACAAGGAGTTGAGGTACCACATGACATGCAAGGTAGGTTGTCTTTGGAGGTTAAATGCATGGAAGAGAGAGAGAGAGAGCGATGGCAAGTGGGGGATAACTAAAGTGGTCCAACCCCACACTTGCCTATCAAATAAGGGGAAGGAAAATGATCAGTAGCTCACTGCACGTTACCTTACTCGTCATATATTGGGGCTCCTTGATAACAATAACAACATTTCGGTGTCTTCCTTATAGCAGTCCATATACGGATTTGTTTAAGTATGACGTCAAGTACGGAAAGGTTTGACGTGCTAAGAAGATTGCCCTGGCGATTCATTGGGGTAGCTGGGAGGAAGCGTACAACAGGGTTCCGCAAATATTATGTGCAATGTCTCACTACAACCCTGGCTTGAATGGTTTATAGACACCGGAGGGATGTATTTCATGAACCCATTGAGGCATGTCCTGCATCGTGTGTTCTGGTCATTGGCGCAGACGGAACATGCATTCTAGTATTATCGACCAATCGTATTGGTTGATGGGACTTTCCTAACCAAAAAGTACAGGAGCGTCTTGATGATGGCGGCTGCTGTTGATTAGGAGGACCAAATATTACCCAATGGCTTTTTCTTTGGCAGAGGGAGAGAACAATGAATCAAGGTCATGGTTCATGTGGCATCTATGTGTGCATGTCCTTGGCCCGTCTCGCGTGATATGTTTGATCTCGGACCAACACGCAGGGCTACTTAATGCTACCAAGAAACATATCAAAGGGTTCTTGCCTCTAGTGCATAGATGGTGCATGCGACATTTTGCTGCTAATTTCTAGTGGCATCAGAGAAGAAGAAGGTTTGTGACAAGGTAAAGGCTCTCTGTTGTGTACGTACAGAGCACCAGTTCAAGGTGACAAAGAGAGAACTAGACAAGATGCTAAACAAAGATGGGGGGCCTGGTTAGAGGGGCAGATGGAACAACCTAAGTGGGCATTAGCATATGATGAGGGCGATTTTAGGTACGGCATCATGACCACAAACTTGTCAGTCTTTCAATCGTGTATTCACCAGAGTTTGATCATTGCTTGTGTCCAAAATCGTTGAGTTCTTGTTTCACAAGTGCAATGAATATTTTGTCAAGAGATAGGAAATTGTGTAGAGTAATCTAGCTATGGATGGGCCATTTGGAAAGGCTGCAGAAGAACATTTCAAGGAGGCCGAGGGATTGACCAAGCAGCATACCGTTGAGCCGTATGGGTACCTGACATGCCTTTAGTGTATGGGGGAAGGGTGGCACAAGCTTGGGCAGTGAACGTTATGGTGGGCGAAACTACTGAGTTGATCTTGACAAAGTAGAGTGCACTTGCAATGTCCTTCAGATCATGCATGCCCCTTGCTCTCACATGATCACAGCCTGCAAGGTCTATGGATATGACTACAAGGGTCTGCCATATATGTCATCCTTGTATCTCTGTTCATACACCGTCAGTATATGGCAGAGGAGCTTCGAGCCGTACCTTGACCCAATGAAAGCTCTAGTTTGATTTTGGTGAATTGATGAAACCCTTAGTGCTAACCTAGTTTATCAATGTGATCATGAGATAGATAGCACTATTCCAAGTGGTGGAGCATATGAGGATCATGATGATGGCGTGGTGACCATGATGATCAAGTGCTTGGACATGGAAAATAAGAAAGAGAAAAATAAAAAGCTCAAGGCAAAGGTGAAAACTTGATAGGAGCTTTTTGTTTTGGTGATCGAGACGCTTAGCGAGTGTGATCACATTTAGGATCGATATCCATACTATTAACAGGGGTGAAACTCGTATTGCAATGCGGTTATCAAAGTGCCACTAGATGTTCTAACTCATTGCATATGCATTTAGATTCTAGTGAGTGCCAACACCCTTGAAAATATTTGTGAATATGCTAACACATGTGCACAAGGTGATACACTTGGTGGTTGGCACATTTGAGCAAGGGTGGAGAAGTTGGTGAAGTCGAGGAGCTCACTGGAGCTGACCGAACGCTGGACCTATGCGTCCAGTCAATGGTGGCTCAGTGGCTCGGCCTCTATCTGGTGCATGACCAGACGCTAAGGTAGAAGGTAACCTAACGCGCGGTGTGTGCGTCCGGTCATGCAGACGTACACTGACACAGGGTGTTTGAACTTTGGCGTGTAGAGGGAGAACGACCGGACGCTGGACAATGCCAGGTCACGCTCCCTCAGACGTGTTAGATCGTGAGAAGTGGGCTCGAGGAGCTCTCTAGAAGTGACCGGACGCCAAGTGGTGGCGCGTCTGGTCATTCCCTTGGTGCGTCAGGTCTTGGTCCGAAGGCAGTGTAGCGACATGAGAGTGGACGTGGTCACGCTTCGTCAGGTCACAGCTTCGGCGCGTCCGATCGTCTCTTGACTCGTGAGCATGGCTGACTAGCCGTTAGGATCGAGCGGGGGTGGTTGAACACTAGGACGCGTGGCACTTGATCCGCGACCGGATGCAGGGGGCCGTGCATCCGGTCATTCTGACCAGCGCGTCTGGTCACCCTGTAGCTGTGTGTAGTGAGGAGCCCAACGGCTCTATTCATGGAGCTCTCTATTTAAGCCCCTTGGCCAGCTCTAGGTCACTCTCTTGGCCATTTGCATTGAGATAGCAACCTTGTGAGCTTAGCTAAAGCCCTCTCCACTCATCTTCATCATTGATTCATCATCTTTGTGAGATTAGGAGTGAATCCAAGTGCATTGCTTGAGTGATTGCATCTAGAGACACTTGGTGTTCGTGTTTCACTACGGGTTTCGTCTATTACTCTTGGTGGTTGCCACCACCTAGACAGCTTGGTGCAGCAAGGATCATTGAGCGAAGGAAGGTAATTGTCTTCGGCTCCAATCGTGGTGATTGTGAGGGGTTCTTGACGTTTCCCCGGTGGAGAGCCAAAAGGTACTCTAGTGGATTGCTCGTGGCTTGTGTGATCCTCATCTTGAGTTGGTTGTACGCCACCCTATTGAGGGTTTGGCGTGTGATGCCAATTAGCGTGTGAAGCTCCAAGTGAGTGAATCGCCACAACAAGGACTTGCTTGCCGGCGAGCAAGTGAACCTCGGTAAAAAATCATTGTGTCAGCATTTGATTTTGAGGCGATTGGTCTTCATTGGTATTCATTCTTGCGATTGATTGACTCCATTGGTGATTGGCTCATTCCTCTGCATGGTGGTATAACCTTCCATCCATCTTGTGTATTTACCTTCCTAGCGTAGCTTGGTCCTTTAGTGTAGCTAGTTTTGAGGGCAAGCAAGAGTCGGTCTAGTTTGGTTAGTGAGGCTCTTTAGTTAGTCTTTGAGAGCTCACTAACTTAGAATAGTGACTTAGCCTTTGTGTGCTTAGAGATAATAGCAACTAGAATTTTGGTAGATGGCTTACATTTTTAGTAGGCTAGCGCAATATTCGTTTCGCTGCATATTTGTCTAACCGATTTGTTTAGTGTTATTGTAGAAGTTTTTATAGTCTATTCACCCCCTCTAGACATTAGGACCTTTCAAGTGGTATCGGAGCCGTTGTCAACATGATTTGAGGCTTAACAACCTTTGGTTTTAAAATGGCTTAAATCAACAATACCAAGAAGCCACCCCAATTTGATAGCACAAATTATCCATATTGGAAGTCAAAGATGACTACACACATCAAGTCAATCAATAGAAAGGTGTGAAAGTTGGTAGAGACCAAGATTGAGATAGAGGATTCGGAGAATCCCACCGCGGGCGAAGAAGTGCTTCTACAAAATAATCACATAGCTCTTAGTGCCATTCATGATGCTATTGATGAGAGGACATTTGAGCAAATCAAGAACATTGAGATGGCTCATGAGGCATGGAAGCAGTTGGAGGAATCATTTGAGGGCGCCAAGGCAATAAAGGGTGCAAAGGCATACATTCTCAAGGAGAAGTTTGCTAGCTTCAAGATGAAGGAAGATGAGAGTGCCAGACATGTTCCATCGGATGGAGGTGCTTGTCAATGATCTCAAAGCACTTGGTGAGAAAGTGGAGGACAATGACTTCTCTCATAAGTTCTTGAGATGTTTATCAGCAAGATTTGGCATGTTGGTCACCTTGCTAGTGAGGAACGGTTTGGACACAATGACACCAAACCAAATCTTAGGAGATATCATGACCGATGATGCTTATAGAGATGATGATAAGAAGGAAGAAAAGGAGAAGAAAGATGAGAAGAAGAAGGGTGTGGCATTCAAAGCCACATCATCATCAAAGGGCAAGGCTAAGCAAGATACATCTAGTGAAGATAATGATTCAAGCTTTGATGATATGGATGATGAGAAGATGGCTCTCTTTGTCAAGAGATTTGGCAAGTTCATGGTGAAGAAGGGCTACCATGATAGAAGAAAGAAGTCTTCATCCAAGAACAAGGAAGAGTCAAGAAGATGCTTCAAGTGTGGAAGCAAGGATCATCTTGTTGCTCAATGCCCATACAATATAGACAATAATAATAATGACAAGAAGAGCAAGAAGAAGGATAAGAAGGAAAAGAAAAAGAAGAAGGACAAGATGACCATCAATAAGAAGAAGAAGGGTGATTCATATGTGGTCACTTGGGATAGTGATGCTTCCTCAAGTGATGATGATGATAGTGGTGATGACAAGACCACCAAGAAGAAGGCTCTTGCAAGCATTGCTATCAATGAGAAGCTTTCTCTCTTCGACACTCCATCATGCTTCATGGCAAGGCCACTAAGGTACAAACTTGTTATGATGGATGTGATGAGAAACATGATAATGAAAGTGAATGTGAAAGTGACAGTGATGATGAACCCACTAAAGATGAACTAATTGATATGTTAGAAGATGTTAAAGAACATTTTGACATTAAGAGAAGAGAATGCAAAGACTTGCGCAAGGAGATAAAAGCTCTTAAGCAAGCCTTTAATGAGCTCAATGCATCTCATGAGAGGCCAGAGGAAGCCCATGAGAAGCTTGGCAAGGCTCACAAGAAGCTTAAAAAATCTCATTCCTCTCTGCTTAGTGAGCAAAATGAGAAGAAGCATGTTGTAACATGTGACAAAGGCTTAACTTGTGATATAATTGATGAATCATTCTATAAGCCTATCATTGTTGCTTCCCTAACCCTTCCTGTAGCACTTCCACTTCTACCTTATCTAGTAGTGATGGTTTCACTTATGATGCCTCACTAATGGTTGAGAATGAGACACTCAAGAAGGAGGTAAAAGAACTCAATCACACCTTGGCCAAGGCCTTTGGTGGTGAGGACCACTTGCTTATGTGCTTAGGTAGCCAAAGGGCATCTCTCTACAAAGAGGGATTGTGCTATAATCCCAAGAAAGGCAAGGCCGCCTTTGCTAATCACAAAACTAGAACAATGGTCGATATTGCAAAAGTTGCAAGCAAGTTGGTAACATAGAGCAACAATGCATGAACAAGAAATCATAAGCTAATGTATCCTCAATTAAGCTTGATTATTTCTATGTGCTTACTAACGGTACAAATGGTGTTCATGCTAAGTTCATTATGGATGGGCTTAAAGAAGAAAGCCATATGGGTGCCAAAGAGCTTGGTTACTAACCTCCAAGGACCCAAGCAAGTGTGGTACCTAAAAAGAATTGATTTTCTTTTGTAGGTCAATTACAAAGCCGGAGGAGGACATTGGGTTCTTGATAATGGGTGCACTCAACACATTACCGATGATGCAAGAATGTTCAACTCAATCAACCCCAATGATAGTAATGGTTATGATAGTATCGCTTTTGGTGACAATGGCAAAGGTAAGGTCAAAGGGCTTGGTAAGATTGCGATATCCAATGACATGAGCATTTCCAATGTGTTGCCAGTAGAGAGCTTGTACTTCAACTTGCTATCCATGGCTCAATTGTGTGATCTTGGCCGTTTCAAATGCATATTTGGAGTACATGATGTAGAGATCATAAGTGTAGATGGCTCTAACTTGATCTTCAAAGGCTTTAATATATGAGAATCTATACTTTGTTGATTTCAATGCTAGTGATGCTCAATTGTCAACATGCTTGTTCACTAAATCTGGTATGGGTTGGTTATGGCATAGAAGGCTTGGTCATATTGGAATAAAACAATTGAATAGATTGGTTAAGCATGACTTGGTTAGAGGCTTGAAAGATGTTGTGTTTGAGAAGGATAAACTTTGTAACTCTTATCAAGCCGTCAAACAAGTTGGAAACACCCGTCCTAAGAAAACCACGATGAGCACTAGAAAGGCATTTGAGTTATTGCACATTGATTTATTTGGGCCAACGCAATACACTAGCATCGGTGAAAGCAAATATGGCTTTGTGATAGTGGATGACTATACAAGATACACTTGGGTATTCTTTCTAGTGGACAAAAGTGATGTGTTTGCAACTTTCAAATCATTTGTCAAAGGCATTCACAATGAGTTTGAAACAACCATCAAGAGAGTTAGAAGTGACAATGGTAGTGAGTTCAAGAACCCAAGAATTGATGAGTTGTGTGATGACTTTAGAATTAGACATCAATTCTCAGCCAAGTACACTCTACAATCAAATTGTCTTGTTGAGAGGCAGAATAGAACCTTGATTGACATGGCAGGATCAATGTTGAGTGAGTACAATGTGAGTCAATCCTTTTGGGCCAAAGCTATCAACATGGCTTGCTATTGTAGCAACCGCTTGTATTGTCACCCATTGAAAGAAAAGACACCATATGAGCTCTTGAATGGTAGAAAGCCCAACATTGCATATTTTTGGGTCTTTAGTTGCAAATGCTATATCTTGAAGAAAGGCACTAGATTGGGCAAGTTTAAGAAGAAGTGTGATGAAGGATTCTTGCTTGGATACTCAACCACAAGCAAAGCATATAGGGTTTGGAATTTGGCAAGTGGTACTCTTGAGGAGGTACATGATGTTGAATTTGATGAAACCAAAGGTTCCCAAGATGAGAATGGGAATCTTGAAGATGTTAGAGGCATTCAACTTTCAAATACCATAAAGAACATGGATGTTGGTGAATTGAGGCCTAGGCAAGTGAATGATGAAGAAGATGATCAAGTGCAAGTGCACTCTAACTCAAATGTGCAAGTTGACACTAATCAAACAAATTCAAGTGGCTCTCATGACAATGAGCAAGGTCAACAAGTGGCTAGTACATCATCTCAACCCAATGATCAAGCAAGTGCAAGCAATCAAGTTCCAATACTCCAACCAACCAATATTGCAAGAGATCATCCATTGGATACTATAATTAGAGATATTTCTAGAGGTGTGCAAACAAGATCAAGATTGGCTTCATTTTATGAGTATTTCTCATTTGTGTCATTCATTGAACCAAAGAAGATAGAAGAGGCATTGAGAGATGCGGATTGGGTTAATGCTATGCATGAAGAATTAGACAACTTCACTAGAAATCAAGTATGGGAATTAGTTGAAAGATCAAAGAATTACAATGTGGTTGGAACCAAATGGGTCTTTAGAAATAAACAAGATCAAGATATGATAGTAGTAAGGAACAAAGCAAGATTGATAGCACAAGGATACTCTCAAGTGGAAGGTCTTGACTTTGGAGAAACATATGCCCCGGTTGCTAGGAAGCAATTAGAATCTTGCTAGCCTATGCTTGTGCCTACAACTTCAAGCTCTATCAAATAGATGTCAAGAGTATATTTCTCAATGGCTACATCAATGAAGAAGTATATGTTGAGCAACCTTCTGATTTTGAAGATGACAAGAAGCCGAACCATGTGTATAAGTTGAAGAAAGCATTATATGGCTTGAAGCAAGCACTTAGAACATGGTATGAGAGGTTGAGAGACTTTATACTCTCTAAAGGGTTCATGATGGGCAAGGTTGACATCACTCTTTTCATAAGAAGATTGGAAAGGACTTATTTGTGTTGCAAATCATCATATTTGGATCAACCAATTAAGACTTTTGTGAAGAGTTTGGAAAGATGATGGCTAATGAGTTTGAGATATCCATGATTCGAGAGTTAAGTTACTTCCTTGGTCTTCAAATCAAGCAATTGAAGAATGGTACATTTATGAGTCAAGGCAAGTACATCAAAGACATGCTCAAGAAGTTTGGGATGATTGAGAGCAAGACCATTAGTACACCAATGGGAACAAATGACAATTTGGATAGTGATGCAAGTGGCAACATGGTGGATCAAAAATTGTATCAATCTATGATTGGAAGCCTATTCTATGTGACCGCATCAAGATCGGATGTCATGTTTAGTGTATGCATGTGTGCAAGATTTTAAGCCTCACCAAGAGAAAGTCATTTGAAGGCTACAAAGAGAATATTGAGGTACTTAAAGCATACACAAAATATTGGTTTGTGGTATCCCAAAGGAGCAAAGTTTGAACTTGTTGGATATTCGGACTCCAACTATGTGGGATACAAGGTTGAAAGGAAGAGCACCTAGGGCACATGTCAATTGTTGGAAAGATCACTTGTTTCATGCTCATCAAAGAAGCAAAACAATATTGCATTATCAACCGCCGAAGTTGAATACATATCCGCCGGTAGTTGTTGTGCACAAATACTTTGGATGAAGGCCCCTTGAATGACTTTGGAATCAAGTTCAAGAAAGTGTCATTGCTATGTGACAATGAGAGTGCTATCAAACTCACCAACAATCCGGTTTAACATGAAAGAACAAAGCACATTGATGTCCGCCACCATTTCATTAGAGATCATCAACAAAAAGGGAACATTTGCATTGAGAGTGTGGGCACCGAAGATCAACTTGCTGACATATTCACCAAGTCACTGGATGAGAAAAGGTTTTGCAAGCTAAGGAATGAGTTGAACATATTGGATTTCTCAAATATGTGTTGATGCACCCCCACTAATATGTCATGCCTCTCCTTCGAGCAATCCAAGGTAAAAAATTGATTGGCATGCCATACATTCTTTGCTAAGGACTTGTTTAGTGCATCTAGTAATTCCTCATGTTTTATAGACTCATTCATGAAAATCAATTAAATTTGATGCTTGTATGGTACCACTATTGCTTCTATGCTTGACTTAATCTAGTGGTAGCATATGACATGTTTATGAGCTTGTGAACCTAGTGTTTGTTCTAGAAAATGATCTATGGTACAAGATAACCCTTGAAATGTGGTGTGAAGAAGCTTGTCCTTAGATCAAACCGAGTTAAAATATCTTTGGCAAGTGTTCTAGATTGAACCAAATTTGAAAAAATGATCCTCACCCCATTGATTGATATTGATAATCTTAACCTATCTAAAATGAAACCTTTATGGTCATTGATGACAAAGGGGGAGAGAAACAAAGATATAAGTGATAGGGGGATAAGTAATCACTAAGGGGGAGAACTTTGACATAGGGGGAGAAATATGAAAGTAAGGGAATCAAATAAAATTTTGAGCACACAAGTAGAGGGGAGCAAGCTCATAAACTTGATTGATGCATTTGAATGTGCATTTCATATGTTTGCTTGCATGGCACAAGTTTTAAATTAAAATTCCATGCTTGTGTGGTGTATGCTAGTTGTAGGCTTGAATGATGAAATAAGAAACTAGCATGCATAGGTGATAGTTAGATATGCCTTGCTTTGCTTTCACAAGTGGTACTAGAACCTTAAATATAGTGTTGATCTCACGAGGTAGTTCTTGTTTTTGCAAGTGATATCTAACTAGCAATAGTGCTAGGGATGGTATATTTGGTGCACTCCGATTGGTATCATGCTTCAAAGGTCCATCTCTTATACCTTAGCATCATTTGGTAGACATTGCATCCTATATTTTCTATCTAAGTATATGTGCAAGCTTTAATCCAAACTCTTAGCACATATGTAGGGGATCAATGCTACCAATTCGGGTTCATGAAACTTGTCCATATCCTTTTACACATAGTAAATATGCTTAGGCAAGCAACATGGATTCAAAATGATTTCAATTCATATCTTTGTGAGAGGGTTGTCATCAATTATCAAAAAGAGGGAGATTGAAAGCTCAAGTTTGGTTTTGGTGAATTAATGAAACCCTTAGTGCTAACCTAGTTTATCAAAGTGATCATCAGATAGGTAGCACTATTCCAAAGTGGTGGAGCATATGAAGATCATGGTGATGGCGTGGTGACCATGATGATCAAGTGCTTGGACTTGGAAAAGAAGAAAGAGAAAATAAAAAGCTCAAGGCAAAGTTGAAAACTTGATAGGAGCTTTTTGGTTTGGTGATAGAGACGCTTAGCGAGATCGATAGCCGTACTATTAAGAGGGGTGAAACTCGTATCGCAATGCGGTTATCAAAATGCCACTAGATGTTCTAACTCATTGCATGTGCATTTAGATTCTAGTGAGTGCTAACACCCTTGAAAATATTTGTGAATATGCTAACACACGTGCACAAGGTGATACACTTGGTGGTTGGCATATTTGAGCAAGGGTGGAGAAGTTGGTGAAGTCGAGGAGCTCACTGGAGCTGACCGAACGCTGGACTGGACGCTGGACCTGTGCATTTGGTCAGTGGTGGCTCAGTGGCTTAGCCTCTGTCTGGTGCATGACCGGATGCTAAGGCAGAAGGTGACCTAACGCGCGGTGTGTGCATCTGGTCATGCTGATGTACGCTGACACAAGGTGTTTGAGCTTTGGTGCGTAGCGGGGGAAGGACCGGATGCTGGACAGCGTCTGGTCACACTCCCGCGGACGCGTCAGATCACGAGAAGGGGGCTCAGGGAGCTCTCTGGAAGTGATAGAACACCATGTGGTGGCACGTTCGATCATTCCCTTGGTGCTTCAGGTCTTGGCGCGAAGGCACCGCAGCGACGTGCGAGCGGACACAGTCACACTTCATCAGGTCGTGGCTTCGGTGAGTCCGATCGTCTCTTGACTTGCACGTGTGGCTAACTAGTCGTTAGGATCGAGCGGCGGTGGTTGAACATGAGGACGCGTGGCGCTTGATCTGTGACTGGACGCAGGGGGCCATGCGTCCTGTCGTTCTGACCAGCGTGTCCGATTGCCCTATAGCTGTGTGCTGTGAGGAGCCCAACAACTATATTCATGGGGGCTCTCTATTTAAGCCCCTTGGCCAGCTCTAGATTACTCTCTTGGCCATTTGCATTGACATAGCAACCTTGTGAGTTTAGCCAAAGCCCTCCCACTCATCTCCATCATTGATTCATCATCTTTGTGAGATTGGGAGTGAATCCAATGCATTGCTTGAGTGATTGAATCTAGAGGCACTTGGTGTTTGTGTTTTGCTGCGGGTTTTGCTTGTTACTCTTGGTGGTTGCCGCCACCTAGACGGCTTGGTGCAGTGAGGATCGTTGAGTAGAGGAAGGTGATTATCTTTGGCTCCGATCATGGTGATTGTGAGGGGTTCTAGACCTTACCCTGGTGGAGAGCCAAAAGGTAATCTAGTGGATTGTTTGTGGCTTGTGTGATCTTCATCTTGTGTTGGTTGTGCAGCACCCTATTGAGGGTTTGGCGTGTGATGCCAATTAGCGTGTGAACCTCCAAGTGAGTGAATCGCCACAATGAGGACTAGCTTGCCGGCGAGCAAGTGAACCTCGGTAAAAAATCATTGTGTCATCATTTGATTCCTAGGTGATTGGTCTTCATTGGTATTCATTCAAGTGATTGATTGGCTCCATTGATGATTGGCTCATTCCTCTACATAGCGGTATAACCTTCCATCCATCTCGTGTATTTACCTTTCTAGTGTAGCTTGGCCCTTCAGTGTAGCTAGTTTTGAGGGCAAGCAAGAGTCGGTCTAGTTTGGTTAGTGAGGCTCTTTAGTTAGTCTTTAAGAGCTCACTAACTTAGAGTAGTGACTTAGCCTTTGTGTGCTTAGATACAATAGCAACTAGAATTGTGGTAGGTGGCTTGCATTTTTAGTAGGCTAGCGCAACATTCGCTTCACCGCATATTGTTTAACCGATTTGTTTAGTGTTGTTGTAGAAATTTTTATAGGCTATTCTCCTCCCTGTAACCATTAGGACCTTTCACCCGACATAGTGGACCCTTTATCATGGTTTGGACTACGTGCTGCATCTAGAGCTAGTGAAGGTAGGGAAGGATAGGAGGAAGAAGAAGCGACTCAAGGGGGACATGGACACTATGAGAGGATACGGCGAAGACAAGTATGGAGGGGGAGACTTCAACGAGACCCGTGCTTAGTGGGACACACAAACTCCAACGAATTGGAAGGGGATATCACAGCTCGATCTCCGCAATCGCACAGAGGTTTCTTGAGTCGTCTAACTACGGCTAAGTGCTTCTCCTTAGCCGTCATTGGCGGGGGGTTTGGGGGAGGTAGAACCCACCACTCGAAGTGCTCACGTGGATGTCTTCCTCTCCACCAATCATCGAAAAGGAGGTACCTTGGATCAAACTTGTCTGGACCATCGATCCACTGAAAGAAAAACCACCTCTCATGGTCCTAAACAACAAGATTCCAACAAAATATTAGTAAACTACTAACACAAATGAAGAAAAGAAGATACGAAAACAATTACTTACATTAAACGGCTGCTTGTGTAGAAGCAACGGGCAACTGTGTTTGGGTGTCTCGGTTGAAACACGTCGACCGAGAAACCATAGTCACAGTTAGGGACAGGGAGGTCAGAAGGGACGAGGGCATCTTTGCTAGACACGTCGGGGTATAATTCTCTAGGACGACCCCGTTTGCGCCAAAACTCCTCCCGATACATGTCTTGCATCTAACAAAACGGTTGTAGTTTAACACCAATCAAAACATCACAAATTAATAAAAAATAAAAAACAATACTAAAGCAATTTAAAGGTGAACCATTTGAATTAAAACTAACAAAATATAACCTACACTTAGGAACCAAAATTTACCTTAAACTAAACATGGTACCCATAGTTCTAACTAACTAATTAGCCTTAACATAGAGAAAATGGAACTAACCTTTTCCTCCAAACCCTAAGTACCCATTGTTCAAAAATATAGTATTCCTCCAAATCCTAGCTACCAATCCTAATCTTTGAATTCACCATTCAAACAACAAATAGTAGCATCAATACCTTGACCTAGACCGAGGAGAAGCTTGGGGGCAGGAGGGAGGGAGGCGGCCAGGGAGGGCTGGGCAGCAGCGGCGCAGGCGCCTAGAGGTGCCCCGAACGGGAGGTGGGAGGGAGGGAGGGCGGGGGAGGAGAGGGGGGCGAGGGACGGCGGCCCAACGGCGCCAGAGCGCAGCCGAAAAAGGGTGTGGGCGTGGGAGGCGGGCTTCGGGCGTCAGAGTGAGAAGGAGTGGCAGACAGAGGGAGGGAGGGAGCCTGGGCGTGCCAGGGGGTGGGGCGCGGTAGTGCCGCGCCGTGGAGGTTGGAGCGGCAGAGCCCGGCTGACCGCCACGTCACCACCTCTGCTGCGCCGCCATGCATAGTGCGGCAGCTTCATTTGGCAGCGCCAGGCCAAAAAAATGTTAGATTTGAAAATAAAACTTAAACAGTGTCATATTTGGAAATAGTTTTAAAAAAGGATTAAAAATAAAAAAAATCCCGGACCGACGCCCTGGTCAGTGCCCTCTAGTCGATATGGGTTTGTTATTTTGTTCTCGGCACCCGATCATACTCTACGCTGCTACCATGAAACAAAGCTACATTCAACACGGTATATCTCGATTTCCAGTTTTCCCCTATTATTTAAGTCCCCAGAGACTCAATAATTGAGATACACACACACACACACACTAATAATATTTGTGTCTTCCCAATGCAGACAACGACAATTCGTGCAAGTGCCCATATCATCGAGTACGAAACCCGCGGGTACCCGCACCGTGGGTAAGATTGCCATCCCTTGTGAGTTAAGCTATGCTCAATTCACTTTAAGCTGTCAGCACCTTTTCTTAACGTGAATGTATTTGAATATCTTTTTTGGTCAGAATGCGTACATGAATAGTGAAAACGACATTTCAAGATGTGTATTTGAATATTTCTGTACATAAATCGTTTGGCTTGAGTATCACCAACATAAGTGCATTTGTGATTTCCTTGTCCCGCTCTAATATATTTGGCAAACCAGTTGTTATTTTCTCCAGGAGTGGTAACCAGTTATGTGTACTACCTAACGAGAAGATAAGGCCAGGCAAAGAATAAAACCAAACAAAATTTAGGATGCAGGGCACCATCCTGCTGGATTTGCCTGGAATAACAACACGTATATGCAAGATGCAGATCGTCCCAAGGCACTCTCCAAATCTGCATCTTTGCAAAAAAAAACAAAACAAAACAAAACAAATCTCTCGTGATATGCTTGAAATCCCAGCGGTCATTTTCTTCACAAATCCAGTCAAAATTTTAATGAGAAAATCTCCCCAGGTTCATCCAAAACTGGAGCCAAATGAAGAATGGCTAGCTTGATTCATGCGCCAGCGGCCTGCTCATCGCCATGCATGGCAGATTCAAATGCGACGGCCAGGAGTGAATTCATCAATAGCTATATGCCATATATACACGTGTCAGTTCCCAAGGGGCATGAGATCTTGCATTTTGATCTGGAACGAGGAGCGAATTAATTGAGCATATCAGATTTCCGATTCTCATTTATTTTCAAGCAGTTGCATGAAAATCTTTCAGATTTGGCAGCCTTGGCTTCGCCTATAAAATGGGCCTGCGACTGTGATATGCAGCACTCAAAAAGGCAGCCGAGTACCAAGAAAAGAAAGATAGGTGTGCATCATCATCATCTCAAGTCAAGGTTGCTCCTGAAGCTTTGTTTTTATATTTTTCTCTAGAATATAGTACAGTTCGTCTAGACACGTACCTAGTATACTGCGGTATCAAGCCTTGTATGGCATGGCTCAAGGAGCCGGCGAATCTAAAAATGGTGGTTTTATTGGCTCCTATTTCATTTTAGGAGAAGAGAGAAAAACAGCATGTCACTATAGTACACGGAGAAGTCGGAGTCGGAGCTGTTAATCTACATATATGTCATTCATTCTAATCTGCAGTCATTGTGGTCTTCGCCATTGTTCTGTGGACTACCGTAATAATCTATATATATGTCTCATTCTAATCTACTGTAAAACATAAACATGTTTTGCCGTTAATACATGTACGATGCTGTGATTAAGTAGAGAATATTATGATTTTGCTTAATCTTCTTGATAGTATCAGGAAATGAAGAGTAGTATTAAAATTGATTTCCTTGTTTTGTTTGCAGTATCTTCATGGCATCCAGGAACCAAGGGTCTGCCCCAAGGGCATTAGTTGTGGAGGATATCAAAGTTGATTGTCTGATTCTCATGCATATGTTGCACAAACTTAACTGCGAGGCTACTGCTGTTGAGAATGGGAAAGAAGCTGTTGACCTTTTCCTTGAAGGGAAAACATTCGACATTGTTTTATCAGATAAGGATATGCCCATAATGTCGGGCCCTGAGGTATATATATTTCAACTGGATAACAGTAGTAAGTTTATATTTATTTCCTGTTATTTTTTCCTGAACATTATTCACAAGTTTCTCAAGAAGTTATAGAAAAAAAATCTTCCAGCAGTTCAACTTACTAGTATTACTTATCAATTATTCACTTGTTGTATTTTGTTACAAAAAGTATAACAAAAAACTTGTAGCGTATATGAAGCTAGCGAACCAATTCAGTTATTTTTTACGGTAGACTTTTGATTGCCCCAGTAATACAATGTAAACTTAAGAATCATCAAAAGTAATACTCATAACTAACAAAAATTTAATTTCTTGGTGGGTCATTTGGCAGGCTGTGGCCAAGATCCGTGCCATGGGAGCTACTGAGGTGAAGATCATTGGGGTCTCTGCAGATTTCGGTGCCCAGGAGGCATTCATGCAAGCTGGTGCTGATGTGTTTGTGCCCAAACCAGTGAAGCTTGAGACTCTCCAGTCTATGCTTGAGGTGGTCATTAGCAAGAAGAACATGAGCGGCTAGCATCAACTTGTAGCAACAACAGATGCAGCAGTGCAGCTAGCTCATAATATTTGTTTGTGGATTATTCGCATTTGTTGCTTTATTTATAGATTGCAGTTATGCTTTGTTGGGGCGAGAACTCAAGTTGTAATAGTTTAAGACAAATTTGGATACTTTCTATGATAGTTTATGTTTTAAGACAATCTGTCTTTATCCCGTTCGATGGATTATGTTGGGGTTGACCTTTCGGCTTGTCACTCTGCGCACGCATTAGGTGGCGTTGCCCCTTAGCTTGTTTCCATGCCTTAGGTGACGCTCGGAGCTTCAAGTATGAAGGACCGAGCAAGGCGACCAGGGGGGCGTTGAATGGGAGCCTAATCCAATTTTCTTTCAATTTCGGCCCCTGTCCCAACACCGCCCAACCAAGCGCTCAAAACACAAAAAACTGACCAAAAGACCCGAAAATTTGTGGAGCACATTTTAAGACATTGTGACAAACATCTCCACCACAAATCATCTGAAATGGAGATGGTTGGAAACCGGCCTAGTCTGGTTTCCAAAACCAGCTCAGGCTGATTTTCAGATTTCATCCCACCGAGAAGAAAACAGTCAAAAACCAATCAGACAATTTCAAATGGACTTGAAGCTTGGTGGGGAAGCCTAGAACACGAGAAGATTTCCACATAAAATGAGCTCAATCGGAGCAAGTCGAAAAAACCGGCCTGAGCTAGTTTGCAAACCGGCCTGGGTTGGTTTGCGTAGATTTCAGCGGAAATTCCTCCTAGAAAAATTCAAAATAAATTCTAACGAGCTTCGAAAAATCTCAAACTTTACAGAGTAGTTCTGTCGGTGTTTTGTTAACCGGATTAGTAAATTTATACAATTGTTGCGCTGCTCTAGGAAGACGATGGTAGCATCCAAAAGGCACGAGGATTTATACTGGTTCAGGCCGGAGCACTACGTCCAGTCTCAGAGATGATCGAGTGTATGTTCCTTGCTTGAATGCTCTGAAATTCTTACAATGGAGGTGCAAGAATGGTGGAAGAGGTAGTAGATCTAAAGCTAGGAGGTGGGCTGCCCGAAGGGAAGCTTCAGGAGCCCTTCTATGATGTAAAAATGAGTGAATGAGAGTTGGATGCCCAAGATGGGCGCCCTGGCTACCCATATATAGAGTTCGGGGTCAGGACGTGTACAAAGAAGAAGGTTCTCCCGACCGAAGGGTCGTGAGCCTAAGGGAGGACCTAGCTAACTTGGCTTGCAAGCTAAGCCATCTTGTGGGGCACGTCTAGGTGTGGTTGTCGTCATGGTCTTGTGGCCACGTCGTGGCATGGTGTGACGTTGTGCCACTATGCCGGCTGTGGCGGCACTGTAGGCACGATGGTGTTTCGTCAACCGTCCTGTGCGACGTGGTCTCCGTCGTGGTCTTCATGATCGCCTCCTGGTTTCCTGGGGCGCCATACAGGAGTTGGTAGCCGCCCCGGATCATCGATCGTCTTGTTGGCTTGAGGAGATGAGAGCGTTAGGATCGTGGCTCCCGCCAGTCTAGATGGCCTCTAAGTCAAGGATCCTTACTTGAATATCTTCAGAATGGGTAGATCCCGTAGTGGATAGAACCGTACATGCATCTCGTTGGTCTGTATTTGGACTATGGGTCGCCATTCTGACAGCCACCGCCGTGCGGATCCTTACTTGAATATCTTCTAGATATGAATGTTGAGATCAATCAAGCTTCAGTTGGATTCACATAGATTGAGATATATGTATCAACATCAATATGGTCAAGTCAATTCACAATTTCTTATATCCTCTTTATTTTGGCTTGACACTCCTAACACTCACTTTAATATCTACCTTCATACTTCTAGCTTGATCAAATCAATGCAAAGTGATTTTTCCAAATCTTTATCCATACAAGCAAACCAACATAGAGATTGACTTATATCCAATATGAGTTGTGTCCTTTGTCATTTAACCTTTGTTTGGTATTTCGTCACTTATGCATTCTTGACTCATTCTTCAATCCTTGGTCAAAACTAATCCACTATCAAACTCTTCTTGTTCATGCAAAGCAAGTTATTATTGAGACCAATCCAAAATCATCAACTCATATCTCATTTACCATTTGCCAAATATGCTTGCTTTCTCATGATACTATGATATCCCACAACATAGAAGCCATTTCATCAACTTCATTTGCATTATTGTATTTTTCTTGAACTATATTGTTTCTTTGATCTTCCAACAAAATAATACATAATTTTGGCCTTAATTTGAACATTATGAGGAATATCATCAAGTTTGTCTTCTTGTTGAACCTATATACAATTCTCATTCCACAATCCACAAGTGATAATAAACTCAATTTCCTGTTCAACACTTTGCAAACTTGTTAGACCTTTCAATTCATCAAAACCCACTAAAGGGCTGGATGCACTTACAGAACCCTGTGTGGAACTATAAAGACAATGCCTTCACAAAGGAAGATGATGTAGGAACGTCGCTGCTGCCCGTCGAACATGGATATGGATTTCTTCTACAAGATCCACACCGAGAGAGGAGGGATGCAGTGACGGACGCCTCCAAGAAATAAGCTCCCAAAGGCATTGTCATCGTCAATCCAACAGCAAGACAAAGGCTTTCACCTAGCACTAAGCCCACTCCCATCGATAGCATGCCAACAACTGGGATAATCCAACATTGATGGTTGCAAATCGACCACAGCCACCACCGCACAATCTAGTACACTGACGATGGAACGGGGATCCACCCATCAGGAGCAAATCAGAGCTTTGCGCGACCACTGTGCCTCCTCTATGCCATCGACGTACTGCATCCTTGCAACCACTGTGCCACCTCCGCATGGTCATTGCAGGGCATAGCCCCCTCCGTGGTAGAACTGAGCGCGGATCGGAGGTGATAGATTCGCCATCAGATCGACAAGTCGGCTGCTGCCCCACCTAGCGCCATCACCGCTGAGCGCTGCTCATGTAGCCTCCAACCACGCGGCCTGCCACCAACTGCCCACCAATGGTCGGCTTCAGGCACAGGAGCGATAGATCCGAGCAGAGGGACACTAAATCCGTCCATGTAACGCCGTCAGCGTTGTCGGCTGCAGGCCGACGAGCTTCCCCTCACCACTGGGACCACACAAGGCAAGTCCGCCTAGAACTGGCGAACCAGACTTGCTGCCACCATCCAAGCCACTCAGCTGCCACACGGGCTTCCTGTGACCAGCTCTGGTGGCGCGCGTGGACGGCTATTGGTAGTCCACACCACCGCCGCCAAACACAATGACCGTCGAACGCCAAGCGCCGAGTTGCCCAGATTCGGTCACATCCGCTCAAATCCAGGTGAGATGGCCCCACTGTCGCCTTCCTAGCACTCACGTGAGCCCCTGCGGTGTGCTCTAGCGGCGGCGAGACAAAGAGGAGAGGTGAGTGTAGGTGGCGGCGCTTGGTCTAGTGGCCGCCCATGCCGCCCCATGCGAGCGACACGGAGGCAAGGAGGACTTAGATACATATCATCATAAGCTAGTAACGCATGTATTGTAAATATGCATTCACTTTTATCGTAAATTAGTATAAACATTATCATAAATTGAAGTGGCTATAAAACAAGTCATTCTATGGCCCTCACCCCGTGCTCCTCATATCTCGATCAGCTATGGTATAACAATAATTGCCAGTGAATAATTGCCAGTGAGCCCCTAATTAGCCTGCCGAATGTATAAGCGATGAGTTACATGACAGATGAGCTAAACAAACTAGCTCTAATAAAATAGAGAAATAATAGGAGCTGCAACATCACAGTCCTCACTCGACAGAGACAATCTCAGCTGTCTTACCTCTCTCTCTCTATCTCTCTCTCTCTGATGAGTACTGGCCCGATCTTCCGAGAGGTAACCAGTAAGTTCGGTTTGTGAAGATCTCGACGTTGGCGATCCGGCTTCAAATCAGACACGATTCGAACCCTGCAACTGTTACACCACTGCTCCGTTGGTTATCAACCAAGCACAACTTGATTGACCTCGCCAAGAAGGCTTTTCCTGCAAGCGAATCGAAGAGCACAAGCAAGAAGGTAAAAACACGCAATCTAAAATTGCAAATATGAATGATGCGAATATCAATAACAGTTCCAAAGGACTAATCGACACCGTGGAGGAGATCAAGAACAGGGGCCCTGGATCACTGTAAAAGGATTTGTCACCACAGTTACAATGAACGATTCAGTTTCTCGATGGAAAACTAAACTCTAAACAAAACCCAATTGTCTAACAGCGGCGGCGGCTGTGTTTATAGTCTAAGACTCGACCTAGGGTTGGAAACGGCCAGGGGTTGGGCGCCCATAACTTGGGCTTAAGGCCCTACACGATACATGGCCAATCGGCCCAAAAGACGGCGACACAGCACCCTGACAGATTCTATATGGTGACTTGTTTCGACCATTCCCGTTGATTCCGAACATATTTTGACGTAGGACCACTTGGGTTGGCTTTCTTATCAAATAAGCTTTCCATCCATATATGGATCATCGAAAACGGAGTCCGTACGCGTCCTGGGTGACCAGTTCAAGGCAGACTGGTCCTGGATTCTGAGGTGGACTCAAACTTGATTTGGGCCTCCACCTTGGTGACTCGAACCGGATAAGTTGTCACACCCAAAATTTCCTATTTTGGGTTGTGCTTAGAAAACACTAAATAAAATAAATGATTTCAATATTTAAATAAATTTATTAGATAAGTTAAGTTGTTAATTTAAATATAGAAAATTGTGGTTTTAAATTTTTTTTTCATATTAATTTGATAATGTGGTGTTTGTTTGATGCTTGTCTTTGGTGTTGGTGAGTGCTATTATTTTCAAAATACCATAGGACGACGTTTGCTTGTTACTGGAAAACTTTTTGGCATTTTCTGGATTTAAAATTTTAATTTCCGTGAGCTTAATCTTTTTCCTTGATCTCTTCATCCATCTTATCATGAGCTCCAAATACTTTATTTGGATTCCTCATGTTCCATAATGTCTCTGGAAAATTTCCCCGAATTTTCAGAGCTTTCGGAGTATTTTTCGCGGCTTAAATAATAATTCTGGACTTTTCTAGAATTATTTTATCCATGAAAATAATTAATTCCGAAAATAATAAATCTCTCATTTTCCCCAACGCTCAAAGCCCATGTGCAATAATCTTAATAAATCTCAAAGGCCCATACATTTGTTCACTAATGGGCTTTAATAATTAATTAGGCCTATTAGTAAAGACGGAGGGTGCAACATCAATTAGTACCATATTGCTAGTTGATGTGAAGGCGAGGAGTTTTCTCCCAATAAGTATGGACCTACCCCTTGGGCAAAGCACACCAAAACTAGGGGAGTCCCTAGTTTGGGAAATCCCTCATGTAGTAAAATACAATTTTCTCTCTTCTTGTCGCCGTCGGCCAACCCTGGCGGAAGCCTTTGTTGCTACGCTTGCCAATTCATCGCCATGGTTTGCCCATACCAGAAGGTGAGCACATTGTTGCATTCTTGCTCATTCTCTTCTCGTCTAGTTTTGCATCTCTTCCGTATAAAAATGGTGTCAACCTCGTTCCTAGGCAATATCAGCACCGCCGCCCAGGAGCTCATCATGTGCCGTTTGGGATTTGCCCGCTTCCTATCGCCGCTGGCACGGCGGCACTGATCCTGGAGCTAGTGCACTGACGCACGTGACAAATTTAATGGAGCAAAGCACAGGATACCGCATCCGTCGTTTTCCATCATCGGTAAGACCCAACCGCACGCCCCGTCTCCCTGTGCCTGCTCTAGCATACGCAGCTACTCTTGCTAGAGTCTGGAGCCAATAGGCATGTTGTTTTCCATCCTTCGCCTTCAGCCGAGCAAACATGCAGAGCACTCGTCGTTGCTTGTTGCTACTTCCGTATATGCAAGCCAAACTAAGCCATCTATCACTCTTACAACCAAAAGATAGGACCATCATCCTGTATACATGTGCAGCATGTGCAAGCGTACTAGTACAGTCTTACCAAGCTAGCAGCGGCTTAGCAGCCAAAGCACGCAGCAGCTCTGCAGCTTTGCCGAACGGCCCACGCCGAGTGCTGTGGCCCAGCAGGAGCGCTGGAGCTCTCCCCTCTCTTGTGTGCAGCCGACACATGGGACCTGTAGCTCTGTTGTCGTCCAGTTCGCGAGCCGCACGGAGCCGGGACTCGGTTCCGAGGCAACACCGATCCGAACCGAATTCCGCGAGTTGGCGAGATTTCCACACAAGGACGGCTTATAAGAAGCCGCTGTACTCCCTCCGCCCTCATCTTTTCCATCTGTTAGCCGCCGCCGCCTTCTTCGTCCTTGCCGCAGCATCATCTCGGAGCTCTAGCTCAGGCCGCCGCAGACGATTTGATCGCCCGCCGTCTCTTCGCTTTGAGCAACCCGTTGCCGGTATTCTCGACGTGTTAACGAATCTTCCCAGCGCCTCCCCTTGTATCCTCGTGCTCTCTGTCCTTCGCTGAACTTCGCCGAATATGCAGAAACTCCCGCCGGCTGCTGTGCACGACGTTCGCCATCTCCATCCAACATCCGACCCGGTTGAAGGCTTAGCTGAGCCCGCGAAGGTCCCCTCTCCCTCCCCATGTTTTCCCTTGGCCATAGGTTCCAAAAATCGTGCTCCCAAGGAGCTCCGGCGAGCAGCTCACGCCGGCCATGGAGGCCACCGGTCTGAGCAGCAGGAGATGACCGACTCCCTCTCCATATCTCTCTCTGATTCATTCCTAGTCGTCCATTTGACGATCTACGAACGAGATTAGAAGATACCTCTTCGCGGGGTAGATTTATTAAAGAGCCCCTGGATTTCTTCATAATAGAACCCGCAGTCCTTAGCGCAATATCCTGAATCCGTTTTCGTGTTTTGAAAGCGTATTTTCTCCCGGATAAGTCAAAAATACGTTTTCAGGTATTTACAGTTTTGCCACTAGAATTGTTTTGGTCATAAAATCTTCGTCTTAACTCCGATTTGATCCGTTCAAATTGCGTTAGGTTCGTATTTGCGAGCTCTACATGTTAGTGTAGTTGTACAGTTAGTTTTGATAATTTATTTTTCGAGGTTATAATTAAGTATTTATTTATCTATAGGAAATCTTAGAAAATTCATAACTTTCACGTTTTAAATCCGAATTTCGTGATCTTTACATCTGTGTGATCGTAGTAACGTGTAGAAGAGTTTTACAAACTTTTTATATTGTTTTGCTACTGTTGGTGTACTGTTTTAATTATGTCTATTTGTTTGCTTAGTGTATGGTTGCTCGGATGATTGTATGGATGCTTGTGTGGTGCTTTATGATCATGTCCAGTCGGTGAGATTTACGTGTTGATCAAGAAGGAGTTCTTCTGAAGCTTTGGACTAGAAGAAGGATCATAGCTTAAGGCAAGTATAACATGGGACTATCCTTGTTACCTATTCACTGAAATTATTAAACATATGCATGTGTCTTCCTTGACAACCATAGAGATTATAACTTAGCTATTGATATCTTGTTTCCTTGTCACCTATGGGTTATGCATTTGGGTAGCTACTGCTAGCGCTTAATTATGAACAATGATCTTGTAATTTGACTAATGGATTATGCAATCAACCAATTAAGATGATGTTATTTCTGTTGAAAGGGGGCTAGAGCATGTGGGTTATTTTGATGCTCTAGTTACTCTCCGTAAGGACTTACCTGTAAGTGATAACCGGGACATACAGTACAGCTGTGAGGGCTATATGGCTCTGGCTCTAGTTGTTCAAGAGACCTTTTCTAGCTTGTTAGAGGTTACCTTAAATGGCGTAAGAATGGCTTGCCACGTTGGGTGTAGTGCGAGCCCCTGGCCTAGTGTGTATAGGCTGCGGTTGTTGTGCCACAGGGAAGGGGGGTTCTACATCTGCCTGCCGAGTGAATCTAATGGCCCTAACTTGTTAGACGAACTTTTGGATGGCTTTATATGGTTTCTTGTGCTTAGGGATTCATGACCCCTTAGCATATGGAAATCATGACTCACAGTGAAAGTGTACACCTCTGCGCAGAGTTAAAAACTGGTATACTAGCCGTGCTCACGGATACGAGCGGCCTTGGGGATTCTTATGGAATAGATGATCACCATTGTTATATCATGTTTAATTACTGTTGATTATTATTATGCTCATGTTAATGCTATTCATTATCCTTATTACAATTGATCATTGATTCATTAATGGGATTTGGATTACATTGATGCTACTCAATTGCTAATTATATAATGATTAAAAGCTAAACGCAGTTTAAACAGTGTCTAGCCTTTTTGAGCCTCATGAACCCTGTGTTATACTTGTTGAGTTCGACATGGACTCACTCTTGCTATTTCCCCAACACTTTAGTGTGTAGTAAGATGCTACTCGGAAGAAGGACAAAGGTGTAGTGGAGTTTCCAGAAGACTAGTAGAAGTGCTAGGCATATGTTACCCCCAGTCAGCCGTCCCTGAGAAGAATGGAGCCCGAAGTTTAGTCACCGTTCCGCGATACTCTGATGTAAGTGTTAATATAGCTATGTATACGTTATATAATAACATTGTTTCTGATACTTTTTTATTCTGGCATATGTGTGGACTTCCTGGGCACACATATGATTAGCCTGGTTTTGTTCTTTATAAAACCGGGTGTGACATAAGTTTTGGGCCTCCTTCTCGATTTGGATGCCCTTGCTGATCTCCTTGGCCTCCATGTAATTCTCCAAGCATGGTCATGACCTCATCATCCTCCCCTTCTTGATGAAAAGCCATCCTCGGCGTCGATGTTACTTGAATGCCATTCTGCACAATATGAAGACAAACGAGGTTGCCAAAATATTAGGAATTGACAATGTTGGAAGAAAGAATATGACCACATGTTTTGGTTTGTAGCATGCCTTCTCCTACAAACATGTAGTCTCCTCGATTAAAATACACACGATCTTTGTCAATACTATCCTGCAAAAGATTAGTACTAACAAGAAACATATGCTCCCCTTCTTTGGATTCCACTTGGGATTGTAAAGCAAAACAAGAGAAATATGGCATGACAACATTGTTGATTTTATAGTCCTCTAAGTGATCATTATTTTGCACAACAAAAGAAGAATTCACAGTTGTACAAATGTAAACTCGTTGTACCATATATTGTTCTTGGTTGCTATATTTGCCAAAAACATGATATGTATGTCTAGACAACCATGGAAAATCAGTATATGCATAAAGTTTTTCCTCTAAATAATTAAGATTGCAAAGAACATTAAAATCAATGTATCCCAATGTATTTAAAGAAGACATCAACTTTAGCTCATGAACATCGCTAGCATTATGAATAACATGTCTATTTTCATTAGTAGTGTTCGATTCCAACATACATATAGCATGATCATTCATTATTGGAATAATATAAATATCATCATTCAAGTCATCTTTATCACAAGGAACATCAAGCAAATCATCTTGTGACAAAGGTAAATCAAACGAAGGTTCCACTAATATTTGTTCTATCATAACATGATTGGTGGAAAAATTCAGCACATCAAGAGAACTCTCATCTTATGTGAGATTAGCATCATTGGCATTACCTTGGCTCTCACTATCAGCGGAAGTAACATGTGTTGAATGTTCACATGAAACTGAGAGCACCTCATTTTCTGTCATGTCATCCCCGCTCTTTTGTGTATTATCCTGCAAAAGGTTAGGCACAACAGGAGGAATAATAGGAGATTGATCTAGTTGATGTTCCTCATCATATGAATTAATTACAAGAGATGGATTAACAAAATTTTCTCTCATAAGAATTTTCATATTGTTCCATGTATGAGGTTTATCTAAAGAACTTAAAGACTCCCACCAAATTGATGCTAAATGTCTCAAAACACTAGATGCATTCTTAATCTTTCTCCGCTCACACATATGACAGTGTGCAAAAATATTATCTATTTTACTTTCCCACTCAATGTACTCATCAGCACCAACACCATCATAAGTAGGTGGAGAAGAAAGAATAGAATGACCTGCGGAAGGAGGTGTAGCAGCAATAGTGCGTGGCTCATGCATCATTGTTGTCTCGTATCGATGAGTGTTGTAACCTGTCATTGTAGACATAAAATAGGAACAAAACAGTGAAAGTTATCCCTAATAATCTACTAAAAGAAAACAAGTGGTGGTGGTGAAAGTAGAATGCAAAATCACAAGCGGCTTATCACCGTCTTGCATGTATTCTTACCAACGCCAAACAGGAGCCAAACCAAAGTGGCGAAGTAATCTGTTGTTGAGCGTGGGTAACAGTTGCAAGATGAACCTGTGCTGACAGAAGAATATGTGGAGCTATGGGTAGGCACACAATATGACAACAAGGATGAGCAATTAACGAATGCAGAGTAGCAATTGTTCAATCCGGATCCAAAGTACAAATCACAGCTACTGGCTAAGACGTGTCGAGACGTAGCGCAACAAGGTGAAAGCAAAGAACAATGGAAAGAACTCACAGAAACTAGCAAAGAACCCGAAATTTTCCTTTTTCCTGAATTTTTCCTGGAATTTTCCAAAAGGCACTAGTAGGAATCAAACTTTTTTTATTTTTTTTGCTATTTTTTTATATTTTTCGCTGAACAAGGATAAAAAAAGATGCAACCACAAAAATTGGCACCTACAACTAAGGTGGGATGGGTCTACAGAAATACAACACGTTCTCTGAAAAGCGTGCAAAAACTTTGACAATTTTTTTTCTTCATTTTCCTGAATTTTTTTTTGCAATTTTGATGAAACCAAACAAGGCGAAGCGTCCCTAAATTCCAACACTACTTCCCAGCATCCTCTGCTCCGATGTGGTCTTAATATAAAGGATTTGGCTTCCCGGCATCCTCTGCTCCGATGTGACAGCACGGGGCCCCTTTACACTCTTTGCTTCCCGGCGGCTACTTCATCTTCTTCGCCGTCCGTTTTGTCAGCTGCTTTCACTATCACTACTTCCTCCACTACTTCAGATTTGGGTCGGCTCCAAATGGTGTCAAGAAGCTGCTGTAAAAATTTCAAATTTTTCTGATAAACGAGCGAAAAGTTATGCCTGTTTTACCGAAGGTATCTCAAGTTATGTTTTCCGGAAGGCACAATACGGTAGTTAGGGCCAAGCGTCCCTAAATTCCAACACCGAGCACAAGATGATTCCTATGACTAACAACAGTAGGTATGCACCTGATGATCTAAGGAGGGCTGCGATGCAGGCAAAATAAGAGCGGCTGGCAACCTATCTAGGGTTTGCGCGGTGGCGAGAAAGTACACAAGGCGGCTAGCGGGCAAGTCGAGTAATGTGGTGGCTTCGACTTGTTGTTTGGAAACGGTGGATGGGATAGCGGGGAAAAACAAAAATCACAGCAATGGGCGATTGAACTACGACTACGAACACAATCCTAAACCAGCAACAAGACTCGACCAGAGGGCGTCCTTCTCCCGGCTGGTGGGATTCCGGCCGCTTCAACCACCGGCGTCAAGGCAGCTGCCGCCGCCATTGCGGCCGGCCTGGGCATGCCGCCCTCTGCTCCTCTGCCTGCGGGGGTGGGCAACCTGGCCTAGGGTGCCTCTACCTTCCCCGACCAGCCTCCGCTGCCCCCGTCCCACCTCTACGCCACCCGTCCGGACTCCGCTCTCGCTATCACCCTCGTCGCTGCACGTGCTACGGCAGCCCAGGGCCAGGCGCGTGTGCGTGCGGCTGCCCTCGCTTGGGAGCGCGAGCGGGATGCCGCCGACGCCTTAGCCCGCCAGATCACCGAAGCGGAGCAGCGTCTCGTCCTTCCCGCCTACCATGACCTCGGGGCCACCTCCTCCGGCTCGATGGGTCACCGCGCATCCACCACCGCGGTCATCTGGCACGATCCGGCTGATCCCCTCGTGACGTAGCTTCACTACCAGGTCGGGGGCGTTCAGAACATCCGCCTGCTCGTCCCGATCATCCTTGAGCCTGAGTTGCCCTCCTATGCCCGTTGGCAGGACCTAGTCCTCCTCACCCTCCGCCGCTACACACTCGACGACCACGTCCTCGTCGATGCCTCGGTCGCGGCCTAGACCCCCTCGTGGCTGCGCCATGACAGCATCGTGCTCTCCTGGATCATCGGGACGATCTCCCTTGACCTCCACGACCTCGTTCGCAACACGGCTGACGCTCGCCAGGCATGGATGGCGCTCGAGGGCCAGTTTCTGGGCAATGCCGAGGCCCGGGCTCTGTGGCTCGATGCGAGTTTCCGCACCTTCGTGCAGGGTGACCTTGCTGTTGGAGAGTTCTGCCACAAGATGAAGGTCATGGTGGACTCCCTCGGTGACCTTGGCTGGCCCGTGGAGGACCGCATCCTAGTCCTCAACGTCCTCCATGGGCTCAGCGACCGCTACGCCCACCTCAGGACGTGGATAACCCACCAGCGCCCCTTCCCCACCTTCCTATAGGTCCGTGATGATCTTGTCATGGAGGAGCTTGCTCAGGGCATCCAGCCAGGGTCCACCTACGCGCTGGGTCCTCGACTTCCTCGACAACCCTTGCTGCTACTCCGCCGCGTCCGTTCGCTCCACCGTGTCCGTCTGCTCCGCCGCCGTCGTCTCTTCTTGGTCCCCTCCCTTCGGGCCGAGCGGGGTGGGGGCCGTGGCGGGAGCAACCAGGCAGCACCGATGGCTCCATAGGGTGCACCATGGCCCTCTTTCCACAACCCGTGGTCAGGGCACATCTCTATGTGGCCCTTCCAGGCTCTTGGCGGTGAGCCTCGCCTGCGAGCGGCCATGCTCGCTGGTGCTCTAACTCCTGACGTATACACCACGTCTCCATGGGCTACACCTTTCGGCGCCTCGCCCGGGCCTGCCTGTTGGGACCAGGCGGCCTTGGCACGCTCTTTCAGCACTATGGGCCTGACACCTCCTGTTGGTCCTGAGTGGATTGCCGACTCAGGTGCTACCTACCACACAACCCCTGACCCTAGTATACTCTCATCCATTCACTCTCCCTCTTCTTCTCTCCCTTCATCTATCATGGTCGCAAATGGTTCATGTCTTCTAGTCACATCTGTGGGTGCCGCCGGCGCTCATGGCTCCTTTCGCCTTCCTGATGTTCTTGTTGCCCCTTCTATGGTTCACAACCTTCTTTCTATTCATCGTTTTACAGCTGACAATTCCTGTTCTATGGAGTTTGACTCTTCTGGTCTTACTATAAAGGATTTGGCTTCCCGGCATCCTCTGCTCCGATGTGACAGCACGGGGCCCCTTTACACTCTTCGCTTCCCGGCGGCTACTTCATCTTCTTCGCCATCCATTTTGTCAGCTGCTTTCACTGCCACTACTTCCTCCACTACTTCAGATTTGGGTCGGCTCCAAATGGTGTCAAGAAGCTGCTGTAAAAAATTTAGATTTTTCTGATAAACGAGCGAAAAGTTATTCCTATTTTACCGAAGGTATCTCAAGTTATGTTTTCCGGAAGGCACAATACGGCAGTTAGGGCCAATCGTCCCTAAATTCTAACACCGAGCACAAGATGGTTCCTATGACTAACATCAATAGGTATGCGCCTGATAATATAAGGAGGGCTGCGATACAGGCAAAATAAGAGCGGCTAGCAACCTATCTAGGGTTTGCGCAGTGGCGAGAAAGTACACAAGGCGGCTAGCGGGCAAGTCGAGTAATGTGGTGGCTTCGACTTGTTGTTTGGAAACAGTGGATGCGATAGCGGCGAAAAACAAAAATCACAGCAACGGGCGATTGAACTATGACTACGAACACAATCCTAAACCAGTAACAAGACTCGACCAGAGGGCGTCCTTCTCCCGGCCGGTGGGATTCCGGCCGCTTCACCCACCGGCGTCAGGGCAGCTGCCGCCGCCATTGCGGCCGACCTGGGCATGCTGCCCTCTGCTCCTCTGCCTGCAGGGGTGGGCAACCTAGCCCAGGGTGCCTCTACCTTCCCCGACCCGCCTCCGCTGCCTCCGTCCCACATCTACGCCACCCGTCCGGACTCCGCTCTCGCTGTCGCCCTCGTCGCTGCACGTGCTGCGGCAGCCGAGGGCTAGGCGCGTGTGCGTGCGGCTGCCCTCGCTTGGGAGCACGAGCGGGATGCCACCGATGCCTTAGCCCGCCAGATCACCAAAGCAGAGCAGCGTCTCATCCTTCCTGCCTACCATGACCTTGGGGTCACCTCCTCCGGCTCGACGGGTCACCGCGCGTCCACCACCGCGGTCATCTGGCACGATCCGGCTGATCCCCTCGTGACGTAGCTTCAATACAAGGCCGGGGGCGTTCAGAACATCCGCCTGCTTGTCCTGGTCATCCTTGAGCCCGAGTTGCCCTCCTATGCCCGTTGGCAGGACCTGGTCCTCCTCACCCTTCGCCGCTACGCACTCAACGACCACGTCCTCGTCGATGCCTCGGTCGTGGCCCAGACCCCTCATGGCTGCGCCATGACAGCATCATGCTCTCCTGGATCATCGGGACGATCTCCCTTGACCTCCACGACCTCGTTCGCAACACGGCTGACGCTCGCCAGGCATGGATGGCGCTCGAGGGCCAGTTTCTGGGCAATGCCGAGGCCCGGGCTCTGCGGCTCGATGCGAGTTTCTGCACCATCGTGCAGGGTGACCTTGCTGTTGGAGAGTTCTGTCGCAAGATGAAGGTCATGGTGGACTCCCTCGGCGACCTTGGCTGGCCTGTGGAGGACCGCATCCTAGTCCTCAACGTCCTTCGTGGGCTCAGCGACCGCTACGCCCACCTCAGGACGTGGATAACCCACCAGCGCCCCTTCTCCACCTTCCTGCAGGTCCGTGATGATCTTGTCATGGAGGAGCTTGCTCAGGGCATCCAGCCAGGGTCCACCTCTGCGCTGGGTCCTCGACTTCCTTGACAACCCTTGCTGCTACTCCATCGCGTCCGTTCGCTCCACCGCGTCCGTCCGCTCCGCTACCGTCGTCTCTTCTTGGTCCCCTACCTCCGGGCTAAGCGGGGTGGGGGGGCGTGGCGGGAGCAACCAGGCAGCACTGACGGCTCCACAGGGTGCACCATGGCCCTCTTTCCACAACCCGTGGTCAGGGCGCATCTCTATGTGGCCCTTCTAGGCTCCTGGCGGTGAGCCTCGCCCGCGGGCGGCCATGCTCGCTGGTGCTCTAACTCCCAGCGTCTACACCACGTCTCCGTGGGCTACACCTTCCGGCGCCTCGCCTGGGCCTGCCTGTTGGGACCAGGCGGCCTTGGCATGCTCTTTCAGCACTATGGGCCTGACACCTCCTGTCGGTCCTGAGTGGATCGCTGACTCGGGTGCTACCTACCACACCACCCCTGACCCTGGTATACTCTCATCCGTTCACTCTCCCTCTTCTTCTCTCTCTTCATCTATCATGGTCGCAAATGGTTCGTGTCTTCCAGTCACATCTGTGGGTGCCGCCGGCGCTCATGGCTCCTTTCGCCTTCCTGATGTTCTTGTAGCCCCTTCTATGGTTCACAACCTTCTTTCTATTCATCATTTTACAGCTGACAATTCCTGTTCTGTGGAGTTTGACTCTTCTGGTCTTACTATAAAGGATTTGGCTTCTCGGCATCCTCTGCTCCGATGTGACAGCACGGGGCCCCTTTACACTCTTCGCTTCCCCGGCGGCTACTTCATCTTCTTCGCCGTCCGTTTTGTCAGCTGCTTTCACTGCCACTACTTCCTCCACTACTTCAGATTTGGGTCGGCTCCAAATGGTGTCAAGAAGCTGCTGTAAAAATTTCAGATTTTTCTGATAAACGAGCAAAAAGTTATGCATGTTTTACCGAAGGTATCTCAAGTTTTGTTTTCTGGAAGGCACAATACGGCAGTTAGGGCCAAGCGTCCCTAAATTCCAACACCGAGCACAAGATGGTTCCTATGACTAACAGCAGTAGGTATATGCATGATGATATAAGGAGGGCTGCGATGCATGCGAAATAAGAGCGGCTGGCAACCTATCTAGGGTTTGCGCGGTGGCGAGAAAGTACACAAGGCAGCTAGCAGGCAAGTCGAGTAATGTGGTGGCTTCGACTTGTTGTTTGGAAACGGTGGATGGGATAGCGGCGAAAAACAAAAATCACAACAACGGGCGATTTAACTACGACTACAAACACAATCCTAAACCAGCAACAAGACTCGACCAGAGGGCGTCCTTCTCCCGGCCGGTGGGATTCCAGTCGCTTCACCCACCGGCGTCAGGGCAGTTGCCGCCGCCATTGCGGCCGGCCTGGGCATGCCGCCCTCTGCTCCTCTGCCTGCGGGGGTGGGCAACCTGGCCCAGGGTGCCACTACCTTCCCCGACCCGCCTCCGCTGCCCCCGTCCCACCTCTACGCCACCCGTCCAGACTCCGCTCTCGCTGTCGCCCTCATCGCTGCACGTGCTGCGGCAGCCGAGGGCCAGGCGCGTGTGCGTGCGGCTGCCCTCGCTTGGGAGCGCGAGCGGGATGCCGCCGATGCCTTAGCCCGCCAGATCACCAAAGCGGAGCAGCATCTCGTCCTTCCCGCCTACCACGACCTCGGGGCCACCTCCTCTGCCTCATCGGGTCACCGCGCGTCCACCACCGCGTTCATCTGGCACGATCCGGCTGATCCCCTCGTGCCGTAGCTTCACTACCAGGCTGGGGGCATTCAGAACATCCACCTGCTCGTCCTGGTCATCCTTGAGCCCGAGTTGCCCTCCTACACCCGTTGGCAGGACCTGGTCCTCCTCACCCTCCGCCGTTACGCACTCGATGACCACATCCTCGTCGATGCCTCGGTCGTGGCCCAGACCCCCTCGTGGCTGCGCCATGACAGCATCGTGCTCTCCTGGATCATCGGGACAATCTCCCTCGACCTCCACGACCTCATTCGCAACACGGCTGACGCTTGCCAGGCATGGATGGCGCTCGAGGGCCAGTTTCTGGGCAATGCCGAGGCCCAGGCTCTGCGGCTCGATGCGAGTTTCCGCACCTTCGTGCAGGGTGACCTTGCTGTTGGAGAGTTTTGCCGCAAGATGAAGGTCATGGTGGACTCCCTCGGCGACCTTAGCTAGCCCGTGGAGGACCGCATCCTAGTCCTCAACGTCCTCCGCGGGCTCAGCGACCGCTACGCCCACCTCAAGACGTGGATAACCCACCAGCGCCCCTTCCCCACCTTCCTGCAGGTCCGTGATGATCTTGTCATGGAGGAGCTTGCTCAGGGCATCCAGCCAAGGTCCACCTCCGCGCTGGGTCCTCGACTTCCTCAACAACCCTTGCTGCTACTCCGCCGCGTCCGTTCGCTCCACCGCCGTCATCTCTTCTTGGTCCCCTCCCTCTGGGCCGAGCGGGGTGGGGGGCCATGGCGGGAGCAACCAGGCAGCACCGATGGCTCCACAGGGTGCACCATGGCCCTCTTTCCACAACCTGTGGTCAGGGCGCATCTCTATGTGGCCCTTCTAGGCTCTCGACGGTGAGCCTCGCCCGCGGGCGGCCATGCTTGCTGGTGCTCTAACTCCCGGCGTCTACACCACGTCTCCGTGGGCTACACCTTCCGGCGCCTTGCCCAGGCCTGCCTGTTGGGACCAGGTGGCCTTGGCACGCTCTTTCAACACTATGGGTCTGACACCTCCTGTCGGTCCTGAGTGGATCACCGACTCGGGTGCTACCTACCACACCACCCCTGACCCTAGTATACTCTCATCCGTTCACTCTCCCTCTTCTTCTCTCCCTTCATCTATCATGGTCGCAAATGGTTCGTGTCTTCCAATCACATATGTGGGTGCCGCCGGCGCTCATGGCTTCTTTCGCCTTCCTGATGTTCTTGTTGCCCCTTCTATGGTTCACAACCTTCTTTCTATTCATTGTTTTACAGCTGACAATTCCTGTTCTGTGGAGTTTGACTCTTCTGGTCTTACTATAAAGGATTTGGCTTCCCGGCATCCTCTGCTCCGATGTGACAGCACGGGGCCCCTTTACACTCTTCGCTTCCCGGCGGCTACTTCATCTTCTTCGCCGTCCGTTTTGTCAACTGCTTTCACTGCCACTACTTCCTCCACTACTTCAGATTTGGGTCGGCTCCAAATGGTGTCAAGAAGCTGCTGTAAAAATTTTAGATTTTTCTGATAAACGAGCGAAAAGTTATGCCTGTTTTACCGAAGATATCTCAAGTTATGTTTTCCAGAAGGCACAATACGGCAGTTAGGGCCAAGCGTCCCTAAATTCCAACACCGAGCACAAGATGGTTCCTATGACTAACAGCAGTAGGTATGCGCCTGATGATATAAGGAGGACTGCGATGCAGGCAAAATAAGAGCGGCTGGCAACCTATCTAGGGTTTGCGCGGTGGCGAGAAAGTACACAAGGCGGCTAGCGGGCAAGTCGAGTAATGTGGTGGCTTCGACTTGTTGTTTGGAAACGGTGGATGGGATAGCGGCGAAAAATAAAAATCACAGCAATGGGCGATTGAACTACGACTACGACCACAATCCTAAACCAGCAACAAGACTCAAGACCACAGACACAAACTCAACAACGCGAATCTGAAACGAAATTGCAAAGGCACAAAGGTGATAGGACAGCGGAAATTGAAATATTATTGGGCTTTTGTGGACTCTAGGTAATGAACAAATATGAATCTAAGGCAGACGAGATTATACCTCGCGGTAAACCTGAAATATCTGATACCAATTGATGAGTACTGGCCCGATCTTCCGAGAGGTAACCGGTAAGTTCGATTTGTGGAGATCTCGACGTTGGCGATCCGGTTTCAAATCAGACACGATTCGAACCCTGCAACCGTTACACCACTGCTCCGTTGGTTATCAACCAAGCACAACTTGATTGACCTCGCCAATAAGGCTTTTCCTGCAAGCGAATCGAAGAGCACAAGCAAGAAGGTAAAAACACGCAATCTGAAATTGCAAATATGAATGATGCGAATATCAATAACTCGGTTCAAGAACTCGGTTCCAAAGGACTAATCGACACAGTGAAGGAGATCAAGAACAGGGGCCCTGGATCACTGTAAAAGGATTTGTCACCACAGTTACAATGAACGATTCAGTTTCTCGATGGAAAACTAAATTCTAAACAAAACCCAATTGTCTAACAGCGGCGGTGGCTGTGTTTATAGTCTAAGACTCGACCTAGGGTTGGAAACGGCCAGGGGTTGAGCGCCTACAACTTGGGCTTAAGGCCCGACACGATACATGGCCAATCGGCCCAAAAGACGGCGACACAGCGCCCTGACAGATTCTGGACGGTGACTTGTTTCGACCATTCCCGTTGATTCCGAACATATTTTGACGTAGGACCACTTGGGTTGGCTTCCTTATCAAATAAGCTTTCCATCCATATATGTATCATCGAAAACGGAGTCCGTACGCGTCCTGGGTGACCAGTTCAAGGCAGACTAGTCCTGGATTCCGAGGTGGACTCAAACTTGATTTGGACCTCCACCTTGGTGACTCGAACCGGATAAGTTTTGGGCCTCCTTCTCGATTTGGATGCCATTGCTGATCTCCTTGGCCTCCATGTAATTCTCGAGGCATGGTCATGACCTCATCACTCTCTCTCTCTCATCATACCCGGTGAACGCGCACAGGAAGTCGCGTCTATGGCCTGCAAGGATAAGGACGTCCACCATTGTTAATTGCATCTCCTGGTGTTGTTTAATCCTCGCGAGGTTGGCAACTCACGGCATGTCACGTTCATGTGTGCATCAACTTCAAATTAAACAGCTTTATTTAGACTAGCTCGCTGACTTCCATCCATCCTCTGCTGGCCTTTTCGATCCGTATCATCATTCATCAACAATTCCAACGCTTGCGGTAAACGACGTTGACCTGTCGTATATGCACATGTACATACGTCTTGGCGTGTGCCGCGCGTTCATTCGTTTGCTTCGCCGGCCGGCAAACAATCGATCGGTCGACCGTACCACCACCCGGTACATAGTCTACTAGCTAGCCCAGTTTCAGCTATCCAGATCAATTAATGGCGCCATCATCAACTGCTGCGATGTTCTTAGCCGTCCTGGTGCGCTTGCTAGCAGCATCCCTGGAGCTCCCTCTCGTCCTCGTCCATGGCCAGCTCGATCCTCCAGGCAAAAAAACTGCTACCTTCAGGCTACCATGCATTTTATTTTTAGCTCACAGCCAAGCTAGCGAATTCCTCCGTCTCCTACGACCCTCCCAAGAAGCTTCCTCATGGTTCTCTCTCTCAGATTATGTTTCGGTTGATGATCTGTGCTGCAGGTTTCATCAGCATTGACTGTGGCTATGGAGAGGGCTTGAGCTACCAGGACTCGTCGTCGAGACTCACCTACGTCTCCGACGCCGGCTTCGTCGACGCCGGCGAGGGGCTCAACGCCGCCGTGCGGCCACCGTACGTCGATAGGGGTCTGGCCGACCGGTATCTCAACGTCCGCTACTTCCCCACCGTCACGGGCGGCGGCGCGACGCGCAGCTGCTACACGCTCCGGCCGGTGGCGCAGGGAAGCAGGAACCTCGTCCGGGCCAGCTTCTACTACGGCAACTACGACGGGCGGAGCGCGCTCCCGGCGGCCTTCGACCTCCACCTCGGCGTCAATCGCTGGGCCACCGTCAACGTCACCTCCGCCGAAGGCGTCTACATCTTTGAGGCGGTGGCCGTGTCGCCGGTCGACTTCATGCAGGTAGGTCCTTTTCCGTACCAGCTGCTTAGCCTTCTTAGTTTGAATTGATCGAACATCAATTTGGTGCTAGTTAGTAGTTGATTAGAAGTTCTCGAGTTTATTATAAAATTAAATATAATTAATTAGAGCCCACTCCTATTTTTCTTTTCTTAATTCTTCGAAAACCTGCCAAAAGTACTTGCAAATCATGAAAAAACTAAGGTTGCATCCGCATTGACCACGTGGAAGTTTTTTTTTCCTGAGTTTGGCTGCCCCTTCTCCCAAATTAGGCGAGGGTGAGAACTGAGAGAATCCAAACCATTCTCACTCTGTTTTATATCAAATTAGGCTTCGTTCGGCTATACGTGGATATAATCCATTGGGGAATGCACCCACGTGTGGATTCCATATCTCAACACCCAACCCACACCTGGACTCAAACCCACGGCTTCGTTTGCCCGCGACTCCTGGAAAATCCACACTTGGGACATATCATTTTTCCAAAGACATCTATGGATAGCTCAATTTATACTGTTGCTTGACACAGGTTGCTACCAAAGAAACACTAAATTTTCACCATATGCAGTTACGCTCACAAAAAAATATATATACTACTAAACTATCATACAAATGAATTAAATAACATGACCTTCTCTACTTAAAGTTGGATAGTTCATATGCAGACTGAATTATAATCGTAAACATAGCACTAACTTTTCTATAGATACAATTGTTCTCTTCCCTCTCTTCTGTCACGAACTCAAACTCTCACTCTCCCACAAGCATGAAAAAAAAACATCAGACGCTTTGAAAGCATCATTGTCCCGCACTTTCTTTCTTCTAACCTGGAAAGTTAAAAAAACAGAGGTTTTGACCAATGCTGGAAGTCTAAAATGGAACCTAGACTTGTAAATAGACCAAATAAGATGTAGAAGCTATATATTTGCCCTAAAAAAATGTAAATCTATAACAAGTCTAACCATGATTTGTTGGCTGATTTGATGTAAGAGGAAAATATTATTCCTTCCCTGAAAAAGTACGGCTGAAAAGACAAGCGAACAGGCCATATATATTTCAGAAATTCAGTTTGATACTTTATGAGAAAACAAACCATATGTGACTTTAGATACAAGGACAGATCCTAACGGGCTTAGGCTATCCGCACTCGTCGACATCTATTTTCATCTCTAAAAAGAAATATTCTATCCTAGTCATCAAGATTTTCTACTCTGTATTTATTTCTTCCGCATCCCTGTTATCTCTATCACATACTCTATACCAACTATTCTATATTTTATTCCCCTCCCTCTCTCTTTCTCTCTCCACAACTCTCTCTCTCATTGCTACAGTGGTGCTACAGTGTTTTAGCGGGCTGCTCTCCCGCGCGGTCTGTGGCGGTCTGCTGTGCAGTCGGTACGCTGCCGGGCCGTTTACAGGGGTGCGGTGCGCACCACGCGCACGCTACCGGTAGCGTACCGGCAGCTTTAGCGATCCCCGGTGCGGTTAGCCTTAGCACAAACATTTAATTGTTGTTATTCCACACTTGTAGGATGTGTTTGGTCTAAACCTGGCAAAAGGTGTCTGACCCTCCCTAGGCTATTAATTTCCGGTGTCTAAGAGCAAGTACAATAATACACCTCAACTTGTTTTATAGTCAAACCAATCTAGCCGAATCCTACGTGGAAGAGAGAGAAGAGGGGAGAAAAGTGAAAACATGCGTAAGAAATGGTGTCGGTGGCATCTCCTGAATTTTTTTTTCAATTTAACTATTTTCCGTCAAAAATTCACATTTATATCTATGGGCGTTATAAACCCATCCTTGGACCATGGGCTCGGCGCTAAGGTAACACGTCTCGGCGCCATAGGCCATGACACACCGAGGCTGGAGATCAGGGTTGGTGTGGTGCTGCCGTAGCCAGAGCTCATCGCCATGATCATTTTGTAATGACAATGTATTTACTAACGAAAATGCTCTCCTCAGGGCGTCCGATGCTTCCGACACGCCCTTCCTGGGCTGTGGAGCCCAATACAAAGCCTGCTCCTGGCTTCTCCATAAAAAATAAATGTCATTCCCCAATCCTCCTCGCCCATCACAGCCTTCTTTCACCGCGCGCATGCGTCTTCTGCGGCCGACTCCACGAGCCACCCGTCGGCCGCTCACCTTCCTAGCAGGAGGGACGCTCACCGCGGGCAGCGCTGTCGCCTCCACTACAGGGGACTGCACCCGCCCGCCCTGTCCCTGGGAGCTGCGCAGCAGCTCGTCGATGGCTGCATAGCCCCTCGCGGAGGCCGCGCAGCCGCCCGCCCACTGGCATCCCTCCTGCGGCATCGAGCTCCACATCGACGAGTCTCGATTCATCCCAGCAGCAAGTAGATGCTACGCTTAAAGCGCATGTTGCAAGACTATGTTTCAAGTATTTCAGATATTTCAGAGGTATGTTGCAAGTGATGTATATCGATGTTACAAAAATGGATCGGGATGTTGCACATGTTGCAATGGCTATACACGTATGTTTCAAGTGTATGTTCCAAATGTTTCATTTGTTCTAGACGTATGTTGCAAGTGTTTTATCTGGATGTTGCAGAAGTAGATCTGGATGTTGCATTTATATGCATGTTGAAAGCATATGTTTCAAGTGTTTCAGGTATTTCATACGTATGTTGCAAGTTCGTCTGGATGTTGTATATGTTAGCAATGGTTTTCAGGTGTTTTTGCAAGTGTTTTTTTAACAAGCGCCACCTTGGGCGTGGCCTTCCTGGAGGCCAACGTAGGGAGCCGGGGTTCGAACCCCGGACTAGCAGCTCCACCCTTGGAGACTTTGCCAGCTGCTCTAGGCACTCTTTCCGTTTTTTCAAGTGTTTTTCATGTGTTTTTGCAAGTGTAGTTTCAGACGCTTGTTTTAAGTGTTTCATATGTCTTCTTTTGTACGTTGCAACTGTTACATCTAGATGTTTTAAAAGTAAATCGGGTGTTGCACATGGGATGCGTGTGGCAAGCGGGCGACATCCGGGATGGCACAGGACCACTACTGGGGTGCTCGCTCACAAGCCCGACGTGGTGGGGCGTTCGCTCGCTCGCTATGTGGGCACCGTCTGATGCTAGCGCCCTGGACCGGATGTCCGGGGCGCTGGCAAGTCAGATTTACTAAAGCATTTTTTCATAAACATGATATCAGTAATTTTTGTAATGACAATGTATTTACTAAAGCATTTTTTCGTAACCATGATATCAGCAATTTTTTTCATAATACATGGTATCATAGATTTCACAATAATCTTGTCTTCCCAAGGGTGTTGCCTCCATTGATACTTCCTACCAAAGTAATTTGTCTATTTCGCAGTACATTTCCTGTCCAATATGCATTGTTTTTTGTTAAATGAATGAATTCATCATAAGTAACGTGAGCATTTACAGGTGTGCTTGGTCAATATAGGGTTGGGTACACCGTTCATCTCTGGGCTTGAGCTCAGGCCGCTCAGTGCAACCATGTACCCGGAGGCTACGGTCAATCAGTCTCTGTTTTTGCTCAGCCTGTCCCGCCCATCAGCCAGATTCGATTTCAATCGATACCAGTTCAATCCAGATTATTCTGTCCCGCCATTCAGGTACCCCGATGATTCGTATGACCGCCTGTGGCAAAGGTATGGCCGCAACGCTGCATGGACCAACATAAACACCACCAAGGAAGTCGACGTCTCTAACGCCACCAGCAGCTTCGACAAACCATCGGAGATACTGCAGAACGCCGCCACTCCGGTGAACGGAACTACCCAGATGGACTTCTCATGGAGCTCAGACCCCTCCTTGGAGGACGCCAACACCAACTCAACTCACCTTTTGTTTCTCTACTTCGCTGAGCTTCTGAGGGTGCCAAGCAATGGGCTTAGACAATTTGACATCCTCGTCGACAACGCAACGGGGAATGATGGAACCAGCCAGGGCTTCACCCCCAAGTACCTCTCCACGGAGGCTGTGAAGAGGACGGTACAGGGGCCTGGCCAGCATAGCGTCTCGCTTGTCGCCACACCGGCGGCCACGCTTCCACCCATCCTGAATGCATTCGAGATATATTCAGTCAAGCCAATGACTGAGATGGCGACGAATGGTGTAGACGGTACCATCTTATCGAAAACCTGAAGCTCAATTAGAATTTACTAGTCCATTTCTAAATGGTTTGGATGTCATGAAAGCATAAATTTAACTTACCTTCTTTTCTTTTCTTCATATGAACAGCTAAGGCTATGATGACAATTCGAGAAAGGTATGCACTGCAGAAAAATTGGAAGGGTGATCCTTGTGCACCAAAAGCATTTGCATGGGATGGCTTGAACTGCAGTTATCCATCATCTGGTCCTGCACAGATAATAGCTCTGTAAGTAGTACACTTCAAGGCATTCTACCATTAAAGATTTACATAGATAGTAAATGACTAAAAAGAATGCATTGTTTCCCTGCCCTGGAATATGATCTGTTCCAGGAATTTATCATCGAGTGGGTTGACTGGTACAGTTAATTCTTCTTTTGGAGATCTAAAATCCCTCCAACAACTGTAAGTGACTCATCATATCTTAACTCTTTCTGGTTCTCACCTCCATACATGCAACATTCACCTACTGATTTTTCAGAAACCTGTAGCATAGCATTCGACCTTTTTTTAATAAGCTGTTATGATTACTATTCTAGTGTTTTTCACAAGAACTTTCTTTAATTCAGAGATCTGTCAAATAATAGCCTATCTGGTCCAGTGCCAGATTTTCTAGCGCAAATGTCGTCACTGTCATTCCTGTAAGTATTTCTGTTAACCTAAAATTAATTTTGCAATACCTGCATCACCATATTGAACATGAACTTACTTTCTGCAGTGATTTGTCAAGCAACATACTCAGTGGATCAGTACCTGCAGCTCTGCTACAAAAGATACAAAATGGATCTCTGGTATTGAGGTCAGAATCATGTAGCCAATTTATATATTTGAGGTCCATTTCATCCTTTAGGTTCTCTGGAGATGGACCGTTAAATTTTTCATAAAGAATCACTCAAGGATAACTTAGAAACACATAATGACTTAACTCTTGCTACTTAAATCAAACAAGTACACTGCAGCATTTTTCTCTATATATTTAATTAATCCGGATAATGTTGACCAAATGTCAGGATTGATAACAACGTAAATTTGTGTGATAATGGTCCTTCTACATGTGAGCCGAAGAAGAAGAAAAGAAACAGAACACTTATCGTTGCAACAGTTGTTCCAATAGCAGTAGCAACTCTACTGTTTGTTGCAGGATTACTTATCCTCCATAGAATGAGAAACAGACAAGGTGACATTTCTTCAAGGAATTTGCTTCAAAAATATTTTATCGAGGAAATAATTAGATGGTATTAATTGAATATTTTCATATAATACATGATTCAATCCAGATACATGGATGGCAAACAACTCAAGGTTTATTAGCCCTCAAGCCAGTTCACACATATTTGAGAACAGAAAGTTCACCTACAAGGAGCTGAAGCTCATGACAGCTAACTTCAAAGAAGAAATAGGGCGAGGAGGGTTTGGTTCTGTCTTCCTAGGATATTTGGAGAATGGAAGTCCAGTTGCCGTCAAGATGCGTTCAAAAACATCCTCTCAAGGGGATAAAGAGTTTTTAGCCGAGGTAGGCTATTCTTTTGTGCTTTATCTTCCATGTGCATTTGAAAACTGAAATAAAATGTTGTTATTACATATTTCAGGCTCAGCATTTGTCTAGAGTTCATCACAAAAATCTGGTTTCCTTGATTGGATATTGCAAGGACAAGAAACATATGGCCCTTGTCTATGAATACATGCAGGGGGGAAACCTAGAGGATTGTCTAAGAGGTAACTTGCTACCTGCCTGCACCCTCATAAAGAAAAAAACATACTCTTCCACTAATGACAAAATTTCACATTTCTATTTTAGCTTTCTCAAACACATTGGCAGCATAGATGCAGGAAAATGTCATCTTAGCATGGGGATATTTGTTGGGTTAAAGTTTGAATACATTAAAGTGTAAGGTGCCATGTTTATTGTGTGCTGTGTCTAACATATTCATAGCAAAATTAAGGGCCCTGATTTTTGTGCCATCATACACTTTTGACATGACAAGTGATGCATATTATGACCTAATTTGACAAGCCAACTAGTATTTCACCATTTTACATAAACGTTGCTATAATAAATTTGTTCTGACCATCAATCACAGGAGAGGCCTCTGCTGCTACACCCCTCAATTGGCATCAACGTCTCAAGATTGCTCTCAACTCCGCCCAAGGTTTGTAAGGCTGAACATACAGTACCTTGAATTAGAAATACAGTAGTAAGAGAAGCCTGTATCATATAGATCTTGCAGCGTGTACCAGCCTATATCTTACTCTCTGTTTCATATACTAACTAGATCTGAAGAAAAATTTTGGTCTCATTACCATGTGTCTAGCTCCTAACAATCCATCTAACACTAGATTTTTTTTTCAAAAAAAGATCTAACACTAGATAAATTGCAAAGTAATTACTGGTTCCTCACTTGGGTGCAGGACTGGAGTATCTGCATAAATCATGCCAGCCACCACTGATCCATAGGGATGTGAAGACAAAGAACATTCTTCTATCTGCTGATCTTGAGGCAAAGATAGCTGACTTTGGGCTCATGAAAGCATTCTCTGATGAGTTCAGGACCCATGTCACCACACAACCAGCAGGCACCCTAGGATATCTTGACCCTGAATACTACAACACGTCCCAGCTCAGTGAGAAGAGTGATGTATACAGCTTCGGTGTTGTGCTATTGGAGCTTATCACAGGCCAGCCACCAGCAGTTCCTGTAAGTGACACTGAGAGCATCCATGTTGCACTATGGGTGCGCCAGAATCTCTCTGAGGGTGATATTGCAAGCATTGCTGACCCAAGGATGGGAGGGATGTATGATGTCAACTCTCTCTGGAAAGTTGCAGAGTTGGCACTGAAGTGCAAAGAACAACCATCAAGGGAGCGACCGGCAATGACCAACATTGTCGCAGAGCTCAAGGAGAGCTTGGAACTGGAGGTGTCCTATGCAATGGGCTACTACAGCTCAGTCTCGACTAGCACAATCAATCTCAGCACAACAAGTGTTGATTTGCATACCAATGAAAAACCAAGTGATCATCTTCGGCAAAATGCTGCGGTTGAGTTGCAACAGGTAGACATTGAGTCAGCAACTCGTATAGGTCCTGCACCAAGATGAAACCAACTGTTCAACTTTGCATGTTTTAATATAGGCTTTTTTTTGTATAAGCCATGGATGCATCATGATTAGGTGTTCTGTAATTTTTTTAGTTATCAAATACTCCATCCGTCCTAGTATATTAAGGCGCAAGCATAACCACCTCTAGTTCAAAGACTAAGAAACACATTTAATTCTCTCTCACAACACTAGTACTACTGTATGGATGTATGCGCGTCTAGAGAGAGCACACCTTATATTATAGGATTTGAATAAAAAAGTGGTTACGCCTTGTATATTAGGATGGTTGGAGTAAGTAACTAATCTCCCAGATCTATAGAATATAGCTATGAATGTTGTGAGCTCAGTGTGAGACTAAGAGATACAAACTGAACACCATCACCTCTCTTGACACTGAAGATAGTAGAATTGTTTCTGATCATAGTGAAAAGGCTGCCTTGCTTCTAGAGGAATATAAGAATAGAATGGGATGCACTACAAATCTTGTAATGCTATATAATCTAAGCCAGTTAGTTGAATAGAGAGAGACCTGGAGCATCTGTCAAGACCTTTCACCATTGAGTACATTGATGCAGTAATCAAGCAAATGTCTGCTGACAAAGCCCCAGGACTAGATGGTTTCAATGGATTCTTCCTCAAAAGTTGTTGGGAGATAATAAAAGAAGACTTCTACACCCTATGTTGTGACTTATTTAATGTCTCCTTGGACCCTTCAGGCCATAAATAATTCCTTCATCACCCTCATCCCCGAAACAAACATCTTGTTAATGTGAATGATTTCAGATCCATCTCTCTTCTAAATTGTGTCCTCAAGATTATTACAAAGCTTATGGCTAACAGGCTCCAATCAAAGATAATCTCCCCATCCACACAAATCAATATGGCTTCATTAAGACCAGGACAATATAGGATTGCCTTGCTTGGGCATATGAATATATTTATCAGTATCAGCACTCTAAAAGGGAATTTGTCACTTTGAAACTGGATTTCACAAAAGCTTTTGATACTTTGGAGCATAATGTGATCCTCCAAATGATGTTGCATCTTTGCTTTGATAACAAATGGTGTTATTGGACCTAAAGAATTCTTGCCTCTAGTTCATCATCAATGCTTCTCAATGGTGTTCCTAGAAAACATTTTCATTGTAAGCATGGAGTCAGGCAAAGAGACCCTTTCTCTCTCCCCCTTCCCTTTGTGTTGGCTCCTGATCTGCTTCAATGCATTCTCAATAAAGGCCACAGAAATGGTCTATTTGAGCTCCCAATTCAGCCCTAAGAGATGACCCAATTCCCTAGCATCCAATATCGCGATGACATTATCAGAATCATGAAAGCCTCTCAGAGAGAACTCTTCACCTTAAAAGTCCTCTTGGAATATTTCTCTTACTCAACTGGGCTCAGGATCAATTTCAAAAAATCTTACCTAGTGCCTTTGAACCTCTCGCCTGAAAAAGCTCATCAGTTGGCTAGGGTGTTTTTTTCGCTACTGTGCCTCAGCACGTACTTCATTAAGAAGGGGTAGAAACATTACAAGACATGACACTGGTAACCAGTAGATTACCGATGCGGCCACCCAAACTCATTTAAAGAAAAGAAGCGCTTACACTAAAACCAATATTACAGATACACATAGCTAGCGACCTTAAATGCATGTAGCCTGCTTGCAGCCAAGCTGAAGCCTCATCGACGATGGACTGAGTTAATTGCTGAGCTAAGGAGTAGTTCCCCTAGAAGGATCTTGCATTTCTTTCCTTCCAAACGGTCGAACTGACCAACATAACAATGGTGTCGAATGTCACACCCGGTTTTAAGGACAAAACCAGACGTACACCATATGTGAAATAAAGAAGACAAATCTCACATATAGCCACAGATAAGTGTAATATCAAGAGACAAATGCTTAATATACATAACACAATAGTATAAAATATACCTTAAAGAGCAACACAGCGGAAAAACAACTCCGAACACCGGGTGCAACCTTCACTCCAGGATCAAACTAACTGGTTGATCACAAGCCTAACAATTCCAGAATCTAACAGTCTGGTACCCTTCCTGAGATGTGGGGAAATAGCAAGAGTGAGTCCATGTCGAACTCAACAAATATAACATGGGGTTCATGCAGCTCAAAAGGTTTGACACGGGTTTACTGCAATAGCTTTTAGTGAGTCATCTCTTTAACAATTGAGTAGCAACAAGTTTACCAAAATCCCAAATAACCTCATGATCATGTAAACGAGAATAATGTATAGCAAGAAACAATAATCATTAGTGAGCATCAATATCATCAGTATTATCATTATCATCAGTGTTCATCATTTATTCTGTAAGGGTCCAAGGCCACTCTGACCGTGAGCACGGCTGTTATAACAGTTTTACACTCTGCAGAGGTTGTACACTTTCACTGTGAGTCGTGATTTACCCTTTCGCCCGAGGTAGCTAATCTCTTGACCCACTTCCAAGGAAGGTCGGCAGGGTTCACTATGAAGCCTTTCAAAGGTTCATCTAACAAGTTAGGGCCATTAGATTCACTCGGCAAACAGATGTAGAGCCCCCCTTCCAAATGGCACAATAACGCGCAGCCTATACACATAAGGACAGAGGCCGCACTATACCCGATTCGTCAAGCCGTTCTTACGCCATGAAGGAATACCTCTAACAAGCTAGAAAAGGTCCTCATACTTGACTAAAGCCAGAGCCATACAGCCCCCACAGTTGTACTGTAAGTCCCGAATGTTCGCTTACAGAAAAGTCCTTAGGGAGAGAAACTAGAGCACCATAAAAACAACCAAATATGCTCTAGCCCTCTTGAGCCATATTGCTTTAAAGCATCATTTAAACGTTTATTGCATATATCATTAGTCAAGTTACAGATCATGGTTATTTATCTTGAGCACTAGCATAAATACTACCCAATGCAATGTCCTATGGTTGTCAAGGTACAAGATACAAAAGCTAGGATATCCTTAATGGTAACAAGGTAGACACATGCATATGAATTAAGTATATTAAAGATGAATAGGAAACAAGGATAATCCCATGCTATACTTGCCTTAAACACCGATCCTTCGGTAAGCTTTAATCTTCAACGTTCTTCTTCTTCTTCTTCTTGATAACCACGTATATCTCACCGACTGGACTTGATCAATAAATCACCACACACACATCGAGCAATCATACACGAAGCAAACAATAGATCTAAATTAGAACAGTACACCAAACATATGAAACAATATATGAAAAGGTTTTAAAGATGTTCTACGCATTGCTACGAACACACAGACGCGAAAAACAACACTTCAATCGGGGCTACGGTGAAAGAAACGACTACCAAAAGATTTTGTTGTATAAAACGGAAAAATTATAGGTCTCATTTGTTTTAACTATATAAAATCATATATATAGGATAAAATACTCTTTATAGACATTCAAAAGTGACTTAGGCTAAATTACATTTAAAGGAGAAATCAATAATATTTTATTCATAAATCTAGTTGCACAGTTATTAATCAAATTAGATCTAAACTATGAAATTTCAGAGATTTTGATAAAGAAAACATTAATACTAGTACATAGTTCATATTGTTATAAATCTATTGAAATTTGAACGGACTAATTCGGAATTAAAACAAATAAATTATGTATTAAACGAGATTTTCTTTATTAAAGTAATAGATTAAATCTCACATCGGAACTTAAAGATAGAAAACCTAACCAACAGTAACACTAACAGTATAACAAGTTTGTAAAACTCTTCTACACGTTACTACGATCACATAGACATAAAGATCACGAAATTTGGATTTAAAACATACAAATTATGAATTTTCTAAGATTTCCTATAGATAAATAATTACTTTAATATAAACTCGAAAATAAATTATCTCAAACCTACTGTACAGTTCTATCATCATGTAGAGCTCGCAAATACGAATCTAACGCAATTTGAACGGGTCAAATCGGAGTTAAAACGGATAATTTATGACTAAAACAAACTCAGTGGCAAAACTGTAAATATCAGAAAACGTATTTTTCAATTACCGAGACGAAATACGCTTTCAACAGATCAAAACGTATTTTCCAGATTACGCTTTGGACCGCGGGTTAAGAACTTAAAAACTTCAGGGGCTCTTTAGCAAATTTGGCGGCCGAACCGGTATCTTTTAATTTAGTCCGTCGGATTCAAATCGGAGGGTCCAGATTGAATCTGGGAAGGAGGCCGGCGGCGCTCCGACCGGGTTCTTCTCGACGGCGACCTCTCGCGGCGGCGCCATGGCCGGAATAGTCTATCTCACGCTACGAAGCACGAGCTTACGAACGGAAAACACAGGGAGAGAGAGAATGGCATGGCGAGCTCACCTAGGGCAGAATCGTGGCCGGGGATGAAGCAAGGAGAGCATGCGGCTCGGAGAGGCGGGCGGTCACGGCGGTGCTCCGAGCAATGTCGTCTCGGGGTGGTTCCAATGCTCCGCGTCGGAATAGGATGGAGCGGAAGGATCACGGGCTCGGTTTTTATAGCCCGAAGGCGACTCCACGGAAAGAAAGGGGAGATTGAGGGAAGGATTCGGCTTCGGCAAAGAAGAAAAGGGGAGATCCGGCGACGGCTTGGGGAAGAAGGCGCCTGACAAGTGGGTCCCACATGCCAGAGAGACAAAGGAGCGGCGCGCGCGGCTGGGCCAGCAGGCCGTGCCTGGGCTCGGCCCATGCGGAAGAAGACGGGCGCGGGGAGGTAAACGGGCCGCGGCAAGGCAGGCCGAGACGAGCGCTGGGCTGAAAACCGAAAGAAAATGATTTTCCTTTTCTTTTTCCTTTTCTAATTTTTCAAAGCAAATTTTCAAATGATTTTCAAATCCAAATTTAAATTTGATCAAACCACTCATCTCAAAAATTTAAATGCAACAGCATGAGTGCACAAACATGTTTCTACTCTTATATTTGATTTTAAGTTTATAAAAATTATTCTTATTCTAAATTTGCATGCTCACAAAAATATATAAAAATCATATTTTTCCTATTTTTCATTTCTTCAAAATTTTAGGGTGTTACAATTCTACCCCCCTTAAGATGAATCTCGTCCCGAGATTCGGAAGATGATGACAAAGGAGATAGGGATAGTTCGTCTCTAGATTGTTCTTTACTTCATCGTGTAGTTCCATCGTCTTGATAAGAATTCCGTCTTACTTTGCATACATGTAACTAATTCCAAGATTTTTGACAAATGCTCCAAACAATACTCTGCGACTTTCCTATAATATGAATTTTCTTCCTTAAAATACTTATCTTCCAACAGAGCCTGACAAATCTCTTAGTCAGAAGGAATTTCTACTACCAACCTTCAAAACATTAATGATTCTGGTCAAGTTGCTCAAATTTGGAATACGATTCTTAATCCTTGGTGTCACCCGAACCTTCTTAGCATTATTCTCCGTTGCTAAGGGTATCGGCTGCGACTTTTACTTCTCCAAGTAATAGCACTTTTCCAAGTCCTAATCCAGTTCATTTCAAAAGGCAGTACTCCATAGTGAAAAACTCCAGATAACACGTTAGGTAATTCAACCCACACTTCCTTAGTTGACTTACTGAACAAGGTACTATATTTTTCTTCTTGCATAAGGACACATCCCACACCTTGATAAGGTGCATCATTGTAGATATGAAGCTCTGGATCTGACAAAGCTAATACTTGGGTTTTACTTCAACCTTTTCTTAGACTCCTTCAAACATTTGCCTGAGGTCTCTTGATCTAAACGAACTTAAAAGCTTCTCCAAAGTTATTTGTTCCTCTGCTATGACTTCAGTAAATTCATGGTCCACTTTACTATCCTTGGTGTACCTATCTTCTAATTGGTCATTCTCATCTCCCTCAGGTAAAAGTCGACCACCTTAATACTCAATTCTTTTCCCTGACGGTGTTGTTAAGAGCATTGTGCACCGAGTACCATGAATCACTCCTTTGTGTGCACTGAGCCATCCATTACCAAGAACCACGCGAATTTTAAGTGACTCCAACACAATGAGTGTTGCGGTGAAGTTTTCCTTGTTTATGACAAGACTGATATTCGGGCATATCTGATATGTCTGCATTTCTCCCACTGGGGTTTGAACTAGCAAAGGCCTCCTCATTGGACACTTCACCATCTTGCACGTCTCTTCCATGTCGGCGGAAATGAAAGAATGCGAAGCACTAGGGTCAAATAAAGCAAAAACTTGTACTGAACTTACTTGAGTATAACCTCCCACTACTTTGGTAACTCCATGAATTTTATCCATATCCACATTGCTCAGTCTTCCATTGACATAGTTTAGCTGCGCTTTGCTTCCTTGAGCAGGCTTCTTATGGGCTTTCCTTTTTCGCTTTCATTGTTGTGGATTCTGACTTAGTTCACTCCCAACTTGCTCTTCAACATTGTTGTTTTGATAGTGCTCGGCTTCATCATACCCATAACATCCTTCAATGGCAGAAACATCAATCTTTTCCCACATATTAGTGCGAGACGTCATATAGGGCTCCTGAGTCATGAGACACTACACTTCCTGTCATCAAGTGACCAACATCAGCAATCACAAGCAAGTATAGATGATCATAATCATGAACTATCCAAAAGGACAACTCTTGTCTCCATGGGTCCAAAATTATCAACCTTGTTCACAAAACATTTTTGCTCAAGAGTGGCAACTCAATCATGGAGACTAACCAATACTTCCAACTAAAGAGTTCAATCTTAATAATCCTTCTTTACATTGGCTACCCCCTTAAAATAAGAGACACTAAATAAGGTAGCTTTGAACCTTTTTCTTCTAGATGAGCTACTTAGCATAAAAGTGTTCTGACATCCCAATGATACTCTTGTGTATGGGTAAGAACAAGAAATCTGAAATTTCTCACGAGCAGAAAATCAGCAGTGCAGTAAAACAGCTGTAACTCTCATTTTATTAACCCAATGAAGCTGTAGTTTACACCGATGGAAAGCTTATAAAATTCTCTGCAACTTACTTATAGAACACACTTCCAGATTCTGCAGCTATCTTGACCGAAAACCAACACATAACAGATTCTGTTCCAGGTTTCAGACAGCACAGTTGCATCGTCTTGTGATTTTTGTATCTCCCAATCCAAAATAACTATGAGGGTGGTTCTTGCATTTAGAGATAGATGTTGAAGTCCACTCTTGTCCAGAATTCTCTCATGATTTTTGGTATTTCAAGAACAGAGATATAAGTTGATAAAGACAGGCTGCTCCGAAAGACAAGATATAGAAAGCAGGAGATAACCAAAACCCAGCTATTTATTTCATTAATCCTTATACCTTATACATATAAACTAAATGAAATCATGGTCAAAACCCACGAGATCATTCCACTCATTACAAAATTCCAACTCAAGCATAAACATAAGCACAAAGCAACTAAACACTTAAATGTTCATTAGTCACACATTAAGACGACTCAACTTGGCTACTAACGGTTTTATTACACGGGACATAACTCCTATTCCTTAAACATGGTGTGATTGTAGCAGTATCCAGAGTAGATAACGTCTCTTACATTCCTTATTGCTTTATATGGACATCTGAATCTCTGCATATACCATTCTTATAACTCATACCTTAAGATGGGTCAACCTGGCATCCCTCAGGTATAGATTTAATACCCTCATACTTAATCCTTTCTCCTGAAAGTGTAGTTAGAAACACTGAACATTGGGCATACTCAATCACTCCTTTACAAGTAGATAACCAGTCTATTCCAAGGATAACATCAATGCCCATTAATTCCAAAACAATGAGGTTTACCTTAAAATTTACCCCCTTTATGTCCAGACTAACTTTTGGGCATACACGGTCTGCCTTTATTTCACCTCTTAGAGTTTTAATCATCAATGTTTTCCCCCTTGGAAGCATAAGTATGTTATGATCTTTTACATATTGTCTAGATATGAACGAATGTGAGACACTGGGGTCAAACAAAACCTTGGCATTTCCTGAACTTACTGGAATTGATCCAAACACGACCTCCTTAGCTCCAGGAATGGTGGAAATATCCACATGTTTCAACCTTCCATGGATGTAATTTCTCTTTAATTTATTTCCCTGCACATGCTCCTTTTGGATATCCTGTCCTGGGTCTCGCTGTTGTTGATTCTTCTGTGGGCAAGATTTGATATAATGTCCTTCCTGCTGGCAATGATAACACTTTCTCTTAGCTGGATCTTTTGTGATGTCATACTCCAAGGAACTGTTGTTTGGTATGTTGCTATCTTGCTGGCCATAAAAGTTCACCTTCGTCCCTTTGGCTTGTTTCCTAGCTTGTTTGGCCTTTCGGGGTTGATACTCCTTATAGGTAATTGTCCACCCATCTATGACTACTTCATGGGGAGTAGTTTTAGCGGGAGTGGCTTCTAACTCTTCAGGGTTTGGATTTGTTTGACAGGGGATCAGGGCTGCATGTGACAATGTAGTAGAACTCGCTTGCTCATTGCTTTCCACTAGTGGTTCTAATGAGATTGCCTTTCTCTTCTTGTCCATGTGGATCGTAAAATTTGGATCCACCTTGACTTTTCCCTTATTATACTCGTTTCGAAGACAGGGAAAACCATAATGCTTACAGCAGTAACATTGTTCCTGCTCTCCAAATGCCTTATTATCAACATCTTTATTGGATTTCATATTCTTCCAAACTTCTGCTACTTGTATCTTCTCTGACCCCTCGGATATGTTGGCTTGACCTTGAGATAAGCATCGTTGAGAATTCCCATGTTGAGCCATTTCTTCTAGTAATTGGTTTTGCATCGCTAATGGTTTCTCGTCAAAAGTGAGCAAGAGCGACACAATTCAGTCCTCTTAACCTCTGAAATCCACAGTCTTCTTGTCACGAGCCGTCTAATAGACAAGGAGAAAAGGTTCAAAATAGAGACAAGGTTTTTATAACAGAACAGGGATAGAATTAAGCATAACTTTGAGAAAATAACAAAGTTAAAGAGAAGCAAGAAATAGGCAACAATGAGAACATGCTAAACGTCCAGTTCTAACTAGGCTTGCGTCCTACAGTCAGCATTGCTCTGATACCAATCTGTCACACCCGGTTTTAAGGACAAAACCAGACATACACCATATGTGAAATAAAGAAGACAAATCTCACATATAGCCACAGATAAGTGTAATATCAAGAGACAAATGCTTAATATACATAACACAATAGTATAAAATATACCTTAAAGAGCAACACAGCGGAAAGACAACTCCGAACACCGGGTGCAACCTTCACTCCAGGATCAAACTAACTGGTTGATCACAAGCCTAACAATTCCAGAATCTAACAGTCTGGTACCCTTCCTGAGATGTGGGGAAATAGCAAGAGTGAGTCCATGTCGAACTCAACAAATATAACATGGGGTTCATACAGCTCAAAAGGTTTGACACGGGTTTACTGCAATAGCTTTTAGTGAGTCATCTCTTTAACAATTGAGTAGCAACAAGTTTACCAAAATCCCAAATAACCTCATGATCATGTAAACGAGAATAATGTATAGCAAGAAACAATAATCATTAGTGAGCATCAATATCATCAGTATTATCATTATCATCAGTGTTCATCATTTATTCTGTAAGGGTCCAAGGCCACTCGTGACCGTGAGCACGGCTGTTATAACAGTTTTACACTCTGCAGAGGTTGTACACTTTCACTGTGAGTCGTGATTTACCCTTTCGCCCGAGGTAGCTAATCTCTTGACCCACTTCCAAGGAAGGTCGGCAGGGTTCACTATGAAGCCTTTCAAAGGTTCATCTAACAAGTTAGGGCCATTAGATTCACTCGGCAAACAGATGTAGAGCCCCCCTTCCAAATGGCACAATAACGCGCAGCCTATACACATAAGGACAGAGGCCGCACTATACCCGATTCGTCAAGCCGTTCTTACGCCATGAAGGAATACCTCTAACAAGCTAGAAAAGGTCCTCATACTTGACTAAAGCCAGAGCCATATAGCCCCCACAGTTGTACTGTAAGTCCCGGATGTTCGCTTACAGAAAAGTCCTTAGGGAGAGAAACTAGAGCACCATAAAAACAACCAAATATGCTCTAGCCCTCTTGAGCCATATTGCTTTAAAGCATCATTTAAACGTTTATTGCATATATCATTAGTCAAGTTACAGATCATGGTTATTTATCTTGAGCACTAGCATAAATACTACCCAATGCAATATCCCATGGTTGTCAAGGTACAAGATACAAAAGCTAGGATATCCTTAATGGTAACAAGGTAGACACATGCATATGAATTAAGTATATTAAAGATGAATAGGAAACAAGGATAATCCCATGCTATACTTGCCTTAAACACCGATCCTTCGGTAAGCTTTAATCTTCAACGTTCTTCTTCTTCTTCTTGATAACCACGTATATCTCACCGACTGGACTTGATCAATAAATCACCACACACACATCGAGCAATCATACACGAAGCAAACAATAGATCTAAATTAGAACAGTACACCAAACATATGAAACAATATATGAAAAGGTTTTAAAGATGTTCTACGCATTGCTACGAACACACAGACGCGAAAAACAACACTTCAATCGGGGCTACGGTGAAAGAAACGACTACCAAAAGATTTTGATGTATAAAACGGAAAAATTATAGGTCTCATTTGTTTTAACTATATAAAATCATATATATAGGATAAAATACTCTTTATAGACATTCAAAAGTGACTTAGGCTAAATTACATTTAAAGGAGAAATCAATAATATTTTATTCATAAATCTAGTTGCACAGTTATTAATCAAATTAGATCTAAACTATGAAATTTCAGAGATTTTGATAAAGAAAACATTAATACTAGTACATAGTTCATATTGTTATAAATCTATTGAAATTTGAACGGACTAATTCGGAATTAAAACAAATAAATTATGTATTAAACGAGATTTTCTTTATTAAAGTAATAGATTAAATCTCACATCGGAACTTAAAGATAGAAAACCTAACCAACAGTAACACTAACAGTATAACAAGTTTGTAAAACTCTTCTACACGTTACTACGATCACATAGACATAAAGATCACGAAATTTGGATTTAAAACATACAAATTATGAATTTTCTAAGATTTCCTATAGATAAATAATTACTTTAATATAAACTCGAAAATAAATTATCTCAAACCTACTGTACAGTTCTATCATCATGTAGAGCTCGCAAATACGAATCTAACGCAATTTGAACGGGTCAAATCGGAGTTAAAACGGATAATTTATGACTAAAACAAACTCAGTGGCAAAACTGTAAATATCAGAAAACGTATTTTTCAATTACCGAGACGAAATACGCTTTCAACAGATCAAAACGTATTTTCCAGATTACGCTTTGGACCGCGGGTTAAGAACTTAAAAACTTCAGGGGCTCTTTAGCAAATTTGGCGGCCGAACCGGTATCTTTTAATTTAGTCCGTCGGATTCAAATCGGAGGGTCCAGATTGAATCTGGGAAGGAGGCCGGCGGCGCTCTGACCGGGTTCTTCTCGACGGCGACCTCTCGCGGCGGCGCCATGGCCGGAATAGTCTATCTCGCGCTACGAAGCACGAGCTTACGAACGGAAAACACAGGGAGAGAGAGAATGGCATGGCGAGCTCACCTAGGGCAGAATCGTGGCCGGGGATGAAGCAAGGAGAGCATGCGGCTCGGAGAGGCGGGCGGTCACGGCGGTGCTCCGAGCAATGTCGTCTCGGGGTGGTTCCAATGCTCCGCGTCGGAATAGGATGGAGCGGAAGGATCACGGGCTCGGTTTTTATAGCCCGAAGGCGACTCCACGGAAAGAAAGGGGAGATTGAGGGAAGGATTCGGCTTCGGCAAAGAAGGAAAGGGGAGATCCGGCGGCGGCTTGGGGAAGAAGGCGCCTGACAAGTGGGTCCCAATGCCAGAGAGACAAAGGAGCGGCGCGCGCGGCTGGGCCAGCAGGCCGTGCCTGGGCTCGGCCCATGCGGAAGAAGGCGGGCGCGGGGAGGTAAACGGGCCGCGGCAAGGCAGGCCGAGACGAGCGCTGGGCTGAAAACCGAAAGAAAATGATTTTCCTTTTCTTTTTCCTTTTCTAATTTTTCAAAGCAAATTTTCAAATGATTTTCAAATCCAAATTTAAATTTGATCAAACCACTCATCTCAAAAATTTAAATGCAACAGCATGAGTGCACAAACATGTTTCTACTCTTATATTTGATTTTAAGTTTATAAAAATTATTCTTATTCTAAATTTGCATGCTCACAAAAATATATAAAAATCATATTTTTCCTATTTTTCATTTCTTCAAAATTTTAGGTTGTTACATCGAAGCTTCTCCTGTCTAGCTTGGGCACCATCTTCCTTTGAGCGCAACCACCAGGTAATGAACTGGGTCTCCTTGGCTAGGGTGTTTGGTTGCAAACTCGAGTCTCTCACTTTCAGTTATCTTGGATTGCCAATGGAAACTACCAAACCCAGAGTTGAACACTTCGGATTTATCATGAATAAGGTGGAAACAAGACTTATGACTACTTCAAACTTATTATGCCATCCATGTTGGAAGGTTAGAATAGGTAAACTCAATGCTATCTTCATTACCAACAGATGCAATGTGCTCTTTGTAGTTGCCAATTGCAGTCCTTGATTACATTGACAAAGCTAGAAGATACTATCTTTGGAGAGGATCTGATAGCAATGCCAAGATGAAACCCCGAGTAGCTTGGAAAAATGTTCTAAACCAAAAAAGATAAAGTGGTCAGGGCATCATTAACCTTAGACTGTCTCCAACAGGATACCCATTGGGGTACCCAAACCCAAAATGGGTCTTCAATAGGATACCTATAACCTCCAACAAAGTACCTATTTGAAAGACTCATTTTGGGTGTCAAGAGATCCATAATCCAAATATGAGTATTCTCTCTCCAGAAGACCCATTTGCAGAAAGAATCGTCTTTTGGGTCTTGTTGTTGGAAAAGATTAAAAATAGTGTAGCGCTACCTAAAGGACAAATGTGTCTTGTATTTTGGGTTGCGGTTGTTGGAGACCGTCTTAGAAGTCAAAACTCTATTCTCTTGCTTAAACACTTAGACAAATTCTACGGCAAGGAGATTCCCTAGGTGAAATTAATCTGGCATGCACATTATATATTCTAATGGACATCTCCCTCATGCTACAACTGATAAAGGTTCTTTTCGGTGGAGAGATATTTAAAGCTTTGCGATCTCCTCAGAGGTATTGCAAATTGCAACATTGGAGATGGATCCTGAAGTCAAACTCAACCCAAAGTAATTTATTTGTAATCAAAGTTTAAAATGTTTGACTTAACAACCTCAAAACAACTTGCTTTAGGGAAACGGGGGGAGTATATTGTAGGACAAAATTGAAATGCCAGAAATACTTATAACTTGGGACAAATGGAGTTCAGCGAGTCATCTTAGACTTTGTGCATAAGGTTAAAATAGCATACATCATAAGGAGTTCAACTCGGTACTGTCATTTGATTTACTTTCTTGAACCTTGTGCATAAGGTTAAAATAGTCTACATCATAAGTATTTTTAAAAAATAACCTGCATCACCGCGTATACATTTGCATGTATATGCCGACGTATGACAATGCCGGGACCAATGTGCCGTACAGTTATCAACTGTGGCTAACAGATCGAGTGGGAGTTGGTCGCTACCAGCGGTCACCAGCGTGTTGACAGAAGCCCCACTGAGTCGTACGTACAATCTTTGACTTGTAGTTTCTCTTGTACCACTATACCAGTCACCACCATATACCCCGCCCTTCTATTTTCAAAACATAATAAAGCATTGGTTTAACTAAGTACAATCTTTGAAATTGCACTTTAACTTGTAGTTTCTCTTATACCATCATGTTTAATTTAATTATAAAGTAATAAACTCATAATCATTGTCATGTGAAAATAACATAGTTTAATTTTCATATAACAAAAAATTTATCATCATGTGAAATGATCAATGATGGTTGGTTGGTTGATTGATCAGATTATGAGGTTTGACTCTTGGAACATGTGAATATATATACCCTCTGACATAGAACGGAAGGAAGGAGTTGTTATCAACGACGTATGGAATATGAAGTAAAACGAAATCAATCACAGCGGAGACACACGATTTAACGTGGAAAACCCCTCCAATGCGAAGGGGAAAAACCACGGGCACCAGCCAGCAACAATCTCACTATCTCAAGAGTTTTGGGTTACACGCCTGCGGCGGCTTACAAGAGAATCAAGTCTCCAAGAAACCCTAACAAGGGTATATATGTACCGTACCGCGGAGGGCCGGCCCAGCCTTCGGCTTTTACGGGCCTCCGCTTCGCTCCGTCAGAAACCCGGCCTATATCTTGCAGTGAATTTAGAACAAACTCCAACAGGAGTATCCTTCAAGCTCCCTCCGATCCTAGCCGCCGGCGATTTCTTTAACCTACGCTGCAGTCGTGTCCTCCATTTTTATTAGTAGTTTGCATTGTTTGCTTGTTCAAGGCTGTACGTACATGATTGCGAAGCTAGCAACCGCGTCTCTTATGTACGGAAAGCCCGAGATCACGCATATCATCTCGACTTCTCGAGAACAATGGCGACATCGACATCCTCGCAGTTCTTCATCCTCGTATGCGTTGCAGTAGTGGTGGTGTCAACGGAGCTTGCCGCTCGCGTCCATGGCCAGCTCGACTCCCCAGGTAACAAAAACAAGCTTCTCCCTCCTCGACGGCCATCGCCGCCGATCGACACGACCTCTCATACAAGATATAACAACGGTGCCCGCGCGTTCCTGGACCACCACCACTCCACCAGCGCCATCTCGGCCAGGTTTCATCAGCATCGACTGCGGCGTGGCCGCGTACCTGGACGGGTCCTCGGGCGGCCTGCGCTACGTCTCCGACGCGGCGTTCACGGACGCCGGGCTCAACGCCGTCATCAACCCGCCGTACAACCGCCCGGACCTGGCCGAGGGTTACCGCACCGTGCGCTACTTCCCCCGCGGCGCCGCCGGGGCCGGCGCCCGCAGGCCGCAGCTGCTACACTCTCCGCCCCGTCGTGCCGGGCGGCCGATACCTGCTCAGAGCTTCCTTCTGCTACGGAAACTACGACGGGCTCAACAGGCTCCCCGTCTTCGACCTCCACATTGGCGTCAACCGCTGGGCCACCGTCAACATCACCGCCGCCGGCGACAGGTACATCCTCGAGGCGGTCGCCCAGTCGCCGGCCGACTTCTTGCAGGTATCTTAATCTTTGCGCGCGTATGTACGTGTCGTATTTCTCCTCCGATTGTTCAGTCCAGACTCCAGACACACGTCCGATTGTTCAGTTTTGTAATGCCTTGGAAGTTGGAACAAGCCCCCATCATACCACAGCACAACAAATTATTGCAACTACTATCTTTACATCGATCTTTCTAATCCAAAATTTCCTTCATTTTTAGCCATGAAAACTACTTCAAAAGTCACCAATCTCCACAGACCACAGGGACCCAGTAGAAAGAAAATACTACTACAATTAACTGATGATCGATTCATCAGAATTGACATTTGCATGTTTCGTATCTTAAAAAATAAAACATGTTTATGTCCAGATGTGCATGGTTAATACCGGGCTTCGCTTATCCTACAGCCGCTCGGGCCGGCCATGTACCCAGAGGCCACGGCCAACCAGTCGCTGATCCTGCTCAGTCTTCCCCGCCCATCAACCAGATACGTTTTCAACAGGTTCCAGTTCTCGCCGACCGCTTCACAACTGTTCAGGTGAGTGACAAGATCTGATAATGCCTGATATGAGTAGATACTCCTACTAGTTGCTCTCCTGAAAAAAAGCTTCAATTGGAAATGAACTTCTATTAATCAGTTTCTACATATATTAATTATGTCTGATCAATTTAGATTCCTGAAAACCCTAGGTACCCCCATTGATCCATATGACCGCCTCTGGCAAAGATATGGAGATGTTCCAGCGTGGACCAACATAACAACCTCAGCCACGGTTGACGTCTCGAACATCAGCAGCTTCGACAAGCCATCAGTGATCCTGCAGAGTGCAGCCACTCCACTGAACGGGACTCGGATTGACGTCGCATGTAGCTCAGCCTCAGATGCCACCTTGAACCAGGACAACTCAACTTACCTTCTGTTGCTCTACTTTGCCGAGTTACAGAGATTGCCAAGCAATGCATTGAGGCAGTTTGACATCCTTGTTGACAGTGCTACATGGAACGGCAGCCAGCAATACACAGTCTCTCTTGTCGCCACAAGAGGGGCCACGCTCCCGCCAATCCTGAATGCATTTGAGATATACACAGTACAACCAGCGAATGAGATCGCGACAAATGATGCAGATGGTATATGCTAACACTTTCACTTTGGTCAAAATGCTGTTAATCTGTATTTTGTTGTGTTCTGTTTGATCATTTGTTGAATATTTCAATGTCAATTAGAATGTACCAGCTCAGTTTTGAATGATCTGGAGTCACAAAGCACAAGTTCAGACTTACCTTCCTTTTTTTTTTTGCCCACATGGACAGACTTACCTTCCTTTGGTAAGTTCTATGGGACGGCGATTCATCCAGCGATGTTATACGGTGCTGAGTGTTGGCCTTAAAAAAGGCGACATATCCAGAGATGCGTATGTTGCGTTGGTGTTGTGGGCACAGGAGGGATAGAGTCCGGAACAACGATATTCGGGATAGGGTTGGGGTGGCACCAATTGAGGAGAAATTGATTCAACATCGGTTGAGATGGTTTGGACATGTCCAACGGAGGCCTCCTGAGGCGCCGGTGCGCAGTGGGGTTCTGAAGCGGGCCGATAATGTAAAGAGCGGTAGAAGTCGACCTAAACTGACTTGGGATGAGTCCGTTAAGAGAGACCTTAAGGAGTGGAATATCTCCAAGGATTTAGCTATGGACAGGAACGCTTGGAGACTGGCAATCAACATGCCTGAACCGTGACCTCTTTTTATCTTGTGCCCTTTACGTCTCTTTATGTGTCTCCATGTTTCTCGTCTATTTTAGGTTTTATCTCTAGCCAACCCCAACTTGCTCGGGACAAAAGGCTATATTGTTTTGTTGTTGTTGCTGCTGCCCACGTGGACAGCTAAGGCAATGATAACAATTCGCACGACATATGCACTGAAGAGAAATTGGATGGGCGATCCTTGTGCACCAAAAGCATTTGCTTGGGATGGCTTGAACTGAACTTTTCCATCATCTGGTCCTGCACAAATAACAGCTCTGTAAGTAGTACATTACAAGCATTCTGCCACACAGAATGGGTAATAAACATACATAGATGCTAAATGACAGTAAAGAATGTTGAACTTCTATTTTTCACAAATGTGCCTGAGCACAAATTTCATTAAGAGGAAAGGGAATATGAGACCACACATACACACCAAACGGGCACAATGCTTGGATGGCACAAGTACAAACCTACTTCCTTCGTCAAAAAAGAGAGTGCACATTAAGATCTGGTCAAAGTCAAAGTATTTTAAATTTGACTATTTATAGAAAATAGTATCAACAAACATGGTTCCCAATAGGTATACTACTACAAAAAATATTCTATGATGAATTGGCACCTATTTGATATCATATGTTAGTTTTTTTTGTAAAAATTGGGTTAAAGTGAGGATGGTTTGACTTAGCACTGTAGCAGATGGAGGGGGTACAGAGTTTTACTAAAAAACAACATTGATCGACCTACTCCTAGCACTAAACTATGCATCACAACCTAGGCCTTGTTCACTTCCCCATCCCAACCCAAAATATTTCCTCTTACACCCATCACATCAAATCTTTCGACGCATGCATGGAGCATTAAATGTAGATAAAAAAGATAACTAATTGCATAGTTTGTCTGTAAATGTCGGGACGAATCTTTTGAGCCTAGTTAGTCCATGATTGGACAAATTTTACCAAATAACAACGAAAGATGCTACAGTAACTTTTCACCTACTTTTCGCGAAGTGAACACACCCCTAGCAAACAACGACCAGAAGCATCCATAGCCAGCCTGCACCCGACATTGCGCCTCCTCTTTGATCTTCAGTGCCCAAGCTCCTGGCAAGATGGAGCCACCACCGTCGAAGACACATGTTCTGCTCCCCAGACCAAAACACCAACACAACCAAAGAATCGAACACTTTAGGGCTATCTCTACAAAATTGATTTCTTGCACTGGGCCACCAAGCCGCCAGGGTGCTCAGAGAAAGTGGCACTAGGGCCTTGTTCAGTTCCCGAATTGGGACACCCGAATTCGCTACAGTGCGCATTAAATGCGCACTGTAGCAATTCGTTTGTATTTGGTAAAAATTGTCCAAACTTTGACTAATTAGGCTCAAAATGTTCGTCTCGCAAAGTACAATAAAACTGTGTAATTAGTTTTTAATTTCATCTACATTTAGTATTTCATACATGTGCCGACATTTTGATGTGACGGGGAATCTTTATTTTGTATAGTGGAATTTGGGGGAGAAGTTGGGACTAAACAAGGGCTAGATTTTGCAAGCCAATCAACAGAAGTACCAGAAACCACACTTCCCTGCTGTAAGGGCAACCCAGGAGAGGGTGGCTGACAGTTTTTTTTTGAGCGAAAAATACAGCAGGGGAGACCCACCACTGCCTGATCGCAGAAGGCACAGGAGTTACTATCCTGGAAATTATGTACAGTTTCCATACCCTGGTATTAACCTGTTGCTAGAATTGTTCCAGGCACTTGTCAACAAGTGGGTTGACCGGTGCAGTTGACTCTTCTTTTGGAGATCTAAACTCCCTCCAATACTTGTAAGTGTCCAAATTCATCATAAAAAATGTTGTGCTTTGTACATTAAGAATCTTATTATAACTCCTTGAAGTTTTCACCTCAGTTTATAATGTTTAGCTACTATTTTTCATATGGAAACTTGAATTAGCACAGCATTAACCTTTTACTCAGAGGTCTTCATGTGTATGTCAGTATTTTCATAAGATCTATATGTTTTTCAGGGATCTATCAAATAATATCCTATCTGGTCCAGTGCCAGATTTTCTAGCGCAAATGCCATCACTGACATTCATGTAAGTATTTATGGTTACCTAAAATCACTTCATTATGAATATATGCATCAAATATATTCAACATGCACTGGTTTCTGCAGTGATTTGTCAATCAACAAACTCAGTGGATTGGTACCTGCAGTTCTACAAGAAAAGCGTCAAAATGGATCACTTGTGTTAAGGTTTCCCCATCATATAGACAACTTATATTTCAAGAGCTGACTTTTAATTCGAAGAGATTCTTTGAGTTCAATAGCGCAACATTTCATAGATGACCAGTCAACAATAAATTAAAATAAATAACTTAATTGCAACTGCTTGTATTAAACAAGTATGTATGTTGGTATATTTTCTTCTCTAAATTTAACTAATTCAGATGGTGTTCCTCCAATGCCAGGATCGGTAATAACATAAACCTATGTGATAATGATGCTTCTATCTGTCAGCCAGAGAACAAGAAAAACAACAAAACAATTGTCATTGCAACAGTTGTTCCGGTAATAGCAATAGCAACTCTACTGTTTGTGGCTGGATTTATTATCCAACATAGAATGAGGGAAAAAACAAGGTAACATTTTGTCAAGAAACCACTAACTAAAGCTTGTTCAATATGATGTGGTTCAACTCCAAATACATGGATGTGATCATGGGACTAAAGACTTAATATCCTTGGGACAGGGTTAAGGTATTTGAGAACAGACAGTTTACCTACAAGGAGCTGAAGCACATGACAGCTAACTTTAAAGAAGAAATAGGGCGAGGATTTGGTGCTGTCTTCCTTGGCTATTTGGAGAATGGAAGCCCAGTCGCTATCAAGATGCGTTCAAAATCATCCTCCCAAGGAGATAAACAGTTTTTAGCTGAGGTAGGTGCCTCAGTCATATTTTATTCTTCATGTGCATTTGAATACTGACGCAAACGTTCTTATATGTATCACAGGCTCAGTACTTGAGCAGAGTTCACCACAGAAACCTGGTTTCATTGATTGGATATTGCGAGGACAAGAAACATCTGGCCCTTGTCTATGAATATATGCATGGAGGAAGCCTAGAGGACCGTCTAAGAGGTAAGTTAGCAATGCCCTCAAAATAATAGCATCACCATACTTGTGGTGCTGAATTACTTCAGTATAACCTTTACTTGACTACTGAGCTTTAGATTTCATTATTCAGCTTCTTAAATACATTTCCAGGACAATCTTAATAGATGATCTTCGAGTCTTAGGAATATTAGGTTCACACACATTCAAGTGCTCTGTTACATTTATTTATGTTGGAATGAATGGACTAGATTGATTAGGCTAACCCTAGGAGGGTAGCTATATAGTGTAGCATATATGGGCCTCATGGGCCTAGCCACATGGGCCTCAAACATATACTCCAACACCCCCTCCCCCGCAGTCTGAACTACCGACGCAGCGGAGTCAGACTGTACACCAGGAAAAGAAAATACATACGAGCCCCCCCACAGTCGCAACTAGCCACTGGTGATGTTGAGGCTGCAGCGGAAGGCAGTGAAGGTCGACGATGGGAGGCCCTTGGTGAAGATGTCTGTGAACTGGGATGTAGTAGGTACATGTAGGACTTGCACCTCGCCGATGGCAACCCGATCACGGACGAAGTGAAGGTCGATCTCCACATGCTTGGTCCGCTGGTGCTGCACGGGGTCGGTGGAGAGGTAGACTGCACTGACGTTGTCGCAGTAGACAAGCGTGCTCCGGAGAAGAGGGTTATGGAGCTCGCCTAGGAGCTGTCGGAGCCAAGATGCCTCTGCCACGCCATTGGCCACGGCGCGGTACTCCGCCTCGGCACTAGAGCGGGAGGCCACCTGCTGACGCTTGGACGACCAAGACACCAGGTTGCCACCCAAGAAGACAGCATAGCTGGAGGTGGAGCGCTGAGTGTCTGGACATCCGGCCCAGTCAGCGTCAGTGTAGACAATCATCTCGGTGGAGGAGGACCGCCGGTGAAGGAGCAGGCCGTAGCCCACAGTGCCGCGGAGATAGCGAAGAAGGCGCTTGAGGGCAGTGAGGTGGGGCTCCCTTGGATCATGCATATGAAGGCACAGCTGCTGAACTACATAAGTGATGTCTGATCGAGTGAAGGTGAGGTACTGGAGAGCACCAGCAAGACTCCGGTACGCGGTGGGACCAGACACCGGGTTACCCTCGGCCTCGGACATCTTGCCCTGCGTGTCAACTGGAGTAGAGTAGGTGTTGCAATCTGTCATCCTAGCTCGCTCAAGGATGTCAAGAGTGTACTGCCGCTGGTGAAGAAGTCCAGCAGAATGAGGCTCAACAGTGACCCCAAGCAAGTGGTGGAGCACACCTAGATCCTTCATAGCAAATTCCTACTGGAGAGAGGTGATGATGCGGCGAAGGAGTGACTCACTGGAGGCGGTGAGGACAATGTCATCAACATAGAGCAGTAGATACGCAATCTCAGCTCCATGGTGGTAGATGAACAATGACGTATCGGACTTGGCCTCCACAAACCCCAGTGATCGCAAAAAAGGCAGCAAAGCGATGGTTTCATGCCCGAGGGGCCTACTTGAGGCCGTAGAGAGATCTGTTGAGCCGGCAGACCATGTCAGGACACGAGGAGTCAACAAACCCAGTCGGCTGACTGTAGTAAACTATCTCAGTGAGAAGACCATGCAGGAAGGCATTCTTGACATCCAGCTGATGCACGGGCCAAGAGCGAGTGAGGGCGAGGGAGAGCACCGTGCGAACTATAGCCGGCTTCACCACTGGACTGAAAGTCTCATCATAGTCAACACCAGGCCACTGAGTAAAACCCCTGAGAACCCAACGAGCCTTGTACCTCTCGAGAGTGCCATTAGCCCGGCGCTTGTGTGTCCAGATCCACTTGCCGGTGACGACGTTGGAGCCTGGTGGATGGGGCACCATATCCTAGGTTTGGTTGGCGAGGAGAGCCGCGTACTCCTCTTCCATCGCGTGGTGCCAGTGAGGGTCCAACAAGGCCTCACAGACGGAAGAGGGTACTGGAGAGACCTGCGAGTCACCAGGCATCGCCACAAGAGCCCGGGGCTATAGGGTCCTAGCCGCGTGTCGTGTCACCATATGATGAACATGACGCGGGTGGCGGTGAAGGAGTGGCGGGTGATACACCGGGGTCTTGACGCGAGCGGTTTGAGGCCGCGACGACGGCTCCGGTGTCCCCGGCGGAGAGGAAGACGGCTTCGGTGGTGACTCCGGCGAAGGAGGGGCCACCAGCGAAGGCGAAGGTGCCGGAGCAGTCTGGGCCCGATGCTGGTACACAAGGACCGGCCGGGCGAAGCGCGCAGTCAGAGCCGGAGGCGACGGCCTAGGACCCCCGTCAGTCAGAATGAGAGGGGCCGGCCCGGAAGGGTCCCCGTCCATGCTCGAACAAGGAGCAGGGTTGGAGGAGTCACCGGCCGACAGCGAGCTAGGGCACAGGGCTGTAGGACCTGCAAGAAACAACGGCAAAGGTGTCTCGACCACCACATCAGTGGGAAACAAAGAGGAGAGGTCAAGCCCGGAGGTGGAAGGGGTGGTGGTGGCGGAAAAGGAGAAGACAGACTCATCGAACACCACATGGTGTGAGATGAGGACCCGACGAGAGGTGAGGTCATAGCAGCGGTACCCCTTGTGGTCCGAGGAGTACCCAAGGAAGACACAGAGAGTGGATCGGGAAGCTAGCTTGTGCGGAGCAGTGGCCGTGGTGTTAGGGTAACACGTACACCCAAAGACTCGAAGGTGGTCATACCTCGGAGGGGTACCGAAAAGAGCGTGGTGCGGCGTGGGAGCCGGGCAAGCAGCGGAAGGAAGGCAGTTAAGGAGATAGGTGGAGGTGTGCAGGCTCTCTGCCCAGAAACGAGTGGGGAGTGAGGCCTGGAGTAAGAGGGTATGCACGATGTCATTTGTGGTGCAAATCATACTCTCAGCCTTGCCGTTCTGAGAGGAGGTGTACGGGCAAGACATGCGCAACTGGACACCGCGAGAGAGGAAGAAGGTCCAGGATGTGGAGTTATCGAACTCACAGCCATTATCGCACTGAACGGCCTTGATGGTGAGGCCGAACTGAGTGGAAACCCAAGCAAAAAAAATGGTGGAGCGCGGGGAATGTCTCAGACTTGGCACGTAAGGGAAAAGTCCACAAATAGTGAGAAAAATCATCAACCGCCACAAGATAGTACTGATAGCCAGAAATGCTAAGTACAGGAGACGTCCATAGGTCGCAATGTACAAGATCAAAAATGCGAGCCGCATGTGAAGAAGAACTAGAAAAAGGAAGACGAACATGACGGCCCATTTGGCACGCGTGACACAAATGCTCATCATGAGCTCGAGTACAACGAATGTTTGAGCTATGACTAAGCTGCATCATGGCATCACGTCTAGGATGGCTAAGGCGCCGGTGCCAAATAGTAAAAGAGGTGGTGGTGAAGGCAGCTGACAAAAGCGAAGACGGCGAGGCAGACGCTGGAAAACGGAGGGTGTAAAGGGGCCCCGTACTGTCACATTAGAGAAGAGGACGCCGGGTAGCCAAATCCTTCACAGTAAGACCAGAAGAGTCAAACTCCACAGAACACGAGTTGTCAGCTGTAAAACGACGAATAGAAAGAAGGTTGTGAACCATAGAGGGTGCAACAAGAACATCGGGAAGACGAAAGGACCCATGAGCACCAGCGGTACCCACAGAGGTGATAGGAAGACATGAACCATTTGCGACCATAATGGACGAGGGGAGAAAAGAAGAAGGGGAATGGACAGAAGAAAGTATACCAAGGTCAAGGGTGGTGTGGTAGGTGGCACCCGAGTCGGCAATCCACTCAGGTCCGACAGGAGGTGTCAAGCCCATGGTGCTGAACGACCGTGCCAAGGCCGCCTGGTCCCAGCCGGCAAGCCCGGGCGGTGTGCCGGGGGGAGTAGACCACGACGGTGGAGTGGAGACGCCGGGAGGTGGAGCACCAGTAAACATGGCCACTGATGGGCGAGTCTCACCCCCTGGAGCGTGGTAGGGCGACATAGAAATGCGCCCTAACCACGGGTTGTGGATGGAAGGCCATGGTGCCCCCCGGTGGGCCAGCTGGCGGGGTGACACCACCACGGCCTCCCCCACGGCCCCCACCGCCCCCACCGCGTCGGTGACGACCGCCATGACCCCCCACCTCCGCTTGGCCCGGAGGGAGGAGGCCCAAGAAGGGACGACAGTGGTGGAGCAGACGGACGAGGGGGAGCAGACGGGCGCGGTGGAGTAGCAGCCAGGGCCGTCGAGGAAGACGAGGACCCCGGGGTGGTGGTGGACCCCAGCTGGAGGCCCTGAGTGAGCTCCTCCATGATGAGGTCATCACGGACCTGTAGGAAGGTGGGGAAGGGCCGCTGACGGGTGATCCACGTCCGGAGGTGGGCGTAGCGGTCGCTGAGCCTGCGGAGGACGTTGAGTACGAGGATGCGATCCTCCACGAGCCAGCCCAGGTCGTCAAGGGAATCGGCCATGGCTTTCATCTTCCAGCAGAACTTGCCAACGGCAAGGTCCCCCTGGACGAAGGTGCGGAAGCTCGCGTCGAGTCACAGAGCTCGGGCCTCAGCATTGCCTAGAAACTGGCCATCGAGTGCCAGCCAGGCCTGACGAGCGGAGGTGGTGTTGCGGACAAAGTCATGGAGGTCGACGGAGATCGTGCTGAGGATCTAGGAAAGCACAATGTTGTCCAGACGCTGCCACGATGGAGTCTGGACCATCGGCGTAGGCTCGTCGAGGACGTGGTCGTCGAGGGCGTAGCGGAGAAGAGTGAGGACCACCAGATCCCTCCAACGGACGTACAAGGGCGACTCGGGGTCGAGAATGACCGGGACGAGTAGCCGGATGTTCTGGACACCGCTGGCCTGGTAGTGAAGCTGCGAGATGAGGGGATCGGCCGGGTCGTGACGGAGAGCCGTAGTGGTGGAGGTGAGGTGGCCCGTCGAGCCGGAGGAGGTGGCCCCCCGTCCTGGGCAAGAAGCTGCTCCGCCTCGGCGATCTGGCGGGCCAGAGTGTCGGCGGCGTCCCGCTCCCGTTGCCACAGAAGGGCAGCCACACGGACTCGCTCCTGTCCCGTTGCGGCCGCGGCCCGGGCGGAAACCAGCGCGGCAGCAAGGGCGGAGACGGGCCGAGGAGCGTAGAGGACGGCCGAAGGCGGGGCGGGGAGGGTGCCGCAGCCTATGGCCAGTCCTTGCAGGTGGGATGCCGCACCATCACCCCTAGGCAGGACCAGGCCGGCTGCAGCAGCAGCAGCGGCGGCAACGGCGGCATCCGCTGGAAGGTCGGGCCCGACGGCGTCGTCGACATCGGCCGGGGCGGCCGGGAAGGCAGCAGCCGCAAGAGCCCCATCGGAGGCGAGAGTGAGTGTTGGGCGCGTCGTCGGGGCCGCAGGGGAGGCGCCAGGCGGCTGCCAAGCCACGGTAGAGAGAGGCGCGGCGGCAGAGGGGGCTGCCGGCGGCGCCCAGCCGTGTCCAGCGCCCGCGCCAGAGGCGGCGGCCAGCGGCGCTAGAGGGGGCGGCGCAGGGAGAGTGCCTGCGATCTAGGCCCAGGAGGTTGAGTTGGAGAGGGGAGGGAAGGAGAGAAAGTAGGAGGGAGGAGGAGGGTTGGCCATGGCACCTGGCAGCGCACCGGCATGGGCGGCGGCACCTGGCGGCGGAAGGGAGGGAGGGAGACAGGTGAAAAGAAACTAGGCTCTGGATACCATGTTGGAATGAATGGACTAGATTGATTAGGCTAACCCTAGGAGGGTAGCTATATAGTGTAGCATACATGGGCCTCATGCATATACTCCAACACCCCTCGCAGTCTGAACTACCGACGCAGCGGAGTCAGACTGTACACCAGGAAAAGAAAATACATACGAGCCCCCCCCCACAGACGCAACTAGCCACTGGTGATGTTGAGGCTGGAGCGGAAGGCGGTGAAGGTGGAGCACCAGTAAACATGGCCACCGGTGGGCGAGTCTCACCCCCTAGAGCGTGATAGGGCCACATAGAAATGCGCCGTGACCACGGGTTGTGGAAGGAAGGCCATGGTGTCCCCCCGGTGGGCCAGCTGGCGGGGTTCCACTATTAACGACATCACACTATCAATTACTATAGTTGTGGCAAAACAAATCAAGGGCCCTAGTTATTTGGCCAATGCAAACTTCAGAGATGTGTTTATGAAAAATTCTACTGACAAACCACATGCTATGTTTTTTTATTATTATTTTTTTACCTTTTGCACATACCTTGCAATAACCATTTGCTGTGTTCATACATCACAGGAGAGGCTGCTGCAGCTACACCCCTAAATTGGCATCAGCGTCTCAAGATTGCTCTCGACTCTGCCCAAGGTTTGTAAGGCTTTGCACACATCTAAACTTAAAGAAATATTGTGACATAAGATACAACTGAACCAACATGCATAAACTAATTTGCTGCCTCGATACTAATTAAATCTGGCAACACCTCACACATTTTACCAAGTTTGGACAGCTTCTACAAATCCACCTTGCATAACCAATTGAAACCATAGTGGCTCCCAAATGTGGATGCAGGATTGGAGTACCAGCATAAATCATGCCAACCGCCACTTATCCATAGGGATGTGAAGACACAAAATATTCTGCTAACTGATGATCTTAAGGCAAAGATAGCTGACTTTGGGCTCATGAAGGCATTTGCCGATGAGTTCAGGACCCATGTCACCACCCAACCAGCAGGCACCCTTGGATATCTTGACCCGGAATACTACAGTACATCCCAGCTAAGTGAAAAGAGTGATGTATACAGCTTTGGAGTTGTGCTACTAGAGCTCATTACAGGCCAGCCACCAGCAGTCCCCATCAGTGACACAGAGAGCATCCACATTGCACAGTGGGTGCGCGAAAAGCTGTCAGAGGGTAGTATTGAGAGCATCACTGACCCGAGTATGGGTGGAGAATATGATGTCAACTCTGTCTGGAAGGTAGCAGAGTTTGCACTGCGATGCAAAGAAGAGCCGTCACGGACACGACCAGCAATGACTGATGTTGTGGCGGAGCTGAAAGAATATCTGGAGCTTGAGGTGTCTCGTGCAATGAGCTACTACAGCTCAGTCCCAAGCAGTGCGAGAAATCCGAGTGCAACAAGTATTGATTTGCATAGCGAAGCTCAAGCAAGTGATCGTCCAAAACAGTATGCTGAGCTTGAATTGGAACTAGTTGGTGTTGCATCTGAAACTCATGCATGTCCCACACCAAGATGAGACCGTCCATTCAACTTTGTATATTTTATTAAGGACCTATGGTCCTCTTCTATATAAACCGTGGATGCGTTGTAAATTTTACGTCTTCTGTATTCTTTTCTCTGAAAGCATATTCTGTAATTTGAGATTACATGTGAACATTGTGACTTGTGAGATTAGTGTGAGAAATGGAAGATTCACTTTCTAAATGGATCTGAACAAGAAGAACAAACTGTATAGAAAAACTCATCAATAAACACTCAAGCTGAGGCATAACAGATTGGCACAGATAGGGAAATAAAAGCAAATACAGAATCAGCAACCAGCGGTCCTGCTTGCCGTGGCTTTCAGGTATACCAGCGAATTTTAATGTGACCTTCCTTTAAGTTTATTAGCTGCTAAGCCAGGGACAAGAAGAAATACAAGTATCCTATGAAATCTGGGATAGAACAAACCAGTGGGGTAATATGAATAAAAAAGTATTGTGAACCGTGGTACACTACTGAAAGTATAGATTCCATTAAACGTTACGTTACCTGATGGAAACATGCAGTTTTTGAGTTAGCAATTTATCAACTGCTACCGTCCATACCTATATGTTCATAGGAGTAGAATATTTAGTGTACATTCATCTATAAGTGCAGATTAGGGCAATTGCAATGTCGGAAAAGACAGCTCACAACAAAATAATGCACGATAGACAACCTTTTTGATCAATTCTGTGAAAATAGATACCTAAAGAAGCGTCAACTGGTTAGACATTACAGCCCGTAGAGTAATTTCTAACGAATCTTAACCTTCCCCATCCAAGAGTTCAGACAACCTAATCTCTACAACTAAAAAAACCCCAAATGTTATCGTCTGATGGGACCGCTAATGATCCATCCCGCGCTAATCCCCCTCCACACTAATCCCTCTCTGCAAAACCTCCCTCCCCGCAAAACCGCCCCCGCCCCTAATTACGTCGCACGCGCCCACGACCCCAGCTCCGACGCCGCCGCCAGCCCCATTCTGCCTCCCTCGCTCCGACGACGCCGCCAACCCCGGGCCATCCAGCGCCGCCAACCCCGTCGACGAGACATGACTCCTGCTGCTGCCGGACGCGAACGCGAAGCCGTCGAATCGGACAACCTCGACAAACCACCGTCGCCGCAATGTTTTAAATAGTGGGCTAAGGTGTTTAGCGGTATATCTCTAAAATAGCTAATAGCGGAGCTATATCGGGCTATAACGGGATATAGCGGCTAAATTGTACATGAACACAAATAGCGACACCCTGCCTCAAAAGACTATAGCGGCAGCTATAGCGGGAGATTTAAAACTATGTGTCGCCGTCGTCGTACGAGGTTCTGCCCTGCATCAAGCGCTCGGACATCGAGACCGCCGCCAGCTCCGCAGCTCCGACGCCGCCACCAGCCCCGATCCTGCCTCCCTCACTCCGATGACGCCGCCAGCCCCGGGCCTGCACGCCAGCGCCGCCCGCCCCATGGACGAGACGTGACTCCTGCCGCTGCCGCTGCCGGACGCGACCGCGAAGCTGCCGGATCGGACGACCTCAACAAACCGCCGTCGCTGTTGTCGTACGGGCCGTTGCCCTGCTTCAAGCGCCCTGTACTTGCATCGTGGCCCACGATGAGCTGTCAATCCTCCCCAAATGTCTTAAGCCAAAGTGAATGGTGGTTCCATATTGTTTCAATTAGGTTATGCACGTTGGTGTGGGATATGATCTGTACAAGAATAATGCAAACTTAAACTAGGTAGTTCATGATTTACCTGCTCATGGCTCTCAGAGCAATATTATTGGGCTACCAGAAATTGATTAACAAGACGATGGGCAAGATATATATGGTGTTCAGATAGATACATTAATACTTTCAGTCCTCTATTTAGTCAATAGAATGCTGATCACGGTACGCTCTATTGTCATTTTCCCCAATAGTTCAGTTCTGACAGACTTTAATTAACTGAACTGATGTTAGGACCGGCTAACAGTAGTTCATTAGTTGTGGCCTACAATTGTGTTGGATTCAATAGTGATTTCCCTCTGATCCACTACAATTCTCATCAGTTGTGTCCTCTACTTGATTGATTTTTACAGTTGGGCCATTTTTCTCTCAAGTCATTTTGCGAGATTATTCAGTTCACAAGGTAGCAGGTAAGGTAATTTTTTTCTTTACAGTTGCAGTTTTAATAGTTGTGCCTTCCTGTAGAGTTTATGTATTTGCTTTTATTTGCACATGTTAGATCCATTCGATTAGGTAGCTTCCTCCAAGTACTTGTTATTTACCTGCACCTGAAAAATGGCATCTGTCTTTTCTATGCACACTCATCTTTTCAATTGCAAAAATGTATTGCAGCATGGGTAACATAAAGAGAATAGGAGCCATTTTCTGGTATGCAAGAATACATGAACCAGTAGCCTACGTTGGAAATAGTTCTGCAAGTCATTAGTTACATTTTCTATTTTAGGCTATTTTTCTGGTAAGTACATGGTTGACACTAGCTCACCGTGAATTGACTTGAAATGCATGGTTGATTGCCTCTCTGGGCATTTGATGTTTTTGCTTCCTTTTTTTAACATTAGTGTTCAAAGTTGTATCTTGGAAACTGTGAACTCTAAGGACACTTATTTGCTGAATGATGATCCAGATGATAACTGGGGTGTTTGGTTGAGGGATTGCTTGATCCTAGGCTAGATTGGTCCAACATGGCATCATCCTATAACATTGGTGCATGACCACATTCTTTGTTTTTCTATCAATATGGTTGTGGGAGTTGAAAATATTGGTGGACCAACTTATCAAATTCATCCAGTTAATACTCCCTCTGTTCCAAATTGTATTTGGGGTTTGTCCCAAGTCAAACTACTTTAATTTTGACCAAGATTTTGGAAAATATGTTAACATCTATAAGTCCAAATAAATACATTATCAAAACTTATTCCATGGCTCTCCTGCGTATTTGAGAGAGAGAACATATGTCATGGATAATAATTTAATAAAACTAATTTAATGTTTGGATGTTAGTGCATATTTCAAAGTTGGATAAGTTCGACTTATGACAAAACCAAAGTGAACTATAATTTGGAACGGAGGGAGTAAGTAGGATTGGTTTGGAGTTGGATTCTTGAATCATTTTCAGTCAGAAAAATTAACAACCTTGGTTGCTGACACAGGGATCCATCAGCAGAACCTGTTTGTCTGGGCTTTGTAGCCTGTAACGCAGTGGTCTTCATGGCAGCGCATATTATGTATTGTTTGGTCTTTGTGGGTATAGTGGTTGACTATATCAGCTGGTGCTGGTGTTTCAGTGACACTAGATATTCATCTATCACCCCTAATAAACAGAAGTTATAAAGTGTTGTATGGAAAGCACGATTACAACACCCTTGCTATATCAACATGATCTATTTGCTAATGTGCTTTGTGAATCTGACATGTCATCAACGCTAGCTTATATTTGTCAATAAGTAATGTAGCTGTTTCATGTACATCATTTTATGCTGTTACCTTGTTTTCTACTTGAAATTGTCCTTCTAACTTATATCTTGTTCATGCATTATTTCTGCTCGAAAATGTCTGTTAATATTTGAACTTGTATCTTATTCATGGCATGGCTTTCTAGCATGGACAGTCTGACTTGTATCTGTACCGAGTCTCGCAGTTGTTCATTATTGTTATTCTGTGACCTGTGCCACTAAAAATTGTTTCCTTTGATGTTTATACCAATTTTCTTGCAGTATAATCTATGAATGACAGTTTCTGGTTTTGTAGCTGTCGACTAACATGTTGTCTTTCCTTGTTGCAGTTCGTCACATCTGCTCTGAAGCAACCAGGTTTGGAATTCGAACTTATCTCTCCAGCCATACCTAAGCCACGTGTGGTGCCCCATTTTCCAAACGCGGGAGAGCAGGCACACACCTTGCAAGAGGAGCTGGTCCCATCCGCACTCCTCAAGTTGCATATCTATGTGATTGTACGATTGATCTGTCTATCCTTTATACCTGTGTTTGTTTTGATGCCAGCATGAGTGTCTGAAAATAACTGGCAGTTCTAAATATAAAGCCTGTTGGGTACACAGTTTGGGATATGACAAATTATATATAATTGGAACCTATTGATTATAGTATTTCTAATATTCTTTTCTCTCATATTAATATATATATATATATATATATATATATATATATATATATATATATATTGCACGAGTACGCAAACTAAGCAAATTCTTTGTGCTTCTTTGCTTATACCAAGATGTGAATTGGCGTCCACACTCCACCAAAAGCCGCCTGCTACCCTGAGCTTGCATGTGTATCTAGAAACAATTTCAAAGTTTTTTTAAATATTTTAAAGTGAATTTCAATTTTTTTTGGTTCAAAAAGCAATTGATTTTGATTTTCATATGAATTTGCAGAAGAAAAAGGAAATAAAAAGAAAAGCTTAATCGTTACAAGAGATGTATTGTAGAGTGTAAAAAAAGTAATTGATATACCATGGGTGCCCATATGTATTTATGCATTTAATTGAAAAAGAACTTATTATTCCATATGAACTTAGCACTCTTTGGTACATTCATTTATCAAACATATTGATCTAAAAAATCTAAGTACAGCAACACACTAATGTTTAATCACAAATACTTCTTCATCTACTTCTTCAATGTTACAACCATTAACGTAACTAATGACACCTTGGTTGTTTGCCATTGCTGCATATTCTTCGCATTCAAGCCTTTTGACCTCATTAGCTTGAGCAGTGAGTGCATCTTTAATTTGATCATTTTAACAAGCCACATTCCGTATTTCATCTCTGACATCTGCAAGATAAATGTTAGATGTCTCTAACATGATGTTTATAATTATAAAATTATTTTCAAGGACGATGTTTAATTTTATACTTAGGATCGAGAAAGTTATCTCCTAGAGATGCAAAAATAGGGCAATAATCCCTTGGGCCCACAAAAGTCATGGAACTCTGTGCGGTCGTTGTAAGACAAACTGTGATGTAAATCGACGCATATTAATTGTGTTGTTGGTAATACCAAAATTTAATTATGTCCAAATCAACTTACGTGCATATGAGTCCACAACCACATAATCTTGAATGGCCTTGGAGAAAATACAATGTGAAAGAGTGCACATGGGTAATGTTGTTTCTCTTCTTCAGTTACATCTGTTGTCTAAATACCATATTACTAAGATACCCCTTTTCAATTCCAGATTCTTAAATACCATATTACTAAAATGCCCCTTTTCAATTTCAGATTCTTATGCCGCTTCAAACGGTTACAGCAAGCGGTATTTATAATCTATTTGTTCTAGGCATTTCTAGAAGAACTCTCTACATAGTAGACTGAACTCCTAAAGGTGATCTTTACAAGAGCCAACCACTAAAAAAATATACAACCAAAATTCAACGGGTTTCCACTGTCCTAAATGAAGTCATGAAAGTATCATGCCCTTGGTGACAAGATGATTTAATCTTATTTGACCATAGAGTTGTAGAAGTCGGCCAATTTAAGTTAAATGGGTAACTACTTTTACAATAAAAACTCCTCCTTTTATATTCTACTATATACATACAATAGTAACAATTTAATGCTTCCTCAGGGACTTATCTGGTTATAATGTTCTACTTGCCATGTGTGCGTGAAATGGCAAAAGGATAGAAACATCCATTTGCAATAATGTTAGTATTATCCTTTGTATATAATTTTCCTTTTTTTGACCTACATACATTTTAGCTATATATGTGTATAAAAATCTGGCAGGATAACTACGAAGTGAGGAAGCATATTTTGCTACACCTACTCACATAGACGGGGAATCAAAATGCAGCCAACATACCTGAAGGTGTACGAGATTATCTTCAACGCTATATTAGTCTCACAAACCAAAAACAAAGAATTGTTGCTTATTTTTCTCTGTTTGGATTAAGTTAATAACATCGTACTGGTTTCTTTATTTCAAATAAATTAGTTTGAATTATATGTTTTAATGTTAATTATTTGTGATGACATGGGATTTTACAGATATTTTACATGTGTGGTTGTAGGTCATGAGATGTTTTATCCGTAGCAATACACGGACACTCAACTAGTAAAAGAAAAAAAACAATCACGAAAATACGCTACTGCCGAACTACCTAGTATACATGGTTTTACACTAAAGAAATGTATCATTCTCATCCAAGAGTTCAGACAACCTGGATGAAAAAAATCCCGGAAATACGCTACTGCAGAACTACCTAGATAATAGATATACATGGTTTACACTAAGAAATGCATCATTCTTCGTAGCAAAGGGTAGAACTAACCGGTGGAGGAGGCCGGCAAACGGCGGCGCTAGTGCGGCACGAGCTCGGAGAACCGGCGGGTGGCGGCTGGACGGAGAGGCCCGTGGCCGCTGGCGCGGTGACGCCGCCGAGGAGCTTTTTTTTTCTTTAGAGCCGAGGAGCTGAACCAGAGCAACCGCTTCCCGTCTAGACGATACAGGCCCAGCCCAGTTAGGAGAATTTCCGGCCCAAAATACTGTGCCCGCCACCTTTCTTTTTTATTCTTTGTTGAAATGTTTTTTTTAAAACTTTAATTCTTTTGAGACGACCACCTCAGTAGCTTCAGTTTTTTTTTGAGAGGCAGTAGCTTCAGTAGTATAACAGAAAAGAAAATTTGCACAAAAAAAATATCTGCAGGGTGCTAGGCAGGTTTTCAAATATCCACCTGCATCTCAGTTTCAAGTTTTATGACTTTTCATATTTTGCCTTCCTTATGTCCTAACAATTGCAATTATTACTTTTTATAAGACCTACGTACACCATTAGGTTGGGCAGAAGCAGCGGCAGATCTAGAAACGGACTAGGTCCCAAGCTAACTAATATAAAGTTAGAAATCTTACTAGCCGTAGATTATTACATATAACATAGTTTTAAAGAAGAAAAGTAATGATATTGGAGGGTGTTGGGCTGTCCTCGTGTTGGCGTGGCCTATTTGGACTGGCTGGCCTATTTATCATGTTTTTATGAAACTTGTTCCCACAGTTTTTAGGCCTTGCCACGGCCTGTAGCCCGGGGCCCAAATCTGCCCCCGGGCAGAAGTCATGAATGAATGAATAATTGTGCAAAAGATGGATTGGGTTTTAATCATGTAGGGTAATATATGGCACCCAAACTTGAGGTAACTAAAAAAACTATATAGCATCTTATTAGAGACCAGACATATCGACTACAAAGGTTGGACAATGAGCATAGTGGGGCCTAGGGCGTTTAAATGAAAACACTTAGGACACCTTTGGAATGCAAGAGTTTCATAAGAATTGTATAGAAATTTCACATGAATCAATCCATTTTCAGAAAAACGTAGGAATAGGGGAAAACCCATGTTCCAAATGAGCCTTAAAGGTCCATTTAGATCCTTTCAATTTGAAGGAACTGGAATCTACTTTATGTATAACGCTATTTGCCTTGGAATTTGGCACTCTAGAATTTTTCAAAATTTAGATATAGACCTCTTAAATTCATGTGGTGAGAGATAGAGATTACATTGATCCCTATGCTCTATTTCTACTCATCTCCAAGAGTTTGCCAAAATTCACTTGGCAAATATCGTGATTTGGCAACTTGCTAAAATATATGGCAAGTGAAAAAATAGACTCTCTCCAAGAGTTTACCATTTGGACTTGGTAAAATAAGAAGAGACCCGCTAAGCGAACAAAGAGCCCCGCTAAGAAACGAAGAGCCCTGCTTAAATATGCACGCGAAGCCGGATGCGCGCAAATATGCGTGTGGAGGGGGGAGATTTGCCAAGTTGCTAAAATTTGCCAAGTTGGATGTCAAACTGTTGGAGCACATTTTTTCTATTTTGCCAAAAATAGATGGATGCCAAGTTGATTTGGCAAACTCTTGGAGATGCTTATAACCACGCTCTTCGCCTCGCGCTCACCTACAACAGCAGTGCAACACACAAGTATCTCTCCATTTGGCCAACAATAACATACGATTACATTACGCTTGTGACTATGTTAACTTAATGGATATGTGCCTAAATTGGGACTATTCGAATGGATTTTAATTCCAAGAATTCAAAATGGGGCCTTCAAAATTTTGCATGTTAGATTATAAGAAAAGTTTTGGAAACCCCTAGCTTGCAAGTGGGGTAGGGGTTTTCAATTTTTTTCCCTTAAACCCCGGGAGACTTTGAAATACAAATATGCAAGATCTTTAACTAATATTTTTTGTAAATTACACGGTACAAAGCAGACACTCACAACGCACGCACACTCATCTATGAACGCACGCACGCACACACGCAAACCCTATCCTATGAGCATCTTCGAAGACTAGACCAGGAAATCTTCAAGATTGACGAAATCACCACAGGCGCCTCACTGTTAATGTCGACGGGAACGTCGCCTACCACTGAAAACACAACGCTGTTAAATCATGAAAAAAAATTGCTCCCATGGAGAGTTGAATTCAGGACCTGAGGTGCTACTGAGAATCTGTAAGGACCATGACGCCTAAGAGGAAGGGTGAATTAGACAACTTAAAAATCTATTTCTGACTATGGCCTCTAATTTTCACCTTAGCAAAACCTATGCAATAAGATAAACTATCTAAATGTGCAACTACGGTTTTACTAGTGTGTTGCTATCTCTACCTCAAAAGAGTTATGCAACCTAGGCTCTAATCCTATCAACTAGCCTATCAACTAAGCTAGGAAAGTAAAGCACATAACCAAGGTAGCAATATAAATGTGGAAGCTAAAGATGAGGTAGAGATGTAAACTCCCGGCAGTGACTCCGGTATTTTTACCAAGGTATCGAGAAGCGCGCAAGCTTTCTCCTAGTCCTTGTTGGAGCCCCTCGCAAGGGCCAAACTCTTAGTCAGGTAACTCCATGGATAGCCCCGGTTCTTCCCCACATGCAAGTGGGTCTCCGGTGTGCCTTCTGGCAAGCCTTTCTCGCTCGCTCCCCGCCATCTTCACTATCAAACTTCCGGTCGAACCGCCATGGGCCTTGTTTCCTTTGGTACATGGTAGCGCCCACACCACAAAGCACGGTTGGTGTGGTCTCGCAAGACTACAAGCCCCGCCGAGTACAAGCACGGTGCGCGCAAGCACCTTTGGTTAAGAGGTATAAAAACCTCACTAAATACTAGGCCTAAACCTAGAGCAAGCACATAAACGATGGTCTAACTAACCTAAGCACTTAGCAAAGCACCTACGCTAATCACTAAATATTTCACTAAGCACTTTTGGTGGCTAGAGCAACTAAAATTGAGTCTCAACTCATATAGCAATTCCTTGGGCTCTCACCACCTCATTTGGTCGGCCAAGGGGGTATTTATAGGCCCCCAACCAAATAGAGTCGTTGTTCACTTTTGGTGGGCTCTTGAAAGGACCTTTATGTCACCTAGAGGGGGGTGAATAGGCATTTCTAAGAATTATCAACAAATAAAACTCGCAGCGGGTTAGCAGAGCGTGGGACCTCCAGGAATTTTCGTGGAACCTGATGATGACGGTGTAGGAGTTGAGGAGGATGGCATACATTCTGACACTGATTCACTTGTGGCAGCAAGTGATAGCAGCTATGATAGTGACTTGGCTGCATCCTCTGATTCTTGTGATGATTGCTCTGACCTGAGTTTAATCCTGATGGTGAAGTTGTTGATGGTGATGACGAATATGACCCTCCACCCTTCTCATATGATGTTGATAACCCCAACATTGATGTAAATGTGGTGTTCCCAGACGTGGATCAGTGCAAGGCTGCAGTTACACATCATGCCATTTTGAATGATCATGCTTTCAAGATTAAGCAAAAGGACTAGACCAGATTTAAGAGCCATATGCAAGAGAGCAGATCAGGATTGCAAGTGGCAGTTTTTTGCATCTACAAGTAAAAAGTACATTGGCTGTAAGGTAATTTCCTTATTGTTTTTTCTTAATAAGATGGTTGTTTCCTTGCTGTTTTTTGCATCTACAAGTAAGATGGTTCTTTCCTTGCTATTTTTTTAATTGCAGGTTAAGATTAGTGGTCCAAAGCATTCTTGTGGTTCATTCAACAATTGTGGTGAAACTATGGCCAACAATAAATGGGTGGCTGAAAGAGTTATCGATTTGTTGCGGGAAGACCCTGAAATGACACCAAAGGAGTTGCAAGATAGGCTCAATAAGAAGTACTCGATACAAATTCCATATCATAGAGTTTTTAGAGGCAAGGAGAGGGCAATGGACATCATATATGGGAAGTGGGTTGATAGTTATAACTTGTTACCAACTTATCAAGATGAGCTTCTAAGAGTAGTACCTGGTAGCATAGTTGACATAGACACTGAAGAAGATGATAATGGTGATTTGTGTTTCAGTAGTTTTTTGTTGCTCTCAAACCATGCATTGATGGGTTCTTGCAAGGTTGTAGGCCTTACATTGCCATGGATGTCACACACTTGATTGGAAGGGGGAGGGGTCAGCTAGCAGCGACTGTTGCAGTGGATGGTCAGAACAACCTATTTTCAGTGGCTTATGGTGTGATTGAGACTGAGTCTAAGGAAAGCTGGACTTGGTTTGTGAATAACTTAAAGAAGGCTATTGGTACTCCTACAGGCTTGGTCATTAGTACAGATGCAGACAAAGGAATTGAGAAGGCTATAGATGATGTGTACCCAGGAGTGGAACATAGAGAACGCATGAGGCACTTGTGGAAGAACTTGAAGAAGAATGGGTACAGTGATGAGCTTTATGGTAAGAATATGTGGGCAGCTGCCAAGAGCTTCACACCTGACAAGTTCAAGTACTTCATGCAAAACATAGAGAAGGATCCTAGTTGGATGACAACCATCCATATGTGTGGAGTAGAAGCCTATTTGGGGAAGAATGCAAGGTAGATTACATCAACAACAACCTCTCTGAAAGCTTTAACAGTTGGGTGTCCCAAACCAAGGATTTTCAAATTGTGGATATGCATGACAAGATAAGACAAATGATCATTGAGAAATTTGTTTTGAGAGCCAAGATTGCAAGAAAAATGTCAGGCACAATCATTCCAACTGTGATCAATGCTCTAAATGCTAAAGCCAAGAGTATCAAGGACCATGAGGTATTGATATGTGGGGCTGGAAATGTCGAAGTAACTGTGAACATATTCAAGTATGCAATCAACTTAGGGCAAAAAAACATGTAGTTGTAGGGCTTGGCAAGTAACTGGAAAGCCTTGCACCCATGCTTTAGCCTTTCATTTCTAAGATTAGTAGAGAGGTACGAATGGATGACTTCGTGCATGAATACTTTTCTATTGAGCGGTTCAAAAAGGCATATGCATGTTCTTTTAATCCAATGACATCCAAGGATAATTGGCCACATGTTGATTTGGGCTATAAAATCAACAAGCCTAAACTGAGAAGGAAACCAGGAAGACAAAAAAATTCTAGGATCAAGTCCTTTGATGAGGCCACCACTAGTAAGAAAAGGAAACCATGTTATGAATGTGGTGAACTAGGCCATATAGCCAAGTATTATCAAGGAGGTCCAACTGCTAGTCAAAAGAGGGACCGCTCATCTTCTCAAAATGAATCATCTTCACAAGCATCAATGTGAGTCATGATCATTTATATATATTTTTGTTTCTTTACTCTTGGTTATTTAGTCAACTTGTTTACTGAACCATTTTTCTCCATTCATGTGAAGTGCAAGTGGAAGGAGAAGGGGAAGGGGAAGAGGAAATGCAAGTGGAAGTGCAGGACCTAGAACTGAAGGAGCAGCAGTGGCTAGAACTGAAGGAAGATGAAGAGGAGAGAGGTTGGCTACATTGTTAGGAACGATGTGATGTATGACACTAAACATGTAATATCTCACTACTAGCTACTACTTTTGTTGGACTTGTATGTTGGATGATGGTTGGTGCACTTTCTATTGATGTGATATTATCTATTGATGTGATACTTTTGCTACACTTTCTATTGATGTGATATTATCTATCTATATTTGCATGCTGTGTGGAATTATATGTAACAAGTTGTCCAATGTTGCCACCAATTTTTTTAAAAAACAGGGGTAAAATCACAATGTACTCAGAAAAGTAGGGGCATTTTCACAAGGGCAAAGTTGTCCTTACTAAGCCCATTTAACATTGTTACTTGCTATTCACGGAGTAGGGGTAAACTGAGCCTTCGTAGTTACAAAGCAGGGGTAAAATCGCAACGGTGACAAAAACGAGGGTAAAATCACAATTGAACTTCAGAATAGGGGTAAGAACACAATATATTGTTACATGCATAGTTTGTAGAAAGATTGAAGTTGTCATCCTTTCTAAGCACGACTACTCTAATTCCTTATCGTTGAGTAGTACGGAAGCATTTCTCATCTAACCTATCTAACCAATATACCAGGCCCCCCTCACAGACCACTGTTGCCACTGTGAACAGTCCCACCCCAGTACAAACAGTGACGGACCCGCAAACATTAACGGATCATGTGAACAGCACCCACCCGTTATGAACAGTAGTTACCCATTTGCAACAATGATACCCGTTAACAATAGTGCATACCCATCGACCATAAGCACCCTTTAATCCGTTTGCAACAATACAAACCCGTTTCCAATAAAGCACTTCAGCAATGTTACCCGTTAACAACAGTGCAGACCGTTGACCATGAGCGCCCTTTAATCTGATTGCAACAATATAAACCTGTTTCCAAAAATCCATTACCTGTTAAAAACAGTACATACCCACTAAACATTAGCAACCTTTAATACTGCAACGAATGATTTTTCCCTTTTCTTTCCCCCTATCCTACTGCTCTCTTTTTTCCATGCTACGTACTGCTTTTTTTTAACTTACTAATGTTTTCCCTATTTTCCCTCTCTTCCTTTTCAATGCTATACACTCCCAAACAGCTAATGTTTGTTTTATACCAGGTTAGACCATTTCTTTCCAAAAAAAAAAGCTAATTCTTTCACGTATCAAAGCAGGCCAATTCATTTTTTTTTTCGAAACATTGAACAATACATTCTCTGCACATATTCCTCACTATTATCGCCCGCGGCACCTCGCGGGGCCCCGGCTAGTACATATTAATCTTAGGCGTTCATCTGATACATTGTCGGATTGACCTACTCGCAAAGGGTTTAGTGATTAGCATGCAACTGAATCGTGTAAAGGAAGAAAAGAACTGAAAAAAATTATGCAGTCACTATAGCATTAGGACCATCTGTTCTTAGGTACTCCCTCTATCCTAAAAAAAAAAGAGTTATTCTAGCTTCCTAAAAAGTCAACAACTTTTAACTTTGACCAAATATATTTAACAAAATATTAATATTTATGGTACATAATTAGCATCGTTAGGTAGATCATTGAATATACTTTCATAATAAACTTATTTCGAGATATAAATATTGCACATATTTTCTACAAACTTAGTTAAAGTTGAGAAAGTTTGACCAACACGATTCTCATAGCGACTCTTTTTCTGGGACGGAGAGAGTACATAGAATAGCTCATTAACAGAAATAAGCAAAAGATTAACAATCATGAAGGTATTACTAACACCTCACCTTGCAATTTTCACTTTCATTAGGTCATAACTCTCGAGACGTAGACGCCAGGGACATGGGAGATAAGATGCCAGTCCTCCCCCACTCCTTCACTGTAACGCTTACTCAATTCTGGACAGGAAGTGATGCTCAGATCTCTTAAAGCAGTTAGGTGTCGTATGGACTGGGGCAAGAACTTTAGGCCAGGGCATCCTTCGATCCGGAGCAGCTGAAGGGCAGAGAGTTTTCCCATCCACTCTGGAAGAACAGTAAGTGCACTGCACTGTGATAGCATCAGCTCCTGGAGTGAGGTAAGGCGCTGCATGGACTCAGGTAAGCAAGCCAGAGCTGGCAACCAATAGATGCGGAAGCTTCGGAGGGAGCTGAGGTCCCCCAACCCCTCTGGGAGACACTTAAGATTGTCACAATGTTCCAATTCCAGCTTTTGGACTGAGGCGAGGTGCCGGATCGATTGTGGAAGGCAGCTCAGCCTGTGCAATTTATTGATCTTCAAGTACCGCAAAGAGGAGAGATCCCCCAATCCTTCAGGAAACCACTCAAGGCCACCTCCTTCTATGTGTAGCTCTTGGAGGGATGTGAGGTGCCGAATCTCATTGGGCAACTGCCTCAACTGCCAGCATTTAGCAATCATGAATCTGGTGAGAGAAGTTAACTTCCCTATTGATCGAGGGAGGCTGGTCATTGACATATAACTCAAGCACAAAGTTTCTAGACTCTGTAGTTCGCCAAGCAAATCCGGAAGCATGGAAAGATTAGACCAGCCATCAATGTCTAATCCTTGGGCGGGGCTGAGGTTTCTCATGCTATCTGGCAATTGCTTCATAAATTTGCAAGCGGAAATCCTAAATGTCTTGAGCGCAGTGAATTTCTGCAGCACCTCCCAGTTCAATGATGTTATTGTTGTTCCTTCTAGTTCTAGTGTATTGAGGAGGCTACAAGAAGGCAACTTTATTGCACCATTATTATATGACTGTGAGCCTTCATCATGAAATAGATGGAAACTTCCCGGGAGCAGCGGACACTTGTTACTTTTTCCGCCAATAAATGTTAAGCATTGCATCCACGGAGGGAAGTAAGGCTTCACAGACAACATCGGACAGTCCCATATGCTCATGGTAGACAGGCGGGGGAAACATTGCAATGCATAGCTGGATGTTCCATCCTCTTGATAATCCAAAGTTGTTGTCCATAGCTCTACCAAGTTAGGCATTGATACTAGCTTAAGGGTGTTCAACAAAAGTAACTCAACAATTCCTCGCAGATGCTTCAAGTTTGGCAATCTTTCCAAAATCAATTGAGTCAAATGGAAGAAGTGAGGTGTATCAGTTACTTTTGGTGTACCATCCAGATAAGAACCACACCGCTCTGCCATCCAGCATGGAAAATGGGAACCTCCATAGTTTCGGACTGTCAGACACTTGATTCTCGAGGGCGGTTGAAGGCCATCAAGAACAGCCTGTTCTTGCTCCATATTAAACCCTTCTTCATTGTTGATCTTCCAAGCCTTCCTCGGATGCCACCAGTCTATCGTCAACCTGCATATGCCACTTTTTCTTCAAGTAAGCTTTGTGTGCATCATTTGCGTTCTTCAGATTTCTAATTCCCACAATTTTTAGGTCACCGCTTATCATATTAAGATTTCTGAGTTCTGATATCCCTGCATTCTCTCTGCCATCCCCTATAACAAACAGACCAAGGGTTATTATTCGAGTTAGATGCTCAAATCCTCTTGGCAAGCCACGTAAACTGCGACATCCTTCTAGGTTCAAAACTTGTAGCCTCTTCAAGTTCCCTATACCTTCAGGCAATTCTACTAGATCCATGCAGTTTTGAAGCCCTATATATTCTAGACTAGTTAGCAAAGTGATGCATTGAGGTAGTATGGTAAGTTTCATCCCACTTAGTCTCAGAACATGTAGCCTGTAAGATGCAAAGGAAGTAGGCAGGTATCTGAGATCTTGACAGTCATTTAAGTTGATATGCTGCAGATTTTGAAGCATCCCAAAAGATTCTGACGCTAGTTGTTGCAGAGAAAAACAACCATAAGTATTCAACACCCTCAGCTTTTTAATGTTGCCTACAGATGTTGGTATCTCTTTGAGATTTGAATAACAAATTAGGTGCAAGCTTTGTAGATTACAGCAATCACCAATTGAGTCGGGCAAATGTTTAAGATCCCTAGCATGAGATACTTCTAGACTTCTTAACCTTCTAAGCTTACCAATAGAATCAGGTAATTTTACCAATCTTTTGCAATTTGTGATATGAAGAGCCTGTAATTCCAACAATTTGAGATAGCTTCTGGAAGTGTTTGATACTCAGCACCTGACCTCTTTTTGTCTTGTGCTCTTTTTGTCCCTTTATGTGTCTCCCTGTTTTCTCGTCTCTTTTGGGTTTCATCTCTAGCCTACCCCAACTTGTTTGGGACAAAAGGCTATGTTGTTGTTGTTGTTGTTGTAAATCATGCACCAGGTCATGCATCTTGCATGTTACCTCACCGGTAAGTATGTATACAATAGAATCCTGAAGAAAAGACACTTTCAGAAGACAATCAAAGTAGTAACTTCCAATGTCTTCTTTATTTTCCACTTCATTTGTCAGAATGACAATGCCCTGTGCTATCCATTGGGCAATCAGGTGTTCCCTTTTTATTATGTAGCCTTTCGGAAATATAGCACAATATGTGAAACACTGCTTCAGATGATCTGGGAGACGAAAATAGCTCAGCATCAAGGTTTGCAGATACTCTCTCTTGTAAATCCTGGACATTTAACAGATTACTGTCTCTTATGGCTCGCCAAGCTTCTATTCCTCTCTTGTTACGGAGGGCGCCTGCAAGAGTTTTAATTGCTAGAGGCATCCCACCACATTTCTTCACAATCTCCTTTCCAGTCTGTATGAACTCAGGATCCAAATCTTCTACAGCCAATCCAAAACTTTGACAGAATAATTTCCAGCTATCATCCTCTGACAAGAATGCCAAATCAATTATCTCTACAGATTTCACTAATTCTGCAACTTTTCTATTACGAGTAGTAAGCAAAATACTGCTTTCTGGTGCTCCACTGTTGAAATGTTGTTCAAAATTATGCCAGTCGTGTTGATCCTCATTCCAAACATCATCCAAGACAAGTAGGAACTTCCTTCCACTCAAGATTTCTGAAAGTGTTCTGCACATATATTGCAAGGTACGAACCTCAGACTTCTCATCAGCAACTGCTTCAAAGAGCTTCCCAATGAGCTTTTCCATGTTGAACTCTTGAGTCACATGAACCCAGAATGTAACATCAAAGTGCTCCTTTACCTTGTTATCTTGCCAGATGTATTTGGCCAAATAAGTTTTGCCACATCCACCTAGACCTACAATAGAAACTATATGAATTCCCTCTCGCCTATTATTGTTGATCAGCTTACAAATGATACTACACTTGACGGCATCTCTTCCATATACTTTTGTTTCATCAACCTTTCGCAATAATGACGACTCCCCAATAGTCTTATTTATATTTTGAGCAGGGACTGCTAGTAAACTGTTTGCTATTACATTGAAGTCGTTTCTTTGCTTCACAACTGCAGCAAATCTCGTCTTAATATTTTTTATCTTGTGGGCTGTACTGCATCGGAGTAGCACTTTTTTTGGTTTTCTGTGCAAATATTTAGCTAGATTAAGCTTGTCACCATCAACATCTGTGTCATGTTTCTCAGCCTCAAGATAAAACTCATGGACCAAATCTTCAACATCGTAAGCAATATCTTTTAATTGCTTGAGCCAATTATATGGTGAGACACTCCTAATTCCATTGTAACCTACTGCTTGGAGACAACTTTTGGTTTCCTCAACCAGAGCCTGGAGCTCCTGCAGATCTTTTGTCACACCCTTTATGGAGCTAAGCTCTTTGAGTACCAGTGGAACTAGCTTGTCACCCACAATCTTCAATATTCCAGACACTAAAGCAGCTTCCATTCTTCTTATATATTTGAAATTCTCTGTTGCCCAAACCCTACAATAAAGTGTATCATTAAATGCTACTTTAACAAACAATGACAAAGATAAACAATGCTAAACTATGGTTTTATAAGTTCTGCTCCTGACATTTCAGTTTACACTGAAGTGGGGGAAAGGGCTTCAGATTTCAAGTTCCATGTTTCATATTTCAATTAAGTTTCAAGTTGTAAAATATGATTGAAGCTACTTTTTCTCTAATACACAGAATCTAGTTATAAAGTACATAGTAAATTTTCAGAGTCCAAGAAGCTCAGGTTCTTTGCAAACTTGAGACATGTTTTGCAAATTGATACTTAAGTCAACCAAAGGAGGTGTCTTACAATCAGAACTAAAGGTTGCAACTTTTGTGCCGTGGACAGGGGTTTGCTGGACCACAGGATGAATGTGCAAGGAAGCTAAATGCCATTAGTGTTCCTTCCCAGCTACTATGTGGGGTCAAGTTTAGGCCATAAAACTGAACTTGCTCTAAGGTGCATGAATCAGTCAAAATGACCTGAGAAACTAGGTGTATTGTAGCCACTGCCCACTTGATCATATTCTCTTTGTGTTGCCTATTTCTGCTAAGTTGTTCTAACATCACACGGAACCTATATATGGAATTTTTATGATGATTGAATACATGATATGATATACTATGAAAGCAAATTAGCAATAGGAAAATATACCTTAGCTTGTAGCACAGAAGGACCAATAATCAAATATTGAACTTGTATCAATAAAAAGTGTTCAACCTTCAGTATATCGAATTCTCCCTGAAAAGATTTGGAACAAAACCAATTTAAGAAATAGTGGAAATTTTGCAAATGTAACAAGGGAAAGTGTGAAACAACCAAGATAAAGAGGATATTCTGGATTAAAATGCAGTAAGTACCTAGTGCTCAGATTGAACACTTCTGCTACATCGAAACATGGCCCTCCTTACACAGATGGCTCCACTTAGTTTTTTATCTGTGCTTCTGTTGTTGTTAGATTCCTCAGCTGCATCCTTTCATCTGTACTCAACCCAAAATGGTACTACCGAGAAGAGAAGGACAAGGTTCTTCGGTATTAGTTAGAAACGAAATATACAGACAAATGTTCCCCGTCAACCAGAACTTTAAATATCCCCTAACACGGAATTATGACTAGGATGAAATGGAAATTGCAAGCTGCAACTATGGAGCCAAACGGTGCCGGCCAGATGAGCCAAATACTTCCAAACCTTGAGTGTGTACAACAAGAAAGAGTGAAACCTCAGGTGTGGACAACCAGAAAGAGTGATGTACTGATATTGACCTTGAAAACTCCATCCACCCAATCAATTACCTCAAGTGGTAACTGAATATATATCATACATGCCACTCCAATTGTTGCAGTTCTGAATTAATCACATCCCGCAGTAAGATGCCTTCCACTTCCACTTCCATTGCAATGCAACTGAAGCAAAATAACATACAGGTGGCGTGCGCGAACCCAAGGACAAGCAGGCTCCTGGATTGGAATGCACCGCGTCGGTAGAGCAAGAAACCGCAGCATACAAAGGCTTGCGCCTTTGTTCGAACAAACACTGGCGCCTAGACGAGATCGACGGTGAGCTGAGCAGGCCGTGCCCAAGGCCGACAAGGCGACGAGCACGAGCACGAGCCGTGGCCACTAGCAGAGGCGGCCGGGCCGGGCGCGCAACGACACTGACCCGCGTGTGCAGCTGCACGGGACATGGATGTGTGGCCGCGGTGACACCGGCACACCGCCGGGTTGGAGTGGGTGGAACGGAAGGGGAGGGGACTGGGAGGAGAGGGCGGCCGGCGGCGCATCACGGATCGCTGATGTGGAACCACCGACTGTAGATGGTCAAATGGACCGTCCGACCTGATACGGGCCCAGGCCCGCTAAGGCATGGCCCATTAGGCGTCGGGAACAGCACGGTTGGCTTAGCAGGCCGTGTTGTGCCCGCTCACGAGGTGTACCTCAGGCACGGACACAGCCCTGTAACCTGTACGCCTTGGGCCGTGTCGGGCTAGCCCGTTGGCCTGATGAGCCCGACGTGGTCGGGCCACCCAGCTAGCATTCACAGGACAGAAATCATAAAAAAAAGAACAGAAACCAAATAGAAATGGTATCTTTCACAGTTCACACCAGAAGAAATCATATCCAATTGCTTCAAAAAAAAATGACCTCGGGCGTCCAGAAGCACGGATACCGTGCTTCTTGCGCCTGCGCGCTACGACCCAATAGAACCAGCTCCCTACGGCTCCTCTATCTCTCTTAAAAATATCTCTTTCACTTTCCATCGAGGGTCATTTTCTCCACTCCACTCGTTCACGACTCCTTTGTCTCTCTTAAAAATATCTCCTTCACTCCATATCGAGGGTCATCCTCTCCACTCGTTCCTTGCCCAGCAGCACACTACTCAACATCCCTACCCATGCGCGCACTTCACACTACCGTGGGCAGGCCCCACGCCTTCCTCCCAATCACGCGGCCCTTAGATACAGCTGTGGTTCTCGCGCCCTAACCGTGTGGGTCCACGTCATGCCAGCCACAGGTACTCACCCTTGCCCGGAGCTTGCCAGGGGTGCTCGTGCCCTCGTGTAGGTGGTGCTTACCGAGCAGGTGCTCGCCTGCGCAATGCTCGCCACTCCGCTGGCGCACCAACAAACTCGATGTGCCACTGACCTCTACGTCGTCGTCGAGCTCCATTCATCCAAGCAACAAGGCAATATTGCGCTGAAAGCACATGTTACAAGCGTATGTTTCAAATGTTTCAGATGCTTTAGAGATATGTTACAAGTGTTTTCAGATGAATGTTGTAAAAGTAGATGTTGCATACAATGGTTGCACAAGTATGTCGTAAAGGTCTGTTCCCAATGTTTCATCTGCGTTTTTGGATGTATGTTGCAAGTATTTTTATCTAAATGTTGCATATGTTTTACACAGATATTGCATGTGTTTCATCTGGATGTTGCATATGTTTCACACAAAGGTCTATTCCCAATATTTCATCTGTGGTTTTGGACGTATGTTGCAAGTATTTTTATCTAGATATTACATATGTTTCGCATATATATTGAAAGTGTTTCATCTATTCCAGTCTTCCGTGCAGCAAATGTTTTCATGTTGCAAGTGTTCTATCTGGATGTTGCATATGTTATCACACATATGTTGCAATTGTATGTTCTAGATGTTTTATCTGTTTCTGACGTATGTTGCAAGTATTTTTATCTAGATGTTGCATATGTTTTACACAGATATTGCATGTGTTTCATCTGGATGTTGCATATGTTTCACACAAAGGTCTATTCCCAATATTTCATCTGTGTTTTTCGGACGTATGTTGCAAATATTTTTATCTAGATGTTACATATGTTTTGCACATATGTTGGAAGTGTTTCATCTATTCCAGTCTTCCGTTGCAGCAAATGTTTTCATATTGCAAGTGTTCTATCTGGATGTTGCATATGTTATCACACATATGTTGTAATTGTATGTTCTAGATGTTTTATCTATTTCTGACGTATGTTGCATTAAGTGTTTCATGTTACACGTGTTTCATATTGTTCGGAGAGTCAGGGGCGAGGGAGGAGTGATGGTGGCACGGCACGGGTGTCATGGAATGGCGGCGCGGCGAGCCGATGGCGGATAGACGTGGCGCATGGCGTGCTGGGGCCGTTGGTGGGTGTACGACAGGGCAGGGTGTGCGGATGGGGGCGGGGCGAATCAAGGCAGACGAGGCGGATTGTGAGCGAATCATACGGACGCGACAATGGTGTGATGCGCATGTGGGCATGGTGAATTAGCGGACAAAGGGCAGGTTGTACAGACGCGCGTGGGAAACAGTCGTCCAACGGATCCTATCCCGTCGGACGTTTGGACGCTAGCACGTCCTCAAAAAATAGAGGGATATCCCATAGTGGGTTTTTATTTGGCGCAAACAAAAAAAGTGACCGCGGGAGATTCTCCACAAGCCCACATCGCCGCTTCTCGCAAAGTGAGTGTATCGCCACCGCGCTTGGCTCTCTCCTTATTTCCTTTCTTCTTCTTCTTCTTCTTCTTCTCAGTATTGCATTTTGTCTCTTTATTGCAACTTTGTTATGCACTGAAATGTTTCGGATCATTATAGTCCTCTTATTTAGTTCAATCTTTTTTTTGGGCCACTGGCAGTGGAAGCATTACTCCTTTTTTTTTCTGAACGGTACTGTATGGGACTTTACGTTTCTTAGTTTGGGATGAAGTTGCAATAAAGAATAACTACTCTTACTCTATCAATTCTATCCTATTAGATGGTGTCATAAAAAAAACTCCTGTGTTCTTTGTAATCGAGTGGCAGAAAAATATGTATATACTCCTAGATGACATATTATAAAAAGAAAAGTTCCACAAATCGTCACCTATGCAATTACGAGTAAAAAGTGTGGTGTTAGATAAGAACAAGACTGCTACAAATTCAACACGGCTGATGCGAAAAGGCCTAATCCAACTATAAACAGACTTGCAAGGATATAAGAAACGCCTGACTAGCGTACAATCGTCGGAGAGTCAAGGATTGTGACTGGCTCAAGCTTTGGAGTATTCTGTTGATCTATTGGTATCCTCTCCTTTTTGCCCCCGCGTCGCTTGGACCCGACCCCAGCGCCGCCGCCCACAAATCCTCCTCATCTCTGCCTCGCCGCCAGTTGGAACCCGACGAAAACTCCAGCAGCGGTGTCTCCTTCGGTGGTCGGCCAAGTGCTCCGGCGAGCAGATCCGCCTCTCCCATGGCCGGATCTGCGTGGAGAGGCCGGATCCGGTGGGCCGATGCCCGGATTCGGTTGTTTCAGCCTAGACAGTGGCTGCGGAGGTGACATCTGGAGCGGCTCGCCTTCAGGCCCAAGTGCGAGGACGTGCTACGAGGGCGTGGCACTATGGAGGTGGTGCCGCGGAAGCTGTGCAAGTGCGGTGGCGTCTGGCTCGATGGCTCTGTGGCCGCGTGCGAGGTGCCATGGCCGGTTGCTGCGACGGTGACGACGACGCGGAGGTGGCTGGGGGCTGCGTGCGCATAGCGGAAGTGCGGAGGTGCGCCAGCGGCCCAGCGCCACGGTGGCATGGACACAGTAGTCGCGGGTGGCGACGATGGTCGGCAGGGAGTTGTTGGCGGCGTAGGGAAAGGAGTAGCCAGCGTGCGCGACATGGAGGCTCGCGGACGGGGAGTGCAGCATGGTGGCGACGAGGCCGGCGCGGAGGCGGGAGTGTTACAGCGATGCGACCTGGCAGCCCATTGTCACGGGCAGCCGGGGACAGTGGAGATGTGGTGGTGGAAGAAGCTGGTGGTGGCCAAGTGTGGATTCGAGGTGCAAATGTAAGCTCCGGCGGAAGGCGGCCAAGGGCGTTCGCGCGGTGATTTGTGGTTTGACTTCTATGCGGTCGTTGTTGGGCAACGGTATTGGGACTGTGTGCCAAGAGTGTCCGCAAAGTTGGTGGGGAGGCCGGTGCGGGAAGATGGGCCAGTAGAAAGTGCAATGTCTGATGATCTGGTGTCCCTACTCGACTTTTCTGCTATCTTGATGAAGTGGCTTGGTTGCTAAATGCTACGATGTGAGCGGATCTTTGGGATGGCGGTCAGCTTGGCGGTGACCAGAGGCAATTGCTCATGCTTTTGGCTTGGCAGCTTGAAGCGGACTGTAGCGGCTAACCTTGCATGGCAAGGGTTATTCCGATGCCGGACAGTGTCAACAGGCGGCGCAAGCGGAGGCGATGGCATGGCGGCTACATGGCTTGCAGCGGATCATGGCGGTTAGCACTGCATGGCAGCGGCTGACTCGGTATGGTACATCGTCGGTAACGACGACGCAGGCGGTGACGATTGTGTGTCAACATGTTCCATTGTCATCCTTTGTTGATGTTGCATCGTGGTGGCTAGTTTGCTTTGCCTTGGTGGAGAAGTGAGTTTGGTGGTGTTGCACGGCGCGTGTTGAGGTCAATCCAACCGGCCGTTGTTTAAATTTATTTAAATTTACTTAAATTCAAATTAAATTTTATTTGAATTTGGTCCGATATTTCCGATATATCCTGTTTATCCTCTTTATACGAAAAAGATAGATTATTTTTTATTGGCACCTATAGATAAACAAGATATATCGAAAATATCGGGAGATTTCGGTCGATAAAGGAAACCATGGTCGTAGCTCGGGTGTGTCCGCGGTAGAGCTTCGCGGCCGCCTGTGCAGCTAGCGGTCTTTTCCCCAGGCTCGATCCGATTCGGTAGGAGGGAGGAAGAATAGAAGGGTAATCCATAACGGCCCTGTTCGGCAGGCCGTTTTTTTGGCTTATAAGCCGGCTGTGGTTGATTTGCTGTGAGAGAAAAACACTGTTCCACGGCTGATAAGCCGTGCTGATAAGCTCAGCCGAACAGGGGGAACATTTTACATATGTAGCAGTGGTGAGACTAACAAATTCCCCTAACAGACTCGACGGAAGGTCACGGAAGAAAAGAAATTTCGTTTAAGGATCGTACAAGTAAGTTGAAGAAAAAAAAGGAGTCATACACGAGAGATGTATTAATGTTTTTAGTAGTCGGAATGAAGGAAGAACGATCCTCTGAGTTTCCTTTGATCGATGTTTCCAGCACGTGCGTAAAGCGCTCAATCAGTGGGCTGCGCACTACTTTCACCTTCAACCACGACTAGCCGCCGCGCCCTAGCCCACTGGTCAACGGTGACCGGATTGTATATCTCATTCTGTGGGCCGAACGCAGCGACGAGGTTAAGGCCCAAGGCTGGGTGACGGATGTTCCTCGTCCAAGCGCGTGCACTGGGCCACTGGCCAGAAAAAGTCTCTCTGCGGAGACATCCGGTAAAAGAACGAACAGAGACGAATCAGCTGACATCACCTATAAACGCAGTACACATTTGGAATCCTTTAAAACCATTGGAAGTTTTTTCAAAACAAGCGTCCAAATTTAACTCTAGTTTTACCACCGTGTGCTTCTTACAGCAGGATGTTTAACCTCACTCGAGCTTATTCAGGTGGCATTGTTTTAAGCGGGAGCATTTTTTTTGTTCTAGAATAAAAATATTCTAGGTTCACGAGAACACTTCTCTAGATTCAGAAGATATATTTCATAGCTATTTGAGCAAAGCTAGCATTTATACTTAAATTTAAAATGTGCTAGCTTAATTAAAAAACATTCTAGTTTGAGGACAAAAGTGCTCTAGCGAGAAAAATGTTCTGATCAACTTTACAAAATAACATTCCAGCATTGACCTTATGAATACTCCATCCATTCCAAATTATACGATATTTGACTTTTCTATATGCATAGTTTTTGTTATGCACTTAGATATATACCTTATGTCTAGATATATAATAAAATCAATGTATTTAGAAAAACCAAAACACCTTATAATTTAGAAACAAGACAATATATAATAAATGTTCCGGCCTAATACTATTTTAGATTTAGTAGAAACTATCTATCTATTATATTAATACAACAGCGTTAAAAGGATCCGTTACGATGAGAGGGTCTAAACATTTCCACATTAATCAGAAAAAAGAAAAGATCATACATGGTTATATTTTATGATGATCTAACAGATTATATTAAACCAAAGAGTACATACCTAATACTATTAATAAATAGTAAATTTAGCATAATAAATCACACTATAAAAGAATGAGTTTTTTTGGATATCCCTCTTTCATAATCGTTTCATCTTGACACCGTTTCATATCAGCCTTCCATCGTTCGAGATCTTACTCTCCCTCATTAATAACTGTTCGATCTAAACACCATGACATATGAGCCTTCCGTTGTCCGAGATCTTACGTTACCCCACGTTCTCCTAAATCTCATGGCTCGACTCCATGCTGATATAAGACTACCCGCACTCATGCACCTCTATATTCATCCTCTATACGTCCTAGTCAGCAAGATTCTCTCCTCTATACTCAATTCTCCCGCACCCATCCATCCTCTATATCATCCTCTATCCACTCTATCCACTGTGGGACCCACTTATCACTTTATCTAAATATATCCATGTGTGATCTAGTTTTGAAGGATTTATTGAGATGAATTTAATGGTGCAATCGAAATTTAATTTGGATTTTTGGTTTGTGAGTTATAATATTTTTTACCTTTGTTTAGCTAGTGGGGGCCGCCACTATAGAGTATAGAGTAAGCACTGTACTACTCTAAATATAGAGTGAGAGAAAGGATAGAGTATCGTTTTAGAGTATCCAGTGCAACAGTTTTTACTCTATATTCATACTCTAAAGCTTTAGAGTAGGTAGTCTATGACCGCAAGAGGTGACTGTACGAACTAGACAGCCGACGCACAGCTTGGCCAACCTTCTTCCAATCCAGCTTTAGGCAAGAGGACACAATGGCGCGAAGTCGAGTATACGGTTTAAAGTCTGGGCACACAATGGCCGCACTACTACCCCTACACCGAAGGAGCACAAGGCTACACAAACAATGCTGCCACACCACAAGAGGCGAGTCTGGACGCCATCGACAATGGCTCCGCACCTACACCAACACTACGCGCCGATTGACATCGACGACGCGAGTGGGCAAGCTGATGTTCCAGCCGTGCCACGACGACTACCCCTACATCGACAAGGACGCACCACTCGATGCCGACGAGGTCTTCTGTACTTCAACGACTTCTACGATCAAGTTCTACAGCGCACCACGACGATGCCGCCGAGAAGTCTAAAGCAGTCCAAGCTACACCAACCATGCAAGCGCGACCACGACAACACCACACGTTGTTCGACACCGACGAGGCGAACGACGCAGGCAGACATGGATGATATTCCATCCATGTTGTATCGGCTCATGGACCGATGAGGCCATCACGTTGACACCATCCACACCTACACTAAGTCACCAACACACATGCATGGAGACGTGAAGCGAAGATTGACGATGATGACCATAACAGCAGAATTGGAGGTACTCTGTGAGCTACATCATAGGGGTAATTAACTGGAGCCTTCCGAGGCCCCAGAAGCTAAGAAGACCACGATTGCCCAAGTTAGATCGCCGCCAGTAGGCCATGGAGCGCGCTCTTAGGAACTTGTATTTGTTAACTCATGATGATTAATAAAATACGTGTTCCTGCCTTCTTATTTTGTGTACTTATTACACTGGCACGCCCGCACTTTTCGCACATGAGAAGCCGCTTAAGGCATATTTTCTGGTGTCCAAACATTACATATGGATGTTGCAACAGTAGAACGAGATGTTGCACATGTTGCATATTTTTGCAAGTGTTTCAAAGGTATGTTGCAAGCGTTTATTCAAAATGTTTCATCTGTTTTCATATGTATGTTGTGGCAAGTGTTTTATCTGGATGTTGCATATATTTTACACACATGTTGCAAGTGTTTTATCTGGATGTTGCATATGTTTCACACACATGTTGCGAGTGTTTTATCTGGCTGTTGCATATGTTTTATGCATATGTTGCAACAATATGTTTCAAATGTTTCATCTTTGTTAGATGTATGTTGCATCCATGTGTTTTATGAAGGCACGGTGAGTGATGGGCGCACGGCCGGGGCGCTGGGGGATAGGGCGCGGCGAGTTGGGGGCTGAAAGATGGGGCGCAGCTAGCTAGGGGCCGACTGCAGGGTCCCACCCATACGGAGAGAGAGGAGTGGTCAAGGGGAAGGAGCGGCGGACGCAACAACTTGAAGCAAGGTGCGTGTGCGAGGCAGGGGCAAGGTGGATGGGGGCAAGCTACGTGGCCGTTCAGACGCGAGGAGCGACGGGCACATCATAGAGGGTAGGATGCGCGTGCGAGTCAGAGCGAGTCAGAGCTACGCGGGCGTCCAGATGCCCGAAAGAAAACAAAGCAACAAGCAGGGAGAGGGAGAGAGAAACGGAAAAAAGAAACAACAACCACAACTGAAAACGCATGCTTTGCCGAGTGCCAGGGGCATTTTGTCCTCGGCAAAGGCTTTGTCGAGTGCCGCACTAGGCAAAGGGTACACGACAAAAATTTCATCGGCAAAGACCACTTTGCCGAGTGATTTTTGTTGGGCACTCGACAAAGAAAAGTTGCTGTGACGGCACACGACACGTTAACGGATGCTTTGCCGAGTGCCCCTCTGCTGGGCGCTCGGCCAAATTTTTTTATTTTTTTTAAAAAACTTTGCCGAGTGTCCCTCTGCATGGCACTCGGCAAAGAAATTTTTTTTTGAAAAATTCTTTGCCGAGTGCTCACCGTCCTGGCACTCGCAAAGAAAAAAAGTTTTTTTTTTAAATTTCTTTGCCGAGTGCCCCGCTCCATGGCACTCGGCAAAGGAAAAAGATATTTTTTTAAAAAAATTCTTTGCCGAGTGCCCCATGCACGGCACTCGGCAAAGCAAAAAAAAATTCTATGTCGAGTGCCTTCTTCCCCGGCACTCGGCAAAGTTGGGAAACTAGCCAAAATTGACTTCGTTTTCCAAGCTTTGCTGAGTGTTTTTGGCATTGCACTCGACAAAGGCTGCCTTTACCAAGTGTTGCACTCAGCAAAGTGATTATAATCTACCCATT